>JAOTON010002139.1:130000-1330000 GCA_034440635.1 Lepas anatifera | reverse complement strand
ACAGTGCAGGTCAAGTGACCTTATCTCCACAAAATAAGATAGCATAAGTAAGAGCAGAGTTTATCTATCAACATAATGCAATCACCGGGTGCTAAAAAATACTGGTCAGGAATTCCGATATCGATGACCTAAGGCCAGAGTATGAGGCATGACCTTTCCTTTGGAAATGCATGAACAAATGGCTTAGGCTCAAATACTTTTCGGGAACGGAGATACAGCGTTTATGTAGAAATCATCGTTTTTTGTTATTCCTGCGGTTCTACTGATATGCATTCTGACCCCATTTAATCTGGACCTGACCTTGAGTCAGGTCAAATATTAGATTTGACCTAGCAGACTCATTTTGTATACCATTCTTTTCTTAGAGGATCCCAAAAGTGTAGACGGACTTTATAGTTTTTCTGCGTCAGAAAAACTATGGTGATATGGGCAGACTTGAAAAATTGTTCCATACCTTTTCTTTGTAGCTTAACTCAAGCTATCTAACGCCGTTTACCGGTTTTCGATACCTTGCGTGCCTCTTAAGATCTTTGAGGGGAGGGGATTGGTACCCACCCCCTCCCCGTCATGTAGAAGGTGGCTCAGATGCACGTGATAGAAATTTTTCACCACACTGTCACGACTGTCAGCTTCCGTGTAACTCTTTAGTCATCAAAGTGATTATCATATCTGAAGTGATTATCAAAATGATTATCATAAAGTGATCTCACCACGCACCAGTAGGGAATGTGGCTATTGTTTATTGCACCACAATGTGTCGGTATGCTATGTTTGTCCAACTCTCACCTAGTTACTAGCTCACCGTGTGGCGTGTGGCCTCATATTCGTCGTATTTTTACAGCTGCCTTTCGATTGAGCTGTTAGCCCTGTATATGGCCTCGTATGGGTGTCGTGACCTTGATGATTTAATTTTGGCATGTCTCTGACGATGTTTTCCATTATAATTTTACATTCAATTTGTTCACAGAATCGGTCCTCTTAAGAGGTTATCGTTCAAGTTAATCATAAATATGTGCGTGTACAGTCAACTCTGCAAACTACATAAAGGCCATGCCTTAGTTAATGCAGCCATAACGCTGCTGTATTGCTGTGTGACGCTCAGATTCCTATAATTGAGCAGCCTTACGTGAAGCAATCTTGGGTGTAAGCTGAGCAGTTTCGGTCATCGGTCGATAACAAAGGATGTCAACGTGACGAAATAAACACGAGTGGGTGCTTAACCCTCGGCCCGGTAGGGGGTGTATGAGCACCTCCTCCTCGGGTTTTTCCGGCGGCACGAAAAAACGGCGGCGTGAAGCTCCGCCATACTTAGCAAATCCTATCTTTGATTAATTCTGCAACTTTCCCTAAAATTTTAAGTTTAAGTCATCTTAGGTCAGTTCACTAGTGCTGGTCAAGTAACATCATCTCCAAAAATTTTTAAGGTGGCATAAGTAAGAAAAGAGTGATCTATTGAATTGAAGCCTATATCACATAATGAACCCACCAGGTACTAGAAAATATATTCTGGGATTTTTTCATATCGGTGGCCTAGGGTCAACTATATGAGGGCTAATGCTATTGCAAAGCTTATTTATATTCATAGAAAGTCAGGCAAACAGGTGTTTCGAAACTTTTCTTGCAAACAGACGTATAATTTGTTGATAATTTCTTATTTGAATTGTTTTTCTTTGGCCATAAACTCTATATTTAACCCATTAACGGCCGCACCTAGTTCCAGCTTTCAAATTGGCGAAACAAATGTTTTCCTATGCTTAGAATATGCCCAATAAGATGTTCTTAAAGTTTTAAATCGATACCACTTTTAGATTCTGAGATATGATACCGGACAAAAATGACCCGCTGGGCGTTTGGGACATCGGCTGGCACTGCGCGGCCGGCTCCCGGGCGGCGCTGTCACCGCACTCAGCGGCCCAATGCGCATCGCTTTTACTGCAGTTCTGTGAAGTGTTTTTATTTCCTCTTGCATATAGGCCATAGTAAAATGTTTAGACAGTTCTATGCTCTTAAGGTTTAATTACAGACAACACTAACAGCATATTTGCAAATAGTATACAAACGTGGTTAACCTAGACTGATGATTTGCGGGGGATAGACTGAAATTGTGAACATCATAGTATTTTAAGAATATTTGTGAATATCAAAGGTTTTGGGAAACTGTTTCTTTTGTCTCTACCCCTTCCTTCTCCGCCTCCCAGACTTTGTGACTGATGCTCACTGAGCTTTCAACGACAAATCGGAATATTCAGCATACAGATGAAAAGTTTTGAAAACTCAATCCGTTAGCTCCCCCACGCGGTGCACATTAGCTTGATTAATCTCCAAATCTCCAAACGGGTCCATTTCCATCTTTCTAACTTTTCTTTTGAACAAGTAGCGCGCTTCATAGTTGCATAAATGTGAACCTCCACATTTCCAGGCACACCACTGGCCATTGTAACGCTGGTCAGCTCATCATCTTTCTCATCCTCATGACTAATATATTTTGTGATGGTATGATTATGATATGCACTTGAGCCACTCCGCTATCTTGCGCACTTAAAACAACTTATTTTGCTTCTTTTCCTGCAAAACATTTGATCTGTGGCATTGCTACCAACTATGCTTTCGATATTTTTATGTCTCCATGGCTGGAGATTTCTTCTCGATCCAGGAGGGGTTCTGGATGGTTTAACGCTGGCACTGCAATCCAAGCCCTAGACAAAGTCTGTGGGAGACCCCTCCTCCTAGCCCCCGGGATGTCCACTCATTGTAGTTTCCCTTGACTAGAAGCAAGCAAAAATTGTGCTAGTTGCGTTTTAGACAGAAGTTCTAGAACTTCCTAAGCTTTCACCCGTTTTATACTGCTCCAGACGTTTGACACTGCACCATCTCGTCAAAAAAACAAACCAACGCGGCGGCCGCGATAATTTCCAACTCATTTTTGTCAGCTGGTCATTGGCTTTCAATCATTAGTGGACACAAGGGGGCTAGGAAGGCTCAAGCCCCCCCCCTACCGAAATGTCAGTGTGCCTACAGTACCTAAATGCATTACTGAGGACTGTTCCGAGGCCATGGCGGGGGAGGCTCGAGACCCCTAAGCCCCCCCCCACCACCCAATGAAGTCCTCAATCCGCTACTGTTCCCTATTCTCTCTATTCACTACACACAATCCATCTGCTAGCTTTTAGTCAGTGCTAAAATTTCTATAAGTTTTCAAAACCCCTAAAAATTGTATTTAATAACGCCTTTGCAAAATACTGGAACCATCTTGCATGTTTCCGTTAAAATTATGTGATAATTATTCCGAAAATAAGACAGACCCCGAAAACGGTAGGAAGCATTTCATGAACTTCAAAGTTTCCAAACGTATCGAAATTGCACTAAAAATCTTCAGATTTGATGAAAAATATATAAACTGGCAACCCTGTATTCGCAGGACCCACCATGCCTCCCTTCCCTCTAGGTAACATTGTGCACCTAACGCACCAGACGAGAGGACAGGACACATCCTTTTCCTCATTTTCAGTGGCCCGCAGATGTCCGCAACGCCCAGCGGGTCATTTTTGTCCGCTTCATATTTGACGATGAGTCATGGCAAAGCCGTTCAAGAAAATCTTACTCCTTCTTCACCATCTGACTCCTAGTGGTCTTGGCTTAATGTCAATCATGCAAACCCCTTTCAGCTTTCCATATGTTATTGCGAGAAACAAAATTTGCAGAGCTATCTCACGCTGACCAAAACCTCGCCAAAATAAGTTCCACCAAAATCGTCCCATAAAAACCTAGAATTTTCAAATACATTCTTCCAGCTTGTCCACGCTCTGAAACACACATCCATATCATAAACATGAACATCACTTCACTGGTACCGATTCTGCAGCCTGTCAAAGTCAGAGGACAAAAATGACCCGCTGGGCGTTAATGGGTTAAAAACACAATAATATTTTGTTTGAATAATTTGTATATGTTTGCTACGGATGGCCTATGCTTCTACAGTTACGGGTAGGGTCGTGATGTCATCAGCAATTTTCCCGTTGTGACCTGCAAAATTGTTTTTGATATCGTAGACCTCACACAAAAATGGGATCGACACGTGAGTAATTCCACGACAGATCGACCAAAAATCTGAAATAACACCCACCCCTCAGATTTCTTTTAAACTTTGTCAATAGGGTTATCAAGGGCGTAGATTAACACAAGGGTAGTAAAAATTCAAGGAGTAACGGTTTTTAGTTATTGCCCGAGGCACTTTTGGGTTTGCTGGAAAAACCCTTGTTTTCAAATGGTAATACCGCCCAGATTATCAGTAGGAACAGTATCGATTTACATATTTTTGAAATTGCCTTAAATAAGGCAACAATGCTGGGCATCAAATTTTGTAAAATTCAAATTACAAAAATATGTCACAAAAATAATTTTAAAAATAATATTTCGGGATGTGGCCATAAAAATTTTGACTTTTTATTTACTGAAATTAAAGCTCAATGCGTTTATGTTCAATACAGAAAGTTTTGGAAATGTTATTTTTGGTTTATTTTATATATATTTTTAAATAGGACCATTTTCTCCGATTTTTGTGTCTGACAGTACATTACAGAAAAAAACTTGTTATTTGAATCCCATCAACTTACATACTGACACCACGGTGTTCAACACGAGCAAATACATTTCTATTTGTATGACATGACCTGTGCCGGTACTTGAAAGAACACATTTTGTGTTATCTAACACTACTTTTCTAAATGAATATCAGTTCAAAGGATAACGAATCTCAAGTTCTGTGAACGAAACGACATATTTTTAATTGTATTTCCACTCCTCTGATACTGTAAATTCACATACCAGCGTGCGTACCGATGGTAAAAGCACATGAGATTTGGCATCGCACAAGCAAAAATGGCAAGAAACATCAGTAATTATTTATTTTCACTCGAGCCTTCCGCTGACGGATTTATATTTGAACACTCAACACTAAATAGGTTGTAATCTGACATGGAAGACCTTACGCTAAATAATTAATGATGTGACGATATTCACAAGAGCACACTACCTTCAAACTGTGACCCTTCAGTGGACAGACTCACATATCTAGCCTTTACGTCCTCCTCACTCGCACGCGCTTCCCAGCACTCATCGACGATATATCAAATGCGTGAAGTGAACAATCATCCAGCGGCACAAACCGGTGGAAGCGCTGAGTGCCCTTCACTGTCACTGCCCGCGAAAACCTCTCCCGTAAGGACTTACGCACTGATATCACCCTTTCATTGCTTACGAATTTGAAGATAATGTCAGATACAAATTCATCAGACAGAAATTCGTACATGGCTTCTGCCGTGACGATTTGACCACGCAGGGGGCGAGTGAGACTCACTCGCGCAGTGGCTCTTTCACGGTGCCGCCGATCCCATCACACGCATTCTTTCCATGAGATGTGCCAAAGAAATGCCACTCACATTTAACATTGAAGTCCTGTTCATGAAGACATATGTTTAGCAAGTTGAACCGGTTCTTATACTGAGCTGCGCATCCATCCGAGAAGTACACAATTCTCTTTAAGTCAGGAATGCGACCTTTCAGAGCCGGGAGCAGCTCCTGCAGGAATGCATGTACCATCGCGGTGTCATGTTTCAGCCCGTCAGAAATAAAACAGAAGCTCTGGTGCACGATTTGGTCACCATCCCTGAAGTATGCCACGAATGGGTGGACAGTGGCCTGACTCTTGTCCCAATGCCAGCCCTGCACGGCGTCTTGCACTATAAATGAATGGTTCTCGGAAAAACCCCAACCACCACTGCCTCTTCGTTTTGAACATTGCCTTTCAGCTCGCTAAACGTAGCACTCTGCGATTTCGAGACATAGTGATGTGTTTTAAGTTTCCAGATTGTTTCACACAGCTTTTCTAAGAAGCTGTCTCGCTCGTCCACTTCATGCAGCAGCTGGCAGCGATCAGTGCTCTTCCACTGTTGATACGTCACCGTTTCGTCAAGTCGAATATCATCCTCCCATTCGTTTTCCAGGACCTTAATGAATGAGAGGATACCATCCTTACCAGGGCACTTCACACATTTCCCAAGCATGCAGTCCTCACGGTCGGAGTCACACACAGCCATGTCTATGAGGTCGTGATAAGAAAGGCCAACCACGCCCAGTGCATCCACCATAAGCTTGGCGTTCTGGTGGTATATACAAACACGGACGGTGTGTGTGCCACTGTGGCCAGGCAGCACGCAGTGTTTTGGTCGTAAGGCAGCGAATGAGGAGAATCCTACTGCATTTTCTCCCTGAATTTCCATATACGATACGTATACCTCCCGCAAATTCCCTAAAATCAAACGTTTTTGTTTCTTCTCCTTTACACCATCCTTGTTTTTGACTGTCACACAGTCTCGTTTCCCTGGGCACAGTCGACTTATTTCATCGGACTCATAAAACTGGGTAACACAGCGGATATCCTCTTTGCAGAGACGTTTTCCCTTGCTGACTTGGGCAACCTCAGGGAACATTCCGTGTTTTTCTCGGAGCGCCCTGCTCTTCTTCACCATGTAGAGACTGGTTTCGAATAGAGCGGCTGTACGCTCTATTCCAAATGGAGACAACGTCAGAATTTGTAGCCGCCTGCGATAGCTTGATGTTGCGCCGAACTCAGCTTTCAGATTATCCATGAGTTTTTCATATCTGAAATACAGAATTGATAAAGAATATTAAATAATGAACTGCTTTGAATGAACCGAGATCCATTAATCCATTTGTTGAATATGAACAGTATTAATTTAGTATTAAACAAACACGTCAAGAATGTATTATGGCCTACGCTATTATAAGCAATCATGTGTCTTGTACCATTACGGTAACGCTTTGAATATTTGGCAATCACATGGAAATTCATGTTGCATCCAATTGTGTAAGTAGTTTGCGCCATGTTGACCATATGATATAAATTTTGCAGCTACTGAAGAAAAGACATCATTCTCACCTCGGCAAATCGGAGTCAGACTTTTGCTCTCGCGCTGACTTTGATGATGATGGTGATGGAAGTTCTACTCCGATGGTCTGAGTTAATTTCTTTTTCAGCTCTTTTGATGCTCTTCTTAGTTTGTCTTCTCCCATTTTTCTTTTTGCGGTACTGAAAGGCCCCTGAAAATGAAAAGGTTCTATTACCTTACAACCCCATTCATCGTAAAAGTAAGGTGTGCTTAATTGGACACGGTTTCATCTGACTTGTTGATTTAATGGCAAATTGGCCCACATGTGAATATAAGTGGATCAGTTCACTGGAAATCAAGTTTAACAGGTTGAATATAATCGGATGAGCTTCAATAGTGAAAGTCACTTATTTGCTTCACTGTTCTCATATGCAGGCTAATGAGCAAAAATAGCATTATGCCTTACTGAGTGGCAGAAATCACACCTTTACAGTTGGATTCCTTATAATTTACAACCTTTATGGAAAAACTCAAGCGCAACTTGGACAACATAAGTTCTGCCTGTCTTGGATCAGCTTTTCATTACAGATTTTGAATACCTGCTTTCATGCTTCCCCCCATAAATGAGAAAACTGATTCGTTACATCGTATCAGAATACTATCAAAATCACAGCACACAACAAAAAATCACAACGGTGCCGCATTGAGCCCATAAAAGCAAATACTTACTTGATCTCACAGGTGTTTGATCCAGCACAGACATGACGTCAGAAACTGTCACTGCCGCATCGGCTCCACTCACGATCTCCTCCAGGGTCGTATCGAGGCTTGATGGCTCTGCTGTTTTTCCGACGAGCTCGATGAAGCCGGCTGTGACGGTTCGATGACGCCTTCAACCCCCTCACCACTGATACCCTGGTCACTTGCTTCATGTTCCAGTGGTTTTCTATCCGGCTCCAGCAGTCTTTTACGGCACGACAAACAGATATGAGAATCTTGTATCTGAGGCTTCCCCACGGCTTCCGCAAAATCTCGACTGACTGATTGAACAGTTCGCGTCACTTTAGTCTTATGCACTTTATACGGATCATAACAATAGTTCACTGGATTTCTGGGCATTTTCACGACTATGTCCTACAGTGTTTTCGAATATCACTCTCCAGGGACCACCGCCGTGCATTAAGGCAAGGACAACAATAAGCACTGACCGATTCCCCGAGTTTGGACGAGACCCTTGTATGTGGACTTTGTACTCGCGCCTGATAAGCACGCCCCCTCCCGCACAAACAACCCTCCGACTCTCGGCTCTTCGCCGTCCCCGTCAATCTCGCTCCCGATCCTGTCGTGCCACTGTGTCACAATGATAACAAGGAAACGGCTTATTTTCCCCCATTCAGCATTAAACTGCATAACTTATAATTCCAATAACCAAAGATTGGGATTCCTCCCACAAATATCGGAGACCGTAATGCCCTAACTTCCGCTTAAGGAGGCCTGCCATGGGTCGACCTTCAAACAATTCTCACGATTTAACCACACACGCGGGTATTCGACACAAATTTTGAGTCCTTACATCAGGACATACTCGTTATCTTTGAATTTGCTTTAGGTCGACTCCTCCTGATTTATGGATAATTTTCAAAGCTTCCAGGGGATCCAGGGCACGTGCCCCCGATCGACCCTCGGCGCCCCTGAAAGGTGATGGCGCCCCCTGAAAAGTTGCTTACACTAGGTCTGTGAGGCCCAAAACTTTCAGCTCCCACCCCCTCCCCCAGGATGCGAAAATCGGCGCCACGCGATAGGATTTGGCGCCCACCTTGGCAAAAATGGCGCCCTCGGCAATGTGCCCCCCAAATCGGCGATCCTGGATCCGCCACTGACTGGGTGAAATTATAATGACCCGAGGTCACAAACAATTTTTAAACGCTGTGTTGATCACAAAGACAAATCTGTCGGTTTTAGAGCTCTATAAGGGTAAGGCACAAGGCTTCGCTCAGATTTGTACGAGTGACGGCAAAAATCGGGAAAAGTGATCATAAAAATTTGTATAAAATAATCAAGAAATAACATATTTCCAAAACTTTGAAATACAAGCTCATGCATAGAGCTTGCTTTAAATAAATAAAAATTTGAAATTTTTAATGGCCACATTCAAAAAATCAATTTCAAAAATATTTTTGATATTTTTGGGGGACATTTTATTTTTCTCAAAATTTAACTCCATATTGGTTTTGCCCAGCTCTCTGGCATTCCAAAAATATTTAATTTTATAATGTTTCTACCCAGCATCTGGGAGATATAAACATTCAAAAATATGTTTTTTCAACACACCCAAAATTTCCTTGGCAATAGCTCCAAAACCGAATTTTCCTAATTTTTTACTATCATACCGGGATCCTACGCCCCAGATAACCCTGTTAACAAATTTTCACGGAAATCTGAGAGGTAGGGTGTTATGACTTGGTCGATCTGTCATGGAATTACTCACGTGGTAATGGGTTACTTTGATTTCAGAATTCAAGATATGAATATATTTTCAGAGTTATCCACAGTACCAAACATTACCTTTCCTTTCGAAAATACATGTACCATTATTTTATCAGTTTGTTCTTATTTATTGTCTGCAATGCAAATTAAGAGTACTGAGCTGTAATGAGTCTTAAAATTCGCATCATTTGTCTGAGGTTGGTGCAAGTATTAATTCAGTGCCGGGAAAATCTAATTGAATCTCTAAATTGTGCAAGCGTTTTTAGTTTTTGATTTTGAGTCATTCATTGTCGCTTGAAATACAGAGCAAATCAACAGAAAGCAGACGATGTCGATTCTTGTCTATGTAAATGCCTCGATCTTTGTCTGTAAATTTACTTGCTTACGACCATTGTAACCGAATCACTGATTTTTTCTTATTTTATGACAAGCAAAAAACGAAGCCCTGGGTACCAACAGTCGGAAAAATCAAATCAAAATTAGTATCAAAAACTAAGTACGCGGAGACGCCTAACGTCCAGAATCTACCATAGCTATCAGGAACGGAGAAGTCTACAAAAGTAGCTCGTTGCACTGACAACCAGCCATCTTGAAGCACTCTTCACAGCAAACACTCAATCGGAAACTCCACAGATAACAGATGAAAACAGTCATTCTTTCGATTTATCTTGGTGCGCGAGTCCCCTGAAATGGCATCACTGCGCTAGTGTAATGGACCGTGCCAGAAAGACGCGATAGTGGATGATAGGGGACCATAGGGGGAGAAAGCGGCTGCCTCGCCGTCCGCCCTTTCCACGGGGAAGGGAGACGGATGAAGCCACAGGGCAGTGTCAACAGCGACGTCCCCTGGCAGCGGGCAGACGGCAGACGACTGCGACGCGCACTGCCGGAGATTTACGAGGGCTGGCATCAGCCATGACGATATTGTCCGAGTTTTCCTGCTGCAGCAGGGCAAATTTTGAATTATGTGTGCTCCCTGGTGGGGCGTGGAAGGCGGACAGTTTCCAATATTGTATGGGGGCATTGCCAATCTGGGATGTGATGCGTTCAGAAACGGGATAAAGATAAGCGAGGCCTCAACAGTTTGCTCCTTCGTAAGCCCTGTAAATTATGGTACCAGCCCTACCGGAGGTATTTTTACACCAGCGAGCAGTAGCTCACTGGAATTTAAAACCACTACCACTGCCGGCAGCCGATATAGAGGAACAGCATTAACAGGCGCCCCGCTGGGGTCCCTGGCATGACGCGCCCCGCTGAGGGGGGCGTTTTTCGCCCCCCTCCGTATCTCGTTCCCCATGAAAGCTAAAGGAAAATTACGGGCGGCGTTCGAAAGCTCTTGACAAGCCAAAGATATTTTATACAAAAATTTTTATGTCAGGTCAATATTGAGGTCAGCATAGGTCACGGAAGGTTCCATAGGCTTACAACAGAGCATTGTACGCTTCTCTCTCTAGATCTGCCCTCAGGGGAGCTAGAGCAAATGTTTATTCATCATTGGATTCCTCTCATCGCAGCAAATCAAATGATGTATAATATGACTTTTCTAGGTCAAATAGTGAAAATGACCTGACCTAGAGCTAGGTTAGGGTCACAGAGTGACCTGGTATGGTCAGTTGCATATCAATCGACTCCCCGTGACAATATAAGCACAATACAATCAAAATGGGAGCTTTATCTCAATTCAGTGAGAAGCTGTTGGCACAAAATCACTATATGTTCCCGTGACCTGATATGACCTTTGAGAGGTCAGATGCTCAAAAACTCAACTTAATGGACAAGATCGTGGTAAGAATAGACGGTTCGAGGATTTTCAGTTTTATCTATCCAGTATTTACTGAAAACGAGCCCATTATATTTTTTCACCATAGGCTTATAATGGGGTGACCAAAAAATTGACCCTACCTTAGGTCATTAATATCAAAATTCTGAGATAGCAGATTTATAGACCCGAATGACCTTATCATATTGCGGAAGTTTCAAACTGATCGGTTCGCTGATGTTCCCTGGGCGCAGCTTCAAACTCGTGATTTTAGGTTTTGAGGTCGGGTCATTTGACCTTGAATAGCTCCTTGACCTGACATGACCTTAGCTCAAAAATTTTTTCAGATGTGTAAAATTGATCACGGATAAGGTACTGTAACTTATTTTGTGCTTCGTCTCTTCGTTTTTGAGCTATCTGGGGAAAACCAGGAGGGGGGGCGAATTTCGCCCCAACAGCGGGGCGCGTGTTAAAACAAGATGGAGAATCGAGTGAAATGCGTTCTCATCCACAAAAAGGAAATTGAACACATAATTTTGATCCGTTATTTTTTCAGACGGCTTACAACCGCATTGTGAATCTGTGACGTAACATGCTGGTAGGCATTAGTTTTCCTTGCAATCTACTTGAAAAGAACACTGGTAAGAATTTTTGGGTTGCGCGTAAGTAGCGCTTTATAATGAAATGCAGCGGTAGTGGAGTGTTCGGTAACGGTTTCACAATTTTGAAAATACTACTTGTTTCGAAAACAAGTGTAACATTGGTTATAGCGGCTTCAAGTATCCAAAGTAGTGGAAGTAACGACATGCGTTCCTATAATTCGAAACTGTGCCCACCTCTGACAAAGAGTCCCTAGAAACGATCTTATAACATATCAATGAAGATAGAAAGCTGAGACAGAAGCGCCATTTGGACAGACACGGGAAATTCCGACATGTTTTGGACGGTTAAGTGCTTAATTTTGTCCGGTTTGACCTTAACGGCTCTGCCCCCTCTCAATATTGCTACCGTTCCTACAACTGTGTAGAAACGATTTTAAGCGCACCTTGTCAGCAGTGAATTCCAGATTTGCTGAATTGCCAGGTAAGTGGAGGGAATTGGTACCGAAAGGTGCGCTTTCAGACTTTGTGTTATTGCGAGTTGAAGCACCCTAGAGGAAGCATGCAAACCCATCCCATTGAATCAATACATCCGAGAAACAATCTCTTATTTATAGATATGTATGAAATTAAAGGGTCGTTCTCTGATCGTTCAAAAGCGGTCACTGACTCGTGAGGGCTGGAAATCACTGCTTTGAACTATTCGAAACCATTATGAAGATCCTTTTAACCTTGATCCCAACACAGTGTCAACTGAAGCAGTTGAGATTTCTAATTGGGTGGTATTCAATAACGGAGACAAGGCATCATTATTCCCTAATTCAAGACGCAAAAAGTTGATCAACTCCAATTTGAGTTCCCACAAATCAAACCCAATGCAGATATACTCCAACAAACTCTTATAAGGGATCTTGTCCATATACTCCAGTGGTCATGCGCTTTAACAGCGCCGTCAAAGCGCCGCGCGGCACCGGCGGCGGCCTGTGATCGGCGGCGGCCGGCGCACTGGCGGGGGCGTAGGTCGGCCCCCGCCCGAGGCGATGTCTGCTTCTGACGGGCCGCCGCCGCCGCCGTCAGCCGGACGGCCCCGCTATAGCCGCCGGCCCCGCCGGACACACGCGATATAATTAAAATCACCGCCCAACAATGGAGGCACATAGATGCAGAGCAGAAGTGCTGTGCGACTGGATAGTCAATGAAGGGTGGTCCGTGCGGCTGACTGAGGGGGGACGTGACTGGGGTCGGTTACCAGCGGAGGCAAGGGAATCGGACGAGGAGAAACGCGGTGGGAAATATGGCGAGGAGGAAGGATTCAAGTAGCTCCGATGCCTGATGTTCTGGCATGCATTGAAGGGAACAACTTCCAAGTGCTTGTTAAAACGTGTAATACTAAATTTCGGCTCAGAGAGCCTTAACCCGCGCGCCAATGGGGCTCGGCGCCATCTTCGCCCCACGGGCATGCATCAATGCCCCCTCTAACTAAAAAATATGAGGGTTAGCACAAATCTGCAAAGTGCTTTGAAAAGCTTGTGTGAATTCAGTATGGTTATACTTATGGCTTGACCTCCAGAGGTCAAGTTGGGTCACGATAGGGACCTCCAGAGGGCACTTCCTAACCTAACAGACCTGAGGGCACTAAAGGTCATAAAGTGACCTTGCTGCATATCAAATGAAAGCCTGTGACGAGGTATACACGATGACGTTTAATTCAGCACTCTATAAGGTCAAAAATTATCGTCAACATATTGGTATTGACCCCTGGTGACCTCGGATAAGTAAAAAAGTGAATATTTCCCCTGGAATCCGTAAAAGTGTGGTCAAGAACGCTTTTCTGAGAGATCTGAGCATTTGCAATCATTCTTGTGACTTTTAGATCACAAAAAAGTTTTCCCCATTATTTTGCTATGGGAGAGGGTCACCTTGTGACCTGACTGCAGGTCACCAAATAATCCCGGATATACATTTTTAGATCCTGGAGAGGTCATTAAGTGTAGATAGCAAGATTTAAATTGATCAGCCGAAAAATTTAGCTATGGTAGAGTTCAAAAGTCGAAGTGAGGTGACCTTGTTTGACCTCACCTGGTGACCCAACCTAGTGTGGCCTGGGGTAAAAAAATTTCTGGGATGGTGGGAAAATGATGGGGTGAGAGTTAGACCGCTCAACTGCAGTGATGTGCCTCGGTGTTTTTCTGGTATTCTGAAAAACCTTAGGAGGCATCAATGGCTCGGATGGGGCGAGGGTTAAAATACACGTACGTGGTTTTAATTAGAAGCGTGACAAATCTCTTGCGTCAGGGCTGGTTCCTGGATGGGTTGCCACTGAATTAAAATTCAACGCCCAGGTAAGATAAGTGGGTGTCCTGAACCTCTTATTTGTCACCGCCTGAGCTGTTCCAGCACCTCCGACCGCCTGGGAGGGGATCATTTCTGAGTCATCCCCTTCCCCCTTCAACTAGCTCAGAAGTCAATGGTGATGCGGGAAAATCAGAACGCGCGCTTAGGTTGAGTTACCGCCATTCTCTTGTACCAAATTTAGATAGTAATCTTACTCTTACGGCGTTTTTAGCTATCTTTGTTTCTTGTGTAAGCGATTTTTTGCAAGTACATCTCATCTCAGCAGTTTTGAAATGTTTGAACATTTAATGACTTCAATGCTGACCGGACGAAAATACGGCCGAATTATCTTCGATAGCATTTGAGATGCTCTTTCCGTTGTTTTTTCGCGTTTTCTTAGCGCTCTTGGTGTTCGAGTTATACGGTTGCTTATTCCCCCCACCAGGATGAAAGTGGCCCATACCCGCAACCCAGGTGAAGGTTAAAACAATTATTATTAGTGCCCATAAGTATGTAACTCGTCATCTCTCTCTGCGACCATGCTGGTAATGTGACGTTCTAGCCCCACTGGCGCAGCGCCGTTCGGGCGCATTGCCGTAATACCTCTGATCTGACAACAGTGGTTCCAAATAATTTCCAAAAACACTTGCTGTGTCGTATTAAGAATTATGTGCTTCTGAATGTATATATTTTGAGGCGGAAATCCACAGGGGAATGTTAGTTAGGGCCTTGGCGCAGAAACGTGCAGTCAGACACGGATGGCCGGCTGGGACTACCTGATATTCGACTGCACCGGAAGGCAACTGTGTTTAGCGGTGCAGCCTAGCTGCCTGAACTTCCATCGAAAGCCGCACACACCCAATCTCCGCTGCGCGCCTTCCGAGATGTTTCCAAATCCAACCAAAAGCTCTTTGAGTAGTCGAATTTACGGATTCAAAACCATCCAGCTCACTAACCTCCCCCCGTCCCTCATCCCCAGGTGGCGTGGATCAAGGCCGACACCAAGGCGATCTTGGCCATCCACAACGTGGTCATCACCCACTTCAACCGGCTGTCGGTGATCCACAACGACTTCAACACCTGGACGCTGATTCTGCGCAGCGTGCGAAAGTCAGACACCGGGCCATACATGTGCCAAGTCAACACGGATCCCATGCGCTACCGGGCAAGCGAACACCCAATCACTGCGCTAGCAGCTCTGTCAATCCAACCCTGAAACTCCTGGGTAAAATTGGGCCTAACATCCAATAGATGTATAGATCATTGGGGCCAGGCGCAATGCATGACATTTTGTGATCGGGAAGAGAAAGTGGCGTCCCTCACAAGAAGTTGATTGAATAGTGTCAATATCGATGATATTCCCAGATGCACGACGGCCTCTCCGTTCTCTAAGCCACGGCGATTAAAACAATCCAAACATACCCTGCAAGCAGCTTGCGCTGCCGCTGCTAGGCCCGAGTATTTTCTTATTATCCACCCGAAGTTGGTGAGGCATAGTCCTTGAGTTGTGACGTGATGCTGCCTGTCGTCTCAGGCGGGCTATTTAGAAGTGGTGGTTCCACCCGACATCGTGAACTCGGAGACGAGCAGTGACATCATCATTCCGGAGGGCGGCTCCGCTCGTCTCCAGTGCAAGGCCAACGGCCACCCAGCGCCCACCATCACCTGGAGACGCGAGGACAGCCAACACATCGTCCTCCGCCAGGGCCCCAAACGCAAGGGTGAGTGCACAGTGCACACCTCTGGCACCAGTTCACCGACCTGTGCGGCAAATCATTCTCACTTTGTTTTCAAATTAACAAAGTTTAACACCCCAGGGGGCTTTTTTGTTGGCCACTCCTCGGAGTTCTTCCCAACGTATCCGTTCAGCTGTCAAACCTCGGAGTAAATCATCCATCAGACTTGTCAGCTGCGATACTTGTTATTTCACGATCATTCGCAGCTGATGTCATATATACCTGGCGGAGATGAAATACTCGAAGAGAAATACTATCAGGCGCAGAGCAAGTTGAGAAGCCGCGGCGGTGTTTACCTCGCGCCGGCGGTGGGTAGTTCTGGGAAGGTCTCAGAGGAGCGTGTCAGAGCGTCAGAACCGCGCCGGCTGGATACATGTGAATCTGCCGGGTAATTCCATCAGAGACTGGGTCGTAAAGCATGAGCCGACGCGCCGTCACCCGAGGCGACGACCCGCCGCGTGCCACACCGAACGCCATAGCCCGCGGCCGCAATGGCTCCAACACGCTCCCTGCCGAAGTGGATAACTGGTATGGGCTTGAGGGAAACCATGGCGCTATTTTGAACCAGCAGCATGTTGAACTGCTAGTGAGGTTTATTTTACAACTGGAAGCAAGCTGCACTAAGCACGGGCAAGTTCAAGGGTGACCTCGTGCCTTTAGTGGGGCTCTGCCCCACCTTTGGGGAATATGTCTGTTCAATTGATAGCATATATCATTCGAGCAAGAAAGGTTTCTTTTTTTCGAATTCAAAACAATTTATTATCCACTAAGCAATTCAAAGCCAACAAGAAAATGCACTCTCCAAGCTGGCAGACATTTCTCACGACGAGACGATCATGAAAGGAATTCTTCAACTGCTATTACACCTGACCACACAACACTTTCTTCCAGCTCCTAACAATCAAATAACAGTACCAATTTTCAATGTCCCAATGTTTCATCACATGATTGATACTAACGATACTATGGACATCGTACATCGTACAGAGATGCATGATTCATGAAATCATCGCTTTTGGTACACAACGCACTGGGTGACATACCCATTCATAATCGTCATATCCAAGATATTTCAAGTCAACAGATTTTCGAGGCTGCAGTTTAATGTATAACTGAACATTTAATTGAACGCTAAGTTAAAGGACTCATCAATAAAGGATCTCCATTTACTTTTCAACTTTTCAGTCTTGCCGCTTTTTAGCGCAATGCACTTCTCCATTGTAAAATGTTTGTTCAAAGTATTTGCAAACGTGTCCAAAACAATTCTTCCTCCGTGGAAACGCTGATTCACAATAAATTGTTTTGCAATGAGAATTATCAAATTAGCCATGGCAACGCCAGAGACTGTGCCAAATATGATATCAGCACTGTTCAAATTGACTTTTCTTTGCAGCTTGCTATTCAATACCTCCCTTAACTGATTCCAGAATTCCTGAACCTCAGAACACTCCACAAAGAAGTGCTCGAATGAGTCCACCAAACCGCAGTTATCACAGAAAGGGTCATCAACTACTTTCCGAGTAAACAAATATCGTCGAGTAGGAAAATAACGATGTATTATCCTAAAATGCAAGCTCTGCAGCTTGGTTGAAGCAGTAACAGTGTAAGGCAATACATGTACCTTTTTCCAATTGCATTGGAATGCTCTGTTCTCCTCCCATCGAGTCTGCGCGGTAGGCGTTCCTTCAGGAAGGAGAATGGAATAAAAGTAGCTAGACCTAACGGAATCCAACATAACTTCTTTGCCATCAATTTCAATGACTGGCTTACATTCCCTTTGCTGTTCAGATAATCTCTCAGAATTTGCTAATTTACGTCTCCACTCACCCGGAATGGAGCGGCACCATCCAAAGTATGACAGTGGATTGACAGGAACATCTGGGACCCGAGATTGAAAGTCTCGGTACGTTAAAACATTACCAACGTCATAAAAAAATCGTCTATTAACTTTATTCCTTTGTCAAAAAGCTTCCGACAAAAGAATGATTTCCCTTGCACTCTTAACGCCGAATTATTCCACATTAGTTGTTTTCGTACATCTTTTCCATCGGTAGGCAGCCTGATAGGATGCAACTCCCTAAACCAAACAAGCATTTCCTTGTAAAAGTATGGTATGCGCCTACTCTTAATCCACTCATCGGAAAAGTCGGTGTTAACAATGTCCTCAAGTTTCATTTGTAACCTTTTCTCTAAGACCTGAACGAAAGAGTGCTTCTTAAGCCGCAACATTCGCCCTAGCCAACTTATTTTACCTGCCTTGTATTGCAATATCAAATCTGGAGCCTTTAGTCCTCCATTTTCTATTGTCATGCAGAGTGTCGCCTTCGAAACCTTTGGCGGGCGTCCTCTCCAAAGGAACTTCATCACGTGACTCTGAATTAAGTCCAGCGATTTCCTAGAAATTTTGGCCGTAGCAACAAAGTACATAACCTGAGACAAAATCAATGACTTAGCTACCGTTATTTTTCCGTTGATAGTAAGGTCTCTTGGAGACCATTGGCTTAGCGTTTTCTTTATTTTTGCAACTGCAGGCTCAATATTAAACTTCTCGCAATCATACCTGGCACTAAACCATACTCCAAGTATTTTGAGCTTGTCAACTGGCGTGTACCCACAAATACTGTCCAAGCGATCTTTATATTTCCCTATCCACATAAACTGGCATTTAGCCATGTTTAAATCTAAGCCGGAAGCCTTTCCAAACTGTCGCACGCACCTAATAGCCTCGTTTGCGGAGCCATTATCGCTTACAAACAATGTCGTGTCGTCACAGTATTGCGAAATCTTAAACAACTCACCCGCAATACTAATGCCTCTTATAGCTTCAACCGCTCTGATTCTAATGGCCATAATTTCAACTACTAGTGCGAACAGGGGTCCAGATAATGGACACCCCTGTTGAAGGCCCCGTGAGGGTGAAAACCATTCTGAGGTATAACCGTTATTTATAGCGGCTACTTCGTTGTCCTTATGCAACAGTTGAACCCAGGAAATAAACTCGTCGCCGAAATTAAAAGCTTTAAGAACGTCTTTGATAAAATGATGCTCGACCGTGTTAAACGCATTTTTGAAATCTGGAGCCATGATCATGCCTCTTAAGTTGTCCTTCTCACAGTACTCGATGACGTCTGAAATTGTTCGCAGGTTGCAGCCAATATACCTGCCTCGGATAGAACCAGTTTGGTGAGGTGACACAATATTGGCAATAACAGTCATTAGTCGGTTAGCCAATACCTTAGCTACAATTTTATAAATTATGTCTAAAAGACAAATGGCTCTCTTGTTTGATAATAACTTTTGATCCCCTTTCTTTGGGATCAGTGTTATTACTCCTCTCCTTTGAGTGATGAAAAAACTACCCCTTTGTCTGGCATCATTAATGTAATCCACAACAAGAACACTAATCTCTGGCCAAAATTGAACAAAAAATTCCTTCGAAAAGCCAGAGACTGACGGAGCCTTATTGTTCAGCATCCCATTGAGTGCGAATATACATTCATCGCTTGAGATAGGTCCTTCACAGCTCAAGCGATCCTGTTCGTCCAATTGGGGACATACCAGAGAGTCCAAGAACGAACTAACACTGGTTCGTTTATCATTTTCAGGACTCGCACAGCTTGAATATATCTGATTAAAATAATCTCTGCAGTGGCCAAGTATTTGCTTCGTCCCGGTGACTAGGTCTCCATTCGGTTTTTGAATAACGTTTATGGCTTTTCTGCTAGCCTGACTGGTCAATAATTTCACGAAATATCGTGTTGGTTCTCCCCCTGCTCTATCCATCTTGCGCCGGATGAAATCATAGCCCACTTACCCTTTTCACTCTCGACCTCTTCTACTTTATTTCTCAAGAAATCATATCGGGTTATATTTTCATCGTTAGGATCCAAGCACATATCTTTTTCACTTTGTTCAAAGTTTTCGAGTAGCTCGGTATAGGCTATCGTCCTTTCTCGCGCCATTTCCTTACTGCGCCGAATGGCTAATACTCGTACTTCGCTCAACAAAATCTCGATCAATAATCCTTTATCACAGACTGAACTGTATATCCCAGAGCGGTGTTTTCCCCTCTCTATTTCTTTTCTGGCGTAAGAAACAAAACAGTTGTCCTCTAAAAGAGAATTATTAAATCTCCATAAGCCTGGACCCTTGTCGGTTTTGTAAACTGTCAATTCAATGCTAACCATACTGTGGTCGCTCAGAATACCGGGCTTAATTTCCACTTTCTTTAGAAACTGATTTCTTATTATATCATTGCTTATCATAATATAATCAAGTCTCGATTGCCGTAAAGGCCTTATACGTCTCCAGGTATATCTCCTTATCATGGGATACCTATCTCTCCACGTGTCGATAAGATTGTAGTCACATAATATGTCTTTCAAAAGTTTTCCTGCCTTAGACAGGCGAAACTTCGGGGTGTCTGTATCCAATTCGGTTAGGTGCGTGTTGAAATCCCCACGCAAAGCAATCAAAGAACCGTCATCAATATTTATCTCCTCGAATTTTTCTCTCAGATATCGGAAGAAAGCAATCTGGCGGGACGAATGCGACTGTGTCGGGGCATAAACCGCAACGAGTTTTATACTTAATTTATCGTGCTGCAAGTCCATTATAACCAGCCTTCCAGCATCGTCATTTACTAAACTGGAGATATTCCCAGTTTCTTTAAATGCCCTGGGTAGTAAGACCGCTACACCAGCATCATGGCTTTTTTCCATGAGAAAACAATATGTGGCTTCCCCACTCAGCTTCCCAAAATCTGCTAACTTCCACGGAGGAATGAGTCTCTTGAAGTACGATAATGTGAAAAGGATAATGTTGGTGAAAATGTCTAAAGAGGGTCCTTCGCTTAATATTAGAACGTAAGCCTCTTACATTAAATGTTACTACGTTAACGCAAGGCATTTAATCTGAATAAACACCAGGAGCTTCAACTTAAATAAAAGAAAGGTACAAATCTTCGTGAGTAGTTTGTTTAAATGATACCACATATCTAGCGTGAGAATCTGCAGCCAAGATTGTACAGTGAATGAATTGCAAAAAAAAAAAAACAGGCACCAATCTATGAATGCCATCGCTCGATATCATATCCAAGCTTCCATCAGTCAATGCGGACACAAAAAAACACAGAAGCTTTTTTGTTAAACTTAAGATGCACCTATTAAATTCATTGAAAAATCAAGACGCGGCCCGATCAAACGCATACAGACTCCATTAAAACTAAGCCTTAAAAAACCCGTAGATCTGACCCCATCAAATAATGGAACACCACACACATTACCTAATAATGCATCACTGATTGGTGAGAACCTACAACATTTCCAAATTCCTGCCTGCAATGTCCGTGTGACATATAAGGACCTTCTAAATTATTCAGGATTTAACAATATCCCTCACCTGCGCCTCACTGGTCACTCGGATTCGTGCCCCATGCTTCATCAATTTACAAAACACTGTGCCGTTCTTACTGAAAACGGTGTAGACTTTGCCAGCCGCCTTCTCCGCCAGCAAAGCCTGCACTATCTTCTGCCTGCGGGGCGTCAGATTTTCGTTAATGTATAGACTCAAGTCCTTGTCAGATCCCCGCACAGTTTTGGAGGAGAACCGCTCTTCATACACTTTATCTCTAACTGAGCCTTTCCCGGATCTGTGGAATCGACAAACAATGCGTTTTCCTTTAGCGATTCTAAAGCACTGTTCCAAGTCCTGCTTGTCGACGGGCACATCAGGGAGATGTTTCTTGATAACATCAACGACAGTATCTGTGACGTCCTCCTTCCACCATTCTTGGGTCGGGCTCGGAGGGATGGCTGAACCGGATAGGATCACGTCCTTCTGTCTCTGCTCCGTGGCGGTTGCATCGAGCTCCGCCTCTAACTCCGTTATTCGATCATCTCTTTCAACTAGTCTTGCCTCTAGCTCATAGAGAATACCATCCCGCTCCTCTACGTGTTTCTCCAATTCCTTGATCCTTGAGCCTTAACAGTTAATGTCCTCTTTAAGAGACGCAAACTCCGCCGACAGATCAGACCTGATCTGTTTGATCATGCGTGTCATGATGGAGTTTAGCATACCCTCTGTCACTGGTCTCTTGGAGGTGCAGTCGAGATCAGCAGAGTCGGACTCAACAGATGTTTCGCGAGATACACGACGCTTCTTACTAGGGCTTGACTCACGTTGGGGGCCAACCGACTACCTAGCCGATCGATCATGTCTCTAACCGAGCCCTGCCGCTCGGAGTCGCTGGCGCCGCCTCTGCCGGCGCCTGCGCCGCGTTGACCACCTGACCGCCCACGGTCAGCTTCACCCGCAGCCGGCCCGCTCGACCGCTGCCCGTCAGCGCCGGCCGCTCCCTGCCTGGTCCACTGCTGAGTACCACTCGCGTTTCTCTTCTTCTCAGGCATCTTGTTCGGTCAAATAATATTGCTTCCGCGATTTTCAGGCTTCAAAAGTAGCATAACCTTGTAAAGTCTATACGCGTGATTTATTCACTTGAGTATACTTCCACTCAATTTGTCCATTGCAAGGCCCTCATTGGCTGATGAAAAACGATTTAAAGCTCGATACTCATCACAGCCCACAGCTTTAAGTGCCACCACGTCAAAAATTCTTCGTTACACTTTTAACGGAAAGACGGTGCCCTCACGCTAAACTAAACCTTCAACAACTACACGCGTATGCACTGTATACCCGCGTGCGGGAAACACCACGCACACGTCCGACCGCGGCGGCGCACGGGGGCAGACTGAGCAAGAAAGGTTTCTGGTGACACTTCATACGACTCGATTGGAGAATTTATTCAAGGACTGAGGACACTTTTTCTAACCTATTTATTTATTCATTTGACATGCACAGCATCTCCACTATCAACATGGCTATTCTGACGCCGGTCGTAATGAAGATAAGGGACATAAATGACAAACTTAAGCAAAAACTCACTGTAGGATAAGGATAAGGATAGATGGATGATGGGGAAGGACAAGGATTATCCACGGGGAGGGTCGCCATAGGTGCCACGCTCAACCCATGGAGTGAGGTAGTGGGACTTGATGAAGGGATCCGGTAAAAAAAACATGGAAAACCACAAACAAACAAGGCGTGACGATGACGGTGATGATGAATTATTCTCGTTCTTTGTCGGCTGGTCTCTGTTTTCATTATTCGCTTTTGTCTTCGTGATTCCTCGTTTTCGTTTCTCAAGTCTTATTTCTTAATAGTGTAGTCGTAATTTATTTTCTCTTCAGTCCTCTTCATGTCCTCACTTATTAGGCTGGCTGATTAGACAGAGTTTTTCAGGATACATTTGTGATTTTCTTCCTTTCTTAACTGAGATTATTTCGTTGATTTTTTCACTTTTTTACAGAAGTGTTTTCCGGGAGATTCACTCTTATAATAATGCCTCGCGCGGTACGACAGTAAAATAAAAAATAGGTATTATAAAAATTACACGTTGATAAAATGTCTGGATTCTCAAATTTGTTTCCAAATCTCCAAACTTATTTCATCTTATTCTTTGTGATATGCTGATTAAATCAGCATAAATTTAGGATTATTAAAAAGAGAATTAAAATCCCTCACTGCAGTGCCCACTTTTGACCAGTGAAACTCCGTTATAAGTGGAAAATTAACATCTTTTCAGGAGCCTGAAAAAATACGTCTTACCCCTACAAAGCATTGACACCGAAAGCTTACATGGCTTGGTGCATCTGTTTCTGCTATGTTGTACTGCTCACTTATCTTGAATTTTCTGTTCTTGATTTCCGTTTCACTTAAACAAGTTTCCTAGATTTTGTTTTTTAATCGGGGCACGCCATGCCAAGGTGCGGATTTAATATTTGTAGAATATTTGCAATGTTAAACCAACTTTGCAAGTTGCATTGGATAGATTTGTGATCATATTCTGTTTGTATCGATAAGTTTTAGAAGGTCGCCAGACGTACACCCGTCGCGACCCGAACGACAACAGCACCCTTGTGTCAACAGCGCAACATAAAATTGGACAAGTCGCGGCACGCCTTGCCAGGAAGAGAAAATTAACTATGTAAAAACATATTTGGTCAGTATGTGACCACCAGACTGCGAATCGCAAACTTTTGCACATGTACAAAAAGTCTTGGCCACTAATCGAAGGGCTTGGCATACAGGGAAAATGAAACCAGACCATTCAAACAAATTTTCTGATCTTGTCTAAAATATAATTTCCAAAGAGCAGAAGCAATTATATATATATATATATATATATATATATATATAGTAGTATTGTATGACATTATTAATATTAACAAACTCTGCAAGCGTCTACAAGTACATTTTCAATGCGCTCCAATCTCCTCGCCTTTGTTACCAGCATATCCGCTTCAGTGGCATGATATGAATACAAATACGTTTGGAAATAGCCTTGAGCACGTTGCAGTACTGATTTTATCACTAATATCCTATCATTCACTATCATTACTTTCGAGTTATGTGAAACAAAAATTAAATAAAAATGAAAAAAACAAAGAATGATGTCTAGATCAGCCCCCGATTAGCTTCGCAACCTACAGTGAGTCTCTTTTCATTGTGCAGACAGTACATGGACACAGTCGTAACTTGATAAAACCCTTGAAGTAGGTTAACCCGGCACTGCCTGGCCTCTTCTCGTACCCACCACCGACTCGGGGGTCCGATCGGACCCACTACGATCTCGGGAACCAGAGGTGATAGTGGGAAAAAATTGAAACGGTGCTGGAAATGCCTTGCCGGCTATAACTTTCAAGCCGAGTTTGATCCATATTCGTTGACCCGTGGCGTCACAGAGGGCCAAATGGGCCAAATTTTGACCCATTTAGGAAATCCTTAATAACTCGGGAACCATTAGACCTAGGACAAAGCCAAGGGTGTCAATGTGTTTGTCTTGAGCCAAGGATTCAAATGATATGCAGCATGAAAGGTCTCTTTGTGACCTTGACCTCAGATCAAGGTCAAATAATGACATTTCAGAGTCATGTTGCACATCATTTGAATTTGTTAGTCATGCTCATCAGTGTGATACTAAAGTTATTGCTGTATCTTATCTTGTTCTAATGTTATAGACAAACAATTTCGAAAGCCGTAACCTATTTTACCTCTGGTGACCTTGGTATTGACCTGACCTCACAGCTCATGCCAACATTCAGATTTTCCATTTCAAGAACTTCCGAATGATGTTTAGTAACTTGATGTAGCTCATCTAGAATCCGAGCTACATCCTGCTTTTGCCAGTCTCATTTTAGAGGATCATAGTTGCCTTACATGGATTTAGAAATGGCGTCATAACTTGTTGACCTGGCCGGACCTAATGCCAAGGTTATAGTTTTTTTCAAATTGATCACCCTCGGTTTCCTATTGGACCCCTGGGCGGTGAAGGCTTAAGGGTTCTGGGTAAACATCCCGTTTTGACTGCGATACATTTCAGTTTCTTTCTTCAATCTATTGTGCTTGATTTTTTCGTAAGAATTACTCCTTAAAAAACTTGAGCAATAAACAAATTAATGTGCTGCGTCTAACTTTACCGGTTTGGTACGGCAACTTCCTCTACTTTGGAGGTAATCTCCGAACAAAACCTTCTTTGGTCCTTGAAGCGACCAAGAAGCTTAATAGATTTCCATGTCCAGTAACACAAACCGTAAAATGATTCGTCTAAGTGCATATAAATACTGCAATATTGAAATGAGAATGTGGGCTCCTGAGAAATGGAGTGGAATAACGGGAATGCCGCCGTCAGGATTATTTGTAGCATCAGCGACGGCGTCGCATGAACAATGGTCAGAAAGTCCAGGTCTGACGAGGCTTGGGAAACCCGGCCAGTAATCATTCCGGATCAAGCACGATAGGTATCCCTCTGACATTGTGATGACATTCAGTAGGGATTTGAATGTAGGAAACGGTAAAAGCAATCTTGCCTTGTGTGAAGGGAACAATGGGCTGGACGCTTCCGGGATTTAAATGGAGATACGCGAAAAATGTATTATGGTTTCCTACTATTTGAAAAATCTCGACTACGAAACTGTCAATTATTACTGTATTTTCGCCAAAACTTTGGGATGCCACTCAACTATTATTGAAATAGGTTAACGGTACCAGTAAAAGGCTGGAACCTGCTCTTCATCTCTTAGTTTTCGAAAGCTGTTTAAAATTTAAAAGTAACTACTTTTGTAATAAAAATTTCTGTTCTCCTGTATGTGTATTTGAATTAATTTTAGACAGCCTCTAAAGACTACCAAATGAATCAGTCTGCCCTATAAAATAGAACGTAAAATAATTACTCAGGTCTTGGGCCATTTTCTAGAAAATTCCCAGGCTGGCGAGACTTTTGCGTCAGATAGGTCGCATGACCCCGGTATGAGAATTCCTAGGCTGCTGATTGGTCAAATTTTGATTTCTTTAACCCGTTTTTTGCCGTAACTTTTTATTTTGATTATCGTGAAATGAAAAAATCTTAAATACGATGGGAAAATGAACAGAAAACGGGGAAGCGTTGACGGTAATCGGAGCGCGGATACAGCAGTCAGTCATGCACGCAGCCACCACCATGTGCCGCCACACAAGAAACAGTTATGCCAGTTCGTAAATGTATAAGATGTGGGTATCTTAAATGATACCCTGGCCAGAAACGGGTTAAAGTCCTATATCTCTGTTTTAAAAGTTTTGGAATGTAGCTTTTTTAGATGGTTTTTGTCTGTAGTGGTTCCGAAGTTCTACATCATACGTCATCTAACCGATTGGGAGAATTATCGATAAGTCGTCTAGAAATGTTGATTTTGAGAGAAATTTTAAGGTATTTGCAGGCCGAATTCGCAAAAATGAGGATAGGACTTTTGAAACAACTTTTTGTGACCTTTTGATCTAGCCAATATTTTTTTGCATATCTCCCTTTAAGAAAATAAATGCGCAGAGATGTAAGAAAGGGTAACAAAATGGTGGCCCGGTCTTGAGGGAATAATGAGCTGGGCGCCCACTAGCTGTAAGAAATACCAATTTAACCCTCGCACGCATAGGGGGCTTGTTGTAACCCCACTAATGTCTTTGAAGAATTGAAAATGAGCTTTTTAAGTGAGAGCCTTGAAAGTTTGTATAGTCTCTCAGGCATTTATTGTGCATGTTTTGTAAAAAAATGTTCTTACCTTTAAAGGTCACGGAGCTATGACCTCAAGAGTGAAAGCATGTTGAGGTCATTTGGGCGTCATTTGTACCCGTTTTCACGTGAATGCTCCAGACTCTCATCGTTCTTTTGCAGCATTTGTTCATGAACTGGCCCAGAAAATTTTCTTCCAACCTTCGAGGATCGCTTTTATCAGGTTAGACCTTGCATGACCTTTCTTGACCATCAATGACCTTGATTTGACCTTGCGTGACCTCAGTGATAACAGATGATGAAGCAGGCACTTGGCGTAAGTGATGCAAGGTTTTTTTATGAATAGTCAATTTGCAGCATGAGTAGGACGCTGAACAAGACGTTTTTCCTCCAATAGAGGGTTGAAATTTTTCGACCTTTGACCTAATTTGACCTTGAAGGGGGTATAGGCAGTGAGATATGATTAGACAGGCACTATATTTGCGTACAGTATGTAAAATGGCTTATAAATAGTCCATTTAAATGATGTGGACACTGAACTGGTTGACTTGCTTCCAATATGGACTTGACCTATTTACCTACTAATTGAGGTCAACCAAATCATTGACCTGACCTGGAAGTTAACCAGATGACCCAAGATTTTGATGAAAGAAGCCTTTGACGTTTTGTAAAGTGCTAAATTTGAATTCAGCGTCGAAAATTACCCCTCTGGAACTGAAAATTAGACATATTGGACAATTTCGAGTTTTACCGGTCAGTGACCTTTGCCATTTGACCTCACCTCCTGCATTAACCAAATGGGTCACATAGATTTATAACACCTGAATCGACGTGAGAAAGTCAGTTTCTCAATCTAATGACCATACAAATGTGATTCGTTTCCAAAATTCCGATCAATAGCAGCCAAAACGGCAAAATGGGCCGAGACAGGTAAAAAATCAGGTCATTGACCTGATCTGGAAGGTGACCTTATGACCTAAGGTCATAAAAAATTGGTATCAATCACGATTTCACGTGACGGCCTACACGCTGTTTTTTACCGTGGAGCTCTACGTCAATTAGGGGCCAATCGCGAAGGAGGGGGGTCGCAACAACCTCCCCTCCCCACTGTACGGGCAAAGGTGGCAAAAACCCGAGTATGTGCAAGGGTTAAAGCAAAAAAAACTAAATCTCTGGTCTTTTTCACCTGTTTGATGCATTGGGCGAAGACAACGATTAAATCTGACGTTTAAATCTCTTGTAGTTCCCTTTTCATGCCGGATTCGGTGACATATTTTTAAGCTTATTCAGGTCTAATAGTTTTTTAGGCGTGTTCTTGTTCTCTCATCTTATAATTGAAATCTTGTTCTGCATCAATTATGTTCTTTTTTTAATCTAAACCCGTCATCATACCAGAAGCAGTGGCTTTTGGCCTTTGGCTTTTACTTGCCATTTAAGGGAGCATAATCTTTACATAATCCAAAGTTTCAAGTCCCCTCCTCTCCATGCACACAGCTGAAGGCTTGAGAACTGAGCTTGAATATCAATAAAAATCCAGTTTTTAACTTTTTTTAAAGTCTCGCGAACATCACCCGGTAAGATAATTACGGGACGAGTGGTAATAAAGTATTTCTTATTGGACCAGCCACAGGCGAGTTATGAATACGTATTCTTTTATATTTGAATTTGCATCGCTATGCTATGGTACCTTTCTACTACCCTTGCCACAGTTTATTTTGACCAGGGGAATATTATAGACGAATATTTATCCATTAAAACCAGGAGTGTGGATTTTTTAACATCACTGGGGGGTGCCAGAAGTTGAGGAAGGAAAATTTTAATGACCACCATAGGAAAGAAGATAGCATAAAATTATCTTTGTTTTAGCGATCACATAGTCCTTTTGAATCCTGAAAATGATGAACAATAAAATTTAAACTTTTTTAACACTAACTCGATATTTCATCCGGGGTGCCCGGACTGACCCAAAGAGATATAAGTTTACAGCCCTGCATGATACCGCTCATTAAAATCCACGCAACAAACCACTACTGCTTTATTTAGAGACCGTTCAGCTACCGTTTCCACTAACATATGCCGTGCTATTCATAGTTCACAATTCGATTTAAAACATTTTTAACATACTAAAAATCCAGCCGTTAAAACCTGTCGCTGCTCGAAAGAATTTAATCAACGTTGCTTGATGTTTCATTATTGGGGCATTCCAGGACAGATCGACCAAGGCTTGACACCACCATGTCTAGAAAAAATCTGAAACTTTGTCTCCGAGGTAGTTTTGGGCCAGAAACACGCCTGTGAGAATCTCAGCCCCCTCCGACCAACGGTGACCGAGTTATAGCCCGAGGCACTTTCGGGAGGTCACGTTGTAGACTCATCTTTGATGCTTCATAACTCAACAACGCATCACCTGATTAACAAGTTTGGTATATCATTGAACTCGTCTTGAATTATAGTTTATTTTGAAAAAGAAAATGTTAAAATTTGAAAATTTTTGACTTTTAATTTGTTTGACCTTTTTCTTTTTGACCTAGCTTGACCTTTTCCCAGTTGAAATTGCCCTTTTAGACACCTCAAAAATGTTTCTTCATAAAATATCTTTCGATAGCAAAATAAAAAAAAATGCGTTCTTGCTATAAGTTCCGAATATTTAGCGCCTAAGGTAGGTATGTACACGGTTTTTGACCATTGCGGTAGTACAGCCTTATGTTTAACGCTGCAAATATAGCGATTGCTTTTGTAATCGGTCGCTGGAAATCATACTCTATTGTCTTTACGAAATTTTAATCGTACAAGTTTCCGAATTTATGACAATTAACACCCGCCCACCCGAGGGGGTGGGCAACCGGCCTCCTCAGGTTTCCACAGGTAGTAAAAAAAACACCTTCGCGCAGCGCCACCGTACTTCATGTACCTCTAACTCGAAATTTTTGCAGCTTCTGGCAAAATTTTAGGTCTGGGTCATACCAGGTCAGACCGCCAACCCAGGTCAAGAGACCTAACCTCAAACTTTGGGAGGTGCATAAATCATATCAAATTTAGCCTATCGTGGTTAGAATCGCATTACATAGTAAGATCGCCTAGCAAGAAAATTTTTCGTAGCAGGATTTCTATATCGATAACCGGGAGCAGGGCAAAGGTCATGATCTTTCTATTAGAAATGCATGGGGCGATTGGTAAATTTTGATAACTTGCGAGAATTGAGAATTGTCGGGAATTGCGATGGAGGTTGTATTTTTACATTGTCGTGTCTGACTTGCCTCTGCAGTTTGATTAATATTCTTTTTACCATACAGACCTAAGCCTGGCTCTAGGTCAAAGCAGGTTAATTTTGACATTTGACTAGGCAATATTATAAGATACATAATCCGTTTGGGCTCAACAAGAGTGTTCCAATGGTGCTGAACTTTTCTTTCTACGGCTCTTCTCTGTCACCTATTATGCCACAAAATTTAGGTTTCCACTTAGTTCCCGTGAGAAATACTGTGACCTTGAGCAACCTCAAAGGCGACACGACCAAACGATTGTATGTAACATATTCGGTAATGATTAAAACTGGCTATTAAGCGGCATCACTCCCAGTGCCCTGTGTCATCATTTATCTGGTATTCTCGGATCCGTGTCAGCTATGAAATGATCACCTTGTAAAAATATCATGAGGCAACCTGTTCAAGCGACCAAGTCGAATGCGTTACAATTTCAGGACATTTTGTCGAATATATGAGCAGATTCAAATTACTTTTTGGGAATGAAAGCCTTTCAGACACGTTTGTTTACATTGCATGAATCCTCTCAAACATATGCTGTGCTGCACTGGATCAGCTTGCATCGATACTATTTTCCATCTCCGGAAACGATGTAATTGTGTGAGTTAGTGGTGCTCATAGGATAAGTTATACTTGTTTCAATTATTGATAAGGTCGCGACATCTTTGTAAATTTTCGTTTAAGGCTGAAAGGTTCATTATTAATAAGTTCATTTGCCCTCATCTCCCTCAAAAAAAGGAATCCCTTTTATCATTTTTAATGGCTGCAGTTTTTCTGTTTATAAATATTGCCCAAGTTGTTGCCAGTTCAGTTTTTTTATACATTTTGTACAAGTTGTTCTCAGTTCGATTGTTGGAGTCGGGGTCTCACTAAAGTCATCAATGGACTTGTCACGGAGACCCCGACCCCACCATCCGAACGAGCAACTCCCACAATGAAGGGTTGATTTTAGAAGCCAACGTTTAACGTCCCGCACAGCACAGGGACGGCCGCCCCGCTCAGGTCACCCTCTCACCAGTCAGTTGCCAGCCGACCTGTACGTCGGGTAAGCTATTGAGCGCCGGAGCGTCTCAGCGGAACCGATCCCAAGCCTGGACATGCACTGCCACTGCATGCTTCTGAGCCGCGGGCCGGAGCCCAACGCTCTACCAACTGAGCTACCGGGGCGGCAAGGAGGCGGTTTTAGGAGTAGGTGTCTCACTAGAGTCATCAAGGGACTTTTTACGGAGACCCTGACCCCACCACCCAAACGAGCAACTCCCACGATAAAGTGTTAATCAAGGAAACAAAGTTGAAAGTCCCACAAGGCATAACGACGACCGTCTACCTCAGGTCACCCCCTCACCACTGAGTTGCCTGCTGGCCTTCGGCATTTACGGTACCTACCACCTCCCAGTTGACCTAAATTATTTTTCCAGAAGTTGCAAAATGTTGTGTTAGAGGTAGATGGAGTACGGTGGCGCTGCGCGAAGGTATTTTTTTACTACCTGTAGAGACCTGAGGAGGCCGGTTGCCCACCCCCTCGGGTGGGCGCGTGTTAATTGTCATAAATTCGGATACTTGAACGATTAAAATTTCGTAAAGACAATGGAGTATGATTTCCAGCGACCGATTACAAAAGCAATCGCTATATTTGCGGCGTTAAACATAAGGCTGTACTACCGCAATGGTCAAAAACCGTGTACATACCTACCTTAGGTGCTAAATATTCGGAACTTATAGCAAGAACGCATTTTTTATTTTTGCTATCGAAAGATATTTTATGAAGAAACATTTTTGAGGTGTCTAAAAGGGCAATTTCAACTGGGAAAAGGTCAAGCTAGGTCAAAAAGGAAAAGGTCAAACAAATTAAAAGTCAAAAATTTTTAAATTTTAACATTTTCTTTTTCAAAATAAACTATAATTCAAGACGAGTTCAATGATATACCAAACTTGTTAATCAGGTGATGCGTTGTTGAGTTATGAAGCATCAAAGATGAGTCTACAACGTGACCTCCCGAAAATGCCTCGGGCTATAACTCGGTCACCGTTGGTCGGAGGGGGCTAAGATTCTCACAGGCGTGTTTCTGGCCCAAAACTACCCCGGAGACAAAGTTTCAGATTTTTCTAGACATGGTGGTGTCAAATTGAAATATTTTTGGTCGTTTTGTCCTGGAATGCCCCTATTGTCCTCTCCCATCCTCGTATGAAAATTACAGTACACTGTATTGTTTTGGTCAGTACGGAAGTTTTGGCCTAAAATTAACATCTACCAACAAAAGAATTTCTTTCGCTAGGATTCGCCCTTTCAATGCTTGGCACTGCTTTTGAAGTCACCCACTGCCCCAATTCCACCAAATTAGGTATAATGCGAATGCTGAGAGTTGAGCGTCTTGATCTAACAACCGGTGCATAACTTGTTACAAATAATGATAATAATAAACAATAACTAGAAACGCCGACGTCACTCGGGAGATTAATGGTGGAGTATCATACAATATAAACGGATTTTTATAGACCTAAAGATAGAAGGTCGGACAATCACGTTTAGACGACCGTGCACAATGGCTTCTGGCTGCCTGGAGGCCGAGTGGTGGCGACATCGAAAGGATTTGGTAACTGGTAGGGGAATGGCGCATGCTAAAGGAATACGGTGATGTTCATGCCATTAAAATATACATACTTATCACTTAATCTTTCGCGGCGAATCGAATGATGTATAATATGACCTTGCTAGGTCAAATAGTCAAAATTACCTGACCTCGACCTAGTTCAGGGTCACAGAGTGACCTAGTATGGTCATGTTGCATATCAATCGACTCCCCGTGACAATATAAACACAATGCAAGCAAAATGGGAGCTTTATCTCAATTCAGTGAGAAGTTATTGGCAAAACAATCACTCTCTGCTCCCGTGAAATGGTATGACCTTTGAAAGGTCAGATGCTCAAAAACTCAAATTTATGGTCAAGATCGTGGTAAGGATAAACGGTTTGAGGATTTTCAGCTTTAGCTATCCAGTAGGGAGACTGGGGTCAAATGTAACACGGGGCAATTGTAACACAGGCCATATTGTCTAAACTAATCAATGGTTGGCGCTAGTAGCACAACCGGAAATGCGCAATCAGCTGCTGCCTTTGTTAACGAAGTTTCAACTCGGTGCGGCGGGTAAGTCAGACGCTGTTCACAATTATGTGTTTTTGAGGGTGTTTGGTAACTTTTAAAAGTTTGAAAGATTGTTAGCTTATTGATGGGAATGATAAGGTACAGCGGAAACAGTTTCAGTGCATAAAGATTGTTTAATTGGCTACGAAATAAGCACAACATCTATCGCCTAGGCCAGCTCGTTGAGCGGCAATTTGGTTTAAAAAATTGCGCGTTGCGATGGGGACAATTGTAACATTTTCTCTTGGGGTCAAATGTAACAATGTTACAATTGACCCCTATGGCCTTATGACGTATTAAACTTGCTTCTACTGCACAAATGCAGTAGCTAGGTTAGTGATTTTATGATCAGGAGCGCACCCAGGATGTTCGTTTGGTGGGGGGGTGCTGACGAGGGGACGTTAGGCCGATGATGGGGGCGCACTTGTTCAGCCAAGGGGCCAATCTTCATATCCTGGGGGAGCGATGAACTTTTTGCTTCGCAGACCTAGTGTTAACTGTTTTTGGGAGGAGGCACTTAACACGTTGGGGGGCAGGCCTGGATCCAGGCCGACCGTTGTGGGGGGGTAAAGTGGCCTAAAATCAGGAAAGCATGGATTTTGAAGGAAATCGACAAAAATCGGGCGATTTGCGGGAGGATTGCCCTGTTTGCTCTCCTGGATCCTCCAGTGGGGAGGGGGGAGGATGGAGTGCGGGCCCTCTGACCCCTGGGTGCGCTACTGTTTATGATGTGCTTTCCAATGATATGTTTTGTTCGTAGGTTGGTATATGCTTCGGAAAAGTGACAATGTGGGCTGCCCTATAATTGGGGTTTAAGGGCACGTCAGCTGCTAAGGCTATATGTGCCCAGTTTGAAAAATTAACGAGATTTCAGTCGAATTATAAATATACATTTGTAGGAAGTCAGTCCAATAGGCAAATGTGCCAAAAATAATGCGTTTTTGGTTCTAGAAAGGGTCATGCCTTTTCGGCAACAAGTTCAAGATTTACTGACCGGACTGAGAAGTAAATGTTTGCAAAAAATGAGCGAAGTAAATATATTCAGGTCATTTATAGGGATTATTCAAATCACCAGTGTTCGTTTTTATATTCATCTTTCTAAAAAAATTGCATCGGCTGTTTTCAAACAAATGTCTCGAACTTTCAGAGAATTCCTCGTTTTCGACCACGCACCACCGAACACGGGACTCGACTGTAGATGGTCCATGAACCTGAAGTGCAGGCCAAAGATGCAAAGTTTTTCGCATTAGGATGTTTTTCTATGGTATAATAAATCGTCGAAATTCATACGGCTTTAATATGGTACAATGGACCCCCGATGCTGTTACAATTGCCCCTCACGTGGGGTCAATTGTAACAGCTGAAGCAAATTTTTAGAAGTGAAATTATGACCCATATTCTCTTTTACTTTGAAATCTTTATACGTCTGTCACATTGCAAAATTTTCAAAGTTGATGAAAATATAATTATAAGTGTTCTAACTCAAAGCACTGCTTCTCCAGAGCCAGAAATGTGAAATTTGTTACAATTGACCCCAGTCTCTCCTATTTACTGAAAACGAGCCCATTCTATTTTTCACCATAGACTTATAATGGGGTGACCAAAAAATTGACCCCACCTTAGGTCAACAATATCAAAATTCTGAGATAGCATATTTGTAGATCCTAATGATTTTTATTGTGAAAGTTTTAGATTATCATATTGTGAAAGTTTTAAAACTGATCGGTTTGCTAATGTTCTCTGGGCGCTGCTTCAAACTCGTAATTTTAGGTTTTGGGGTCGGGTCACTTGACCCTGAATAGCTCCTTAACCTGGCGTGACCTTAACTAAAAAATTTGGTCAGATGTGTAAAATTGATCACGAATATGGTACTGTAAGTTTAGTTGTTCTGCGTCGCTTCGTTTTTTGAGCTATCTGGGGAAAACCAGTAGGGGGGCGAATTCTGCCCCCCAGCGGGGTGCGTGTTAATAAACATAAAACGTAACCGTCTAACAAATTATAGAGAGTGAGGACTAATAGGGAGCGCTGCCAAAGTACAACCAGATAATACACTAAAAGAGGGAAACACGTGCTGCTTTGTTCCGTGTTGGATGGTGAAAAGGCACAAAATCGAATTTGGGACTTGAAATATCATCGATGTTTATTGTCCATTATGTCAGAGGCTTTCCGTTGTTTCACAGAATATTCTCTTTGGGGATGCCGAGGCACCCCCAAAGAGATATAAATCCACACCCCTGAGTAAAAGGCACCTATTAGCGATGGCCAAGCACACGGTTTGTTTTATGGTGGCAAGTGAGGGTTCGCTTAAACATCATTGGAGAGCTTATAGTTAATCAGTAACATATACGGAACGAAATCGTACAATAAGTTCAGCCGCGATAAATAGATGACTTACAACCAATTCGCATGTTCCACGATAAACAGTAGATAGGAAAATGATTTGATAAGGGCTGATTTAATTTAACTTTCGGGCTTTCTGTATGTGAACTTACCCCTTGGGTGCATCGGATCTACTAGCGTCAGAATAATCTTCTGAAGATTATACATTTTTTCTGTGAGCTCATGCGCATTCCGGCTGCGAATATTTCGTTTTTTTCAAGATTCAAAGCTCAAGTTTACAAGTATTCGAGCCCCCGCAATGCAATTCGACTCCCTCTGATGGGTGACATCTCAAGAATTATTGCCTGGGACAAAATGACGGCCCTCCTGGTCAAAACAGTGCCTACTCCGAACACAAATGGTGATCCCCTGGCCAAAGTGCTTACTGTCAATGGAAATCTGGGATCCCCCTATGTTACGGCTAGCGTACTTATGGGCTTGAGCCATTCTCCAAGCAAAGGCTACCCGTTACCCGACCAAGCCAAAGTGGGAAGCCTGCCCGTTTTGGCAGGCTCGCATTGCCGTCAGGCAAATTCTCTGAACCAGACGAGGTGAGAGGGCTCGTTTTGACATTTGGTAAGTTCTCTGATCCAGGTAGGTTCTCTGATGCCCCATTTCATAAAAGGTGTGGCTTATACTAGCAGCGCAGGAGTAATATACAGCGTAGAAAGTGGATAATACACCACAATATTGTTTCATAAAAATGCAGCGTACGATGTAACTATCAAAGTTACGCTGGTGTAAATTACTCTGCACTGGAATGCAGCGTAGAATATTCATAACCCTGTTCATAAAGGCGAAAAATGTAAGTTGAAAAACACGCCTGGAAAGCTACGTAACAAGTAGTGGTGTACCTAACTTTTATCTGCCAATCATATAGAACATGACAAACAAAACATTATTATCAAGTTCTCAGGCAAAAATACTGTTGTGAAGGAAGGGAGGAGTTATAAAAAATTTTAAATAAACGTGAGGGCTCTTCCCAGCATAAGTCTGAAGTGAGTTACCTATGTCAAACTGAGTTGACATTTTGAGTTCTATGGTGATTTTGGTATGGCACCAAATGATGCAAATGAACAAACATTGGCGGACACAGGAAGGGGGGTGCAATCCGGCCATGGTCCCCCTCAAAGCGCTGGAGGGGGTCAAACTATCTTTTGCCCCACTAAAGGCCGGATAAATTTTTGAAAAAGGTGTTTACACTAGGTCTGTCGAGCAAAAATATTATTTTCCAACCCCCCCCCAGGAGAGCAATCATGCATTTGGAGAGGTAGCTTATACTAGATCTGTTGAGCACCCAAATTGCGCGTCCCCCTCCCCCCTAGGAGGAGAGGCAGACATGGGTTTGGCCCTCTCCAAAACTCGGGTCTGCGTCCGCCCCTGTGACGAAATAACGCTATTGATGCAAATAGATAGGAAATATGACATTTTTACTTTGACTTTCTGTCGCGATTTTGATTTTTTTATTCTAGGAAGTACAGAACCCAGGATAGGCTGGTACTGACACGGTTACATGGGTCTATGGAGGATATCAATTCAATGTAGGGTGGCTGTGACCTACAAAATCCAAGTATCTTCACCGAGGCCTCTGGCCAAAATGATAACATATGTATCTAGGTACCGGCTATTATTCGTCAAAGATGCTGGCTCACCATTCCTGTCCCAATTTCACGAAATTGTTCCGTTCGCAACCCCTTTCCTAGTTCACTATACCCCTCCGCTTTCTCAAGAGCCTTGGGTTCCACTTCTCACGATTTCTGGTTTCACGGCGTTGAAGATACCTTCCACACAGCAAGCAGGAAAGGACCTTGCCAAAAAATGCGTGGCATTTTTGGGATTTTTTAGCACAGGCTCGTTCTGCCGACTGGTGCGCCGCGCCGCTCCAAAGTGGCGCTGCTAACTCGCAGACTCACTCGACTGTTGGTGTCGATACGTGAGCATACAGATGCAAATGGTGGCCATCATTCATGTCACACTAGTTGGTATCTGTTGTGGCGATCAGAGATATATCCGGCCCGGCTGTCTCCGGGGATACCAAAGTGCGGCTTTACACTCAGATGGTGAGCAAAGGCTTGCTGTTTGTTTGCAGACTTCGATGGCTATTCACGTTGAGGTTTGCAGTGTAAATACGATTTTAGGAGCTGATTTTTTCACAGTTTTAGTATGAAAATTGTATGTTTAACTTCATACATCCTTAAACCTCCACTATGCTACACATAGCTGCATGGCTTCAAGATTACACCCAGAAGCTGCCAGGTTGCAGAATGTCTGTTCAAAACAGGTACGGTTCTGCTCCTCGGTCAGTTTTTGGCCGCAAAGGAGGCCGATGGAAACGGTAAACAATGGTACCCAATGGACCGCCGCCAGTGGTCACCGCGAAAACATTTGCTTTGTCTGGCAGAGATCTGTTCTCTTGTTTCAATACGAATCCATTTCCGCGGAGAACTGGGTCCAATAAAGGGGATTAGAAACATTCCCGAGGAGCTGTCTAAAAGCTCAGTTGCCAACTACGGTTTCCGACTAGGTTGATTGCACTATGTGTCTGATTAATCCCGTCTGATTGTGCCCATATAGTGAAAATGGGTCATTCTAAATTCATTCTGCGTAAATAATGAGCAATCGCATTAATACTTTAAACACAAACTAGTGATGGAGAAAGCGATCAAAATCAAATAATAGTCAATGAAGGCTGTTGTGAAAAGAGAGAGGAGAAAGAGCAAAAGAGACTATCGGAAAAGTTGATTAATACCCTCTTGCTCAACTCTTTTCCCGCATGGATAAATCAGCTGCATCTATACGAATATTTATTAGAAATGAAACATTGGCCCTGTGGGAATTCCACTACAAACCGACCAGTGAGTTGCCGATGTAATACAATTTTGTGGCGGGCTTGACTATGATTATATGCCGATGCAATACCATCATGTGGCGGTTTTTCCCCAGTTTTGGTCAGGAGTCTATCAATTTTTCTGATCACGATTTGGATGATTATCTCGCTCATTGACTCGCGGTTTCAAACCTATAGCCCCGTGGACTTTGCCAATGCTGGAAAAACACCAAACTTAAAGACGGTTTTCGCCTACATATTCTTCCAAATACAGTATGGCGTTTAGGTATAACTGATGCCAAGGGATTATGCATTCTGATAGGTTCGACAAACATTTTGCCAATTCATATTTTGAAGATATCACACATTTTAAAATATTCGAATTCCATAAAACTTAGCTTGATATGCATTTTCCGGAACTTTCCGGGTTATATTATTTGCTGTACTTATTTCTACAAGGTCCGGAAACAAAAAAATGTGGCTTTCAACAGGGAGCGATCGTCCAGGCCCAGAATTCCTCCATCCATCCCCACTCCCGGACATCTGTGAGCCACCGCCATTATCAAATGTCTCCCGTTATGGAAACGATGGAAATTAAGGGTGAAACCATGCCATGCACTGCCGGCGGTACTATTTTTATCTTCTTTCTATTTCTGTACAGATAGTGTGTGTTGGGGTTTTAGGGCGCTTTCAGCGACTTAGCCATATAGCGTCTTTTTCTGTACAGATATCTGTTGCCAATTGACATTCTGCGGCATAACACCACGGGTAGCTGCTCCTCCGTGCTTTTTTCATCATTCTAAACAGACACTACACACACCCCCCAATTTGGCACAGGGAGAGTTTGAGGGAGATGGTGTTCGTGCATCTTCGCTTGCCCTTGACAACAGCGAGTTTTCCCCGGCCAAGCCGACTGGCTGGGTGTAGGTTTATACATACACACACACACACACACACACACAACAAAAAAATATATATATATATATATATATATATATATATATATATATATATATATATATATATATATAAATAAAACAGAAACGTCCATGGAATAAGTGTGTTATCTTATATATATATATATATATATATATATATATATATATATATATATATATATATATATATATATAGGGTGACCCCAAAAACGGGCCCCAACGTTCGAAAGGTCATCACGTCAATGCTTTGCGTCTGATTTTAATGAAACTTTGGGTATAAATACGCTTGTGTGTGTCAAGTCAGATGCCAAAATATCATCGTAATAGAACTACAACTCTCTATTCCATATTAAATATGCTAGACATCCTATTTTCTTAATCTGTTCATTTTCGTGCATTGTACTTACAAAGTTTAAACGCTTCGGAAATTAAATATAAAAATGGCAGGACTTTTTCGATAAGCATGCAGCCTAAGAGACCCTCAATTCAGATAGTGAAACCAATCCAAGTCACTTGGGATGCCCATGGAAGTGCATAGTCGAGCTTGAAGAGAACTTCAAGGGTTGAGGGCCACCTTGCCCGAGGAATCTGGTGCGCGTGGTAAAACAGTCCCTCTTTATATCCCCTGAAAACCCCTTAAATATTTTATTTTCGGGCTGCAAAAAGAACTGTGTGTAGCCAAAGAGTCCAGAATCACTCCTGTGCTAAAGAGATGCAGCCCTGGGAAATATCCAGTACACTACACCGACCTTTAGTCATGACTTTTCGTCGATTTTTGAGAATGCACGGATACAGAAAATAGGATGTCTAGAACATGTATTATGGAACAAAATGTTTATATCCTATTATTTTGATATTTTGATATCTTACGCAACACACAAAAAACGCATTTATGCGCAACGTTTTAGTTAAATCCGACGTAAAATATTGACGTTATGGCTATATGAATGTCGGGGCCCGTTTTTGGGTCACCCTGTATATATATACACACACACACACACATATATATATATATATATATATATATATATATATATATATATATATATATATATAGAACGTTGAGGCGGCGTCGGAGAATACCCGCAAAGTTAATTTCAAATTCCTGCCTCTGGTACTCCGAAAAGGAAACTTTGCATGAAACTTTCATCAGCAAAAATGAAATTATTGCATATTTCTTTGAAATAAGTTCAAACGAATTCAACCGCCGGCGATTGTAGCTTGTTGCTCGGTAATGTGGAGGATAGTTCGTGACCGTTCCGGCAGAAGGTTATGATAAGGCTACATCAGGTCAGGGGCCACTTTGTTTGTCCATTATTATAATTTGAAAACGCAAATATAATTATATCCCCATGGTCTCTTCTTCGATTTCTGGCAAACTTGGTATTGGTAAACTTGGTAAACTCGCAAACTTGGTGAACTTGGTACCGTACTCCGAAAGTTTTCAAAATTGCCTGAATGTATATGGTTTTCCAAGTACCGTCAAGTAAGGTTTCAAGTACTGTCGGCCAAAGGAGGAGGTAAAACGGTTTCTAACGTTGCTGCATGACGCTGCGGCATAGCCCTGGCAGCTGGTGTGTCATTACACCCCAACTAGTATTATTTACATAACGGTCGTTAAAAAGCGTAAAACGGAAACATGTGCAGTCCTTTTTGCCAAATACCAGAAAACAATATATCAAGTTCTGCTTCTCGTTGATTTTCACATGCCTCAAAGTTCCATGAAAATTTTCACCCAAATATTCACGCGATGCTGACCATCGCGGAATTGCAATCCGCAATCCCCAAATTTCACGATTGTGGACTTCTTAAAGACAATGGTACATTTTCTCAGGGGATTTGAACTGAGATAGCCATGTGACACGAGCGGATCATGCCGGGAAATCACTTGATCGATGTTTCCTTTGGCACAGATCTTACCGTTCGCGGAGTAATAAAAGTTAATTTTTACTACGTACCGGCCCCCGCCCCCGGTGGTCACGTGGTATGAGTTGAACTTGGGAATCTGACGTATTACTCAAACCCCACTGCGCGTGCTGGGCGGACAAATTTGTGTTGCTTGGACCTCTTCAAAGCCTGCATGCTAAACGTGGCTTTGGTACTGGCGATTATGAATGCGTATAACTTGCTTCAAGGACTAGCTTCCAACGTGAAATATATTTTAGTACCTATATGAAAAATCTCGATATTTTCAAGTGTCACTTCAGGTCCTAATAATAGCCTGTTTTAGCTAGAAACACTCCACCTATATCCGGATTATCTTATGACTCAGCCAGGCAGCCAAATGTATTATACGTGGCAGCATGACGTGCTCCCATATCATGACGTCACACCGATGTGAAGGTTTGTTATCTCTTGTGAATGAAAGTTTAATAATACGAAATATTTGATGGATTTAGTTTTTTTAGCTTTTGAGCTTTTCTCTATTCTGCTTTTTTAATTTTTAAGCTTAGCACTTTATTTCAACTAGTCACGCCTCACATGTTAAATTCTTCAACCGCAAATCGAAAAGGCACTCTTCGAGAGAAGTCAGTCGGCTGAATTGCCCCTCCTATCCCTCATCTCCAGAACGAGTAATGCAAAGGACAATTAATGGCTATTATGACACGTATATTGCATGCTGACGCGCGCTTATCAAGATCTGTGCATCGGCCTATCCAATTTTAAAACTCGTGTACAGATTGCATATGTTACTACACCATTTACCTTAAACGCCGTATGGTAGCTGTGTAAACAAAAATGAAAAGTCAAGCGACTTGTCGACTTGCAAACAAAGCAAGTCGGCTGGCGCCGTCAACACTACGCACTACTATTGAACTGTTGATTCTTCCAGTTGACTTTGCATCGCTTAAATCTGGAAAATGCAGATGCCAGCCATAGATCTGGCGAGTCGGCGTTGGGCGCGCCGGCGTCTGTCGAGCACCACTGAGTCATTTCTAGTCGTGTCAAATCGAGCAGTGGCAACGCCAGAAAAACAAACTGACACGGCGTGCCCAAGGGCGGGCGAGCGCGGCGTGGGTGTCACGAAATGTATCAACCGCACTTGTCTGGATGCATTAACGAACACCGTATATTAACAAAGACGGTCAGAACAACGGCGAATATTCTTCGAAGAAAATTGGTTCCTACAAACCACCACCAGATTGCATGAGGGGTTTTTATCTATTCTGAGTCACTTGAGCCAAGCTGTAAACTTACTTCCCCAAAAATTTTTGCTCGCAAACCATAATAAACGTACTACTTACTCTTGGCTGTGATGACCATATCATGTAAAATGGCAAGAAAGGTGCGGGCACGTATAGCCTTTCCAGCTGCAGTGCTCTAAAACTCTAATCATCATCAGCAAGAAAGGTGGTGCGGGCGGTGTTCGAAGGCTCTTGACGATACGAAGAGAAATTGAACAGAGTATTTCTTAGGTCAAATCAATATTGAGGTCACCAGACGTCTAAGAATGTTCCATAGGCCTACAACTGGGCACTGTAGATTTTTCCTATAGATTTCTCCTGAGTGGAGGCAGAGCAAATCTTTACCATAATTTACATTTTATCATTGTAGGGAATTGAATTATGTATAATATGACCACGTCAGGTCAAGTGGTGAAAATTTCCTTACCTTAAGCCAGGCCAGGGTCACATGGTGACCTGGTATGGTTATGTTGCACATCAATCGACCCACCGTGACAATATCAGCACAATGAATCCAAAATGAAGATCTATCTCACTTCAGTGCGAAGCTATTTGCAAAATAATGCAAGTCTGTTCAGATGACTTAACGTGAACCTTGGGAGGTCATATGTTCAAACACTCAACTCGATGGTCAGGAACGTGTTATGAATATATGATATGACAACTTTCAAGTTTATCTATGCCATATTGACTGAAAAAGAGCCATTTCTATTCTTCACCATAGACTTATAATGTGCTGACATCCTAGTTCAACAATGTGAAAATTCCAAGATAGCCCTTTTGTAGAACCTAACGACTTTATCATAGCGTGAATGTTTTGAGCTGATCGTTTGGGAGATGTTCCTTTAGCGCCGCTTCAAACTCGCGATATGGTTTTTGAGATTGAGCTGCTTGATCTTAAATAGCTCATTGACCTTATATGACCTTGCCCCAAAAATTGTTAGATTCGCATCATTGATCAGGCGTAAGGTACTGTAAGTTACGTTGTTCAGTGTTATTTATGAAAACCAGGATAGCAAAAAATTGACCCTGCCCCAGCGGAGCCCGTGTTAGCGACCTGCTCATGCTCGTTTTCTTTGCGGGAAACGGTGGTATTCCAGCTGAATACCGGCTTTGCGTGTTTCCAGCGGCTAAAATCCGGCTGCGGGGCGTCTCATTTACTTGGTAATCGGCACCGCCAAAACCAGCGCCACTCCAGCCTCGACCAAAGCATTCAAACGAAAAATCTCCGCCGCACACCGCGCTGTTTAGGAATCGGCGATAAATTCGGCCAGTGGTATTGAAGCCTGGACGGTTGGTGCGATAGGATCTGGGGCCTGAGTGGAGGTGGCCAGTCACGGCGCGTGCCCTGAGAGATTGAGCAACAGAGCGGTCAGCGGGTCTGGCACGGACTCGCGCTGTTTCATCAGTGGATCTGCCGGGGAGGCGCGCTGTTTCATCAGTGGATCTGCCGGGGAGGCGCGCTGTTTCATCAGTGGATCTGCCGGGGAGGCGCGCTGTTTCATCAGTGGATCTGCCGGGGAGGTGCGCTGTTTCATCAGTGGATCTGCCGGGGAGGCGCGCTGTTTCATCAGTGGATCTGCCGGGGAGGCGCGCTGTTTCATCAGTGGATCTGCCGGGGAGGTGCGCTGTTTCATCCGTGGATCTGCCAGGGAGGCGCACTGTTCCATCAGTGGATCTGCTAGGGAGGCGCACTGTTCCATCAGTGGATCAGTCGGGGAGGCGTACTGATCTATCAGTGGATCTGCCGGGGAGGCGCGCTGTTTTATCAGTGGATCTACCGGGGAGGGGCGCTGTTCCATCGGTGGATCTACGGGGAAGGCGCGCTGTCGACCTGAAATAAACATATCTTCAGATTTGATCTTCTTGTCCGACGAAACATTTTCCATTCCTTCGAATTTAACTTTATTTTCACCCAGAAAAGTGAATACGCGTCCCCCTAGTCTCCCGTTTTCCACACCCACTTAGGTCTTATGAACTTATGACCTCTAGTTGACACCCGGACCGGGTGTTGGTGCAAGGGAGTCTCCCGAGGAAACACCCAAGAAGGTTGTGAAATCTAGCCTGGTATCAAAGCAGGGACAAACTCCCTTGAAGCGTGCAAAAACTGTTCGGTGTACGCAAAATTAGATAACAGCGATCTGTTGCGCACGATTACAATACCGATTCGGTCCTACGAACCCACTGCGTGCATCCGCAAGAGATCAGAATAGTGAATCGGCGCACGTGAAATAATCCTTACGCACGCTTGGCATCAGAATCCAGTCCCAGTATGTTCAGGGTCGTTGACAATGCGCTGTCTCTCTGTCCCTTGGTGATTGGACTGTAAGGGACACAGGCCAGTATTCGCATGTACCATTTAGTCGCACACCTGTGTTGCAGTGGCGACATTCTCCGGAGAGGTGCTGCAGCTGGACAGTGTCACGAGGTCAGAAATGGGCGTCTACCTCTGCATAGCCAACAACGGCATGTGAGTGCTTCTGTACCAACAAGTCGTGACTTGGCAATAGGTTTACCTTCTGTCAGAACCGCATGATGTTTTCCTATTCAACACTGTCCTTCAAGTTAGATATTTTCCAGGACTGAATTTCAAATTTTAAAATTCAAACCCAGGACTAGCAAGCAAGGTAGCATTTCAAGAGGTACATGGCCGTGTCCAAGGGGGAGGAGGTTGGGGCGACCCTCGCCCTAAAGAGCCCTTTTGAGAACCGCGGTCCGTGCCCTGCACAACTTTGTGGCTAGCAATGTCTTAGCCAATTGGGTTCTTTGGGTTCCATGAGCGTCCACTCGGGCCGACACTTTAAACACTGCAAAGAGCTCCCTGTTTAGACAGACTGCAGGTGAATACTGGTCTCAGGTGCCCTCGGGTGTTCTTCTCGGGGATCCCCGCAGTTCTCAGGAGCCCCTCAGTTCCGACCTGAGTTTTGGCCCCAGGGGCATTGAGTGTTGGTATCAGGGCCTCGAGTACTGTTTGCATGGACCCCCCGAGTGTAAGTCTTAACCATTAACGCCCGACCTAGTTCCAGCTTTAAAATTGGCGAAACAAATGCTTTCCATGCTTAGAATTCGCTCAATAAGATGTTCCTAAAGTTTTAAATTGATACCACTTTTAGATTCGAGATATGACACCGGACAAAAATGACCCGCTGGGCGTTTGGGACATCGGCTGGCACTGCGCGGCCGGCTCCCGGGCCGCGCTGTCACCACTCAGCGGCCCAATGCGCATCGCTTTACTGCAGTTTTGAAGTGTTTTTATTTCCTCTTGCATATAGACCATAGTAAAATGTTTAGACAGTTCTATGCTCTTAAGGTTTAATTAAAGACAACACTAACAGCATATTTAAATAGTATACAAACGTGGTTAACCTAGACTGATGATTTGCAGGGGATAGACTAAAATTGAACATCATAGTATTTTAAGAATATTTGTGAATATCAAAGGTTTGGGAAAATGTTTCTTTTGTCTCTACCCCTTCCTTCTCCGCCTCCCAGACTTTGTGACTAATGCTCATGAGCTTTCAACGAGAAATCGTAATATTCAGCTTACAGATGAAAAGTTTTGAAAACTCAATCCGTTACTCCCCACGCGGTGCACATTAGCTTGATTAATCTCCAAATCTCCAAACGGGTCAATTTCATCTTTCAACTTTTCTTTGGAATAAGTAGCGCGCTTCATAGTTGCATAAATGTGAACCTCCACATTTCCAGGCACGCCACTGGTCATTGTAACGCTGGTCAGCACATCATCTTTCTCATCCTCATGACTAATATATTTTGTGATGGTATGATTATGATATGCACTTGATTCGCTCCGCTATCTTGCGCACTAAAAAAACTTATTTTGCTTCTTTTCCTGCAAAACATTTGATCTGTGGCAATGCTAACAACTATGCTTTCGATATTTTTATGTCTCCATGGCTGGAGATTTCTTCTCGATCCAGGAGGGGTTCTGGATGGTTTAACGCTGGCACTGTAATCCAAGCCCTAGACAAAGTCTGTGAGAGACAAAAAATACAGGCAGGTCTTGATCCCTCCTCCTAACCCCGGGATGTTCACTCATGGTAGTTTCACTTGACTAGAACCAAGCAGAAATAGTGCTAGTTGCGTTTTAGACAGAAGTTCTAGAACTTCCCAAGCTTTCACCCGTTTTATACTGCTCCAGACGTTTGACACTGCACCATCTCGTCAAAACAAACCAGCGCGGCGGCCGCGATAATTTCCAACTCATTTTTGTCAGCTGGTCATTGGCCTTCAATCATTAGTGGACACAAAGGGGCTAGGAAGGCTCAAGCCCCTCCCTACCGAAATTTCAGTGTGCTTATAGTACTTAAATGTATTACTGAGGGCTGTTCCGAGGCCATGGCGGGGAGGCTCGAGACCCTAACCCCACCACCCAATGAAGTCCTCAATCCGCTACTGTTCCCTATCCTCTCTATCTACTACACACAATCCATCAAGGGAAAAGACAAGGCTCTGCTAGCTTAACAGTGAAGTCAGTGTTAAAATTTCGTTAAGTTTTCTAAACCCCTAAAAATTGTATTTAATAACGCCTTTGAAAAATCCTGGAACCATCTTGCATGTTTCCGTTAAAAATATGTGATAATCATTCCCAAAATAAGACAGACCCGAAAACGTTAGGAAGCATTACATGAACTTCAAGGTTTCCAAACGTATCGACATTGCACTAAAAATCTTCAGATTTGATGAAAAATATCTAAACTGGCAACCGTGCACTCAGGACCCACAATGCCTCCCTTCCCCTAGGTAACATTATGCACCTAACCCACCAGACGGGAGGACAGGACACATCCTTTTCCTCATTTTCAGCGGCCCGCAGATGTCCGCAACGCCCAGCGGGTCATTTTTGTCCGCTTCATATTTGACGATGTCTCATGACAAAGCTGTTCAAGAAAATCTTACTCTTTCTTCACCATCTGACTCCTAGTGGTCTTGGCTTAATGTCAATCATGCAAACCCTTTCCAGCTTTCCATATGTTATTGCGAGAAACAAAATTTGCAGAGCTATCTCACCTGACCAAAACCTCGCCCAAAATAAGTTCCACCAAAATCGTCCCATAGCAACCTAGAATTTTCAAATACATTTTTCCAGCTTGTCCACGCTCTAAACACACATCCATATCATAAACATAAAGATCACTTCACTGGTACCGATTCTGCAGCCTGTCAAAGTCAGAGGACAAAAATGACCCGCTGGGCGTTAATGGGTTAAGTAACCCTGATTGGTGATCTCAGGGTCTCAAGAGCCCTGACTTGACCGAAATATGATGTGGAGAGTTAGAGGAAGGAAGGCGTTCAGAGCCTTTGGGGCCCTGGCTTGAATGCATACGACAGCCGATGGAGCCCCTTGGTCCAGTCCTGGCTGCGCCACTAGTTTATAACCGTAGAACTGGTAGGGCCTTTTTAGGCCAGCACGCTATTCTGTGGCAAGCTTGGTCCTGTGTAACTATCAGGACCCCCTGAAGTTAGAGGGCGTTCTAAAACCAGTAGGACCAGACAATTTTTAACACGCTAACTGGGGTGCCTTTTGCACCCCCCAGTCGGTCGAAATGCCCCCCCAGTACCCGGAAATGCCCCCCCAGTGAAACAGACAGGAGATGACTTTAAATTGAACAAACGCAAACTCAGCTAAAGAAAAAAGACAGAACACCACCCGATAATGATAATTTTGTTTTATTGCTCGTCCCAAATTGCCAATCCACAAAAACTTTGTTAAAAAATTTCAACCAGTGGCTGTTTACTCCATCGTGCAAAAACGAAACAAAGAGCATATAGTTACGGGGAGACCCGTCAAAGCAGCCCCAGCATCAACTAATCATAACGCTGGAGATAGCCTACAACCAATAAAACATCGTGCTCTACCCGACCGGAAGCCCACGCTTCAGTCAGTACCGTGGGATTGCATGATGCTCCCATTTCAGACGCGGTCAGTTGTCAGTGCTCAGTGCTCATTCGTAGATTAGACGGGACACGGTGTAGTCAAAGCGTGTCAGACTGGTTGCTGGTGTGGCGGTGTGAATTGCTTAGCCTATTTATTTATTTTATTATTGTGGTGGAAGCATGCGTGAAATTTATAGTGAGATCGCTGCATCAATATTTACAGTTAAGTTGATAGGGGAGACTGGGTTCAACTGTAACAATTTTTACATTTCTGCTTGAGGAAGGGCAATGCTTTGTGCTAGACAACTTTTCATTATATTTGCAGCAGCCTTGACATTTTGGCTATTGACCTTTGCACTGTCCCAAAATAAAACATTTATTGGTCGAAACTTGGGTTTGAAAAGCTTACTTCTAATTTTACATTTGATCTCATGCAAGGGTCAATTAACACACCCCGGAGGTCGATTAAAGCATATTAAAGTCATGCGTCTGGTTCTTTCCAATCGTGATGTCAGTTATATTCCTCGTGAGCCCACAAAGTATATAACTGGCACTGGACCAATGTTCTCTGAGCCTTTTTGTTTCTGGCCTTCTGTGCCTTTTTTGTCCTCTTCCTTGCGTAGGTTGAACCTTCTCGGATTTTTTGGTGCATTTTTTTGTACGTTCGATTTCCAGCTCTGGCGCTGTCTTTTTGGGCGTGTCGGTGAGAATTACCGTTTTCGTGTCTTGCGGCCCACATTTCAATTTACAAGTTACAAGTTCACATTTGCATTTCAATGGCGTGAACTTGTTCTCGGCGACGAAAAAAAGAGAGAAAAAACTCAGTCCAAATGTCCACAGTGTAGCCTGTACCTAAGAAGTTGCCATGATCACGTGATGTGAGCCATGCTCACTTTGTATAATTCTAAAATAACCGTGTCAAATCGTAATAAATACACTTTCATCCTGGTTTTACTGTTTATTTCCGGAATTATTTGCACATGAATTGCTTTAGTCAGTATATTTCGTGAAATGATGGTTAAACGCATGCTTGCGATACCTGGACCACGATAATCTTAAAAAGCGGTATTGCAAGTCGGGAACAATGTGAAATGAGTCCATCTAAGCGAACGACGGTGACATGCACCTAATGCTATGAACTAGCCATACCATTCTCCTCTAACTGGAACGCATTGAGACTTTCAAGTTAGTGAAGTGTTCCAGTAAGTCATGAACGCTCCGAGACACTTCATGATGCATCTCGAAGCCACTTAACCCAGAACTGACTGCCGCTGAACCAGGGCGCGCGCCGGCCGAGGTACCGGCACTGGCTAGTGCTGTTGCTGCCCTATTGTGAAAAGTTGTGTGCTCTTCAGACGGAAGAGCACACAACTCCGGCGTGTGAAGAAATGTGCTCCGGCAGCCGGAGAAAACACCGAGTCATGGCAGTAGTTGATGTTACTCAATATTTCAGGGCGTGTTGTGAAAAAGTCCAGTTTAACAAATTTGGAACTTATCTTCTCAGTAAGTGCAGGATCTTGTATCAAATGTAGATTGGCTAGGACATGTTTCCCCGCGAAGTCTATCATCAGGTCCCAGCAGCAGGACCTCGGGTCCGAAAGTACCCAGAACCCCTAGTTCGCACACTTAGCTGGAGATCACTTAGTCATGGCGGCCTCTTTTTGTGTTTCTTTTGTTCTAAAAAATATGGCACTTATACTGGGTGTCTTCAATGAACTTGACCCCACTAAAACTTACATAAGTATCCAGTGTTTCGGCAATACGATTCAAATGAATGATATGCAATTCAGAAAATATATGTCTTACAATGGGATTCCCAAATTTTTTGTATTATATTTCAATAGTAAGCAAGCATAGTAAGCATATATAAAGAAACGATCCAAACTTTGATAAAACAATAAGGTGGCTTTTCACATTTTCGTATCAGTCATTAAAAAGGGCAAGATCTACACTAAACGCTAGGGATACAAGGCAGATATATATATATATATATATATATATATATATATATATATATATATATATAAAAAGTAGACTCTGTACCAGTAACAAACCAGTACCAGTACACCAGTACCCTCTCAGCTGTCTCTCAAGCAGCACTTTCCTTAGATTAGCCTTGAAAGGCACGATGCCAAAGGCCTTCGATGTCCAGCTCGTTCAGCTGAATTGCCTGTTTACATAAATGATCACAGAAAAAACCAGGCGGGATTTTTTTAGGGATGTCTGATGCATGCTTTACATAACAAATTCAAAAGGATACACTGTGTAAAGTACTGTGTTGTGCCAGGGGCGGACGCAGACCTGAGTTTTGGGGGCCAAACCCATGTCTGCCTCTCTTCCTGGGGGGGCCTGCAATTTAGGTGCTCGACAGCCCTAGTATAAGCTACCTCTCCAAGTACATGATCGCTCTCCTGGGGGGTGGGGGGGGGTGGGGGTGAATATTTTTGCTTTACAGACCTAGTGTAAACAACTTTTTTCAAAAATGTCACCGGCGTTTTGGGGGCCAAAAGATAGTTTGCCCTCCCCCTTCCAGCGCTTGGGGGGGCATGACCGCAATGGCCCCCGTGCGTCCGCCAATGTGTTGTGCTTTATTTCATTATTTGTATTAAAAAAACTTTATTATTTGATTAATCATTAATATCTAATACAATGGACCCATTGTAAGACATTGATGCCAACCTGCCTGCAACAATCTTAACAACTAGGAACATTTTGCCTTGCGTCATGAGACAATGCCAGGCTCCCGGACTACTGACACCCGAAACATGACTGTCTCGCGTGGGCTATCTAAACATGACGTCTCGCGCAGACTATCTGGTGGGCACGCACGTGCAGATTTTTTTCTTTCAAGTTCGTGCCATTGACTGGAACGCGACCTCAAATCCCCCTGTATATCCAGAGGGTGGGTTTTTTTAGAATTATTGGCGATGCCCCAGTTTGAAACCATGTTCTACGTGCTGTCTGTTCACAAGAGACTATCTCCTCTCTGGAAGAAAGAAGTCATGGGACTTGGGCTGATAGTTGGCTTCCGTACTGGCTGCTTGCAAAACTTTCCGATTGCTTCCCAACTTGAGTGAGATATAGAAACTATTTAATGAAAAGTGGGAGAGCTGACTTCTGTTACCCCTCCCCATTTTCAGACGCACATACTTTCCCTGCCTATGAAGGTTAACAACAAAGCTAGAGCATATAACTCTTCAACTGAATCAGTCGTTGTTCTTCTCTCATGCTCTGCGTTGCAATCCAATTAACGCTGTGCAGTGTGCAGGCTTCTCTTGTAGTTTTTATTTACTGGAGCAAGGATGGATCCCTGGTCACACAATACATTTTAAAATGTGTTGAATTTCTACAGCGACAGGTTTCTTTGTGTCGAAAACGCTTAAAAACTACAAACATGTCGGCTATGTGCAAGCAATTGTATTGAATGTTTACATCTCTTGGTAAAATAGTCTATGTATCTAATGTTACATATTTTGTCAGTTTACAGTTTACCTTCAACATGTCTCAGGTGGTCACTGAGTTTGACGCGTTCTTCCTTGTTGCAGCCCGTCCACCATGAGCAGTTTGCGCGTCCTTCCTTGTTGCAGCCCTCCCACCATGAGCAAAAGGACAATGGTAACTGTGAACTGTAAGTACCTCTCTGCCTGCTCACAAGGGTGTGTTGTCAGAAATTCTCTCCTTTGAGATAGTGTCAAAATAGTGTGTCTTGGTCTAGATACCAAATTTGTGCGAGAATGTAAAACCAACGTAACCAAATACCTCTCGGCACCGGAACATGCCCTCGACTGCAGTCCCAGGCGTTGCAGTTTCCCGCTGTCGCTCTCAAAGGCGATATCACCTTCCACTGCATGGCGACAGGTGCTATCACCTTCCACTGCATTGCGACAGGCGCTATCAGCTTCCACTGCATGGCGACAGGCGCTATCAGCTTCCACTGCATGGCGACAGGTGCTATCAGCTTCCACTGCATGGCGACAGGCGCTATCAGCTTCCACTGCATGGCGACAGGCGCTATCAGCTTCCACTGCATGGCGACAGGTGCTATCAGCTTCCACTGCATGGCGACAGGCGCTATCAGCTTCCACTGCATGGCGACAGGTGCTATCAGCTTCCACTGCATGGCGACAGGCGCTATCAGCTTCTCCTGCATGGCGACAGGCGCTGTCAGCCTCCACTGCATGGCGACAGGCGCTATCAGCTTCCACTGCATGGCGACAGGCGCTATCAGCTTCTCCTGCATGGTGACAGGAGGCCCGGCAGGGATGGCCACAGGCTGTCTATTGTACTATCAGTTATTATACTAGCGAATAGCAGACCGAGCTAAAAATTACACCTGGGAATATATCGTAACAAGCGCCGGATGAAGCTCCACGCCACCTTCGGCAGTATGGGGGGTCGGGGGCGTAGGTATGTACATACGTACTCCCCTACGATTTGAGCAAGCATTATAGCGAAAAATAATAGGGGAGTAAGAGGGCCTGTCTTGATCTCTAACAAAACAATTATATGAACAATGATTTGGTAAGGTCACTTTTGAACTCACCAGGGGTCAAAGCATGGCATACGGTCTCACTGGTAGGCATACAAGGGAAGCTTAAATTGTGTCGTAACGGCTGATAAAGTAGAGATATAGCAAATATATAAACCGCATTGAAATCATCTCGTCAAGCCCGATTGAATGACGCATGTTATGATTTTATCAGGTCAAATCCTAAATTGACCTGACCCGAGGTCAGTTTATGTCATTGGAACTGCAGTGGCAAGTCAAACGCGATGACGTCAAAAAAACGCTTTATATCCATTCTGTGGAAAATTATTGAACTCAAAACCGATTTTCCATGCTTTTCCAATGGGGGTAATGATTCTGACCTGATCCTAGGTCATCTATGTAAGAAAATTAGTCAACTACAAATAAGTTTTCTCTATGGTCTTACTATGTGATGTCAATTTTAGAAAGAAATATTAAGTCTGATTTTTCTGCTGCAATTCTAAGCATTTTTGGTAGGCTACTTGACCTGGACATGACCTGGAGCCGAAATTTTGTCAGAAACTGTAAAAAGACCAGGTAATATGTATACCAATTATGGTGGCGCTGCACCCGTCCATTGCTTGACTATCTGCGTAAAACCGATGCATTATGGGACCATAAGTCTATGTCTATACGTGCTGTTGTCATTTAAAAAGACAATATTTGTGAATTGCTTTATTTTTGTCAGGTTGTTTCACAATTATTACTTGTATTTAAACCATCGTTTTTATTTCTACAGACGCATCATGAAATTGAAATGCGAATGCTAATGCACGTGTTGAGCACCAACCTTAGGGATGTGGTAGGTACCTTGCCCCCTCCTCGTACTGGCACGTGATAATAACGAATTTGGTTCTTTTCAAATAGAAAGACGCACCTATTGGCTTGTTGATAAATGCATATTTCCCAGCGCAAAATCGGTAGCTGCTTGATAGGTGAAATAGTAAACACCTTCTTCATGAGGTGCAAGATCCTGCATCTTTCCATGACTATTTTACACAACGGTGTGGGAACATCTAGGTGTGCCACCGAATACCAAAATCGCAACTCTATATCCGACCAGGCTGATATTCTTTACCATGAGTCAAATTGCTAAAACTTTTGCTGGAGTCGACTTATATCAGAGCTGTCGGTCACCAAGAGAAAGTATTAACACTACATAATAACTCTAGCGTTAACAGAAACTCGGGAGTGCTGCTTCCGGGAACTGGGCTTTCTACCGGTTCTCCCATCGGACAGTCGCTGACTCTCAAACTTTACAGCCAAATCTTCACAGCAGCCACTCACTTCTGGTAGTCTTTTTTGCAGTGTGTGACAACCTGTCCTGTTTATCAGTGTTGTGATTTATTCTGAACTGTTTATTTGATAATTCTTAGTAATATTAAGCTTTTAGCTTGCATGATTATGACATACTACCTATCATATTTCCACTTATCATTGTTTGTGATAAATAGGTTCAAAATTATTTTATTTGAGACTATCCTCTTTTAGTGTTATCTTTCCAAGTGGGTCAGGTCTCCTGGCACGCTTTTTTAACTTTGTATATTGAACAATGTTGTCAACGTCGTGCTTTTTCAGGTTGTAGCTTATGACCTTTGACCTCGAATTGACTTTACCAACGGCTGACGAAGGCATGTCAAAGGCTTCCAAAACTATGTATCGATCCAAACGGCGATACGGCATAATTCCTATACCAATCATGAAGAACAGTCAATTATTCCGATTGGAATGCAGACGAATATGTTTTCATCAACGCTTACCGAGGACTAGCCACCGACTCAGCCTCTGGCTCCGAAGATGATCCAGGCTAATAGCCAGGAGGTAATGTTTTCTGTGAAGCGGTAAGGCTGCGCTTCATCAGCAAATGCCAACTAGGCTGGGATGCGGACTGTGCGGCAGGCCGCGGCAGCGCGCTGGTGGCGTCGGCAAAAAGGCCGGCATCGGGCCCGATTTACCGGCACTAAGGCGCTTCACCAAATGGGAAACTTATTGAAAGCGATGAGCGCCCCACTGCCGCGGTCGTGCCGGACTAACTACGCACCAGGGAAACAACACACCACGCTGAACAGATTACTGAAAAAACGCACTGGAACGTTGCCACAGACAGAAATCCGAACCTCTCATGATTTTTTTTCAGTTTGCTTGATCAGCCTTTGAAAATGAGAATTATCTAAATATGGTTCAAATGCTAATTCAAGTGCCAAAAAATAAAAACCTTACGGATGCCCGGATATGCAGAAACTAGTGAACCCGGTTACTGCGATAGGGTGGTACATTTGCATTATTCCAGGGCGCATGGCCGCGACGAAATAAAGGGTTTTGGTTGCATGGTCCAAACTCAAAATACATATTTTTGAAACCCAGAATCAATCGTGTGACTAGTATTTCAATTTAGTAGCTGTTTACTTCAATAGAATTTGCAATTGCAATTACATTAGTCTTTTGATATATATGCCAAGTTTAGTCGCCACTAAAATGATAGTTACTCCTCCCCTGCAGGCCATCTGGATTTCGCTGGCAGAGTTGCCAGTTTTAATATACGACCGAATGATGGCAGTTGGTAACAGGTTAGAATCCCAGAATTTGGCAGGTAAAGTTATAAAAAAAAATGATTGTAAGCATACATTAGGCGTTATCAGTAATGTGAATAATTGATCAAGTACTTCTAGCCTAGTCACTCATTATTTTGCATTTAAAATCACATTTCTAGTTTTAGTATCTTCAATTTAGCTGCCCCTATTACCTTGGAAAAATGTAGTATTTGGCACGCCTAGCATTTACAAAAACTGGCTGAGCAATAATCTACATAAACTGCGCAACAGCGACAACAGAAAACGTTCGAATTGAGCGTGTAGGTACGATAACGTAGAGCCTGCTGAGATCTGTGAAACCTAGCACGCAACACACTAAAGCAGCCTGAATTACATGGAGTTAAATAAGGTTTGCCACCACGCTGGATCTACTTTTTGTATGAGAATTTCATTACCTCTGTACCTATTGGCCCATGGACATAATATTACGTCTATGACTCAGCAAGTTTTTTCACACTTAGGGGGTATAGTTTTGCCCCAGCTTTTCGGTGTTGGGGGCAAATTAATTTTTGCCTGGACTCAAAAATGAAAAAAACAAGAATAAAAGTTGTTCGTATCGAGAAATCTGGCAGAATTTTCCCAAGTAATTTTCCTTGTTTAATTCATTATGCTAATGGCTATGCGCTGATGGCTATGTTTATGGGCCTAACATGTATATATCCGCTCTTGAAGCATCCCTGAATGTGAGAGAAAAAGTTGTTTACCCTGCTGATACCGTCAGCCGTGAACGCATATTTCATTAAGTCCCCCCCGCAGTTAGCTCCGTCAACCTGAACTGCGTTTCAGCACCTCTAAAACTCTATGCCGTTTTCCGTTGCTGTTATGCAGAAATATTGTGCTCTTTTAGACGTATCGCTTGAAGAATGTCACCGTTGTATCCGTGCCATCAGTTCCACCGCTATTGGAGGTGATGACCGAGCTGATCGCGGCGCCCATAGGCGGCTCCGTTACCCTCCTTTGTCGCGTGGAGGCGTCGCCCAAAGCCATCTACTTCTGGTCCAAAAACAAAGGTAATATGACAACTGCTGCACCAACAACAGGTCAGATTTCAGGATGGTGATCTTGATGTGATGTCCTGCCACCGCTCGCTGTGGGTGGAATTGTATGGAAGGCATGCTTAGATTTAGGTTTTGTGTCTGGTCTTTCAATGCTAGTACTTTAAGCTACTATCTTTATTTGGACTCATACAGAGATCCAACTTCCATCCAGCATAACCATGCGTGGCTCATGCGTATAACAGATGCTTTCTGGGCCATTATAGGTCCCAGGTTCAAGTCGCGGCGGTTTCTCTGAATGGATCTAACCGATATCTAGACATCCCAATATCCCAATATCCCTCCCAATAAATTAAGAGTTGGTGGCGCCTTATGTTCCTTGGGGTTTGTGCGTCATCAAATCTCAACAACCCTTGCGGCCGTCCATAAATCACCTAACGTAAAGGGCGTTGGGGGGGTCAACTATAGCTTTATCAAACGTTACTTATAGGCGTCAAAAAGCGTTACCTGGAACAGGGGAGGAAAATGGCAAAAATACGCGTTACATAATCTCTGGGCGGCCTCTTAATTCAACCTTGGGTTTTGCCGACGTATTTCGGTAGTGTTACAGTGCTTAAACTTGAGTTTATTGATCCTAAAGGTAGTTTTTGTCAATCCTTCAGATGTCTTACAGAAATGATCCCTTTAACCCGCGCCCCGGTTAGCTTCCAAGCCACCTTCGCCCTGGTGTAGGGGTCTTTGAACACCCCCTTGAACTCAGCTCCTATGCGAGATAGCGAAAAAAGCAAAGACTTGTGGATAGCTTATACAAATTCATGAAGAAACTAATTCAGTCACTTTTTGGCTCAGATCATTATTGAGGTTATGACAGGTCAAAGAAGGTGGCATTTTGAGTAGAGTTTTTGGACTCTAGCGTCTGACAGAGTTGAGTAAGAATCATTTTTTCGCTTCCTCTCGTCACGGCAAGCCGAATGATGTATGATATGGCCACACTAGGTCAAAACACAAAAATGTCCTCACCTCAGGTCATGTCAAGGTCACTTTCCAACCTAGCATAGTCAATATGCATATCAATAGACTCGCAATAAAAATTCAAACGCAGTGGTATAAAAATAAAAGCTGTATCATCATTTCATGAAAAGCTATTGACCTAAGCCTGAAAACTGCTCGAGTAGCTCCAGATGACCTCTCAGAGGTCACAGGTCAAACATTGCAGCATGAACCTGGAAAGGGGCCCAGGATATTTTGATTTGGAGAATATGAAGGAGTTTTCAGCTTTATCTACACAAATACAGCCCAATGTTCTGTTTTTCCTATGTATTTCTAATGGAGAGGTCATGGTCCGTACTTGACCTTAGGTCATCGATATGAAAAATTCCGGAACATATTTTTTAGAACTCGGTGGGGCCATTATGTGTTATAAGTTTCAATCCGATAGATTCACCCATTTCATAGTTATGCCACCTTAAACATTTTTTGAGATGAGGTAACCTGCACTGGTGACCTGACCTGAGATGATCTAAACTTAAAATTTTGGGGAAAGTTGCGGAATTGATCAAGAATAAGGTGTGTGAAGTACGGCGGCGCTTTGCGCCGCCGTTTTTCGTGCCGCCGGAAAAACCCGAGGGTGGGGTGTTCAAACACCCCCCACCGGGGCGAGGGTTAAGTGTTATAGCCTTGCCATAGATTATCAGCACCTGCGTGCTTTCGCGCGTCAGAAACACATGACGAAATGCATGGAGAGCAGCGTAATAGCATTTCTCAGAGTGGTTCTAATCTGGCCGCTTTACCGGTCTCGTCGTGGTCTGTCTGCTTTATTGCGGAGTCTTTTTCCATGTCGGTGTATTCGATCATTAGAACACAGCTCCCAAATACTGAGCGTGGATTATTTTTGATTCCATATCAACAATTTGGATAATTTATCCTCTAAAACTTTGCGGGCGTTCGCATGAGTCCGAAATTAGGTAGGCGACACGCTTGATGCTTTTCCTGTACTGGCCCGCCCTCAGGACCCTCTCCAAGATCTGTTGTGATGTCAGTCGCTCCGTTGAAAAAGATGGCCGAGCGCCTCGCCTCACTAATCTTCCAGACGGCGATAAATGCGGTAAACATCAAGGAAATTCCATTACGGATGTGAGCCGAGTCGAAAAGAACGCGAAAACTTTTGTTGCCAACGTCCTGTGACATATGTCTCACTTTTCAGATGCAAATGATACGTTCAAATCAACGCACCGAATACTTTGCGTTGCCGCACCTCCTACCGGAAAGTATTGTAAAACTAAAATCAAAGTGTTTATGCTACCTTTATGGGATGTGAACTGAGCTATCAGTCGCGTAGAGCACACTAAAAAAATGGATTCCATTCCTCCCAGAACTCCTATTTTACAGAGTAGAAACGCTTCATGAGCGGACCTTTTAGCGCTGTGCTCTCAGGCCCGTCCTCCATGTCCCCTGCGAGCCCTACGGGCGGTGCCTGCTGTTTGCTGGTGACCGCGGCCGGCGCGGGGCCGGGACAGGCCACACTCCGCTCAACACATACTATTTCTACGAAGCTGGTAAGCTCTTGGACGAATGAAACTTTTAGAGTTTCACTTCAAATTATATTATAGAGGTGTCACATTTCCCTCAAGCCGCGATTATAGGCGTGCCCAATTTATAGAGGGGCTTTCCCCCATTAATGAGATTCAGGGGGTGGCCACGGATTTCTTTTCATGGGGGCCAGAATTGAAGGCGGCCTCTTATCCCTGGTCCTGTTGAGCCACCTAGCTTTTTAGGGTTTCTATTTTGCAGCCTCTGGAAAGGTCACTTAGCAGAATTACTTTATTATTAAAAGGGCCGCCTATGTAGGCCGTGTCGGGGCCTCCTTTTTAGGTAAGGGGTCTCCTATTTAGGCTGTTATGGGGCCTCTTTCACAGCTAATGGGGCCTCCTGCATAGGCCATTAGCTATGCCAATTAAGCAAAAATGTAATGTATAATGTGGCACCTCTCCAAATAAAAAACCGGTTTAGGGGTTTAGTAATTCCCCGAACTGAACACATGTTACAGTGTATCCGCGAAATCCGGGAATCCGTGGATTTCCTAGTGAGTCCGCGAATCTCCTAGTGATTCCGCGGATTCCCAAGAACGCTCGTAAATCCGTGGAATTCCGGCTGTTTGTTTAGTGAGTCCGCGGAACACCTGAAACAAAGCCGGGTGTCCGCGGATTCACTAGGGAGTTCGCGAAATACCTGAAACAGTGCCGCTAATCCGCAAAGTTTTATGAAATAGCCGTTTATCTAAGCAAAGCGGGGAAACTCGTGTAGCCTCGTCACTATAGGCGCAGGAAGCGTGTGGGCGGCAGGGATATTGTTCTTTGAGTGATTATTTCCAATGGGTTGTCGGGCAGGGGTCATATACGCGCAATAAAGTTAGAAGAGTTAAAAGAGTTCTCTTTTCAGTTTCGGGAGGGGGACTAAGGCCGTTGCAGCTGGTGGGGCCAGCCGTCATTTGCCCATCACTTGCTTTGTTGTCAAGTCCATAATCGTCTCAAAGTTGGGGAGGCACTGTCCTCAGTCCAAAATTTTGGGGCCGCCGCCCCCTGCCCCTAGTTCCTGCGCCTATGACAGGGACAGATGCAGCCGAGTGGGTTTGCAGTTGGAAGGTAAACACGCGGCGATAAACCGTCGGGTCAATATCAGGGCTAATTTCTTGGATAAATGTTAACATTAACTCAACCTAAACGATTCTTTTTTGAAGAGAACCTTCCAAATTAAAAAAAAACATCAAAGCAGCGCCTTGCAAACGATAACATGCGTTTAACATGTTTTTTATTGTTTATTTGCGTTTGAATTTTATTGGAAATTCCCCTCCCTCCGTTTTCGATCGGTGGTGACGCTTTTGCGACAGGCAGACATGCCCGGGAGGTCGGGTCATGCTGCCCGCTCAGTCCCAGCCGATCCCATGTCCCGTGCTGTAGGGTGTGCTGCGTTGTCTGAAGATGTCAGCTGTTTTCAATGAGAGAGTGCAACAGTGGCTTTTTGAATAAAAGAAGCCTGTGCCACGTTGTATCTCCCAGCTTATTGCCAGAAAGATAAAATATTCCAAAAGCTCTTTTTATTAAGTACAGGTTTGGTCTGGTTTGAAATGAATCAGCACCCACCATATTAACCCTCACCCCGGTGGGGGTGTTTGAACGCCCCTAGGTTTTTCCGGTGGCACGAAAAAACGGCGGCGTGAAGAGCCACTGTACGTGGCACACCTTACCCTTGATCAATTTCGCAACAAGATGGCATACATAAGAAATGGGTGATTCTATCGGGTTGAAACTTATACCACATAATGATTCTACTGAGTGCTACAAAAATGTTCAGAGATTTTTCATATTGATGGCATAATGCCAAGTACGGATCATGACCTCTCCATTGGAAATACATGGAAATAACAGAAATTGGGTTGCATTTGTGTAGATACAGCTGTGAACACCTTCATATTCTCGAAATCGTAGTACCTATCATGGGCCCCTTTCCAGGTTCATGTTGCAATTATTGACCTGTGACCTCTGAGAGGTCATCTAGGGCTACTTAAGCAAGTTTTCAGACTTAGGTTAATATTTTTGCATGAAATGATGATACAGCTTTTATTTTGATACCATTGCGTTTGTATTTCTATTGCAATTTGATTGATATGCATATTGACTATGCTAGGTTAAAGTGACCTTCATCTGACCTGAGTTCAGGTCATTTTTTGTTTTGACCTAGTATGCTCATATCATAATCATTGGATTTAATGTGATGAGAGGATGCGAATGGTGCCTAAAAATTATTCTAACTCAAATTTGTCAGATGCTAGAGCCCAAAAATTTCACTCAAAATGCCACCTTCTTTGGCCTGTAATGACCTTAATATTGAACTGAGCCTAAAAGTGACTAATATATTTTCTTCATGAATATGTATGAGCTATCCACCAGCATTCGCATTTTTTCGCTATCCCACATAGGAGCCGATTTCGAAGGGGGGGTATTCAAAGATCCCAGCCGAGATGGCACGGAGGCCCACCGGGGCGCGGGTTATATATCAGACTTATTGCCTAGCACTTAACACCGAGGGAGGAAACAATTAGCAGCTAAGGTCAGGGACAGGGGACAGGGAGGGGCAGCTGCCCCCCTAACACTTTCGGGACGAACTATACATGTTATGTATTGGGGGTAAATTGCTCTGGTTGAAAGCAGCAACGAAAAAAATATAGTTGCTACTGTTTTATATTTGCACCTGTCACCGTACGCTTCCATTGGTCTACATTTTTCCTTGTCGATCTGGCCTGGCCCCCCCAACTTAAACTTTGTTCTTATGTCCCCGGCCATAAGCGCAGGAGGCGGGGGCAGGGGGCGGCCACCTCCTTAGCTTTTAAACTGTGGGGGAGGTGGTCAGCGCCTCCTAGCCTTCAGCCGATTCCGTACCTTTACCGTTAACACGCGCCCCGCTGGGGGAGGCGAAATTCGCCCCCCCTCCTGGTTTTCCCCAGATAACGCAAAAACAAAGAGACGCAGAACAACGAAATTTACAGCACCTTATCCCTGATTAATTTTACACATCTGACCAAATTTTCATTTAAGGTCATGTTAGGTCAAGGAGCTATTCAAGGTCAAGTGACCCGACCTCAAAACCTAAGATTACGATATTGAAGCGGCGCCTAAGGAGCATCAGCCAGCCGATCATTATGAAACTTTCACAACATGATGAGGTCATTAAGGCCTACAAATGGAATTTTGATATTGCTGACCTAAGGTGGGGTCAATTTTTTGGTCGCCCCATTATAAGTCTAGGTGAAAAATTGAAATGGCTCGTTTTCAGTGAATACTGGATACATCAACCTGAAAATCCTCAAACCGTGTATTCCTACCACGATCTTGACCATAAAGTTGAGTTTTTGACCATCTGACCTCTCAAAGGTCATGTCAGGTCACAGGAGTATACAGTGATTGTTTTGCCAATAATTTCTCACTGAATTGAGATAAAGCTCCTATTTTGCTTGCATTGTGCTTATATTGTCGCGGGGAGTCGATTGATATGCAGTATAACCACACCAGGTCACCCTGTGACCTTGACCTAGCTCGATGTCAGGCCATCTTCACAATTTGACCTAGCAAGGTCATATTATGCACCATTCGATTTGCCACGATGAGAGGCATCCCATGATGCAAAGATGTTTTCTTTAGCTCCACTGAGTAAATATCTAGAGGGGAAACGTATCCTGCTCTGTTGTAAGCCTATAGAACATTCTTTGACCTATGCTGACCTGAATATTGACCTGACATAAAAATACTTCATTAATTTCTCTTCGTCTCTTTAAGAGCTTTCGAGCGCCGTCCGTAATTTTTATTTAGCTTTCCTGGGTTATGAGATAGGGAGGGGGGCGAAATTCGTCCCCCAGCGGGGCGCGTCAGCTAAATATTAGTTGCCCAGCTAAATATTACATCGCTAATGAAACTTTGAAATCACGTACAGGGAAGGGATGTGGATTTATTTCTCAGGATGTGGGGTGCCCAGTCACTCAGTTTGAATTCGTATTAGGTAGTGTAACTCGGCTTCCTGTGTCTAAGGGGGCTGTAGCATTTTGAAAATAGACATTATAATTCACTGGCTCTTCTAACGCTGTCGTAATTGTCTTTTTCCGATTTGGGTGCCCCCAATGGTTTTCGAAAACCCACGTTAGGGTAGATCCATTGTCAGTTGCCCGTTTGGACAAAAAAAAGCGTTTCATCGCCCGTGAATTTTGAGCCTCGCCATAGGCGTTTAGTTTTTGCGGCGTGGCGTCAGAAAGGTGAAGTGCAGCAAAACATCGAGATTACATTTATTTCCGACTGAAGTTTCGTGCCATTTCACTGTTCTACACGGAGCAAAGCAGCACGTGCTTCTCTCGTCTGATACGTTATCCGGTTGTACTTTGGGAGCGCTCTCTATTAGTCCCCACTCGTTTCAATTTTATATATGTACGTTTCCTTCCGCTTTTCCTCGGTGTCTTCGAAACGGCCCCCACCCCTCTCATCTCAGTAGCAGCCATCGTGACTCTCCTGTCTTCAGCGAACTCGGCCACCGGCTAGCCAGCGCTGATAGCCGCCATCTTGGCTGTACCGAAGACCAGCCTTGGATGGTGGGGCAAATGATCAAGCTAATAGAGAGCAAAGTATGGCTAGGAATTTTTGAAAAAGATAATATTAATTTATCTCCTGGTTAATGGCTTAAAACTCTATTATTTTTGTGGATAAGTTCCCGCTGAATTTCTCGCACTGCAAGTGAACGCGTCTCCACCAATCAGCGGCCGCCATGCGCTGGGCGCCGCTTGCTTGCGGGCACAGAGGTTAGAGAGGTCACGCTGGGCGCGCGACCGCCGCCGAGTTCAAGCCTCGGTGCGGAGGGGTCTCGATGCGAATTATCAAACCTGCATGCGTGGTGTTGAGCATGGCGGTGGTAGTGCCTGCTGTTAGACTGAGGGAGAAGACAGATGAAGGAGACATTCTGGGCACGTAGATAAAGAATGGTTAGGTGTTTGGACAGTGTGTCATGTCGATAGCACTGGAAAAACAGGAGTTCATTGAACTAGTTCGGTATGTAAATAAGCCTGGCGGGTGAAACTGCAGGCACATATTTCGAGTCCGAAGGAATTTGCGACACCAGCGTACATGTTGAAGCCTTTCATTTTTTTCTTCACTTAACGCATTTTTTGGCAGTACAACTCCCACGCTACATGTGAGATACACGCATAGCTGGCATTTCGTGCGTATGCAACACTTGAAGTTTGAGATGCCAACATGATTATTTGAAGCGGAGGGATAAGTAGTTCTGAGCATGTAAACAAGGAGGATCGAAAGCAAATCACAGGGTTCTAGTTCTAGTTCTACCGTGTATTGACCACAATCATCAAGTTGATTATTTTGTCAATGCGAGTGTCCGTAGTTTATACATCTCAAAAAGAAGAATAAAAAATTTACATATGAGGTTACCATGCATGGATGGCAGATGATTAATGTTTACACAAAAGAGTCACAAATGAGTCGAGTGAAGCAGCTTCCACAGTTGCATGGGGCAAGTTGTTCCAATCTCGGATGGTTTTCGGGAGAAAAGCGTGAAGGTGATAGTCCGCTCTGCATCGTGGTGCCAGAAACTGCTGATTGTGTCCCCGTCGTGATCTTGGCGGGAGCGGTATAAGTTTACTCTTTATGCCTTCTGCATCCATCATGCCATGTTTTATCTTATAAAGCATCGTAAGCCGAGCTTTTTTCCGTCGCTCTTCAAGAGATGGCCATTTGAGCCATTTTGAGCAGGGGCCATTTGAGGGTGCACCAGGCAGTGAAATTAGTAGGTATATATATATATATATATATATATATATATATATATATATATATATATTTTTAATATATATATATATATATATATATATATTAATGACGTGAACATCACCGTATGCTTTTAGCATTGGCCGATCCCCGAACACATATTTTGGATGCCGTCGTCACCGGCCTCCAGGTAACCAGAAGCCACTGTGCCCGGCCGTCTAACCGTGATTGTCGGACTCAGAAGTCTAAAAATTTGTCAACATGCCAACAATGCTGGTGACAAAAGAAACTCAGGTCGGTGACAGAATTGGCAAGACTGTGCACACCTCAGTGCGACAAAATGAACGCTCTGTCTACCAACACGTTATGCAAGACACAAATGGACTCAGAGGGTCTAGAAAATAATTCCCTTTTGGTGCCGAAGCTCGATATTCTTAATGACACAAGGTTGGCTTGAAATTCTGTCGGTAACAGCTAGACACTTTTTACAAATTCCGGTCCGACTTCCTATTTTTAGACGTACAAATTAGTTGGGACGATACCATGTTCCGCCATTAGCCTTCCCGGTGGGTAACGTCGCGTTCCGAATTAGTTATTGATTATTATTATTCTTAGTTATCAACAGTCGTGTGCCGTTATGAGATCAGGGTGTTCAACATTCAGCTTTCGAATTAGGGGAAAGTATGTGTATTGCGCCCCCCCCCCCCCTAAGGGAAATCACTTGCTAGACGAATGTCTCTTATGCAATCTCGCTACTGTGGATTAAATTACCAAATTTGATCATTTTTTGTTATTGAGAAAACAATTCCTGGCCTGAAAATTGTGTGTTCTATGGGTGGATTCCGATTTAAGTGAAACTATGCAAAGGGGCATTTGCCAAAGTGTGAGGCTAATTGCGCCCGGGGGAGGGCGCATTTAGATTTGATTGCACCCTTCCCTCATACCATGTTAAATAAATGGCACGGCAGAAATAAACAGTAGTATAAGAGCAAATAGGGCCCGGCTACCTCCCAAGCTTTTCATCTGGAGGGCCTGGAAGTCATTTTAATGTGGTATTCTTGCATTCACAATTGCTTGTAATAATAAAATCACACTCATACGGAAAGGCTTTGGATTTGATTTTTCAACACATATTTGGATAGGGCGCATTTGACCAGGGCGCAATTACTTTTTTGCACTTAAATCAGAGATGTCTGCCTTAAAAATTTACCACCAGGGGGAATCTAAGACTGATGCTTTCAGAATATACAATGCATTTCTGGCTTTGAAATCAAAACCATCGATTTTGGAATGTAAGAGCCATATTTTTATTTTCCGGGTTCATAAACCCGTGCAGATTTAAGGAAGTACTGAATTTATTTCGCTAGCTGATTAAAATGCATTCTTATGTACGAATTCATTGAAACGTTGGGAAAATGTTTGGATTGGAGGTGAGATCTGGATTAAGCTGCCCAAAACAAACTGACACTTGTACCTTTCTCTATTATAAGGGGGCGCAATTAGTTAGGGGCGCAATACACACACTTTCCCCTATACCTAATTTGGCGGAACTGAGGCAGTAAGTAACGTCATAAGTCGTGTCAAGCATCAAAATTGGTCGATTCTAGCAAAATAGCAAAAATAAACTATTTTTCCAGATGTTGATGTTTCAGACCAAAATTTTCCGTTCCGACTAAGTATTGGCAGGGGCGGATTCAGCCGGTTGGTTTAAAGAGGGCAAACCCATGTCAGCGAGAAAATTTCGGCGAGAAACAAAAGAAAACATTGAGCGCCGGAGGCGGCGGCCAGCAGGATTGATATGGTCTAGTGTATCAATTTTGCACCTTCAAAAAGATACCCGGCAAACAGGCAAAAATTATTAGAATGATTTTCCTGACAGACGCGTCCTCGCCAATTGATCAATTCCAAAACACAGGTTTGCTTGGGGGGGTAAAAGAGGGTCTGGCGCCCTATATTTTTCTTTAGGGGAATGGTTGTTGTCTCCCTTTAATCTGCTCCTGAGGATAGAGAAGGTCACTAATGAAACACTTAGCAACTCAAGATACATTATTTTGAATGAATGTAGTTTTTTAACCGTTACATCTCTGAGTATATTCAAAATACGTAATATTTCATTGCGAAATCTTTAAGCACGGCCCACGTTGGTTGAATTGTAGCTGAATGGTCTCAAATAGTGATGGGTTGCTACTCAAACCTTAACACGCGCACTGGAGGGGGCTCGGAGGTCCCCCAACCTGTTTTTCCAAGGTTTCTGGAGAGCTGCTCGTAGCCGAAAAACCCTGCATTTTGAGATCGCCGTAACCGCGCGGTCGCACCAGTTCACTTGCATTGGAGACCGAGTGATGACGTCATAACTTCATATGATGGATGATATGTCAAGGTAACCTCACAAAAATTTCAAGGTCAAACGTCACAGGTCAAGGACATATCAGCACTTTCAAGGTCACTGACCTCAGTGCTTCCGGTCAAATGGCGTTACCCGGTCTGACGTATACATTTTATGATATTACGTCATAGTTAATGTACCTCGATGCAAAGGTCAGGTCAAAGGTTATTGGGAAAGGTAAATCTTCATTTCCCGCCAAACAGTTGCTATAGTGCTAGTCATATGGTACATGATAAGTAGTATACCATATTGTGACCTTATGGGTCAATGACCTTGAATGACCTTGACCTCAAAACTGTACGAAAGGTTCTTTGTGACCTTCTCTCTGTGGCTCTGGTCCGCCTTTGGATTATTTCCGCCCTTTTCCCGCATAACCACGGCATTTTCCACTCGGTCCCCAGCATGGCTAAGATTTGACCTATATTACCTGGCTACGATATTGACCTAGGTCAATAAAATTGTCATGGTGTATTTCACTATAGTTTTTACCCACCCCCAAACGGCATTTTTCTATTCCTCTCCAGTGCGGGTGTTAACCCGCGCGGGGCTGGGGGGTAAATTTTACCCCCTCGCGAATTTTTGCGATATCTCAAAAACGGCGGCGCGCAGCGCCGCCAAATTTTCAGTACCTTTTTTACATAAATTTTACACATTTCTGCCAAATAAAAATAAAATCGGTTGAAAAATTTTGGAGAAATAAGCAAACATGTGACGTCACTACAGGCGATTTTTGTACCAAAATCGCGCAATGTTTAAAGAGCTGCTAAAGCTACAGTTCTGAACTGATTTCCAATTTTCTTGCATCAAACGATAGGCATTATTGTGGTCTTCAAAATGGCTATCTCGGATTTTCAAAATTTTGGTTTTGGAAAAAAATATTTTTAAAAATATTTTTTTTTTTGAAAAAGTTACAAAATTTCTAAAATTTTCAAGATTTTTCAAAAACCGGAATTTATTTGGTAAAACACCATACAGTGCATATGCATGACAAATTTTGAGTCTCTAGCTTTATAGCTTTAGCCTGGAGAGCTGAGAAAGCTCAGCGACTCACGCTCCGATTTTTAGGGCTGATCAATACTGTCTTTATTTAGTGAATCATAGTGACCCAGGATGACCCAGGATGACCTCGTACACACTTTAAACTACTTTTATAGTGTTCCTGAGACAAAACAGGTCCAAAATCATGTGTCATTTGGCAAAAAGTATGAACTTAAAAAGTTTAACCTCTGATGACCTACCTTGACCCCGGCTGTGCAAGTTGAGACCAGAGTATTTCAGATATGATTCTCTGAATATCATAGCTGAATCCTGCATGCAAAATGGCTCAAAAACATGTATCGCATGACCACATTTGGATACAAAAATATGGTGACCTTTAGTGACCTCATCTTGACCTGACCCGGTCATGCTACCAGCCTAACGGTCTCAAAGCACCTTGCTGCATTCAAGTGAAGGCTTTCCATGAAGTATGAAGCTCATAGCTTTCATTGCCTGATCTCCGTAGCATTGCAACCTCAAAAACCACGCTTTTGACAGCTGACCTCAGTTTGACCTTGACCTTGACCTCAAACTTTAAATTAAGTACATGTTTTTAGTTGTTCGTGATGAGATCTTTTGATTGGCGTTTGAATTTTCCAAATCGGACCATTAGTTCGGGAGGTAACAGAGGGGGTAAAATTTACCCCCAGCCCCGCGCGTTCGGCTGGAGATCTCAGCCCCGCGCGGGTTATTGAGCGGTAATATGCAGGGGTGTGGACATGTCTCACTTTGGGGTTGCCCGGGTACTTTCAATAAAATATCGATTTGTTTATTATTTTTACGATTGAAAGGGGTTATGATATGTCTAAATTAAATGTAATATTATATCTTATTTTGTATGGCGGCTGGTTCCCTACGTTTGTCTTTAAATTTGCCAACTACAATGGTTTTTTTAGAATCAACCCCTTGTTGAAATATCCATTAGATTTTCATATTTTGTTTATTTTGTGTACTTTTCAGTAGTGTTAAAGAAATGAACAGGCGCCTGGGAGGGCGAGAATTTGCTGTATATTATACTATCACCTTTTAATATGATGTTTATTGACATTGTTTCAAATTTAGGCACCCCTAATCATTTCCGAAAAATCCACGCCCCTGGTTTTAGGTATGTACCTATATTTCTGCACGTGTTTCCATCACCTGTGTATTGCCAAAGTGCGCCGATGTCACTGACGCCGCGTATACACTGAACCCCCACCAGTCGCTAGCGAGCAGAGACGGGGAACAGACCGGACAATGGCCAGGTCCGACCAGGCCAGGCCGGCAGCCGCCGGTTGTTTTCACCATGCTCTGACGCAGTCTCCCGGCGCCGCCAGCTGACAGGACCCGCTCGCACCCGAATAAACCGCGCCCGGCGCGCCACTTATTAAACTTCCGCTCTGTCGGCCTACTCATGCCCAGTCTGGCATAAAAAGTCGACGCTGCCGGCTCGGGCGGCGCGCCGCGCCCAGTCAGCCCGCACGCGCCGAGCTGCGACTCGAGAAAGTACCGTCGCCGTCAAACGGGAGTCTCGCGTCTCTCCTACCCCCGGCTATCAACGTCTGTCACTTGTTGGACGCTGTTGTGCCTGATCTATTTGGGAAACGGTCAGCAAGGGGCGCTTTGTAGTCGGATGATTTGTTAACTTTCCGGTAATTTATAGATGCATTGCAGATAAAAGGCCTGAACGTATGATATTAACACTTCCACAAACGTACACCATGTCCCTGGAAAAGGAAGACCAAGGCTTATATAGAAAGAAAAAAACCCATGAGTTCAATAGTTGACAGACAGATCTACTTCATGGGGCTCCTATAATGTACAATTTAATGATGCTAACTTGGAGGGTCAGTTCCCAAATTCTGCTAAAATTACATTTCATATATCTTACGGTGAGGGTGGAAAACCAAATAGAGCAAATGTTTTATAGTACTGATTGTTTTCCGAATATTCCCGCTAATCGATTAATTAAGAAGTGGCTGAGTCACGATGGTAGAATGTTAGTACCGGGTGTCTAAAAAATAGTCTCCTCGTACCATTCTGCCCTAGAAAACGGACAGTTCAGTATAATGTGGGGTACGTTGTATTATTTGACGCAGACAACGTGGAAGCTCTTGTGTCCTTTCTGAAAACGGCGTACACAGCAGAAAGTTCACCTTAACACGTGCACCGAAGGGGCCTTCGGAGGCTCACCTCCCAACTATTTTCCGAGGTCCACGGAGAACTGCTCGTAGTCAAAAACGCTACTCGGCTATATTTTAAAAGATTTGACGTCGATTGTTGAAAACAATACGAAAATCGTTCAATTTTTACTTATAGACTTTCAGAACTAGACCTATATTTTGAGATCGCTACAATCGCGCGTCCGCAACAGTGCGCCTGCATTTGAGACCGGATGGTGACGTCACAATGCCTTATAAATGAGATGATATAAATGAAATGTGGGAAAGGGTTTAAAGGGAATGTGACACCTTTATAACGTGATTTTAACTGAGATAGTCAAGTTGTAAAGCATGCCAGAAAACCTGGTACTCCATATATCATTTGTCTTGAAACTAGAAATTTCCGCAGAGAAAAGCTAAAAACCTACCTGAATGTACCCCTCATGCACCTCAAGCAGCAGGCCACAGTTGTCAGGCTGTTGGTGTGAAGACATATGCTGAAGTCACGGTGAGTATCAGCCAATCGAAGTCCTTGAAGCCTATGGAATATGGTAGTGGTTGCCAGATCATGACCTCATCCACAGACAGAGAATTATTCTTTCCTTAGAGACGTATTTTAAAATCAAAATATTGAGCTTATTGCACATTTTTCAGAAAAATCATGGACAATTCCATTATTTTCGGCTAAAAGTATCCCTAATTACACTAAATTCCAGGATTCGACCAAGGTGCCACATTCCCTTTAAAGACAACGCTCGATTTTGTGCTTCAAAAGGATGGAAGTTGAGTCCAGAAGAAAACAAATTCTATTCGTGCTGCAGTCCAATTTTCCAGCTTGAACCCAAAAAAGTCAGCCCTGGCACACCGTGCATGTTTGTGTTCGTATTTTTACTTTCATCGAAGGACAGTTCCACAATACACTGTGGCTATTATAGCCCAGAGTCCAGGAACGTAGCCGAAAAAAATCTCACTCGTTTGACAAGTATCACACATTTCACAAAAGCAGGCTAAAAATATATAAAAATACGTTGATAAATCAAACAAAAAAATCACACCAGTCAACAATCTGTCCATTTATGTACCAATTATGTCCGTTTTCTTGAGCAGAATGGTACAATGATATTATTTTTTAGACACCCGGTACTAGCATTCTACCATCGTGACTCAGGCACTACTTAGTCAATTGGATAGCGGGAGTATTCAGAGAAGAAAAAACCACAAAGCATTTGCCGTATTTTGAAAAATACTTGGTAGACCTTATTCTTGATCAATTCCACATCTGTAAGAAAATTTCAAGTTCGGGTCATATCAGGTTAGGTCGCCAGGCCAGGTCAAATGGCGTCACCTCCAATTGTTTCCAGCGGAACCAGTGAAAGCACAGAAAAAATTCAACTTAAGAGGTAATTAAAAACATATTCATACTTGTGAAGTGTTAAAAGCAGTGACAAAAGTGCTGCTTCTAAAGGAAGAAGCCTATAATTTGTTCCAGACTCCATTTTTCACAGGGGATGCATAGTTCGATAGAAAGCGTTCCTTTCTTCTGAGACTTAGGTCCCGGGCTTAAGTCCCTGCTGAGCTTCTAAATAATTTGATATGATCCCCCAAATCCCTCCCGACAGGGTAAGAACCGGCGGCGCCGTATAACGCTGCCAGTTGGTGAGCCGTTAGGCCCCATCCATGAATTTTCCGGTTTCTCTGGCGAACAAATCACGATTCTTTCGACGAAATTTGGGGGAGGAGGCAAAAGATAGTTTTGGCTTCCCTTGGTCGCGGATTTTAGGGTATCATGGCTCTGATGCCCCCCCCGCCTTTTGGAACCGTGCCTAGGCATTTAAACGTCTTTTGGGGCTTATTTCTTAAATTAATTTCGACAAAGAAGTTATTTATTCACGAGCGTAATTGTAACGCCGTGTTGAACTTTTTAACGACTAAACACAAGAAACTTCCTTGACGTCTGGTGACCTCAATATTTACCTGATTAAAAAAATAGTGCTTAATAAAATTATATTCGTCTTGTCGAGAGCTTTCGAACTCCATCCGTAATCTTGCTTTAGCTTTACCAGGAAATAGTATACAGGGGGGGCGGGGGCAGGATTCGAAATTCGCTCTCCTCTAGCGGGGTGCGTCATGCCAGGGACCCCAGCGGGGCGCAAATTAAGCATGGACGATTCCTTTGTTCCTTTGTTCTAAAAAAGCTGCCGTTAATAACAAGTATCCACTATGAATTCGTGCCATGCTAAAACACACCCATCCAGCGCTGCTGTCATATGGGTAAAACAGATGATATGGCATTGTAAAATTTTACCTTATGCTTTTAGCCCATGCCACTTTTCTGGAGCTGAAATTCGGCGCATAGCCCTTTCCTAGGCTCCAGCAGAAGCCTTTTTCCAAGTCTGGATATATTTGCTGGAACGATGAACCCAAAGTAATCTGTGTACCAGCAAAGATATAACTATCTGTTGCTGCCTTTTATCCTTTTTACTAAGTGCCCATCAGATGCAATTACTACCTTAGGCAGTGCTATGACGCGCGAGAGATGCTCAACCACCTCCTCTGCATACTCTTAAATTGATTGCACTTGAACTGAGGTTATTAAATCTTCTTCATCTTTCCAATCGCGAGCTTACTGACAAGTTACCTTGGTTACTCGAGCCCATTTAATGTTGCAGAACTCTTTTCTTTCGTATATTTTTTGTTTGAAGATTCAGTATTGTGATCCTCTTCTGCGATGTTATGCAAACCCAGGCCAATGTGTGACTTTTAGCTTACAGAAGGGCGAGGGTAATGCAGATGAGGGTTGAGGAGGTCAGGCAAATGATGCTTGGACAGGGTACATAAAGGCAAGGACAGGGCAGATGCAAAAAAAATTGAAGGCGGACGAAGGAGGACAGAACAAATAAAGGTAGACAGAGCACCCAAGGACTATAGCAGGCTAGATGAACGAATTTGGAGGCAAACATGGGAGGGGGAAGAGGTGGGAGCAAGACACATGTAGATAATGACTACACTCAGGGCTAATTTTCGGAAATGTGTTTTTTTAAAGACCATGGCTAATATAGGAGAAAACCTGCAATGTCCTGTCATAATACTATTAATCTTCTGTGACCTGAGGTGAATTCAGTATTGACCTGGAATGTTTTTATTTTAATAAATTATCTTCATCTTCTCGAGAGTTTTCCAACACCGCTTTTGGTTTTCTTTAGCTCTGCCAGAGAATTAGAAAAACAGGGGAAAATTTACCCCCGCGAGGTGCGTCACGTCAGGGGCGTTAGCGGGGCGCGTGTTAAGCTGATTTTATAAGTCATACCATTAGTGGAGAGATTTACCTGCCTTGGAACTTGCATAAAAGTGAGTGAGAGTCTGTGGATGCTGCAGCAATTGTACCACTCACGTAGCAGGCGTGAAGCAACTTAAAAGCAATGACGTCCGTACCGGCCCTCACACTGGACAGCAGGAAGTCACAGCAGGAAGTCACAGCGGGCAGTCACAGCAGGAAGTCACAGCAGGCCGCCACAGCAGGAAGTCACAGCAGGCCGCCACAGCAGGAAGTTACAGCAGGTCGCCACAGCAGGAAGTCATAGCAGGAAGTCGCAGTAGGCCACGACAGCAGGAAGTCACAGTAGGCCGCCACAGCAGGAAGTCACAGTAGGCCGCCACAGGGAATTCACAGTAGGCCACAACAGCAGGAAGTCACAGTAGGCCGCCACAGCAGGAAGTCACAGTAGGCTGCCACAGCAGGAAGTCACAGTAGGCCACGACAGCAGGAAGTCACAATAGGCCACGACAGCAGGAAGTCACAGTAGGCCACGACAGCAGGAAGTCACAGTAGGCCACGACAGCAGGAAGTCACAGTAGGCCACGACAGCAGGAAGTCACAGTAGGCCGCCACAGCAGGAAGTCACAGTAGGCTACGGCAGCAGGAAGTCACAGTAGGCCGCCACAGCAGGAAGTCACAGCAGGCCACCACAGCAGGCAGTCACAGTAGGCCACGACAGCAGGAAGTTATAGCAGACACAGCGAGCAGTTACAGCAGATTGTCATAACAGGAAAATACAGCAGAGTTATATCAGGCAGTCACAGCAGACAGTCACAGCACTCAGCCATAGCAGATAGTTACAGCAGGTAGAGCAGGCGACCACACCAAGCAGCCACAGCAGACAAACACAGCAGGAAGCGACGGCTGACAGTTATAGCAGGACGCCACAGAAGGCAGTCACAGCAGGCAACCACAGCAGACAGTTATAGCAGACAGTTCTATGCTCGTTCCACATACCTCGCTTCCATTCCATGTTCTTTAATATCCTACTCGTGGAATTAGGTTTTATACAGATATTTTTTAGAGGACATGGAAGTAATTGATCCAAACTGGAGTGGACGATTTCAGAGTAGTCGTACATACCTACCTGCGCTGCAATTTTCATGCAATGAAGAAGATATGAACTTCTTGTGTAAAAATGTGTCGTTAATTCAGACTCGGAGTCGACCCTGAGAAAAAAACAATGAGTCAGAGCTATCTCGGCTCTACAGGATTTTCTATTCCCTGGGAGTCGACTAAACGCGATGAGTTGTGCCCGAATCAGCCAGTCGCTGAGCCACGATTCATAGGTGAATCGAAGGCAAAAGTGATCAAAGTTATCAAGAAGCATGGTGTACAGTGCTGCTTTCTTGAGAATGGGTGACCTGAACTGCTTGTAGTGGACTGGCGCGTTTTGATATAAAGTGCATTTAATTCTGGGCGCTTTTGTCTCACGCATTCTGAACGAACTCGCGTAGATTAAAAAAGCCTTTTCTGGTCTGTTCCGGCTAAGATAGCCTGACAGGGATTGAAAAGTCAGCCAGATACAAGAATATAGCGCGACGAGAAGACAATGCAGCCAGGTGGCGCGGAAACGCTCCGTGACGCAGCGGCGCGTCCCACATTCAGCGCGCGCTCCTCGGCTGCCCTTTACCATTTTTGGCAGCGTGCAGCCAGCTTAGCGAATGCTCCACAGCTGAAATTCATTTCTAGAATTTCTCCTTTGAGCGCATGGTTCGATGAAACATTCGGGAAATATGGAAATTTTTTTGAAATAATTTATATCTATTGTATTTCTCTACACCTCAACATGACTTAAGCAAACATTTTGTTTGGCCTTCCTTTGAAGGAAAACACATTTATAGTTGGGTTTGAACTGAGATAATCAAATGGTAAAACATACCGGAACCTTTCGTTTTAGCATTTCCTTCGCCCCAGAATTTACCAAATGCAGTTATAGGATGTATTGATAACGGATTGCGTCACCACCGGCCAGGGGTGGAAATCTCTTTTCAAACCAGGGGGGTCCCGGTCCAGTCGAGGCCGTAGGAGTGGATGTTTTTCGTAAGAAAATGAAGACACTAAAATTCGGGCAATACCTATAAATACCTTATAAAGCCGTATGATGGTGGGATTTTTACACGAGCCGGATCATGACTTCCTCGGGAGGTAAAACCGGCATGCACATTTCAACACACTCTGAGCATTTAATCAGATGTTTTCCGGAAACTCGAAATGAGATACGGGTCTAAACCTTTGCCGTTGACTCGGTCTCGGAAATGATAGCGATTATAACGTACCGTGCGCTTTTTAATCTGGTCCTCAATGAAAACGTGTTGGCAGCAGACAACATTATCGTGTGAAATCAAAGTACATTTCAGTGCTCAAGTCTAGCGTATTCCCCTTCTGAGAAGTCTTATGACCCCAGCAATTGTCGCATCACTATAGCCCTAAAAGATTATTAAATATAAATATTTTGATGATATAAATAAATAGAATCTGAGGCATGCTCCAGCATGGCGAAAGCTAGCTCCAGTATGCTGTTTCCGTCAAATTGGCTCATTGTCTAAGCTGTTTCTCCCCCTTTCTCTCTCACTCGATGGTTTTGCCTTCTAAAATTCCATGAAAAAATCTGCTCCATACATCAAAGGACATTTTATTAAAAAGAAATTATGCCACGAAAGCTCGTTCCTTGAATGTGTGAAAAATTAAATAGCTTTCCTTAAACCACTTTCTTGATGCTTGTTCGTATATAGAATCATGGGTCTTGCCGCTGGGGGACGGGGAGATGCGTCCCCAACTTTTGAGAGTGGGGGAGGACGGCTAATATTTTGTACTCCCTTCGCCCACTACTTTTCACCCAGGGTCCCATCACGTTGTACTGAGTACTGAAACTATAGCGAATAACAAAGAGCGGGTCTCCTGTAAACACCAATTACAACCACAATTTCTCTCTGATACATGACTGTGGGTACAGACGCCCAATTTGGACTCTCAGGGGCACTTCACTGGCTCAGAGATCCCGAGATCAAGTCAGAAACCTTCTGAAAAATATTTTTCAGTGTGTCCAGGTCAGCTAAATGGGACCAGCACTAACCTAGGGTGCCAGACGAGCTAAGGGCTCTAAAAAGCTCAGGGGGCCCCAGGTCAGAACAATGTGCCCAGACAAACTAATTGTATCGATACTAGTTAAACGGCCCAATGCCACTTCAATGGACACCAATTTAGCTAGTGGCCCTAGGACCAAGTCAGGAACCTCTAACATAATTCCTTTCAGGGGCCCTAGGCTAGCTCAGGACTTCCTTTGACATTCTACCTCAGGGGCTCTTTTTAGCTCAGGGGGCCCCAAACTTGCTTGAGCCCGAATATCACTCCGGTAAGCTCCTGTGCAATACGCTCCCAACGATCCAGAACAGCCCAGAGGCCTTTTGCGAAACTCTCTCTTAAGAGGTCCAGTATCAATTCAGGAGGCTCAGGCCAAGACACTAAGCTCAGGAGGCCCATACAAACTAAGAGGGCCAGACCAGCTGGGTGCCTCGACGAACTCACGAAGCCCCAGATAAGCACAAGGGGCCGCAAACAAGCCAAAGGGGCCTATACGTTAAACGGACCCGATACCAACCCAGGGGCACTTGTAAGCTCAAGTGACACTAATCCAGCTAGGGTCCATAGGACAGAATCAGAAACCTCTTATGTAGCTCATTTCAGGGGCCCTTACCAGCCAAGGTGGCCCCATACCAGGTTACGCCTCAAGACAAAGTCAGTAAGCTCCTATACAATACTCTCTCAGAGTACCAGATCAGCCTAGGGACCCCTTGCAAAACTCACTCTCAGGAGGCCCAAACCCAACTCATGGGACCAAAGATTAGCCGAGAGGGGCCATACCAGTTAAGAGGTTCCAGACCAGATAAGGGCCCCTGACGGCTCAAAAAGCGCCAGTGCCAGCACCGGGGTTTCAAGATCAGGGAGGGGATCCTGACCATCTGAAAAGGCCTCAGATCAGCTCAGGGACAAGATCCACTGTGAGGGCCCTAAATCGGCTCAGCAGGCTCAGAAAAACTCTGCGGGCCAGACCAGTTGGGCCCCCGACGATTTCAAGGGACCTAAATCAGCACAATAGGGCCTGGACAAGCGAAAAGACCCATACCCATTTAAAGGACCCAGTACCAAGTCAGGGGTTCTTGCCAGCTCAAGGGACACCAATCCAGATAGGGGCCTTATGACCAAGCCAGAGACCTCCTTAGTAAATTCTTTCAGAGGCCCTAGACCAGTTCATGGCCCCTGAGCCAGCTCAGGGTCTAAGGCTGGGCCTGTAAGCTCATGAGCAATATCATCTCACGACCCCAGAGCAGTCCAGGGGCTACCTACAAAACTCCCCTCCGGCGGCTCACAACCAACTCAGGAGCCCAAGACCAGCTGATACCAGTTAAAGGGTCCCGACAAGCGCATAGCGCTCCAGTGCCAACACATGGGTTTCAAGATCATCGTGGGGGCCTGGGTCTCTAAAGGGACCCCAGATCAGCCGAGGGGACTCAATGTCACGTCAGAGAACCCACCAACAACTCAAGGGGCCAGGCCTGTTCAGGGACCCAAAGCCGCTCAGGGGTTCAGAAAAACTCAGAGGACGATACCGAGGGGCCTCAAGCTAAAGTCTAGAACCTCCTGTGCAAGAGTCTCTCAAGGGCCCCCAGAACAGCTCAGGGGCCCCTAGTGAAACTCCATCTCAGTACGCATAAAACCAACTCAGGGGTTCCAGAACATCTGATGGGTTCCAGAACATTTCAGGGGTCCCAAAAACATCTGAGGGAGGTCCCATATAAATTCAGGAGGGTAAGGCAAGATAAAAGTCCTTTAATACATCAGGGGTCCTAGTGTCGACTCACGGGTCCATATCAGCCCATGTGTCTCAAGATAAGCGGGTCCCAGAACAGCCTAATGGCACCTGCGAAACTTTGATCTCAGGAGGCACAAATTCAACTCAGGGGTGCAGACCAGCTCAGCAGTCCAAAACCATCTGGCAGGCCCCATAAAAGTTCAGGGGCCACGGACCAGATAAGGGGCGCACGATGAGCTCAGTGGCTCATGTCCCAACTCTTAGGGGTCCAGTTTAGCCCAGGGTTCTCAAGAGCACTGCAGGGGACCCGACCATGTAAAGGGCCCAGCCCAGCTCAAGGGCCCACACCATCCCAGGGGTCCAAACCAGTTGCAGGCCTTAGTCTATTTCAGGGACCGAGGACTCTGCCAATTCAGAGGCCCAGTCAAGCTAAAGGGCCCTGAATCACCTCAAGGAGCGCCAAATCAGCTCAGGGGCCCATACCAGCTCAGGGGTCCTAACACCGCTCTGAGACCTTAACGCGCGAAGTTCAGGGGTCTTAAAGTGCCCCACCTATTTTCCAAGGTCCCCGGGGAACCGTTCGCCGCCAGAATTCGCTACTCGGCCACATTTGAGAGAACGCACGAGTGCGGCGATTGGTGAACGAATTAAAGAAAAATTGGTTCAATTATGTTTACTTATATACTTTCAAATTCATACTTATATTTTGAGACCGTCACAATCGCGCATTCGCACTTGTTTGCCTGCACTATAAACCGAGTGGTGACGTAATAACGTCATATAATATTGCTAACAAATAGGCTAAAATCACTACACTAGATTAAGGATGACCAGGCTTTAAATTACGTTTTGCCTTTCCCTAAAATTGTTTTGAATTTAAATTCTCCCTCCATGCATTAGAGGTGGACATAGGGGCTAAGCTCAGAGTGCCCATTAAAGAACCATAAGTAATAAAATAATGGCTTCATATAATCGGGTTATATGTCAAAGCCACCCCAAATAAAGATCAGGGTCACTTTTCAAGGTCATTGACCTCAGTGCTACGGACAGATGGCATTACTCAGCATAACGTATACGATGCTATGACTTCATAGTTTTGGTTACTCACTGTCAAGGTCAATGTCGCTGATCAAGGTCGGAGGCTTTTCAAGATCAAACCCTCATTTCTGCCTAAAGGCTGCTACAGTGCCAGTTATATTTTAAATTATGGGGAAAAGGTCTTGCTAATCATAGGTAACTAACCTTGAGTGACCTTGACATCAAACTTTCAGGTGACATTTAATGGGACCTTCCCACTATGACCTTAGTTCACTTTCAGTGTATTACCGCCTATCTGCACAATCATGGCATTTCCCAATAGGTTTCCAGCACGGTCCATACCCTCTGTGAAGGACCGACTTAGGGTACTGCCTAATTCAGCTGAGAGGCCTTTACAACCTCCTTTGACCTTGAAGATACTGAGCCAGGTCAATAAAACCTAGCCATAGCGTAGATCACCATCGCCCTCACGCACCTCTCAACGGGTGATTTCAAACCCTCTTGGTTTCCGAGATCTCAGGGGGGGGGGCACTTCAGGACCCTCCACTGCACGTTGACGCCAGACCCCTCTCCACTGAGCGTGTTAAGGTAAGAGCATGGCCCAACACTAAATCACGTATCCTCTGTGAAAGACCGACTTGTGCTACTTAGTTCAGCTGAGGGTCCCTAGACCAGCTCGGGGCCCGTACTTTTCCTGACGCATGGTCGTGACGGGAAGCCGTAGCGCCGCCCCTGGTCTCTAGTACTCCTCTACAAAGAAGATGCAAAGGGACAGATAGGTCAAATGATGACTCAGCTGATCACACAAATGCTGCGAATTGAACTATCATTACTTATAGGTTCGAAAATATTTCGCGAGAGCAGAGGGTGTAGGACCCGGGCTGACCCCCAGGTTCTCTCGATTTCCAAATCAGGGGGTCCTGACCCCCAGCCCCCCCGGGAATCTCCACCCATGCCACCGGCCCTGCTTAGGCCGTAGTTACCAGCGAGCAGCAGCGCGCGGCTCGAAGGGGCGGGGAAGGGGAGGCGCGAGAGCCGTACTCTAGAAAGAAGTACATACATCATAACGTGTTGGTCCATAAATGGAGGGATTCAAGACAAACAAAATACGTCATCAAGGGTTTAAAACAAAAAGGGTCAAAGGGTTAAGCACCTGGTAGCTCAGTTCAAAGCCCACGAAGGCGTCATGTCTCCTTCTGTGAATGCAATGAAATACAATGTGTTCACCAGACAATCAAAACTATTGGATAGCTGATTATCTCAAATGTGAGAGAGAAATATGCTGCATACGTGTACACATACGCGTCGGAAAAGGGGGGCAGGGGGCCTGGTCCCCCACTTTTGGCCAAAAATTTCCTGATCTCAGTCAAAATGAGAGAAAACCGGACATTCTTATATCCAGCCGCTGCGGGAGGCAACAAAGAGCCCAAATTCGAACAGTTTTTGGTCCTGACGTTGAAAGTTTTCTGTCAGCATCAGGTTGAAGTTTGGCTGCCCCCCCCACTTTTTTGTCGGTGGCGACACTTATGTGTGTACACCTGGAAAATAAATGTTTTCAACAAGGATATGTTTTTTCTTATTCTCAACTGCTTTAGAGGGTGCACCTGGCACTCCCTCAAAATGAAGGGTGCGTTAGGGAGGTGACGACCGAAGCTCTCTGGTCCTACCTCTTTGGGAAGAACACTGGTCCCTGGGTAAAGTCACAGGTCCATCCAAAGGAGCCCCAGGGTGACCAAGACTGGGACTCCGGGACGGGCACGAGTCGAATACCACACTGAAGCCTCATCTGACCTGCCCTTACACGGCCTGGTTGCAGAGATCCTGGCTGGAGGTCGGTTCAAAGATGGTGGAGCCCAGGTCACACTGTACACCCACCAGATGAATCTGACCATCACAGCCGTCCAGCCGGAGGACTTTGGCACCTACAACTGCGTCGCCAGAAACTCCATTGGGGAGGCCGCCGGAGCCATCGTCATTCACGGTGAGAGAGCTGCCGGAGCCAAGGTCAATCACAGTGAGAGAGCTGCCAGAGCCATCGTCATTCACGGTGAGAGAGCTTCCAGAGCCATCATCATTCACAGTGAGAGAGCTGTTTTAGTCATCGTCATTGACGGTGAGAGAGCTGTCGGAGCCATCGTCATTCACGGTGAGAGAGCTGCCTGGGCCATCATCATTCACAGTGAGAGAGCTGTTGAAGCCATTGTCATTCACGGTGAGTGAGCCGCCGAAGTCAGGGTCATTCACGGTGGGAGAGCTGTCGGAGCCATCTTCATTCACGGTGATTAAGCTGTTCGAGCCATCTTCATTCACGGTGAGTAAGCCACCGGAGTCAAGGTCAATCACGGTGAGTGAGCTGCGGCCACTGGGCTTTACGGCAGGAGCGGTCCCAGGCAGAGAGGGCGGAGGGATGCGCTGGCTGGCCTGAATCCTAGAATGCCGGTGAATTTAGAACACAATCGGATTACTTGAGGGATATGTCTTTTCCCACTGAATCTGCTCCTGCTCAACGTTGAACTGAATACATTGAGTCCGTGGGGCTCCTCCTCGATATTTCAGCTCCAGGTCACCGTCACTTGATGAGGATCCAGTTGTGCAATTGGTCCGTGGGGCCCTCGATATTTCACCTCCAGGTCACCGTCACCCGATGAGGATCCAGCGGTCCAATCCGGTCACCTCCTCTCCTCTTACCTCCCGTAAACCAGCCAACTTGCGTCCATTTTCAGTCTATTTTGACTGATTTTCCTTTAAAACTACTCTCTTTCACAATTAGACTCGGGTTAAACCCTCTTAATTTGACCCAGATTTCCACCTTCCTCCAGACATACACGATTTGATTTAGATTTCCACCTCCCACACACAATTTGACCCGGGCTTCCGTCTCCCTCACACAATTTGACCCGGGATTCCGCCTCCCCCAGACAACTTGACCCGGACTTCCGTCTTCCCCACACAATTTGCCTTGGGCTCCCGTCTTCCCCACACAATTTGACCCGGGCTTCCGTCTCCCCCTCACAATTTGACCCGGATTTCTGTCTCCCCACACGATATATCTGACCCAAACGTTTGGTTAAGTACTTCTTTTGATTGTCTCGTCTATTTAAAATAAGATAAATACAAGAAATAGCTAATAATTTTTGGGTATTGTAAATTATACACTGTACAGCCTACGGGGAAACGTTTGGAAGGTCTGGGCTGAACACCTGTACTTTACCTAACTTTTAAGTGGCTACATGAGCACCATGCAATCTGTAGGTGCTCCTCCCTGACACGGCTATGATAAATGGTTGGTGCGGAGCAGCATTTTAACACTCGCCCCGTTGGGCCTTCGTGCCACCTTTGCCCTGGTGAGGGGGTGTTCAAACACCCCTCTCGAACTCGGCTCCTTTGCGGGATAGCGCAAAAAAGCGAAGGCTGGTGGATAGCCTATAACATTCATTACGATTCTACAAGGTCGCTTTTTGGCTAAGGTCAATATTGAGGTCAGGACAGGTCAAAGAAGGTGGCAACTTAGAGAAGAGTTGCTGGGTTCTAGCGTCTGACAGAGTTGAGAGTGAATGATTTTAGGCACCATTTGCTTTCTCTCGTTACGAAGAATCGGAAGATATATGATGTGACCATATAAGGTCAAAATATAAAAAGACCTGACCTAAGGTCAGGTGAAGGCCACCATCTGACCCAGCATAGGCAATATGCATATCAATCGACTTGCAATAATAATCTAAACGTCATGGTATCAAAGCAAAAGTTTTATCATCATTCCCTGCAAACTTATTGACCGAAGTCTGAAAACCTGCTTAAGTTATTGTGTGACCTCTCAGAGGTCACAAGTCAAACTTGCGACATTAACTTGGAAAGGGCCCTATGATGCTATGATTTGGAGAGTATGAAGGCATTCTAAGCTGTATCTACACAGATAGAGCCATTTTGCCCAAAATCCGCTTTACCCATGCATTTCCAACGGGGAGGTCATGATCCGCATCTGGCCCTAGCTCATCGATATGCAAAATTCCGGAATATATTATTTGCAGTACTCGGTGGGCCCCTTGACCTGCACTGGTGACCTGGGATTACCCGACCTTAAAATGTTGGGAAAAGTGGCATAATTAATAAAGGTTGAGGTTTGCCTAGTACGGCAGCTCTTTGCGCCGCCGTTTTTTTTGGGGGGTGCCGCCGGAAAAAACCCAAGGACGTCTGTTCAAACACCCCGCCCCCCTCCCCACCGGGGCGAATGTTAAGACTGGGGCTCAGATCTAGTCTTCTAATTTTAGTTGAATTGTTTGTGGTCCAGCTGGGACTCATTACTTTCATGCATTCATCATCATTATTTCCACGATTTCTATGCTTAAACATAAAAACTGTAACCAGTTTATATTCGGTTCAGAATTGGAACAAGTAAACATTTATTGAATGGCTCGACTCAGTTCAAAGCGCCGTTTCTGCATTATTAGTTGCAGCACAGCCGAGAGGTGTCAAAATCAATCACAATCGATGGCGCTCCTACTTGCTGCTGCAAAACGTGTTTATCCTGCACCGTTTATATTGATCTCCCTGGCTGTAACCGGTCATTAGTCTCCTTCACCAGACTTGAGGGCGGAGAATGATTCCAGCCCAGAGCCTCTGCCATTGAGATGTTCCACCCTGCTGTTCAGTAATGGGTTGCGCCGGAGAGGCATTGCAATGCCGGCCGGGGTAATCACCGCCTGGGCATTGATTCTGCGCGTCCGGCTGTCCAAAGAACGGCTGCGGCGGCCGCCGGTGTCTCTTTAGTCGTCGCTGCTGCCGCGTTTGTTCACTTTAGCCGGTAGTCCTCTACCTTGTGGTTAGACCTTGGCCGCCACGCCATTATGACACCCGGTACCCGTCAGAAATCCAGATTCAAATATGTACCAGTTTTATATTGGGGTCGGGAATACTCAGAATTGATACCATTTATTGCCACATGCTACTACGGAGAGCTTTGGGTTTAATGCGACTCTTAAGCTTCGATTAAAAACAAAATGTTAGTGATAAACCTTACTTTTGAGGTATTCTAAGCTTAGCCTTGTGGATTTACGACTCACCAACCGCTGAGGTCACCGAGCAGCGCGGACTATAACCCTGTTGGAAGGTATATTGGAGCATCAGAAAGTCCTTCTGCCGTATTCCAGCCCGGGGCTTGGACCCGGGTCAGCGGCGTGGAACCCGCACGTGCTACAACCGCGCCACTGCATCCTTGTGTTTAACCCGCGCCCAGTTGGGGTCCCTGGCATGACGCGCCTGGCTGGGAGGGGGGTATTTTGCCCTCCCCCTCCGGATCTTATTTTATTGGAAATGGTAAAGAAAAATTACGGGCGGTGTTCGAACCCTATTGACGCGACGAAGAAAAATTATATGAATTATTTTTAGGTCCGGTCAATATTGAGGTCACCAGGGATCAAAGAATGTTCCATAGGCTTACAGACAGGGCATTGTATATTTCCCTTGTGTATTTGTACTGAGCGAAGCAGAGAAATATTTCAGCATCGTTGGATCCCTCTCATCCTGAAAAATCGGATGGTGTATAATGTGAGTATGTGAGGACAGATGGGGACTTTAAGCCAGGTCAGGGTCACAAAGTGATCTGATATGGGCATTGTACACATAAATCGACTCCTAGTGACAATATAAGCATAATAAAAGCAAAATGAGAGAGATCTATCACAGTTCAGTGCAAAGTAATTGACAAAAGAATCACGGTCCACCAAGGTGACCTAACGTGAACTTTGAGATGTCAGACACTCAAACACCCAGTTCGATAGTCAGGAACGTGCTAAGAACAGATGGTATGATGACTTTCGGGTTTATTATCTCGGACTATCTGAAAATGAGCCCTTTCCATTTTTCACGACAGACTTATATTGAGCTGCCCAAAAAGTTCACCCCGTCTTAGGTCAAAAATATGGAAATTCCTAGAAAGCAGTCTTGTAGACTCTAATGACCTTATCATATCTTGAAAGTTTAGAACTGATCGATTGGCAGATGTTTCTTTGGCCTCGTTTCAAATCCGTGGTTTGGGTTTTGAGTTCGGTTCGCTTGATCATGAACACCTCTTTGACCTGACAAGATCTAAATTAAAACATATTTTGATATTCGACCCATTATAAGCAAAGATGGTAATAACAAGAAATAATAACAGTAAACGCAAATAAATTAGCCCTTCTGTGGGAGCAACGCAAAATGTAAATATTGAGATGCCACTGGTATCCCCATATTTATAGAATTTTGTATTTATGTCCATATAGTCACTGCACTGGTTCTCAAATTTTAGTTGATTTCGGGCTAATCATTTCGAAATTATTCAAACAGAGGAGCCTTGCGTAAAACACTCTGAAGCCAAGCTGTTTAGCTTGTAATTGCGACTGAGATTTTTAATCTAGTCAAACTAGGTGAGTCACGCCTATTTGCCTCCCCTGGGACTACAAAGTCATCCTAGTGCTTGGATGGTGAATAGCTATTCGTGTGCAGTTTTTTACTGAGCAATGCTAAGGCGAAGACCTAATTACGTTAATATTATTGTTCTATTGTTTTCGCCAGGTATTAGTACAACGTTTCGCTTTTATACTTCAACAGGGACTAAAAATGTAAATTGAGATTCAAAATATAACACATTTTTAAAATCCTAGTCACGACCTCATACGAAAACAGGGAAACATACTTTTGGCCGAAAGAGATTAAGAAAAAATGTGTTCATCTACGCATTGCTCAATCTGTTGCTCAGTGTTAACATTATCATGTTTTGAGTGATCGTGCGCTATGTCACCGGCTCTGGATTGTGGTGCATAATAAAAACCGCTATGATTTATACATGGCTCCACTTACGTGCTCTCTGAGCCCTGGTATCCGACTAGGGCTGCCTGTCACCAGTCCGTAGCACCCGCCGCCGGTAAGTTCGCCCAATTTACAGCCGGTCTCCTATGACTAGCGGGACCAGCTGGGTAACCTGAACCGAAGACACGTCCCAGGGGCCGATGGCAATCATGTGCTGCCTGATAAAAGACAAGGCCCTTCCTGCACGCAGTCTGCTGTGACCAATAGGGGGCTCGACTGTCAGTTCCTTCGCCAACAGAGATGGAGCTGCCCTCTACACTGCCTCCACCCCACCTACCACTGCATCCCTCTGCCACCAGAGATGGAGCTGCCCTCTACACTGCCTCCATTCTACTCACTACTGTGCTCCTCTGCCACCAGAGATGGAGCTGCCCTATACGCTGCCTCCACCCCACTCACCACTGTGTTTCCTCTGGCACCAGAGATGGAGCTGCCCTCTACACTGGCCGACGAGGTGATCACTGAGCCAGGCCGGCTCCTGACCGAGGTGCTGGAGTACGAGCAGAGCGGCGACCTGCCGTTCGGCGACGACGAGGACTTCCCCTACGGTCGCGAGGAGGAGCCGGTCCGGACACAGACCCAGGTGCCCGACCGACCTCGGGTGGTGCTCACTGAAGAGACGAAGAGCGCCGCGCCGGGCCTCTTGGTTACCGGAGCCGAATTGTTAGTGTTGGCAATACTGGGCGCGGCGATTCGTTAAACAAGCAATCACTGAACGGGTAGTTTATGTGCTATAAACTCCAGATATTACTCTGGTTATGTGAATGCGATTACATATCTTTGCAGCAGTGTCTGTTGCGTAGCTGGGTAATGCGAGGACAGGTCGACAGAATGCCACTTATTCCGTGTACATACATAGTGTATCATGACTTATTGTAAAGTTTTTGTTGTAAACTTTGTGTGTCGAAAGTGTCAGTCGTGCCATTTGACGGTTCAGTGACATTTTTAGATGGATGATTCAACTAGGACAGAGTACTCAAAATTATTTGAAATGGACATCCCTTAATTAGGATTTTTGTACACGGGGGTTAATATCTTGATGCGAACATGTGCCCCTCCAGCTGCCTTTCTCATGCTGGTCGTTAGGCCACTTGGCTTAAATAGAACGTGACATTTTCATACTGGGATTTGAACTGATACATCTAGGTGAAACACATACCGAAAAAAACACCGGTTTAGTAGCTTATTCACCGCAGAACCCAGCATTTGTGGGAAATAAAGTGTGTTGAGAACGAACTCGGTTCCGCCAGCCCTGCGCCGGCCGCAGTTACCAACGAAGGGGTGTGCGCGGCTGTCAGGTTCGTAGGGGAGGCTAGAGAGTGGTGCGCTCAAAAATAAGCATGCTGGTGAAGCGCTGCTGCTCCGTGGAGGGTGAGTTTGGAGACAAGCAAATATATCACCAGGTTTCGTGTATGCTTTGCGCGCTTGATGACTCGTTTCGAAACCCACGGAAGTGGCATATGCCTTTTAAAGGAAGCCTGTAAGGAAGGAAGGATTTGTTGGCTGCCGTATTAGCGAAGGCTCGTATTAGCGTGTTAGTTTGTTCAGTTACGTGCTGTAGGCATAAAACGCCCCAATGATGTTACCCCCCTGCCATTTTCACGGAAAATGGATAATGGTTGGTTACGACATTTGTAACGGTATCTGTGTTATCTGTCCGTATTTCAGTCAACACCCGCCCTGGTGGGCCTCCGATCCCCCTTTCGCCACGGTGGGGGTTTTCGAACACCCCCCTCCAGATATCTGCTCCTATTTTGGATAACGAAAAACGCGAACGGTGGTAGATAGTACGTGAAAAATGTTGAAGAAACTCTCTCGGTCACTTCTTGGCTTATGTCAATATTGAGGTTATGACAGGTCAAAGGTTCTGACTTTATGTAGTCCATATGCATCTCAGTTGGCTCACAAGGATAATCCAAACATAGTAGTATTAAAATGATAGCTCTTTTGTCATTTCGTGCCAAGTTATTGATCCAAATCTGAATACCTGCGTAAGTAGTCTCAGATGGCCTCTCAGAGGTCACGGGTCAAAACTTGCAATATGATCCTGAGATTGGCCCAAGGTACTACGATTTTGAGAGTAAGAAGTAATAATCAGCCGTCTGTGCAGAAAATACATTTTTCGACTCATTCCCGTTTTTCCCATGTATTTCTATCATACAGGTCATAACCCGTACCGGAGAGCCTAGGTAGTCGATAAAAAACGTCGTTTCTTGTGGTACTCGATGCTATCGATGGATCTATGGTGCGATGCGAATAGCAGACCAATAGATCAAGCCAGTTTTCTTTGGTGTCACTTCAAACATTTTAAGAGGCGATGTCACTTGACTATGGTCCGGTGACCTGACCCGGGATGACTCAAACCTAAAAATTTCAGAAATTTAGTACAATTTTTCAATGATGTGTTCCAGGTACGAGCCTGAAACGCTTTCTGGAGCCGTGGAAAACGCCGAGGGGGTGTGTTCAAATTTCCCTCACCCGGGCAAGGGTTAAACCTCACTTGAAAGCCAAAGAAAGCGACTGCGCAGCCACAGGCTGCTTAGTATCTGAAGCATTCAGTATGCAGGTATGTACTTTTGACGCATGCCTGACCAGGATTCAGCCAAGGCGAGGGTTTCGAAATCCATCGGGTGTCCCTCTCCTCTTTTCCGTATGGCGTTTTTACCTTAAAAGATTGCAATATAGAATGTGCTGTGCATCCTGAATTGCTGATTCTGGTGTTCTGTCGAGTTTGATTTTTCTCGTTGAGACCCATGCTTTTCTGTCGCCCAATATTTGAACTGGCCTAGGTAACGCAAGTATGCGTCCATGCTATAGTGAATCGTGATCTATGGTGTTAATAATAATAAAGTGTTAATCGTGTTAATTATGGATGGTGTTAATCAACGCAAGTTTTCATGGAAAAATGTTTTCTATGCAGTCAATACATGTTACGATACTTCGATACATAATTCCTTAGGTGATAAGCCCCGGATTATCCTTATCTAGCCGGGACACACACACACACACACATATATATATATATATATATATATATATATATATATATATATATATATATATTAGTGTATTTGGGAAGTAGTTTTTCTTTAATGCAGGTATTATTAAAAATCACAGCTTCCTTGGCATTAGTTTCTTGTGCGTCGCTTCGAGTTGGCGGATAAGGCTTCGTTCGTTGTCGTTATATTTATAAAGAATTGTACAAAATGACATCTATTGACGTTTCACCTTCCATAAGGCATCTTCATGAATACAAATGATATGCATATATATATATATATATATATATATATATATATATATACGTCTTTACATTTTTCTTTTACATGCGTTGTACATACTAATAAAGGGCACATTTTTTAAAAAGTCGTTTTGTTTTTGTTGTAATTTGTTTCTTGTTCAGTTTGCAGCCAACGTGTTCCTTTTTGCATTTGCAAGCTATATGGATACATTGTTTTACATTGGGCGAACGATATGTGGCAAACGTTTTCACATTTTTGTAGCCGATGTTTTTCTTTTATCTTGACCTTGCACATTTAATAACTTCCATAGATTTCACACACGTGTCTGCAACCGGGCCCAGAAAATACCCCCTAAATTTTTTAAAATTCACGAGTATTATCTCCATCTATACAGGATATTTTCCCAAGTTTTACAGTGGACCAAAGAAAGAAAGAGGCAATCTTAGCCCTCGCCCGGCGGGGTGTTTGATCACCCCTTCGGGTGTTTCTGGTGGCACGAAAAAAACGGCGGGGCAAAGCGTCGCCGTACTTACCATACCTTATCCTTGATCAATTCCGAAATTTTCTCACGGTTTTAAGTTTGGGTCATCTCAGGTCAGGTCACTAGTGCAGGTCAAGTGACCTCACCTCCAAAAATTTTTAATTGAAACTTATACTACATAATGGGCCCACCGAGTAATACGACATACATTCCGGGATTTTTCATATCGATGACCTAAGGTCAGGCACGGACTATGACCTCTCCGTTGGAAATGCATGGGGAAAACAGGAATTGGGCTGTTTTTTGTGTAGGTACAGATGATAATACCTTCATATTTTCCAAATCATGGTATATTGGGCCTCTTTCTAAGTTAATGTTGCAATTTTTGACCTGTGACCTCTGAGAGGTCATCTTGGCAATTGAAGCAGATTTTCAGACTTGGGTGAGTAATTTTGCAGGAAATGACGATAAAGATTTTATTTCATCTCCATTTACTTCATCTCCATTTATTTCATCTCCAAAAAATGTTCATCTCAAACAGCATGGATGAAAGCCGCCTCTTATCCCCTATGCTCGACAGACGTTTAAAGGTTTTCGATTGCGTAGACCACCGCAAGCTGCTCGACAAGCTAGAGTGTAACGAAATTTCATCGCACTGGTTCTACGATTACTTGCTGGATAGAAAGCAGTGCGTGAAAGGAGGCGACTCAGTAAGGAACGTCCCTGTCGGCATAGTTCAAGGCAGTAACGTAGGCCCCATCATGTTTCTGATGTTTACTAATGATCTTAACTGCCACTTATCGGATGACTGCAAGATCGTTGCCTATGCTGATGACACACAACTGCTCCACTCCGCTGCTCCGAACCATACTGATCTCGCTCACCTGAAAGCGAGCATCGAAGAGGACCTTGTCATCGTGTCCCAGTGGTTCAAATCGAACGGCATGAAGCTTAATCCGAAGAGAACCGAATTCATCTTATTCGGAACGCCTCATCAGACCAAACAAGCGAAGAATTTTAAAGTAAGTTTTGAAAAAAACAATGCAGAAACCTGCTGAAACCGTGAAAATTATCGGAATAACTTTGGACAAACACTCTGACCTGGGAACAACAAACATCCATAGCCACAAAACGATACGTTGGTTCACTTCTCTATTAACTAGCTGGCTCACACTCTGTCTCTAGAAAAACCACCAGAACACTGGTAGAAGCCCTCGTGTCTCCTCACATGCGGTACTGTCTGCCCTCCCGTGCTCCAGTCACTGATCAGAACCGCCAAAGGCTGAACAAAGTCGTGAACTTGGGAGGTTCGAACCGTCACCGGTAAGAAGACGTACGACCAGATAAGCGCAGCCAGGCGGGAGCTCGGGTGGCCAAGCTTTCCTGAGCTCATTTGAACTTGCGACTCGTCTGCCATTCACAAATTGGTTCACCTAACTGAAGGCCCACAGAAAAATAAGTTTATCGTCAAGAAAAGGTATGAAGTATCATGCAGGACTACACGTGCATCAGCCGACGCTACCATCATCCAAACTGCCAACACGAGACCACCAAACGAGAACGCAAAATAAATAAATAAATAAATAAATATAATAGTATTTATAAATAAACAAATTAGTAAGATATTTGATTAGAGAAACCCTTATGAAGGACGTGAGTCATAGCAACAAATCTGGTCGATGAAATTCTAAAAAATCCGGTCTTGAATTGAACGTACCCGGAGAAATTGTACTTGATAAAAATGTGCCAAAGTCGTCCTTGTAATGGAAAACTCTCGTGAGTACCGGTCCTTCCCGGCTTACTTACCTACCTACCTATCCTTGAATCTTGCTTTGTACTTACATTCAGTTTCATACCGTTTGCATAACCGTTTCCACAACCCACCGACAAGTGTTTTTCTTTTCTTTTTTCTTTTTTGCTCATCGACTTGAGGTTGCCCCACTCTCCAGGCGACCTGCCGGATCTGCCCTGCCCCCTATAGCTATCCACGTATAGCTGCCTCCTGTATCCGCGCTCGGCCCACCGTAAACACAGTGAATAGTGTCGCGACTTGGTGGATTCTGTGGGGGACGCTCCAGTGAAGCCCTGAAAGTGCAGTAAGCATCACTAGGCAGGTGGTCAGCGGCCATGGAATCAATGGTAATGAATGAGCAGGACCTGAAACTTAATGAGCTAGAACAGTATAGCATGAGAAACTGTGTTATAATAAGCGGGGTTCCAGAGTCCCCTGATGAGAATGCCCTAGGCCTGGATCTGGAAATCGGTAGGCTTATCGGTGTGCCTTTGCAGGACACAGACATAGATAACGTACACCGCATTAGCAAGCAGAAAAACGAGAACAAAATCCGGGCCATCATTGTAAAGTTTGTCCGGCACATCAAAAGAGCCGAGTTCTACCAGGAGCGCAAATCGGTACGGGAGGCTCGGGTGGACAGCCAGTCGATTTTTCGTCCCGATATGATGTCAACCATATATGTACATGTCGGACTGTCTAACTCGCCACAACAGTGCCATTATGTTTGTGGCCCGCCAACTTAAAAGAGATGGTGTGTTAGCACGGGCCTGGACTGATGCGGGAGTCATGAAAGTTCGTCTGAGCAGCGACGGGCCCACAAAGAAAATCAGGGGGATCAAAGACCTTCATAAACTTGTAGGTGATCACCCCTCTCTCGGCCTAACGGACTACGGGATCCAAGACATGCATGTGTCCGAAATCCAAGGAACACAAACGTCGCCGGAGGCGTCTGGCACCACTCCCGCGCGGGATGCACGGGGCCGCCGAGGTGGGGGACGCAGCAGGACAGCGGCAAGGACAGCGCGCGGCGTCAGCGAACGAGGATCCAGCGCTGGATCTCCAGCCGCCACGCGCTCTCGCGCTGGCGGCGCCTCTGGGACCAGCAGCGGTCACGCCGCGCCCCCAACGAGAGCCGCACCCTGGCAGTCCGCGTCCGCGGGGCCGGCGCCGGACGCAGCGGCGGTGGAGCCAGTGGAGGCAGAGGGAAGCAACGGCACCCAGGAAAGTGATCGATTGTTTCGTTGGTGATGAACTTTAACACGCGCATTGACGGGGGCGGGTACCCGCCCCCTCGGGTTTTTCGGAAATAGTAGAAAAACGGCGGCGCGTAGCGCCGCCGTACTTGGTATACCTTTTCCTCATCATTTTTACAACTTCTGTGAAAATTTTAAGGTTAGGTCATCTCAGGTCAGGTCACCAGTACAGGTCAAGTGACCCGACCTCAAAAAAAAGTTTAAGACAGCATAAGTCGGAGGAGGGTGAACTTATCCGATTGAAACTCATATCACATAATGGCCCCACCGAGTTCTCTAAAATATGTTCCGGTATTTTGATATCGATGACCTAAGGTCAGGTACGAGGCATGACCTCTCCATTGGAAATACATGGGAAAACGGTTTTTACGGAATAACTCAGTAACGGATGGTGATAGAGCATTTATTTTAGCTGCTTTAGACTCGCCTAGGCTTTGCGGTTCTAATGATATGCATTTTATATAAATTGACCCTGACCTGACCTCAGGTCAGGTCAAATCTTTGATTTGACCTAGCAAGGTCAAATTATATATCATTCGATTCGGCTTGCTAAGAGGATTCATATAGTTCAATTCGTTTTGCTCTATCTTTACTTGTTCAGATGTAATGGCCGAAAAACTGAATTTACATGTTATCCCTATGACGGGCATGTTTTGACCTCTCGTGACCTTAAATGTGACCTGAAAAAAAATGGTTCAAATATTTTCGATGGAGAAGTGGATGGGCAGCCTAACGCCGTTTACCGTTTTCGCTACCTACCGTGGTTCTCGAGATCTTGGGGGCGGGTACCCGCCCCCGTCAATGCGAAGGTGGCTCAGACCCCCGTCAATGCGCGTGTTAAGACTGATCTAGATCCTTTCAATCGATACTGCCCAATTGACCAGACTGCATGAGATCTGCCGCATTAAGGCTCGCTTTTGTTTGAGTGATTTTTGTTAAAAACTTCAGTTATGATTCATGATACAGAAAATAGCAGCGGAAAAGATCTCATTATGCGTAAACCCCACTCATATTATTGATCCAGCCTTTGAACTGAACCTGCAGTGGTGAAGTTTCAATAGACGTATGCATTTGGTTTAATAGACGAGTAGCATATTCAAAAGTTGTTGGACTTTTGTTACGTGTATTAGTGAATTCAATATAATTTTCGTACTCTTCCGAGCTTAACCCGCGCCCCACCGGGGGTCCGGCGCCACCTTCGCCCCACCGGGGGCATCGATGGCCCCCTCTAACTCCGAAAATATGGGCGTTAGCGCAAATCTGCAAAGTGCAATAGAAAGCTCGCGTGAATTCAGTAAGAAATTACTTCGCATGTTTTAGTGATCAGGTCAATAGTTTGACCTCCAGAGGTCAAATTAGGTCAAGATCGGCTATTTTCACTCAAATATGCAATGATTAAGCAAACTGGGCATAACTCTTATGTCATTAGAGCTATTGAGGCCTGGTAAAGTACATTTGATAGCAAATTGCCAGTACTTTTTCCGCTATGTGGAACGTAAAGACCTCCCGCCAGTGGTTTGACCGCCAGAGGTCACCTCGTGACCTAATATGACCTGAGGTCACGAAAGGTCAAAAAGTGACCTTGCGCGTATATCAAATGAAAGCCAGTGACAAGACAAACACGATGGTGTTTGTTTCACCGCTCTAGCTCAATTAGGTCAAAAGTTATTGTCAAAATACTGTTTGTGACCTCTGGTGACCTTGGATGACCTTGGAAAAGTCAAAGGGCAAATATGACCCCTGGGATCCGTGAAAGGGTGTCCAAAAACGCTGTTCTGAGCAGTCTGAGTATTTGCAATCATTTTTGTGGCTTTTATATTATGAAATAGCTTTTCCCCATGCTTTTCCAATGGGAGAGGTCGCCTCGTGACCTGACCTCAGGGCACGAAATCGAAAAATCCCGGATATACACCTTGTAGACCCTGGAGGGGTCATAAAGTGTAGGAAGTTTCAAATCGATCGACTTTGAAATGTAGCTCTTACAGAGCTCTAAAGGTGAAGTGAGGTGACCTTGGTTGACCTCGTCTGGTGACCTGACCTTGGGTGACCCGGGGTAAAAAATTTCAGGATGATGGGAAAATGATGCAGTGAGAGGTAAAGCCCTCAACCGCGGTGCTGCGCCTCGTCGTTTTTCTGCTATCTCGGAAAAACCTTAGGGGGCCATCGATGGCCCCCCGGTGGGGCGAGGGTTAAGACCTGCTATTTGTGGAGTTGCTTTCGTCTATAGGTATTAGCTAAATCGTTTTTGTCAGTTAACCAGTTCCTGTGTAGATCATTCAAATTTAGTGTCATTATTATGTACATGATTTTGTGTTATTGAACATTTAGTAGACTTCTCGACCGAAGCCTTGGACATAAGTTTATCATTCCCACGTCTTAACTAGGCCACGCTCCTAAGTTAACCCTTATTGCAGTCTTGACATGATGTGTGGAACTGTTTGGTTATATTGTATTCGTGCCTCTGCTAACTGCTACCAGACAAACACCAATCCTCTGATCATAGTGTTGAGCCGTTTAAGATTTACTCAAAGGCAATTTTTTTTATAAGCAAAAATAGTTAGATGCCTTAGTTTTGTTCTGAACATAGGCTACCAGCATTTCTGTGTGTGTTCACAGCTTGACTGTAATATCATGTGTGCTTTTTGCCAGTGTCAGTGACTACGCATGGCCTGTTCACCAATGCTCGGCCGCCCGGCCCCTGCCTGGGAGTGTCCAGATGCGCGGCCCATCCGACTCGACTGCTGCCGCCGCCTCAGCGCTGCTTCCGCCGGGCCCGGGTGCTTTGAGTTCTGACGTCATCGATATTGAAGACCATATAAAAATATTTAGCATTAATATAAACAGTATCACGGCAGAAAATAGAAAGGACGAGTTACATGAATTTGTAAACCACAACAACGTAGGGATTTTAGGCCTTGTAGAAACTAAGCTAGACGACTCTGTTAACAGCTCTATGTACAACTTAAATAAATTTCACAGTCCACTTTCTCGGCATAGAAACAGGAAAGGAGGAGGTATCTTACTGTACTGTCATTCATCTCTTGCGATAACGAGGCTCCACGACCTAGAATTCGGAAACGTAGAGTGGGTGTGGGCAAAAATTAAATTAAAAGATATGATTTTGATCGTATGTTGCACTTACATACCCCCAAACTCAAACGCTGAAGCCAAAGATTTATTTCTTGAGTACTTAACAGAGAGTGTTGAACAGGCAAAATCGTACAACCCAACATGTATAATAGTAATGGGGGATCTGAATGCTGGCAATATGTATCTAGGAAATAATGTAAACCATTCGCCACTGATACACTTTGAAAGCAAATTAGAGGCAACTGCCAATTGTTTAGGACTATTTCAAGTAATCAAAGAACCCACCAGGGTGCAGGGAAACACTCAAAATTTGCGCGACCTATGCTTTGTTGATAACAAGCAATTGATCTCAAGCGGCGGTGTCCTATCATCTTTTTCTGCGCTCGATCATTTTCCAATTTTTGTTTCTATCAAAAAAAGCATAGCTACCCCGGCGACAAACCATAAAACAATATGGGATTACAGTAAGCTAGACGTGCAACGTCTGACCAACATTCTCACGACAACAGACTGGCAGGACATAATAGACAAAGATATTAACACTGCAGTGAACTTGTTCACAAAAACATTACAAAATGCAGCCGCAGCAACTATTCCTTCAAAAACTATCACTATCAACTCAAAAGATAAACCATGGGTGACAAAATCTCTGAAATCAGGGATGAGAAAACGGGATAGGTTATTCAAACAAGCCAAAAAGGTTCAAAACAAGTATAAAGACCGGAACCATCCTGAAATAAATATTGCGTGGCATAGGTGGCGGTTACAGCGGAATAGGGTCACCAACGACTTACGACAATTTAAAAACCAATATTTACTCTCAAACAAATCAACTTCTTCAGTATAAAAGCAGCCCACACAAATATCATTCTACTTTGCGAGAACTTACTGGCCGTATAATCACTAAATCAATTCCTCCTTTAATGAACGAAAATGAAACCATGGTCAACGACAACGAGCAGAAAGCAAACATGTTAAACCCCTATTTTGCGGCGCAATCAACATTAGACATCGTAGAGCCGGAGATACTTATTGCTGAGCCCCCTGACTCCCCTGTCCCGGAAATAGGCGCCCTTGTGGTCTCTGAACGAGATGTGCTACATGAACTAAATAAGCTACAGCCCCACAAATCAACAGGACCTGACGAAATTCCAAACAACTTCTTAAAGCTAACCGCAATTCTTATCACAGACTCGTTAACAAAATTATTCAATAAATCTCTTCAGCTCGGTATTTTCCCGTCAGAATGGAAACTCGCCAATGTCAAACCAATTTTCAAAAATAAAGGATCCCCATCCGACATTTCCTGCTATAGGCCTATCAATCTTCTTTCTTGCATATCGAAAGTCTTTGAAAAGGTGGTTTTCCGGAAAATATACAAACACTTATCAGACAGCAGCCTTCTAACAGATTGACAGAGCGGGTACAGGCCCGGCCATGGTACACAAATGCAACTTTTCTATTTGACACATAAATTAAATGAATCACTAGATAAGGCAAGATTTCACTGCAGTGTATTTGGACATTTGGCGCTACTTCGACAAAATTTGGCATAGAGGACTCTTAGAAAAATGCAAACGTGAATTCGGACTGACTGCAGTTTTAGACTGGCTCGCCTCCTACCTTACTGACAAAAGACAACGCGTTTGCTTGCAAAATTCTTACTCATCTACTCTTTCGCTAAATGCAGGCTGTCCTAAAGGATCCGTTCTTGGCCCCCTCCTTGCCCTCCTCTATCTAAATTCTCTGACAAAACAAACGACCCAAGACATACTTTGTTTTGCTGACGACACATCTCTGTACGCGGCTCATACCACTGACTCATTCCTTTCTATTCAGAACACTCTTCAGACAGACCTTGACAAAATATACAGTTATGGACAAAAATGGTTCATTATCTGTAACCCAACCAAAACAATCCAGCAAACTTTCTCGTTAAAAAATAGAACACAAGTCCCAAAACTAACATTTGGTGGTGAACCTGTACCAATGGTGCAAAAGCACAAACATCTAAAAATTACTTTTTCCTATGACTTGAAATTCAAAGAACACATCAACCAAATAATCAAAAAAGTAAGCATAGCTTTGAGCCCTATCTACCCTTTAGCACAGTTTCTCCCCAGAACAATTCTAAATCAAATTTACACGACGTACGTTAGACCTCACTTTGACTACTGTGACATAATTTATGACGGACATATCACAGCACATGACAAACTTAGAGTTGAGCGACTGCAGAATAGAGCCGCTAGACTAGTGACAGGGACCTTACTCCGGACACCGACTGAGAAATTGATAAAAGACCTTGGGTGGGAATCCCTTGAGACAAGAAGGAAAATAAACAAAATTGTATTTTTTCATAACCTTTTAAATAACCCATTAGTACCACAATTCATACGCAACGTTGTTCCTGAAACAAGAAAAAGTAACTTGCTTAGAACCTTAAGACATTCAGAAAAAATAGCAGTGCCGCGACACAGAACACTAGCGTTTAAAAGATCATTTTTGCTTACCTCTGTCAAGACGTGGAATCAGCTGCCCCAAAATATTCGTGAAATTACCTCCAAAACTACATTCAAAAACAAAATAAAACACCATTTTGGGACTCCCTCTCCCCCACTTTATTACTCATTGGGCCAAAAGAGCGAAAATTGTCTATTGACAAGACTGCAACTTCAACTCTCCCCACTGTGCTTGCGGCGAAACAAAAGAGGACACACCACACTTCATGCTCCATTGTCAATTATTCAACCACGCAAGAGTAACAATGTTTCACGAAATTCTCTCTAAAACCAACATTAACCTTTCAAACATGTATAAGCAATCAAAACTGAATATTCTACTGCATGGCTCTCCATTAAACAAATCAAACTCCAAACAAGTAGCATCAACTGTCTTTAAATTTATCCGAAACACAAAACGATTTGCATAGCTGCGCCCGGGCTGGGCGGACGTGACGGTGAGTGGGCGGCACACCCAATCATTTGTTACCTGAGCGGCGGCACTGGGTGGTTCCCTCTGTGGTGGTGCGGTGTGTTGGGGACCAACCGTGCGAGAGGCGCCTCGCATAAGCATGAGCTCGCTTTTGCGCCAATCGCTTTTTTTTTTTTTTTTTTTTTTTTTTTTTTATATTTTTTTTTTTTTTTTTTTTTTTTTTTTTTTTTTTTTTTTTATATTTTTTTTTTTTTTTTATTTTTTTTTTATAAAAAAAAAAAAAGCGGGGGCTTCCTTTTCCCTAAACCCTAATTTAATTGGGTTTTTAATTTTTTTAGCCCCCCCCCTTGTAATTTCCCAGATGAATATTTGGAAAATATTTCAGATGAGCTCGCAGCGCTGAAGCGCAAGAGTCGCGTGCTGCCTAGAATTCCTATAGGTGCACGGCTCCCTGTGGCTGACGAGCTCTCCCAGCTCATCTCCAAAGCTATCTTTGAGAGAACTAGGAAGGCCTGGCGGGAATTGAGCTGCTTTGCTTTCTTAACGCTAAATATCCCAGTCTAAGCAGCAACAACACGTAAGGTATCCCTAGCGACTCGGATCGTCACAATTTGTCACAGAAGAAAAACCGGGGAAATCTGCTCCCGTGCCTAACAGACCATCCCGCACACAACGACTCACTGGCGAAACTGCAGCAATGTCGTGTCGGGTGTCGTCCAAGCTGGCTGACGGCCATGTACGTGGCGCGCTCCGCACGTTAACGTCGGATGACTCCTATGCTTCACCATCAGCAGAAGTCATCAACAAATTACATCTAAAGTATCCCGAGCCGCCAGCCGATCTGCGGTCCTCCCAGCCACCACATGAAAGCACGGCTCCCTTAATCGCAACAGAAGCCGATGTTATGCGAGCTGCGAACTCGTTTCGCAGCTCGTTTCTGTTCGCTAAGAAGACGTCCGAATGCGGTGCACGCCAGTTGACCACTCTCACAGCGCTCATCAACCTCGCACTTACCGATCAAACCCCAAATTGCGCCCCTAACCTCATTCTTCGGAGTCTCTCGTATCGCTCTGCGAAAGATAGAACTGTTTGACCTGCGGAGTCTGTGAGCTTTGAAAAAAGTGTTTACACTAGGTCTGTCGAGCAAAAAATATTCGCCATGCCAACTTTCAGCCATGTTTGAGACAAACTCTATGGGCCACCGAGACAAATCCTCGAAGGCCTTGGAGACCAACTCTTGGGCCCCCGAGACGAATTCTTAAAGGCCATTCGAGGGCAACCCTGGGCTCCCCAAAAAAAATTCGGATCCCCTCAAGTCAGACTCTTGGGCCGGCCGATACCAACTCTGGGGGCCTTCAGAAACCAGTTCTGGGCGCCCCACTCCGTGACAAACGCCCCCCCCCCACCCGTGACAAACTCTTGAAGACTTAGTGACCAACCTTCAGACCAGCTCTGGAAGCACCTGGTAAAACTTTTGGGGCTGCCCCAGAGACCAGGTCTGGGGGCCCCAGAGATAAACTCTGGTGTCCTGAAAGCCAAATCTGGCCCCCAAATTAAAATTTTGAGGGGCCCTACCAGACCAACGCTTGGGCCCCCGAGACTTGCTATCGAGATTCTCCGAGACAAACATTCTGATGATGTCTGTCTTCTTATAATCAACTTTGGAAACATAAATCAGAAAACGACGGGGGCCGTGCGGGAAGCTCTTTACAGTGCTTAAGCTCAGCCAAGGGGAGGGGCGGTCGCCCCACCTTGGCTGCGCGCCTGGAGTACGGCGCCATGTGATTCCACCATCATAAGCCTGAGAGGCTCCCCCTCCTACTTTTTGCTGGTGGCGATGCTTATGCCTGACACTACTTCAGACTGGAATTGAAGGTTCCCTTTAACCCGTAGGCCATATGCCCTCTAAACACACTGTTACGGGGTCCGCCCAACCCTCACTGCTACTTACAATGGGGGGAACCCGCCCGTCCCCACGCCCCTAAGATCTCAGCAACCAGTGGCGGATCCAGGGGGGGGCAAAAAGGCATTTGCCCCTCCAAACGGAAAAGCTCGGGGCAAACTATGTTGCCCCCCCCGCCCAAAGTGAGCGACCTCCTTTTTCCCCGACTGCTTTTTAGTTTATTGTTTAGTTATAAGCAATATTTTGGTGCTTCAATTCCAAATTCAAACAGAACCAGTTAAGTTCAGTGTAAATATTGGGCCTCGGACTGGAAAAAGTATCTCATATCAAGAGCGCATATTTTTCATCCCGTGACGTTTTTTTTTTTTTGCTTTTTCGCCTCAAATACCGAAGATTATACTGGCAAGTAATATTGTACCGTAGCTTTCACGGAGTGTTTTTTTTGCTTTTCGACTTTTGACTTTGCTTTGCCCCTCCCACACCGACCGGCTAGATCCGCCACTGCCAACAACCCTGCTTGGTGGTGAAGAACTGTAGGTGACATTAGACAGCCCATTTTAATGTCTATCGAGAATGTCGTGTACCAATTTGTGGTCAGCTCACTTGAATTCAAAGCATGTTCCTATTGGAATATAATAGAAAGTTACGTTTAGCGTTATAAAAATTGACGGAGCTGAGCTATAAAAATATATAAACACTGTTAAAATAATTTTCCCGAGCCCGATTTAATTATGTATTATATGACATCTTCAGATCAAATCCTAAGACATACTTAACCTAAGGTCATATCGGGGTCATGCCAAGATCATCATAGATCGTAATGTTTGAACGTTTGAACGTTTCGTAGCGTTCGAACCGCAGCGGCAAGCCAAAGACGATGACTTCAAAATAACGCTCGTCTCCATTCACTGCGGAATTATCGAGCTTAAGCCAATTTCCCCATGTATTTCTTATTGAGAGGTCATGATACAGACCTGAGCCCAGGTCATCGATATAAAGAATTGTCTTCCAATGAATTGTTGTAGTGGGTTTCTAGGGTTGTTCAAAAAAACATTTTTTTACTTTTCAGATTTGAACCCACTTTTTCCCATTATATATTCGATTCTGATTTCAATGACCCACATTCCAAGCGTCTACAACAGGGGGAAAGATCGCCTCAAAACGTTTAAAGATTTCATGTTTCGGGCGCCATTGGCCGCCCGGCGTTGCAGTCTCCCCTTGTTAAATTGGTATGAAAGGGATGCATAACCTACCAGTAAAGACAGCGTGGCATGTGCGTGCGTATAAGAACGGTAGATGGGATTTAACATGCAGACATTTACTTATCAGATGTATTTTCAGCGCAATACACATATTATTCCAAAAAAGACCTGAAATCAAATGGTTCGGCACCCGAGTACTCTAAACCCCGACAGAACAGGAATGCCTTCCGAAGGCGAACCTTTCTCTGGTAACATTCGTTGGAGAACGTCGTTGGGGCAGGTACTTCTCCCTATTCTCCTGCGAACTATTTAAGAGCTCTGATACTGCTAGAAGACCCTGCTGCGTATTTTTACCCTTTGGATGGCTCACGAAATCTTCCCTCAGCTTCACACCACGCTGTGGGATCATTCACCACATTGAGTTCTGGAATACCTTGTAACAGGAGAAGTTATACCAGTCACCAGCTTCTTAACGGAGCCATTTCTGTTCAGAATATTTCAGATTCAGGCAATCGAATACCAGCCAGCTGTCAGGAGTGACTAACTAGCTGAGGCTTAGTACCGAGCATTTACAGAGCTCTTTATAGCCTCTATCGGAAACTTAAGCTTGCCCTAGTCAAATGTGAATTGTTTGCTGTTTTGGCCAATTGTTGTGCGACTGGCTCCTTACCTCCAAGATAGTGGTTCTCACCAGCGGGACAGAATATCACTTTCTGTGCACAAATGCCACAGCAGATGGCAAATTGACTTTAGCACATTCAGGGGACTTCTATATTAACTTAATGAAAGCACTGCATTGCATTTTATGGATAGCTTTGAGGCTCATAGAAGGCTCTAAAGCGGACTATCCGCGACGGAGGAACCCAAATGCATGGTTTAGAACCACTTATAAGGAAAGCTGCTAACTATTTCGGGGTCTGAGTGGCTCAGTCGGTTAGCGCTGGCGCTCGGCTCGGCCAATGGCATTTATTATGTGCTGGGTGTCGTGGGTTTGAGCCCACCCAGAGGCAGAATCTGGCGCCCTGCTCTAGCCCAAGCTAATTCGTTCCCTCTCGCCTCTGATGCCGTATGACCTGAGCAGTTGATGCGTTGTTAAACTTCAAAAATTATAATATTCCGTCTTTAAAATGATGAACGAAATCTGATTCAGTAGTAGCACGCACTTCATGCCATAAATGTCCTATATTCCATAATATGGCTCGCTGGTGGGCTCCCGGTCTTCTAAACAGACATTTGTTGGAGACAACCTCCCCTGAAAGCCACACGTAAACCAGCTTGCTCAATTCGAGATAATACTCCGGTATTGTGTAGAGGCGCTGAAGTCAATGTGCAAACGCAACTGTTATTTGTGACCAGAAAGTTATAATCTGCTTCGCAAATAAGAATTACAATGCTGAAGGTAAAAAGGCAATGATACAGTACCTGGCCTAAGCAGCAAAACCATCCACCTTTCACTTAGGTAGGCTAAAGTTTCCGACAGAGGCTATGAAGAGCTCGGCCCGATACCAAGCCTCTCCCAATTTCTCATTCCTGAAAGCTGGATGGTAATCGAGCGCCTGAATCTGAAAGATTCTGACATGAAATGGCTCCGTTGAGAAACTGTTGACTGGTATAGCTTCCCCCGTTTCAAGGTATTCCAGAACTCAATGGGGTGAATGATCCCACAGCGTGGTGTGAAGCTGGTGGAAGATTTCGTGAGCCATCCAAAGGGTACACATACGCAGCAGGGTCTTCTAGCAGTATCAGAGCTCTTAAATAGTTCGCAGGAGAATAAGGGGAAGCACCTGCCCCAACGACGTTCTCCAACAAATGTTACCAGAGGAAGATTGGCCTTCAGAGGGCATTTCTGTTCTGTAGGGATTTAGAGTACTAGGGTGCTAAAGCATTTAATTTCAGGTTTTTTGTGGAATACTATGTATTTCTATTGCGCTACAAATACATCTGACAAGTAAATGTCTGTATGTTACATCCAATCTACCGCTCTTATACGCACGCACATGCCACGCTGTCTTTACTGGTAGGTTATGCAGTTTATGCACCCCTTCCATCCCAATTTAACAAGGGGAGACTGCAGCGCCGGGCGGCCAATCGCCCCCGAAACATGAAATATTTAAAGGTTTTGAGTCGATCTTTCCCGCTGTCGTAGATGCTTGGAATGTGGCTCATTGAAATCAGAATTGAATATAAAATGGGGAAAAAGTGGGTTCGAGTCTGAAAAGTAAAAACATATTTTGTGAACGACCCTTGTGGGTCACCTAATTATTTTACGTGAATTTCGAACCGATAGATTAATTTCCTCTCATTACTGCACCTCTAAATGTTTTTTTATAAACCTATGCCATTTTCAAAGTTTTAGCGCCTAGCTTGTCCCAATAGCCGACTGTACTGGACTGGTCTGGAGGACAAAAAGGAAAATAATTAGACAAGAGTTTTTAATTCACTTTAGACCCGAAGTTAAACAATGTTTCCCGTTCCAGATATACCAAATAATTAGTATCCAGGTTGGTAGAAAGTCTGTCCGACTTTTGCCATTTTGCCGTCAGTATCACCTCACCCTACACTTCCATGGTCAAGTGGACATGCACTGCCACCGCATGTTTCTGAGCAGCGAGCCGGAGCACAAAGTTCTACTAATTGAGCTACCGGGGCCTCTACCAACTGAGCTACCGGGGTGGCATACTGAGGTAGCCAGAGTATGTATAGAGCACATCATAAGCCTTGGTATTCATTATTGAATTTTTCCTAGAACGCACCACTGCACTGGCACTGGCGGAAAAAAGGAATCGAAAAAGCGAATCCCCACCCAATTTTAACCCATCCAACGCAGCCACAACCGACTATGCCGCGGAGCGGGCTTGAGACCCATTGGGGGAAGAGAACCTTTCTTGCGACCGCCGTGAAACCTTTCCTTTTGCTAAATCGTTTTATATATAAAATGATATATGTAGTCGTTTAATATTTTCTATGTATGGTTGTTGGTTTGCCTAAATAGTATGAAATTTACATCGCCGAAACTGAAAGGAGAGAATATATTCTCAAATAGTTTTTAACCCGTTAGGTAAGTTTATTTTTTAAATTATCATTATTTTTCGATTAGTTATTTTTAAACAAAAAACAAATTTGCTTCATTTCCTTTTTCGGAGAAAGTAAGGCATTTTAAACCAGAATTTTCCAAATTTTAATTAATAAAAAACAACATGATTTCTTAGCAGTTTATAAAAATATCAAACAAAATATTTAGGATTTATTACAAAAAATCACTTTGTATTTCACTATTTGGAACCTCCGCGCCAGAAATATCTTCGTTTCTCCAGGTTAACAAATCATAGAAGTCTCCGTTCAAAAATAACAAGGGGGGATGAGGTGGCTTAGTGGATAGCACCCTTGTCTTCTAAGCCACCGGTCCCGGGTTTAAGTCCCGGCGGAGCCTCTGAATAAGTCGATCTAATCCCCAAAATCCCTTCCAACAGGGTGAGAGTTGGCGACGCCGTATGACCCTGGCAGTTTATTATCAAAAAATAACAAGGCAATTAAATCTCAAAGCTGGTGTGCATTTATAAATAAGGAAAAGCTAAAAATATCTCGCTATTTTATGTCTCAGCTGTGTTATCTTCATCTATTCTTCCCCCGGTTCCGTCGTTTTTAAGCTTGTAGGCATTCGGACATGTTTTAAATACTGCATCAAAATGTGCCCCATTTGAACCATGTTTTTTCTTTCTTAGTATTTCAAAACCTAAGGTTTTATGCCTCGCGTACTATTATAGCTGAAACACTTAACCTGTGTTAAGAACTCATTGTATACGGTTGTACAAATTTAAGCATATGGTCCTGCTTGTTTGTTTGATATTGTTGCATTGTTGTCAATGCTGTGAACTGCTTTGTACAATATATGAGATTTTTCCTGGGTATTTTTCGACCTTAGATTGTTCGATGTTTCATTAATGAGCTCTTGAAGGTTCAGTCGGTTGTGATATAACACACTGTTTGGCACACAGTGTTATTTTATTTTATTTGTATTTTATTCAGCAGCATCGCCAACAGATAGATCCAGATACAGGCAAAGTCCAAGCATTAAAAGCGTATTTACAGTGGAACACATCAGACAGTATACATACTAACAAGTAATAGGTAAAAATAAAAATGAAAACAATTCAAAACTAAAATTTACCAATAGGCCTAAAAAGAGATCGCGGTAAAATCGCGCACCATAAAAGTAAAATAAGACGTAAACGGCCTAAAAAGATGAACCAGCACGGCCAACAAGCCCTCACAACCTTGCTCCATATCTTATAACATGGTTTCTGTAAGTGGCTAAGTCATTTGCAAAAATATCGGCTTCAACATCACAGCTGAATAAAAACATGTTTGAGAGCCTAGGGAGGCGACAAAATATGCCGCTCTGTACACTATTTACACGTCCTCGGGGAATGTGAAACAACGTCAGGTTGCGGGTCGATCGGGCAGGCACCTGCAAGAGAAAGCAGCTGAGCAGAGCAGGTACATCGAGCTTTGCACGGATTATATTTCCAGTAAAAAGTAAATCGTGCTGTACCCTCCGTGCAGCGAGAGAAGAAATTTTGAAATGTGTTAGAAGATGCTCGTAAGAGAGAGTGATTGCCCAGATGGAATGTGGTGGATAAGCCACAGAAGAAACTTATGTTGAACCCGATCGACCCGAACCTTGTGGGAGTCAGCCGCCCCCGCCCAGACAACGCTGCAATATTCTAAAATAGAACGCACGTTGCAGTAGTATGCAGCCAGCAGAGCTTTACTGTTGAATTTTGCCGTCATGAGAAAATCGAATGAGTAATCCGAGAGATCTATAAAGTACTATAAAGTCCGAGAGTAACTATAAAGTAGTTGTGCCATTCTGTGTTGCTACTGTTGTTACGTCAAAGTATGACACGTTGTGTGCATATCGTAAGGTCTTTTAACGCTATCGCTTATTAAACCAGTAGTTAATCAGCCCACTGAGAGTATGCTCACTTAACCCATTAAAGCCCGGCGGGCCATTTTTGGACGGTCGTTTCAAAAGGGCCTGTACGTATCGCTTTTCACTCTATGATCACTGGAATCATGTTGGCATGAAGTGAAAGCCTGAGAGTTCCTGTTAAACCGAAAAATGCTGCATTGCACCGTAAGATTCAAAATTGAAGGGTCTTAAATTTGGCCGTTTCTATCCTTCGTGACCTCAGACTACTAATTTGCACATCATGGAAAAATGAGGGCAGCTGTGAATAAGATGATGCCAAAAATGCAAGAGGAGAGCTTATGGAACGGAATGAGATATATAATGAGTTTTCGATGGGTGTGTGTAAAGCTGGGTTGACGCCGAAATTTCCAGCAGCCAATTTTGGACCGCGAGGCCCCAGTGTCAAGTGCAAGTCGAGTGCGTTGCCGCGGAAACGCTGCGAGTGGCGGCATTGTTGTGATGTAAACCTTGGATGTGAACAGCGGCAGTCGTAGATTCAGACCAGTAGAAAGCGCGGCATACCTGTAGCAACCGTGCAAAGAGTTCAGTGCATCACATTGAAGGAAGCGGTTGAACTCATCAAGGAGGATCAACTGAGTGATGATGATGTGGAACCAGTGACGATTCCCCCAGAAGTAAAGGATGATCTGAGTGACTAGGACGAGGTGGATGACAACGACACAGGACCAGCTACCGTGCAAGACGTTCCGGGCACGGTGGAAGTCTATTTTGATTCTGAAGATCTGGACGACCGGCCCTGCCCTCCGCAAAAAGAAAACAGCAGGGGCTTTATGGAAACGAAGAGATCCCAGATATTCAGGATGGAGTACTGTGTCGGATACAGCTACTGAAACTAAGGAAGCAATGATGAATCAGCTGAGCTCAAAAACAGCATTCGAAGTCTTTGAGCAAGTCTTCGGTGACGCTGTCATCGAGCTGATCTTGACGGAGACGCTGCGCTACGCCCGCACAGTCAGGAACGACTCCCAGTTCAACCTTGACGAGATTAAACTAATGGCGTTTCTGGGCGTGTTGCTATACTCTGGCTATTGCAAGCTGTCCAATGGCAGAATGCACTGGTCAGAGGCACAGGACGCGCAGCACACCATCATATGTAGTGCCATTCCCGCAACCGGTACAAGAAGATAAAGTCCTATCTTCGCGTGTGCAAGTGATCTTCGGGCGAAGTGCAAGTATTGCTGATGGTGCTCAGGGGGTGTACAGATTTGTGGCTCATGCTCCAGGGATGCAGGAGATGACTGTTTTGGATGGAGTCCTGGGTACATGCTACTGAGATGTGCTCTGGTCTACCTCAGTACATGATCGACTAAATCTCAAAGCATGGTGGTGCCGGCATTCAGTATGCATGTCTAAAATGTCGTTTGTCTCACACAACTGTTCGGGCAAACTCACCATCAAGCAGGACAGAACCACTCATGACTGAGTTGATTGGCAAACTGTTCCAGCAGGTCAAAGGGATGTGCACTGTCATAGCTAACCTGACTGACAAAGTTGAGGCTCTCTCCAACATTCCAAAAACCTCGGTTCCGGGCACCTCCAGCCCTTCACATGGGTTCAGCCAATCTAGTACTCATCAGGCTTCAAACACGCAGCCTGCTGGGTATAGGGATGTTATCCGGGAGGAGCTGCGAGAACTAAGGGAACGGGAGAAGCGTCAGCAGTCCACCATCTTGAAAGGCTTGAAAGCCCAGTCACCTGTAGAACTGAGCAATCATTTCCTCAACCTTACCCAAGAGTGCATGGAACTATCAGTGGTATCGTCTGATATCACTCCCATCAAAGGTAGCATGAATTTATTTCGAGCCAAAATTCTCAACGATGACCACCGCAAAACTGTCCTTGAAAAGGCAAAAACTCTGAAGGATACCTCGTTCAGCCATGTCTTCATCAGTAGTGACTTGACGTATGCCCAACGCTCTGAGTTATATGCTCGTAAACAAGCCAAAAAGGTGCAGGGTCCACCAGAAAATGGTGTAGCTGAAACAACTTCCTCAGCACAGCTTGCAGGTAACCTTGTTTCCCAAAACCAGGAAAACTGAGTAAACTGACTGCCTCCTCAGTTCTCAAGTTTGGATCATTAAATGTAAATCGCCTATGCAGCAAACTAAGCGCACTTACTCCTTTGTAGACATACCCTATTATACCTTGTTCCGCGGTGATGTCGCTGGTACTGTACCCAAACAAGGAGCGAGTGCATATTAGGCCGTTTCAAATTTCACAAAGTTTTCAGAATTCGTTAGGTCAGCAGTTTTTCCCATGATATGGCTTATTTCTAGTCGATTGACAACAATTTTCCCCAGATTTTTTTCAGAAATAAGGTTGCCTATATTCCCTTCAAAATTTCATGTTTTCGGGTTCGCCATTGTTGTTATGAGCAGTACCGGCGTTGCAGTCGCCGATGCCATGCGCCCTGATTCTGAGGTTGTCATTTCTTTCCAGCGCAAACTGTCGAAAGGGTTGCATCCTGTGTAGTACATTGCCTATTTTACGGACGTTGTGGGAAGTATTCCTAAGTAGGAAAAGGAGGGGAATGGTCCCTGAATAACGCTCTTTGACAAATATGTTGGCAGATCGATGGAGTGTCTGACACATGTTTCAGTAAATTAACATGGTGCAACATTCGCTGGTAAAGGAGGACGAGCATGCAGAAATCTCCTGTGGGAGAGTCGGAAATACCTCCTCAGTCCTCATATCATTTAGTTTTAAGGCAATACATATACGATCCAATTATATTTGCAAACGACTCGTCTGCCTCACAAGTCACAAGCGAAGTGAAAGCAGAGACGATACAAGTTTGCGCATTTCGGCATGCTATCACTTCGCTGACTCCCTGCCTAGTTGTTCATCTTGATTAATATTCCAGGACCATATTTGCACTACATTTTAACAGAAACCACACTTATACCTCACGTGAGTATCTCACATGCATGTCACGTCTTGATTTCAGGCGTCATCACATAGCACGCTTTCCTTCTATAGTGAGCTCATCGCTGCCTTTTCTAAACTCCGTCAGGGGCGCCGTGTGATGCTCTGCTTGCAGCAGGGACTAAAACTATCATCTTTGACAGCTCCAAAAAACTGTTTAAGGCCTCTTCCCGATACGTCATTAGTGACTTTGATCAATCGGACTAGCCCCTCGTGAAGCCGCAAGTCTTTGTGAGAGGATCAACATTTTGGATGTGCCGACAACCATGCATGACCAGCGGATGTGAGGTCAAAAAGAAGCCACGAAGACTCGTCCACCATGTCAGCCAGCTTACTTGTTTCGTCGAGGACAACATCAGTGGGGGAGTGGTCCGTCGCAGCTACTCTGAGTGTCGCCACTAGTTTCTCACTAATCTTAACCTTCTGCTCTTCAGAAACCTCTACGCTGAATAAAATCAATACGGCGACTGGTAGCTTTATATGCCACAAGTGTCGTCGCAGCACCTTGATGGTAGCTTCCTCTACCTCACCGTCTACGTGCAATTGCACGTGAACAGCGTTCGGTATAGTTAGAGGTCATTTGCTGGTGCATGTGCTGCGACAGGCGCTCTGGCCCACACAAGCACGATTAACAGAGCTATGCAGTGAAGCTCGTTAGTTAGATATTTTTCGTAGCCTATCTGGTCGGCGAACAGGTACATTTTGATGCAGTACAGAACCGGAACAAACAATAGAATCAGACCATGGAATCGGCACCGCCATGATTCTGAAACCGCACCAACTGTACCAATGTCACGACAAACTGTCCTCAAAGGGAACAGGTGATGGACGCTATGTGTGCAGCATTAGCGAGGGATGCGTCAGTTAAATCCTTACAATCCTATTAGAAACGAGGCTACACGTAGATATGGAACAGCATTATTCTCTGTTATCTTCATACATTGTATTTTTTCAAATTTCCTGTGAAAAGTTAGGCACATCAAACTTTGCAAAGCAAATGATGTTAACATTGGGACTGAAGTTCAGAGGCTTATGACACTTCAAAATCGACCCTTGCCACCCAGCGGGCTTGATGGAATGAACCGTGAACATGAACCATGAACCTTCACGAACCGTATGCCTCGGGGACGTACAAGACCAAAAGCTATCATGCTGTGCTCGGCGACCTCTGGTCGCCCAGCTCAGCCTTCAAGCACCTGTCGCAGCAGATGCACCAGCAAATGAACTCCAAATATACCGAACGCTGGTCACATACAAGCACGTAGACCGTGAGGAAGCGGAAGCCGCCATCAAGGTGTTGCGATGACACTTGTGGTATCTAGAGCTACCAGTCGTCGTGTTGAGTTTATTCAGCGTAGAGGTTTCTGATGAGCAGGAGGTTAAGATTAGTGAGAAACTAGTGACGACACCCAGAGTAGCTGCGACGGACCACTCCCCCCACTGATGTTGTCTTCGACGAAACAAGCCAGCTGGCTGACATGGTGGACGAGTCTTCGTGGCTTCTTTTTGACCTCACATCCAAAATGTTGAGCCTCTCACAAAGACTTGCGGCTTCACGAGGGGGCGGCTTCACGAGGGGCTTGTCCGATCGATCAAACTCACTAATGACGTATCGGGAAAAGGCCTTAAACAGTTTTTTGGAGCTTTCAAAGATGATAGTTAGTTTCAGTCCCTGCTGCAAGCAGAAGAGCATCGCAGGGCGCGCCTGATGGAGGCAGCGATGAAAAGGCAGCGATGAGCACGCTATAGTAGGAAAGCGTGCTATGTGATGACGCCTGAAATCAAGACGTGACATGCATGTGAAATACTCACGTGAGGTATAAGTGTGGTTTCTGTCAAAAAGTAGTGCAAATATGTTCCTGGAATATGGTCAAGATGAACAACTAGGCAGAGAGTCAGCGAAGTGAAAGCATGCCGAAAAGCGCAAACTTGTATCGTCTCTGCTTTCACTTCGCTTGTGACTTGTGAGGGAGACGAATCGCTTGCAAATATAATTGGATCGTATATGTATTGCCTTAAAACTAACTGGACTGAGGACTGAGGAGAACTGAGGACTGAGGAGGTATTCCCGACTCTCCCTCGAGATTTCTGCATGCTCGTCCTCCTTTCCCAGCGAATATTGCACCGTGTTAATTTACTGAAACATATCGTCAGACACTCTATCGACCTGCCTACATATTTATCAAAGAGCGTCCTTCAGGGACCATTCCCCTCTCTTTCCTACTTAGGAATACTTCCCACAACGTCCGTAAAATAAGCAATGTACTACACAGGATGCAACCCTTTCGACAGTTTGCGCTGGAAAGAAATAACAAGCTCAGAATCAGGGCGCATGGCATCGGCGACTGCAACGCCGGTACTGCTCATAACACCAATGGCGAACCCGAAAACATGAAATTTTGAAGGGAATATAGGCAACCTTATTTCTGAACAAACTGGGGCGAAATTGTTGTCAATCGACTAGAAATGAAACAAATCATGGGGAAAACTTGCTGCCCTGACGAATTCTGAAAACTTTTTTGAAATTTGAAACGGCCTAGTGCATATGTCCACAGTAGTCTCATGGTTGATGATCTGTTCACCAATGCCAAATTTATTGCATTTTCATTTGTCCTTACTTAATGTATATGTTATTGCATATCGGGCCCCGTCAAATTCTGCTATTGACAATGATAAAATTTCCTCCTTCATTGGGGATTTTTGCATGGATAAGGAGGTAATAATAATGGGAGACTTCAATCTCCCCAATGTCTAGTTAGTTAGATAAGGGCTTTTTATAAGGCGTTCTGTGCAAAGCACCTTTGCCCGCCTCTAAAGTGTGGGGGAGAATTTTCCGGGAGGGGTGTTTACATTAATGTCGCAGAACAAAGTGACGAATCTTATTTCAAGGGATGGGTCGCGAAGTGTAGCAACACTTGCGAGGGAAGGGGATTGCTACGGCAGAGATGCCGAGCCTGGGGCACAGGTAGGATTTAAAAGGGTACGTGAAGAGGCTTGCTAACGTAAAGATTTTTTTAAATTTTGTTCCTTGTTATCGAATGACCGTTTTGCTTACGTTACTCGAGTTCCTCCACTGAAAAATAATAATTTTGGGTTATTAGAAACACCCGCAAGCACCATGACGTGATGCCGCGGGTCTTTATCCTGCAACCAGGATATGAGGTTACAGCACCCTCTATGGCTGGGTAGCCGCCGCATAGAGGAAGAGAGAAGGGTAATAGAACAGATAGTGTTAGGGAGGGGTGTGAGTTGGTTAGTTGTTAGTCTTAGATGCAGTTAGTATAGTTAGTAGTCCTTAAGTTAGGGTTAGTTGGTTAGCAGACATGAACGGATGGTTAGATAGGGTTAGTTGGTTAGTTGAACTTTTTTTTGGTGGGAGCTATTCTGAGTCTACCATATCTTAGGACCAGACAGTTAAAGCCTAGTTTGAAGCACCTATTGTTTAAATTTGTCAGAGGGACGTTTATAGTGTAAATGTTATTTCTAATATGAGGGGTGCTCTCCGGATGCAGGTATTTTCCATACCTGCCACCATAGACGTTCAGATAAAGCTCTCGAGCCTAGTAGCCTTCAGGAATGTAAAGAGCTTGTCCAGCAGCTCAGGGTGATCATTGCCGAGAAGAGTGGAAATGTTTACTGGGATATTTCTGATGCGGCAATAATCTAGCATGGGCTGCCTATGGGCATCGTGTTGGGGACAGTCGATGAGGATATGGTAGGGGTTTTCCATGGCAGCAGGTGCCACAGGTACCTACACGCCTATAGGCATTTAATTTGTTGTGTCCGCTTCTGAGTCTGGTCAGGATGACCTCACGCCGGCGACTGTTTTGGTTGGAGCTGGGCCAGTAGCCGATGTTAGGCTTTATATGGAATAAATGGGCGCTGTGGTTAGTGGTCCAGTCATTTTGGATGTTCTTCCGGATATGGTTCTGGAGGAGAGCTTTGCTATCGTCTCCAGACCATTTGAGAGGTGTTACGTCTCTGAGTTCTAGATATTTTTTTGCCTGTTCGTCGGCTTTTTCATTTCCGAGAATTTTGCAGTGGCCCGGGATCCAAAGAAAAGAGACATCTCGGATATCGTCGATACCCTTCTGGATGTCTACTACAACGGGATGGCTGGGGTTGACGACGTTAGTGATAGCTTGCAAAACAGATTTGGGGTCCGAACAGATGACGGCTGAATTAATATTTAGGGTTTTAATCAGGACTAGTGTATCTAGAATGGCGACAGTCTTGGCAGTAAAGATAGAGCAGTTGTCCGGAAAGTCTTTTTGGAAGCAAATATTTTGCCCCCAGATGATGTTTCCCTCCCTTCAATGGAGAAGACATTCTTTGAGGTCTTTAGTTTCCTTGGACTACAACAGTGGGTTAAGGAACCCACTTTTCCCAGACCAGGCAACATACTCGACCTTGTCCTGACTAGTGAAGAAGATAGAATTGGATCACTACAAGTTGGTCCCCCATTGCCTGGCTGCGATCACTGCCCTATTATCTTTGACTGTGTATCTGAATATGCAAAGGAAAACGATACTCCCTTTGGACCTTCCAACCTCCAGAAATCCTGGCATAAAGGTCACTGCAGTCAACTTAGTCAAAGGCTAGGAATGATTAACTGGGACTTACAGCTGGCACAAAATAATGGTGAGGATTCCTTTGCCACTTTCTCACAGACTCTGTTGGCCCTAGCGGACGAGTACGTGCCAACGAAATCTGTCACTGAAAATAGGGCACCCTGTTCGACTAGGCTCCTACCAACCTTATACGGAAAAGGAGAAGAACATGGCAAAATTACAAACCAGTCCGTAACTAGCTAGGCAGGCGGCATAGGGGGCCCCATCGACCGGCGCCCGAAAGGTCGATGGCGCCCATGCGCTCCCCCCCCAGGTGCAAATCGGCGCCCACCGAGATTGGCGCCCACCGTAGCTTTCCGGTCAAGTGGCGCCCCCGGTCCGGTGGCGCCCCGGGGTGCCCCCGATCGGCATCCGATCCGCCAGGCAGGCGGTCCCAGCTGGCTTCCTCTGCCTACAGTCAGTATGCAGCTGTGAATAAAAAATACCGTGCTTACGCAGTGTACTCGCAGACTAACTATGAAATCAGCTTTATCCAAAGATGCAAAGAAAATCCAAAACTGCTACATGCGTATATACGGAATAAGAAAGTGGGCCGTCCAAGTGTTGTCGAGGCTCGAGTCTGGGATTCTCTCTCATGATGCAGCAGCCATGTCTTAGTGTTTGGCCTCTGCTTTTGAGTCAGTTTATACAAGGGTCCCTCTAAACAACCCAGCCCCATACCAAGTGTTTGATGGGCAATGTGATCCTCTGCGCCTGAGGAAGAGGTGCTAAGTACCCTGCAGCATCTAGATGGGAACTCATCGATGGGACCTGATGGGCTCCATTCCCTAATGCTGAAGAAATGTTCCGTCGAACTAGCTCATCCATTATATCTGATCTTCCAAAAATCCATCTCAGAGGGCCGCCTACCGAATGCCTGGAAGTCGTCCTTAGTCATTCCTATATATAAGAAGGGTCATCGATACAATCCGCTGAACTATCGGCTGATCAGTCTGACTTCTGTGTGTTGTAAGGCGATGGAAAGGATAGTCTGCAAACACCTGCAGTCTTACCTTGACCAGAACTCTCCTAACGGAGAATCAGTATGGTTTTAGAGCAGGGCGCTCTACATTGGACCAGCTATTGCTGGTATACAGTGAAGTATCCAAGAGTGTGGATGATGGTGGCTTTGCAGATGTTATTCTTTTTTATTATAGTAAGGCCTTTGATGTAGTTTCTCACAGCTTTCTGCTGGTCAAATTTTGTTTGCTTTGGCATTGACGGGCTGCTGCTACAATGGATTTCCTCAATCTGACTAAAAGGTTGATGAAAATCGCTGTTAAAGGCTCAGAAAGTCAGACACGGCAAAGTCTTAAGTGGAGTCCCTCAAGGTTCCGTGCTTGGACCATTGCTTTTTTATTTATGTCAATAGTATTGGCAGTCGATTCAGCTCGACCTATAAGATATTCGCGGATGACCTCAAAATGTATGCTTCTGTCAAACAGCCTTCCAATGAGAGACAGCGTCTTGAGACAATATCCAGGTTACAACAGGACATTGACTTGCTAAGTGTAACAGCAGCCTCCTGGGGGCTGAATATGAACAAGGACAAAGGTGCTGTACTCCGCTTCTCACTTTCACTAAAAAATGTATCCCCGGCTAGGTATCTTCTGAATGACTATCCTATTGTCCAGGTTAACTCTTACCTTGGCGTTACAATCGACACTGACTTAAAACTTCATGCCCATGTCCGATCTGTTGCCTGTAAAGCAGGTGGCCTTGCCCAAAATTTCTTGAAATCCACTGTCTACCGTTCCCCCGAGTTCATGCTGTTTCTCTTTTCGTCCCACATTCGGCCTGTTATCAAGTACTGTTCCTGCCTTTGGAACGTTGGCTATCGTGAAGACCTTCGTCTCCTAGAAAACGCATTGACGGGCTAGATGGGTTGTCATACGAGGATCGCTTGAGGGTCCTAAAGCTCTACTCCATCCAGGGTCGCTTGCTGAGAGCAGACCTTATGCAATGCTGGGAGATATTCCATGGAAAATCCTGTCTGCCTCTCGAGAGCCTCTTCAACCTTTCCCAGTACAACCGCACCAGAGGACACCACCACAAAGTTATTATGCCACCTGTTGTGACCGATATGAGAAAGCGCTTCTTTTCCGTGCGTTGTGTTGCTATCTGGAATTCACTACCTACTGAAACTGCGTGCGCACCTGACCTTTTAACTTTCAAGGGGCTCTTTAAGCTTTATTCATTTGTATGAATTGTCGCCAGGTAACATGTTACAGACTACAAGGTCCTGTTAGTGTCAATAATTCGGATGTTTTTAGCCCTTATGCGACGAGAAATACGAAAGTATGTAATATTTTCATATTTCACTTTTTTCCATAAAACACGCGGACATTCTAGCATACAACCTTTGTACGCAGTGTGAACATATTAGCTACATAGCTTACTCAAGTTTCACGTTATTATAATATATACAATCGATGAAGGCAAAGTACAATACGCACACGCACATTGAACCTGGAAAGGAATGCTGGGCCATCAACAACAATCTGAACGAGGAGTACGGGACGGGAGGGAGTAGGCGCCATGATGAACCCTGTTTGTTCATCTGGGGCTTTTGGTTCCGGATTTCCAGGGACTCTTTAATTTTACAGTCAGCATCATCTTTGCATATGTGTAGTATTTCTATGGGGAATGTTCTGTCTTTGATTTGTGTGTCTGAATGGTGTTCTCTAGTGTGATCCCCTAAGTGTTTACCCCGTTCCTTTCGTCTTGCGTGGCCTAGATGTTCCATGAATCGTGTCCTGATTTGTCGTGTGGTTTCGCCTATATATATATTTTATATAGAGGGGGTACAGGTAACTTTTTTAGTGTTTTAAGTTTCACCTACCTTTTAGTCCCGAGTTGCATGTGTGGCATGTTTTTCTGTATCCTCGTGGGTACGGTGGTGGTTTGAGGGATGATCTGATGAGAGTGTTGGCTAGAGTTCGACCACTCTTCCATGCTATTGAGATGTTGAGGTCTTTTGCTTTGACTGCGGTGGTGATTCTGCGTGCCAGTTGGTCGTCTGTAAATGGGAGAGATATGTATGTTGTGGTTTTATATTTGTTTAGTCTAGTGTGATGATGCGGTTTGTAAAGTACCGAATGTTGGATGCGGTTGATTAGGGCTAGTGGGTATCCGTTCAATTGAGCGGATACCCAAAAATTCCTGTCTTGCTCTCTACGTCATATATCCCCAGTATCCAATACTGCTCCCGTGCGATCGGGTGTCCTCGGTTATACTTTCTTTTGGACAGAACGGTTTCGTCCACTACAATAAGGTTACCGGGCCCCCCGACTTTCCTGTTCAGTGTTGATCTGATGAGATCCTTTGAGAGGACGTCGCGGACGAATTGGAGCCAATCCGTCAGGGTATTCTGTTGGTGCATTCCTGCCACTAGAGAAGGGTACATGCCAGGCCTAGCCTCTGTCTCCACGTACACACGTACAGGAATGCAAGTTTGAGGATGGTGAATGGTTTCAGCTTACTTTTTCGAAGAAGCCTCCGTGCATGACGCTTTTGTTCTCCGGCGTCGGATACACCGCCACCGCGATCCGCACGACGAACTTGTTTCGTTGTAGCGCCGCATTCTTGCGTTGCAGCATTTTCCGTGCTTCCGTATTAGTCCGTTTGCCCGCAAAAAAATCTTCCAGAAATCGACCATTCTCCACTCTCAGGCACACATGCACCCCACAGTCATCACTGCTTTGCTACTTTGTGATTTCCTCTGTTACTAAAACTTTCCACTGCGGCCATTTGCCAACACCTGCGGCTACTTCGAGCAGCACCCGTATATCTTGGAAATATCTACTGTCCACACGGAAAGCATCGCCTTGGTGGAGTCTCACACGGAAGCTTCGGTCTCAGTGAGTCGCGGCATATTCTCTTTTGTAGTCGGTTTACCACGAACGTCAATTAATGACAGCCAGTATTGAAAGGAACCAGCCAAATGTTCAAACACTGGTACTTTTCTACGGCAGCGGGCAGCGTACGAGACACAGCCCATCCTCTCATCTGACTTAAGACAAAAGTACCGAAAGTAGTAACAGAGTGCTTTGCATTTGAAGTGAGTTTAATTATAATCGCATCAATGACATCATTGAGCCGGGAACCATCTTCAGTTTCTAAGTCATGTTCATGATCTGCCACGTCATGTTCATGATGGTCCAGGAAGATGGAACATATGCATCACTCTCACACTCGAAGTCGATAATAATGAATAAATCATTCGTGTTTCTAACACCACTAATCGTCATGTCCTTTGACTTCGTTCATCATCCTCCGGTTTTATTTTACTTGTACCGGGACCTCTGCGGAGAGGCGAAGCTGCTTCAATATTTGAGATTCTTCGTCTTGATTTTTGTACCCAGACCAGTGGCTTATTTTCCGTTTCATTCGCGACCATTTCAACACATCAGTGCATTTCACGAACTTGCGGTCGGCATTTTTTTGTCACGTTTTTTTCTTTTACGTGAGGGCGCTTCTCATTCTGCAACATATTGTCCTTCACCTGGGCAGTCATATTCCTGACAATGGATCTGATAAAATCCCCAGCCTGAAGCTTCGTCTGTCCACGCAGGATTCCATGTTTCAAGGTTTGAAACAAAGACTCTACGGTAATATTCGAAACTAGATGCAAGGTACTTGACAGCAGGCGGGTCCAGAAGGCAGCCATTGGCATGTAAGGTGTTGGAAGGTGCTTGATGAGACTGAGGCTGCAGAATGGGTTGGTTACCGGCGCTCATCCATTCTCTTGCATACTGAGTCGGCGATGTCTCTGAAAAGCAGTTCAAAGGGGGGTTGAGGCCCTCAGAATTTTCTTCTTCGGCGGAGTTCATCTGTTCCGACTTGAACATCATTGACCTCTTCCTCTTCATCGTACACGACTTTGTCAATCTCGGAATGGATCTTAGATGCGACAGGGGAATATGCCAATGTATGTATGTACGTGGGGTTATCACAGATATAATGTGATATAGGTGAACACACAGAAAGTTATTTAAGTTATATTTAATTTACAAACGTTTCACTGTTGTACAGCTTCATCAAGAGTAAATAACAAATTATAAAAATATCAATATCAAATTACAAAGTTCAGCACACAGCAGGACACAATATTTCAAACTGATTCGACAGGACATGATTTTGATTTTCATTTCTTTTCTTCTCAAGTTTTCGTGCTTAATGTTTTATGTTTTTTTCTTTAGCTGGTTTTGCCCCCCCCCCCCAAGACGCCCAACTTACAAAACCTGAACGAAGGTTAGTGTTCGGAAGAACTGAAATGAAGGCTGCTTCGAGTGTTTTCCTAATCTGCTTGTTTTTCGTTTCGGCTAAAACTTCAGAGCTATCAAATTTTGGTAAGTGGTCACATTTGTCTATGCGAACTACTAACGCATTTGATGTTCTATGAAATCTAACGTCGCGCTCATGTTCCTGTATCTTTGTTTTCAAACCTCTGCCCGTTTCCCCTATATAAGATTTTGAACATCCAGAACATGGAATGCTATAAACTATGCTATTTTCAGAAGTAACCCTTTCTTTAATGTTTTAGAATTTCTCCAGTCTTCGCTCCTGAGACTATCCCTACATTCAAACCTGAACGTGCTAAGAATTTTGAAATCGTAGTAGGCTGCTTTCGTGTTCGGAATGGATATGTAGCGGTCTGATTTAGAATCTGGTTTTTCTTGACGTGTTTTCCTTTATAAATCTTCTCTGCCTTTTGTTTGAGCATGAATAGCCACCCTCGGGGATATTTAAGTGTTTCAAATCGTTTGCAGATATGATCTATTTCAGCATGTAGATATTCAGCACTGCAAATCCTAAATGCTCGTAAAAACAACCCGATCACAATGCCGCTTTTTGTTTTTTTTTCACTATGTCCAGAAAAATAATGAATGTAGTCCTCTTTGTTTGTTGGTTTTCTGTGAACCTTAAATTTTAGTCCATGATCAGTGCATGATCAGATCAGTATGTATGTACATATATCCCGGAACTTTTCAGCCACTTAACCTAGATCGTTACATTCGGCCATCTGTATCAGCAGCCACATGTAGGCCCCTCTGACGGGTTACCTTCACATGAAATTTTAACATGACCGGAATACCTTTCGCAATGTCCGCTCTGCACATGAACAACGGCACGAAGTCCGCTCCACCTTCTGTAGCGACGGCACCCCAGCACTGACCTAGATATGTCGGAAAACAGGTCTTATTCAGGGCTTTTAGAATGGTCTTTTAGAATGGCCCAGCTAAAGTCTGTGACCACAGCAGGTGGTAATATAACCTTCGCGGTCTGCCGTCGGAACTCGTCGTTGACATGTAGCAGAAAGTTGCTGATGGTTGCCGTTGAATGTGAATTTGACAGCATAACAGGCAGGGGGCTGGAGCCACCCTCATCGCCTTTCACTACGGCGTAACAATAAAAATCTCTGTCCTTTTCTTTACGTACAACTGAGCCTGTCGCATCAGTATGAAATATTCATGTACCACGGTGACAGTGGCGTAGCAGTTCTTTGAAAATATGCACCTTAAATGGTTCCAAACCAATGCGGTGTACGTAACCGAGTATTTTTTCCGATATTACGTCCTCTTCCCGAGTAGTTTTCATGGTACCATATACCTCAAAACCATGATACCATATACCACACATCAAAAGTTGCATTTTGGTCGAATCCCCATCGCCCTGGCCTCAGTTGCGGCATGGCGAATATCATCCTGGCTAGGGACACTCGTGGTATTTCCATCCTTTAACTCCGATTCCGGGGCGAGATGCAGAAGGTTTTCTCCGGCAAGATACGCGCCTTTGCCTCGGGCAAAACTTCACATCCCACGATGCCGCCTTCCTGTGAGCCTCCTTCCTCGAGAGGGACCTTCATGTTTACACTCTCCATGACGCTGGACCATCATTCGTATTTCTTCACCTCCGAATCGGTGTGTCCCGGACAGCGGAAGAAAAGCGTCTGCAGCCCGGGAAAGTGCACCGGGCATAAAGCCCTCATATATAAACTTGCCTTCCTCGACACTTTCTTTTAAATACTCGAGCTCAGAAAGGAAAACACAAAGCACGAATCGAGGATACTTCGCAGTTTCTTCACGAAAGCATCTGTCCAGCCCTGTCGCAACTTATCATCCTTAGGGCTGAGTAGAGAGACCCACTCTTCTTCCGAGAATATGGTTTCCAACTCTTCCAGTATATCTTCCTTCGCACAATTTCGCTTCGTATGCTCCCTTTCATCGCCGCTGCATTCCGATCCGACAGCTACACCATGCGTTTTTAGGAATATGTCCCACAATCTGCATTTGTATTCGAGTCTCTGGAGCTGCCAAGGTCTGCGACGTGCCGAGGTCTTCAAAGTTAGGCTCGTGCCGAATTGAATGTCCACGGTCTCCCGCTGAGGATCCGTGGGTAGATCGGAAGTCAACCACGCTTCGTCATTCATCATTGGTGAAAACATGTCGTCTCCGCTTGACGAGGCCCTTAGTGGATCATTTACACGCCGCTTCTCTTCATAGTGTTAGCTCATCATCAGAAGGCGATGACGAATCGTGGTTGTTGTTCACCACAGCTTCCACTGGGATGTCACCTTGAGCCTCATCCAGCATTTCAGTGACCACGTTATGAAACTCAAGAGTTTCGCTGGTATTCCACATGCAATCGTTTGGCGATTAGCTTCAACCTTTTCACTTGCTTCCCTCCCAGGTGCTTTCCACGACAGGTGTTGCTGACTACGAGTATGCATTCCAAAACGGTCAGCAGTTGAGATGATGCCGGCGGGCCTGCTCGATGGCGGATTGAAGTGACTGCGAAAGGAGGGAGAGACAGAGAGGGGATTTGAAGGAGTGAGGGATTAAAAGTATGAGAAAAGTACTAAACATAAATATTTCTTTAGTTCGAAGGAGTCTGTGAACAGTCATTAGAAAAAGTTGAGAGGAGACAGAATAGGACGAGTAACGCTTTAAACGGTAGACTTGTGGGAGGCATTTCGAATGAAAATACGGTAAAATATATGTTGGAACTACTTGAGGATGATTGGGTAGTTTTCAACACTTGGGTACCCCTCATAATTATTTATGTTTTCGAAATATGTTATTCAGTGTGGATTTTAAAACTTACAGCTACTTGCAAAATCTACGCAACAAACTATAGGGATTAAAAAGACGTGGGTATTTGTTTCTAAAAATGAAAAAAACTAGCGAAATATATCCTAGGTGCGAGCCGTTGGCGCACCCCGCGTGCTGCGCAGGGCACGTTGACGTGTCCCTATTCTGCATGTGCCGTGAACATGACCTTGAAGACTATTGTTGATGGAGCGAAGGCCAGGCATTAACAAAATACACTTGCTTTGTATTCGTTTGCCGGCCTTTTTCCTTCCTTGTTTCAGTAATTGCAATTACTGTCTAGGCATAAAACAGCTAAAAATGGACACCAGCACGCGAACGCGCGCACCTCAGAGAAGATAGACCAAAAGCTAAAACTTTGGGTATTTGTTTGCAAGTGTATAATAAATCACGTGCGGTAATCACCCATAGCAAATGCTTAAGCACTCTCTTGCCAGTTACTCAGATGTTTCTCGAAGCTCGTCAACACGTTTCGTAAAACAGTGTTTGTAATGATTTCATCGATTATACTTGAATTGGCTTTTGACTTAGCTGACGAAGGCGGGTTCTTCTGTAATTCCCCTAGTCCTGGGAAGGAGACATTGTCCGAATCTTCAGGTCTGAAACAGCTCAAGGCAAGAACATCTCAGGTTGGCTACCCACATATCCTTGATGCGACCTTGACCTTGATACCGAAGTGAAATAAACTTTGCGTGAACTGAGGCTTTAAATTGCTCCCAGAAGATATGCTTAGTGAATAAAAATTTACCTTCAAAAAGTTGAAGTATGAAAGAATTAAATTTACTGAGATTTAGAGACTAATGAATTACATATAGTATATTCTTAGTACCAAACAGCGAAAGGTTAAGTATGTGTGCAGTGATTACAAGTTGTATGTGCTGTAATACAAGTATGTGTCCATTAGCTGCCATATTAATCAGTCAAAATGTTATCAAATACCTAATAAAAAGGCATGAAAAAATAATATGTGCTGTCAGAGTCTAGTACCCTTACTGCAACTGCCTGCTATGATCAATAATTGCTTAGATTATCATTGCTAAGATAGCAGACAAATGTCATTTGACTGTAGCAGTCACCACGCTGAGACTTAAGCTACTGAAGGATACATTTAATTCACATTTTGTTAAAAGAATACATATAATTTCCATATATCCAATGCCTGCAACCAAATATAGGTACTCAACCAGAGGACAAGTACCTCCTAATACCACAACCATCATCCAGCAAATCCTAGAAAGATTGAAGCAGATCAATGAGCATCACCACATTCACCTGCTCAATGGAAACTTTGGTGGAATCATCACAATTTTGTTAAGCTTGATTTGATAAAATTGACCTAGGTAGGCAACAAAGAAACCTACCTGCAGTTTACCTGACTTCATGGGCACCAAACAGCATATAATTTTCTAGGTGCAAAGCCAGAACTTGCAACTCTCATCTTGATCTCCACAGGTCTACAGTTTGGATATCTCACATGCACTTGATTAAGATGTGCGCTCTAATTGACACCCTCAAAGGACACTACTCTCCTGGGCTTTTGAGATCTGGCAGACTTCACTTTGTCCTACGTTTCTCTGGCTGCGGCATGATATATAGGATTTGGTAGTGGGTTTACCACTGACAACAAAACCTCCTATTTTGATTTAGCTCAACTACAGCCTCTTAGTAAGTAAGATACCCACACAGCAGCTTCAACACGTATTTCTGACTGTTTTCTTCTCGCTACCCGGCGCCAGAAACGCAAAACTTTGTGGTTACCCAAGTGGCTACCTGTGGTCCCTAATCGTAATTTTCGTTGCCAGTCTGGCTACCAGACCATCTCTAATTTCGAAAAACGAGTCCTCAAATACAACGTAAGCAGTGGAGTTACTATCTTATGCGGAGTAATTTCACTATGAATCCTGATACAGACTTTAAATTTTTCTCTTCTTTTCCAAAATAAATGGTCGATTTCATATAAGAGAATGAATATAACCGTTCTCATGTCATCACAAATTAGAGTACCTTTATCTCATGGCTTTATATGGGTCAATTTCGTTGCCGATATGGTTACCTACCCATCTCTAACTTAGCTGCGAAATAACGTGAGTGAGTAAGGATAAATTATTTGTCACTAATTTGTATCGTCTGTCACTAAAGTTATAATGGTACCTAAAATCAGTCAAGGTAGCATTGCATGCTATGGATCGTTCTTTTACGAGGCGGTAAGATCGTGGACTTGGTTTGCGCTGGCAAGTACAATTCTTGATGTCTGTCCATTCTCCGTGATTGGCTACCTAAGTTCTGGTCCTTGAACCTCATTTGGCTACCCACGAGCTTGAGCGAGTTGGTGAGATTCTTGACCTCTGAAACAGCTAAATGCAATAAGTAAAATAAAAAATTGTTGGTCATGGTGTAGCATGATCTCGAATTCGAGGCTTTGCTACACTATGACCAAGAATTTGTGATTCTACCTATTGTATTAGGCTGGTGCTGATGAAGAGCTGTGCCCAAATATATAGATAGCCCTAGCGTATTAGCTGCATTTTGCATTCAGGATTCGAGAAGGCAGGCCATTATGCATCTTGTCAATTTATAATCGCGCTCCCCGGCTCAGTACTCCTACACCTACAAATAATGGAGTGGTTTTACCTAGCTGAAGAACTTTACAGCTTATCATTTGGATAGTTCTATAGCTAATCCCGGACGCTGTGCCTTCCTCACTCGCCAAATTGGCAGAATTTGATCCCCGCTTTATGTCGTTAATGCTATGCCTAACGCTTTAAACCGGCAACTTGTGAGGAATGCTTAAATCAAAAGTAAAAATAACATTCAGATTGATAAAAGACAGACTTGTTTTGTCACTCACCACCCACTTTTCCATCAACTATCGTCTAGGTCAAGACCAGGGTGCATCATGCTCGGCGGGCGTGCGCTACCCACTGCGCAGTTTGCGCCAAGGCGCTCATCCATATTGTAAGCCGATGGATTTTCACGCTTAAAAGCATGTATCCGCGGCTTTTATCGCTGACCTCAATGTTCTAAGACGTTCTCTTTCACGTCCAGGTGTCAGTTTTCGTATAAACGCTGAAGAATACCTTTTTAACCAACTTAGTGATTGAACTTTTCGTGTAAAGGGAATGTAGCACCTTCATAATGGGATTTGAACTGAAATAGCTATGTGGTAGAGCGCGCCGAGAAAACACTTCTTCGAAATTTCATTTGCTCCGGAACTTACTGCTTGCAGAGCAAAAATGGTAAAAATTTACCGCCTATCGACCCCCTCCTCCCCGTGGTGACCGCGTGGTATGAATTGAACTCAGGGACGTGGCGTAATGCTCAGGTCCGCTGCACGGAAAAGGTTCTTAACATCTTTAAAAAAGTTTGAAGTTTTTTTTAAAGTTCGAAAACTTCCCTATGTCTCAGCGAGGAAAAACAGTTATAGTTTTGATTTCGATTAAGTTGTAGGGTTCGCCGTGAATTAAGGTATAACTAATGTTTTCTCTTCAATTATCGTTTTCCCGCTCTCTGTTATGCTCTACGAATCTACAGACAATTTTTTGTGTGAGTAGTGTCTGAAGACATTCTAGGGCATCACCGGTAAAAAACAGATATATTTCAGAAATAGAATAGGTTGTAGAGTTTACCGTGAATTCGGGTATAATTTTTCTTCTTTAATTATCGTTTTCCCGCTTTGTGTGCTACTTAACGAATTAACAGACGAAAAATTATTTTTGTGAATGGAGTGTTTAAACTTTCATAAGGCACGGCGGTGAAAGACACATATCCTAGAAATCGAATCAGTTGTGGGGTTCGCCGCGAACTCTGGTATAAATGATGTTCTCGCTTTCATTTTTGTTTTGTCAGTCTGTGTTACATTTAATGTCCCTACACAGATAAAGTATATTTGTGACCTCGAATTGAGGTCTGGCTACACTATAACTGAGAATTTGTCATGATTCTGATGAAGGGCTGTGCCCGAATATACAATCTTCAGTATTTTTTTACATCCGGACTCGAGGGGACAGGCCAGTGAACACCTTATCAACTTATCATGTCTTTCGCTTTAATTTTGTTTTCCGCTCTGTGTCACTTTTAACGCATCAAGAGACAATTTTTGGTGAATAGAGTTTGAAGACTTTCCTATGTCTCAAGAAGGAAAAAAACAATTTTCTTTGAACTTGAATATGTTGTAGTGTTCGCCGTGGATTTGGGTATAAATCTTGTTTTTCATTTTAATTTTAATTTTGCCGCTCTGTGTTATGCTTAACACATCCTGACACCCGATCTCAATGATCTCGGGACCCATTGTTGTACGAGCCGAATTTCAGGAAAGAGCGACGCTCGGTGTAGGTAAGCCGGCGAGTTGACCTTAGACTCCTCCATCGCACTAAGGCAGGAAATCTTTGTTGCCCCGCATCACGCTCGCATTGGGCTCAACATCCACACTCGAGCGAGTGTTCTCCCGGCCGTGCTGCGTGCCCAGTGTTCTTCCGCCACCACCGTGTAAGTCTTCACCAGCCGCATCGCCCTCGTCCACCTGTGCTCCTGTGTACCCTTAAAACCCTGCTATATCTCATCTCACTTTTTCACCTGAATCTTGTTTAATTTAAGTGCAATACACTTGCACCATTGCGAACCTTGACGTCTCACTGAGGACAGATGTTTCTTGTTTATTGAAGTGCAAACGGAAGCGTATAAGGTCAGCCGAAGTTCAGTGGCGTGTTTACCTCCAGCCGCGTACATGCTTGCTCACCTTCGGACATCCCAGACTCCTGATGCCACCAGGCTTAACGGGAATGTGGCACCTTGGTCGAATCCTTAGTGTAATTGTGGTCGAATCAATTTAGTGTAATTAAGCCTACTTTAGCCGAAAATAATAAACCACTCATGATTTCTCTGAAAAATGTACCTACAGTAAGGTCAATATTTTGATTTTTAAAATACTCCTGTAGGAAAAGAAATAAATATCTGCCTGTGGATGATGTAATGATCTGGCAACCACTACCATACCCGAAACGCTTCAAGGGCTTCGATTGGCTGATGCTCATCGTGACGTCAGCATATGTCGTCACACCAGCAGCTTACAACAATGGCTGCCTGGCGAGAGGTACATGAGAGGTGCATTTCGGGTAGGTTTCAGCTTTTTTACGGAAATATCGAGTTCCATGACAAGTGATATGTAGAGTACCGGCTTTTCCGAATTGCTTTACAACTTAGCTATCTCAGTTAAAATCATGTTATAAAGGTGCCACATTCCCTTTAAAGGTTCAGAGTGCGCGTTAGAATCAGGCATCGTTGACCAAACTGGAAAGACAGGCTGCAGAAAAACCAGCGGGAAAATTATATTTACAATGACAAAAATTGGAAAAAATATAAAAACTATTGCAACCGCCTCAACCATCGACAATAATCGTTCGGGGTAAATTGGTGAATGATTACGTATGTACAATGGCTTCCTTACTGACCCGAACAGAAACAGTATGGGACAAAATAAACAACCTATAAGAGTAGAGATAAGTTTCCACCAACATACATGACTACCTCTTCCAAAGGTACCACCAACACCCAGCGAGCCAAGAGATGCACAACTACCCTCATCAACCATGAATCAAGGCTGTACCAAACAAAGTCCACCATTTCACCATGAAACCTCGGCATAACAACGCAAGCAACATGAATGACATTACGATGCGGGTAGGTCCGAATGCTGCCTGCATTGGAACAAGCAACAATAAAACTTCCGCGCCCTGGGAACTTCCACTGGAGAAACCCAGCCCCTGGAGGAGCATTGTAGCTAACTACAAGCTTACAACACCGACCTACACAGTTATCTTTCTATCCACGTACTTTATGCCAGTAATGAGTCATCCATAGGCTCATTCCAACTTCAATTATGATAACTCGATAAGTTTTCCCTCGACGGCGACTTGGGGATGAGATGGCTTAGTGGATAGCACCCTTGTATTCTAAGCGACTGGTCTCGGGTTCAAGTCCCGGCGGAGCCTCTGAATAAGTCGATCTGTTCCCCGAAATCCCTTCCAACAGGGTGAGAGTTGGCGGCGCCGACCCTGGCAGTTGGTGCGTCGTTAAACCCCAACAATTATTATTATCAACGGCGGCTTCGGTAAGAATACGTCGATAATGAAGTTTGTGATTTAGATAAAGCGACGACGATAACGATTGCCATTTTTGGCGGTTTTATCAAGGGCACAAAACACATAATACTTGTACCAGACTTAGATATGAGTAGGTAATCTTTAGCAACGCTTCTTTTCTAAAAAAAGATGTAGGTAGGTATTTCGCTGCATTTAGCCGCCTGAACTCGCATTATCAACTCTGGACACTACACTCCACACTGGGGGCTGGCACAGGTGTTTCAGGATATGTTCAGTGTGACTCTGGCCCAAGTCAAAACAGCAGTGGGAACAAGGTGAATGCTCCCGTCCCATCTGAACAGTCCAACATTATCTGTCCAACATTACTTTAACCCTCGCCCCACTGGGGGCTATCGATGCCCCCTAAGGTTTTTCCAGGATAGCAAAAAACGACGAGGTGCACCACCGCAGCTGACGGCTCTGCCTATCATCCCATTATTTTCCCACCATCCCTGAAATTTTTTACCCCGGGTCACCCAAAGTCAGATCACCAGGCGAGGTCAACCAAGGTCACCTCACTTCAACTTTTGAGCCCTATAAGAGCTACATTTCTAAATCGATCAATTTGAAACTTTCTGTACTTTATTACCCTTCCAGGGCCTACAAGGTGTATATCCGGAAATTTTGGATTTCGTGACCTGAGGTCAGGTCAAGAGGTGAACTTGACCATTGAAAAAGCATGGAAAAAGCTGTCTTATGATCTAAAAGTCACAAGACGATTGCAAATGCTCAGATTGCTCAGAAAAGCGTTCTTGGTCACCCTTTCACGGATCCCAGGGGCCATATTTTCACTTTAAACTCTCCGGAGTCATCCAAGGTCATTAGGGGTCAAAAACAGTATTTTAACGATAACTTCTGACCTAATTAAGCTAGAGCGCTGAATCAAACACCATCGTGTATGTCTCGCCACTGGCTTTCATTTGCTATACGACAAGGCTACTTTCTGACCTTCTGTGACCTCAGGTCATATTAGGTTACGATGTGACCTCTAGAGGTCAAACCACTGGCGGGAGGTCATAAGTTCCGCATAGCAGAAAAATTTATGGCATTTTCTTATCAAATTTACTTTACCAGATCTCAATAGCTCTAATGGCATAAGAGGTATGCCCAGTTTGCTTAAGCATTGCATATTTGAGTGAAAATAGCCGATCTTGACCTAACTTGACCTTTGGAGATAAAACCATTGACCTGAGCGCTTAAAAATGCAAAGTAATTTCTTACTGAATTCACGCGAGCTTTCTAATGCACTTTGCAGATTTGTGCTAACCCCCATATTTTCGGAGTTAGAGGGAGGGCATCGATGGCCCCCGGTGGGGCGAAGGTGGCGCCGGACCCCCGGTGGGACGCGTGTTGAAATTGACTTTACATAACATAGTATAACATTAACATAATATTCACATAATATTAAAATTAACATCACAATATTACTGCACATTATCTAGCTTCCCCGACTACCCGGGTAGGTACGCCACTACGTCTTCATTCTCTTTTCCAGGCCTTCTTAGCACAACTTTGCATGTTTCGTCCCTTCCCTACCCCCGCACTCATTAATTCAGCCGCTCCTTCCCTTCTGTTCCGCTCCCAGTGGCGGATCCAAGGGGGGCGAAAAAGGCAATTGCCCCCCAAACGGAAAAGCTCGGGGCAAAACTATGTTTTTGCCCCCCCCAAAGCGATCGACTTCCTTTTTCCCCGACTCCTTTTTAGCTTGTAAGCAAGATTTTGGTGCTTCAACTCTCAACTTCAAACAGAATTAGTGAAGTTCAGTGTAAATATTGGGGCTTGGATAGGAAACAAAGTATCTTGAGTCCATATTTTTCACCCCGTGTCGTTTTTTTGCTTTTCGTCTCCAGTTTCCAAAATCCTATCGAAAAGGCATATTGTAAGGCAATTTTTCACTGCGCGACGTTTTTTTTTGCTTTTCGACTTTGGTTTGCCCCTCCCAAACCACCCGGCTAGATCCGCCACTGTCCGCTCCTTCAACTGCCTGAGAACGTCTTTGTTCCTTCCTCTCTTCAGCAACTGCTTGAGCGCGCCTATATGTATTTGTCACTCCCTAGTTGCCTGGGCACGCCTCTGAGAAGGTAGGTATCTTCTTCCCCGGCTGCCTGAGTACGCATATGTGCCCTTCTCCCTCTTTCCCACCTGCTCGAGCACGCCTCTGCGCATTGTTTACACTCCAACTACTAGATCACGCTCCTGTGCATTGCTCCACCTTCCCCGGCCTCCTGAACTCATCCCGGCACGCTGATTTTCTTGTTCAGCTGCCTGAGCTCGGTTCTGTGTATTGAATCTCATTTTCCAGCTGCCTGACACATATCTCTGTACATTTATTTCCTCTCCCAGCTACCCAAGCACGCCTCTGCGTCGCGTAGGCGGATCCAGGATTGCCAATCGGGGCGGGGCACTTTCCTAGGGGAGGTCGCCATCCGGACCAGGGGGCGCCACTTTTGACCGGCAAAACCTATCAGATGAGCGCAAAATCCTATCGGTGGGCGCCGATTTTCGCCTCCTGGTGGAGGGGCTGAGAAGCGACATTTCAGGGAGTTGCTGTGACCATTCCAGGGGGCGCCGAGGGTCGATCGGGAGAAACCATTTTCCCCTTTGCACCCCCTCCTGTATCCGCCTATGCTACTTTGCAAATTCTTGCTGTTCTTCAGCATGGACCTGGGCAGGCGGCGGCAAGGCCCTAGGGCGGCTGGCCGCTTTTCTGCGGTATCTTGGCTTTCCTGTACGTTTCTGCTTCGCATGATTGCCGCTAGGTGGTCGCGTGGTTGCCGGGATCAGTCTCCGAGTGACGCATCCAGGTATATCTCATCCATGCCTTGGCCACGGTGCCTTGGCTTCATCTGGTTCAACCTCCACCACCAATCTGGAGCTGCCCATACTGTGACGTCACATTGGCTTTACAGTTTTCCCTTATCAAGATGGTTACATGTTATGAGTGATCAAATAGGGGGGGGGGGGGGGCCCCCCCCCCCCCCCCCCCCCCCCCCCCCCCCCCCCGCGCCCCCCCCCCCCTCTCCCCCCCCCCCCCCCCCCAGAGGGGGGGGGGGGCCCCCCCCGGTGGGGTTTGGCCCCCCCCTCCTTTTTTTTTTTTTTGGGGGGGGGGCCCCGGCGGGGGGGGGCCCCCCCGCCGGGGGGGGGGCCCCGGGGGGGTGCCCCCCGGTCGGCAATCCTGGATCTGCCTTTGGATCAAATTGAAACGTTTTGAACAGACTTTGGAGGGATTCTAAATTTTTATCATGATTTAAGATTAAATTCGTGTCATAATTGGTCATTGCAATAGAATATAATGTCAATTAGTTCACAAAATTTGCATCTTACCTGAGCCTTGCAAACGTTATAAAGGTTATGTACTATATTTGGCAGCTATGTCGCTACCATATCTTAATGTGACGTCTACTTGGCAGCATGAATCTTTTAAGAGCAATCCTTATGAAAAGTAACCTTGATCCATTCAGTGCAGTTGAAGAATCGCTGATAATTGGTTTGTTGTGTCGTTATGTGTGGTGGGAGGGTTGGGGTTGGGGTTGGTGTTTCCGACAGAATTTGCCGTTCGCTGATTGTGCGGTAGTTGTGGTGCTTGTTTCTTTAAACAGTGGTGCTCGTGTGTGCAGTAAAGCTCTCTTTAGAAAATATGTGAATATTTGCCTAGTGGTGATGGCTACCCCATATTTTCGTCTTGTCCGTTGGCAAGGTCCTGCGCTGGTAATTTGAATGACATCCTGAACGATGGAGGCTTTTGTGCCTCATCTCTACTGATGAGCTCATATCTGTGAGGCCTGAGGTCGTAGCACAAGGGGGAAGGAGGATGTCATCAAAAGAAATTTATTGCAAGGTGAGTGCAGGCAAGTGATAGTACTGAACCTAGATCCCTATTTTGAAGAATAGGCCAAAATGGGCTCAATATTGATATGCCATGTGCCATGTGTTAGGTAGACATTGAAGGGGTTAAATGATGTGCCAACTGTCAGTGTCATACATCATCAAAAACTTTCATCCTGCTGGGCTGATCTTGGGGATCAGATAAACTTTTTCAGAGTCTGTGGGGATATGAACCCAGGACCTTTGCCTCAGAATGCAGGTACTCTACCACCAAGCAATGCATCCCCTGGAGGCTACTTAGGCCTATGATATCTGATGGCAGCAAGCTCTCAACTAGTGACATAGAGTTTAGTCTGCATTCAGGTTCAGGGTGAGGAACCTGTAATTGGACTCTCACCTGTCTAGCAGTGCATTCAAAAGCATGTTTTGATGGCATGCAAGCTACTCTTGAAGTGTGACTGTTCATGTAGTTTATCTTCCACACCCGAGATGCATTGTGCTAGGTGTTGAGTTGTGTTCTACGTTTAAGAAGGGTTGAATTACAGAATAAGGTGAGCAATTGCGTACCATATTCTAATGGCCATTTTAAGACACAATCTTATGTGCTGAAAATGAATTTAGCAACCATTTCTTCCGCAAATAATTTTCTCCCATCGAAATTTCCCTCCTATATTACCACTACACTACCACAGAAATGTCGCGCCACGACACCAACACCACACAGCACAGCAATGCTACTGTTTATTAAAGATGCCAGATACCATGCCAGGATAAGAGGGATAAAACACTCCAAAATAAAAAACCTCTACATAATGCAATGACGCTCGTCAGTTTGTACAATGGCGGATGGATGTGATAGTTGCAAAATAAAGTATTATCAGGCGATTTCTGATGCGAGCGAAGCAGGTTAGGTTAGGTAAGGTTTAGTTTAGGTTAGGTCAGGTTAGGTCAGGTTAGGTTAGGTTAGGTAAGGTTAGGTCAGGTCAGGTCAGGTCAGGTCAGGTCAGGTCAGGTCAGGTCAGGTCAGGTCTGAGTGGATGTGCTGGCTTTGTTTTGTTCATTCCGTTTTGTTCCATTCCTTCTGTACGAGTGACAGAGCTTTTTGAAGGTTTTCTAGAGGTTTTATTAACTAGTGCATCGGTTGACTTTTGGATAACTACAGCCTGCCCCTGCTCGTGCTACGATTGTGACGCATTTCCAGCAGTTATTCGCACTTGGTCCGCAGTGTTGTGTGGTGTGCCTTATGGAAAAAATATTATTTAATATTTTGGAAACGGTAGCTCGGCAGAAAAAATGTTGTTGGATATTTTGTAGGGCGTGCTGCAATCATTCGAATGAGACAACTTTCTTAGTTGTCAGTGATTGCTCACCTTATTCTGTAAATTAACCTTAAGAAGTATGATGGTATGGTCCCCAGTGTTGATATTCCTGTCCATGTCTGCTGTTAACATGTCAGCATTGATATATCCAGTGAGGTATGCAGTCTGCAGTATGATGTAGGTACCTGGGGTAAAAGTCAAAGCTCAGTTTAACATGCCCTGCTGGGGTTCCTGGCATGACACATCCTGCTGGGGGTGTACTTTGCCCCCGCTGTATCTCATCTCCAAAGAAAGCTAAATAAAAAATTGACTGATGGTACTACTTGAAAGTTCTTGTCAAGAGGAAAATAAATAATAATACCTTGTTATTTAATCAGGTGAAAGTGAGGTCAGCATAAGTCAAGAAAGGTTTCATAGGGTTACAACAGGGCAGTGTAGGTTTTCCCCTCTAGATCTTTAATCAGTTGAGCTAGAGCAAACCTTGATGCATCATTGAATTTCTCTCATGGTGTCAAATTGAATGATGTATGATTAGGTCAAATGGTAAAATGACCTGACATTGAGCTAGGTCAGGGGCACAGGGTGACCTGGTGTGGTCATGTTGCATATCAATTGACTCCCTGTGACAAGATAAACACAATGCAAGCAAAATGGAAGCTTTATCTCGATTCAGTGAGAAGTTATTGGCAAAACAATCACTGTCATCGCCTGTGACCTCACATAACTTTTGAGAGGTCAAATGGTCTAAAACTTAATTTTTTGGCAAGATTGTGGTAAGAATACATGGTTTCAAGAATTTCAGGTTTATCTATCCATTTTTTACTGAAAGCAAGCCCTTTCTGTTTCTCACCCTAGCTTATAATGGGGTGACCAAAAATTGGCCCCACCTTAGGTCAACAATATCAAAATTCCGGGATAGCAGTAGGCCCCGAATGACCTTATCACATTGTGAAAGTTTGAAATTGATCGGTTTGCAGATGCTCCTAAGGCGCCGCTTCAAACTCGTGATTTTAGGTTTGACCTTGAATAGCTCTTTGACCTGACGTGGCCTGGCCTAAAAAGCTTGGTCAGATGCGTAAAATCAATCAGGGATAAGGTACTTTAAATATCGTTGTTCTGCGTCCCTCAGTTTCAGTGTTATCTGGGGAAAAACAGGGGCGAATTTGCCTCCAGCGGGGCGCTTGTTAAGTCATATTAAAGCTGTATCCATTCAATGACAAATAAACACATATAAATGTGCTGTCTCAAGATGCCAGATGAGTACTGAGTGGGTCTGCGGTACAACTTAATCATTTAAATGGTGTGGCTATTCCTATTGCTGTTTCCAAGAGTGACTCGTAGATAGGGTTGCTAGGTTTCTGAATTACAAATACACCAAATGTGTGCAAATTTATGGCCCAATCACAATCAGAAAATGCCCAAAATACATGCAGGATAGATATGCCAAGTATTCAATTTATAAGTACCATCTTTTATTTGATATTTTTAGTGTCAGGTTACCAGTTTTATCACCTTGTCTGGTTTTACCAGGGTTAGGTAACAAGCTTATGAACCGCAATGGTTTAAACAGTTTTTGATTGTTTGAACATCTCCTGTGAAAAGAAAAATCTCCTTTGGCTTGTTTCACAAAATGTGTCATCCCTCAGTAATTTAGTTGCGTTAAAAGTATCTGTTTTGGCGAGAAGCCACCAAATCGGCACCCATTGCCTGTGCATTTGTAATTAATAAGGACTCATTCATTTATACTTCATCAGAAATACATATGTATTTTCCCTGAAATAACGCCTGTTTTAACATTGCAAACAGCCTGAGTGTTTTATAGAATGTAAGTTTAAAAGTGTTTGTATAGAATGTGGGGGCCGGGTGGCCTAGTGACTTAGTTGCCAGTTTTCAGATCGGATAGCATGGATTAACGTGGGTTCAATCCCCACGGCGGGAAACCGCCTTCCATGTCCAAGCTGACCCGGTGGAAAGAATCATTAAAAATTGCCTGTAATTTGGCAAGTGTGCCTGTTGAGAGTGGTCCTAATAAAACGAAAACAAGAATAGCAAAGTGTTATCTAGCATGTACTGCCCATTTTGTCCGAGGACGTACATTACTGGGAATACAGCACCTTGGTGGAATTCTAGAGTGTAGTGATTTTAGGGGCAATCTGGATTGAAAATAATGGATCTCGCCTTATTTTTTTCCGAAAATGGTTAATAACTCTAATAAATTGTTTTTTTATTTTTCTTCTGTAGAGGTAAAAAATATCGAAGTCGTGTGACGTCAAATCGGTGTACGCCTTATGCTAGATTCAACCTTCTTTACGCCAGAAATGAATATGAATGTCAATGAAGCATATTTAGCTGAAAACCTGTTTGGTCTGTTAGCACAGTTTGTCAGCAGGGCCTCTAACCTCTCCGCCAGAAAAACAACATCAGCGCCACAATTGCGTCTGGTATCTGCTAACCCAACGAAAATGTAACATAATGCTTATCTACCAATCACAAAATTGTAGGCTGCCGCTGTCGTGCTTATACTCTTTTTCGCTGGCACGGCAATACACGCTGGATACAAAGCCTATGGGAGCCCAAAGTCCAGAGGGTTCTGACGCCGCAGCCCGCGTGCCCTCCACCCATGGCTTCTGGATATGTTTAAACAGTTTCATGTTTCAAACTAGTCTCCCGAATAAAGTTCTACGCATTTTCAGTGGGTGGCATCGAAGGCACATTTAACGCGTAGGTTTAAACAGGTCCAAACATAGATAACAGGTCTGTCATCTATGGTCCAGCAAATAATTTTTGTCGGCGCAGCGGGCCTGGGCGTTACGTTACGTTACATTACGTTACGTTCTCAAGTTCAACTCTTAACACGTTACCACACGGGGAGGACGGGGTTGGTAGGCCCGGTCACACAGCCTTAGCAGCCGACGTGCCTTAACCCCCACCGGGGGCCACAGTCCCCCAAAGGTTTTTCCGGGATAGCAGAAAAAACAGGCGCAGCACCGCGGTTGAGGCCACCTCTCACTGCATCATTTTCCCATCATCCCTGAAATTTTTACCCCGGGTCACCCAAGGTCAGGTCACCAGACGAGGTCAACTAAGGTCACCTCACTTCACCTTTAGAGCTCGTAAGAGCTACATTTCAAAGTCGATCGATTTGAAACTTCCCACACTTCATGACCCCTCCAGGGTCTACAAGGTGATATCCGGCATTTTTCGATTTCGTGCCCTGAGGTCAGGTCACGAGGCGACCCCCCATTGGAAAAGCATGGGAAAAGCTATTTCATGATATAAAAGCCACAAAAATGATTGCAAATACCAGACTGCTCAGAACAACGTTTTGGACACCCTTCACGGATCCCAGGGGTCATATTTGCCCTTGACTTTCCAAGGTCATCCAAGGTCACCAGAGGTCAAAAACAGTATTTGACAATAACTTTGACCTAATTGAGCTAGGGCGGAAACAAACACCATCGTGTTTGTCTTGTCACTGGCTTTCATTTGATATACGGCAAGGTCACTTTTGACCTTTCGTGACCCAGGTCATATTAGGTCACGAGGTGACCTCTGGTGGTCAAACCACTGGCGGGAGGTCTTTACGTTCCACATAGCGGAAAAAGTATTGGCAATTTGCTATCAAATGTACTTAACCAGGCCTCAATAGCTCTAATGACATAAGAGTTATGCCCAGTCTGCTTAATCATTGCATATTTGAGTGAAAATAGCCGATCTTGACCTAATTTGACCTCTGGAGGTCAAACCATGACCTGAGCACTAAAACATGCGAAGTAATTTCTTACTGAATTCACGCGAGCTTTCTATTGCACTTTGCAGATTTGCGTTAACGCCCATATTTTCGGAGTTAGAGGGGGCCATCGACGGCCCCCGGTGGGCGAAGTGGCGCCGGACCCCCGGTGGGGCGCGGTTAAGACTCCAATCGGGTTGGTAGGGGGTTAATTGTTATATTTCTATAGCTAACGGAAGTTTTGGGCAAGTATTAAAAAAGTAATTCCCATCAAGTCGCTTCTCGGCATGCTATATCACATGGCTATCTCTGTTCATATCACATTATGAAGGTGTTACCTTCCCTTTAATTGTTCTGTTTGCTACCGACTTCGTCGCGGGACATTTTGCCCAGTGCACAGCGTAGCAAGATTTGTGCCTTATAAATCGTGGTACGTATTCTTTTGCAGTTTAAAAGTTTTCCAATGAGGTGTTATTAACCTCACCCCACGGGAAGGTGTTGCAACCCTTTTCCCCCGGCCGTAAGGTTTTTTTAGATGTTGCCAGGAAACGGTTACGATGTCTTCACCCTCGCATTTACTCTGGTTTTCGTCATCTTCGTCCTTGCAGAGGGAGAGGGTCTTCGGTGGTGAGACACCCTCCTCCCTTGATTGGTTTCTAATTGACACATTTTCTCAGCAGGAACCAGCGCGTTGCTCCTCACGAGAGCTCCCGATCGATACAAATTTTCATGGCCTTTGGCACGGATAACATAATACCTGTTATCTGTGGATTTGGCTATCAAGTAATATTTCGGGCCAGGTCAAATACAGGATTGTTTGCCTTTCACGGCCAATTTCGACGCTCTGTCTGCTATTGGCCAGGATTCCTGGTGAATAATCTCACGGCGCATGAAGAGGAGCATAACGAATCTAATTTTGCCAGATTTGTTTCATATAGACAAGTCGGAGCCTGCAGTTAAGAATGAAGGGGTGGGCATGAAGAACGCTGAGAAACAGAGTGCACCTACCTGGGCCATTTGCAATAAGGTCAAAATCCGACAAGAGGTCGGAATTCCAAAGCACTTTGCTGTCTATTTACTTCACCTTAGGTGCGGCGAGGGCAACTGACGGGAACAGGGTCCGACTCTGTCGACGTAAGGGACAGGCGACCTCTCCCGTCGCCGCCTGACGCCGACAGCGGGCGCCTCAGTGGGCCAAGGGGGCAGGCGGCCTCCCCCTGCGCAGCCCTCTGGGATCCGTGCCAGTAGGAACAACAGCAGATATGTACGGGAAATTGTATGCTACTGGGCTCTACGTGGGTCCTCCTTATTCCTGGCGATTTCTTGTTGAATTGAGTTTTGTGATTTCCACAAAAGTTGCACCGTTTCTTTTCGAATTGGACGGCATTCTTTGAGCAGTTCAATCACTTAGTTGAGACGGAACTAATGATAAAGACTGTCATCGCCTTTTAACTGAAGGTGTGAATTTGGCTGCGTAATGCTAGTGCAGCAATTAATACGATGCCACCATGCACTAACGTTGAATGACCTGTGAAATTATTTGCAAGGAGACTGGTTCAAACGAAGTTTGGAGTCAAGGTTGACGAGCCCTTTGCGCTCATAACATTAGCAAAGTCCGGTTGACCTGAACCTAATGTAATGAGCGTAATATGATATTAACCGTTGACGTGCCGGAAGATATAATTGTATTGTGTTTGTTGCAAACCCTTTCAAGCATACGGTGGCTTTTCGAGTGCCGTCGTAATGGACATGACACAATCAAACCTGGAAGGAGATGGTAAGGATCATGAACGATGAGTGTCCTGCGAGGCAAAAGCTCTTGAGAGGAAATCCTGTCTTGTTGTAGGCATTGCACCTCTGGCAGGCGGTCCTAAGTCGGGCTCCTTGCCGACCCCACCTCATATCATAGGTCCAACTTTGTCTCAGAACAGACATTGCCAGCCGGCAGTCAGTGTGGACATGGCCATGAGGAGGTCCAACACATTTCTGTGCGCGAGTTCCTTGAACTAGATTAAGGACCCGAACGGGCTAACTCGTGAGAGATTCAACGGTCACGTCCATTGTATCGCTTTCCTCCCCACCCCCTTCCGCCCATGACGGTACACAGGCTGACTGTGATCGGGGAAACAGCCGGGAACTAACTGACGTGTGGCAGAGGAAGCCTTCTGAAGCGCTCCGCCCCCAAAAGGACCATCTAGAAGCTATTCAGGCTCCCGGGTGGTTTAAGATTTCTGCATTGCCCCAGCCGCTTGGTAGCGGTGCAGGGCCGGGTCACTCCCCACACTTACTATCCCGGGAGAAAGCGTGCTCATGCCACCCCACTGTACCCACCCCCTCCGCCTCCACCGGCCACGCTGTCTCCAGGGAAAAATTTATCTGGCTCACGCTTAGGTACAGGATTCGATCATCGGAGAAATGGGAGGTGGTGCTACACGTTTGTTAATGGGATGAAAAGATGGAGATTCGGGGGGGAGAGTAAAGTGCCCCACAAGGTACAGTAAATCCGGGTCCACAGATAGCCTGACTAGCTGTAACGCTCGCGTGCAGGTGTTCTAGGAGGGTGCAAAGCGGCCAACATTCTCCAAAGACGGTGGCAAGGTGACCGCCGTGCGAAGGAACTATTCAGGGAATAGAACCTGTACCTGTTGAAAAGTCAGTGCCCAAACACTCAGCTGTGCAAAGGTGAAACCACATATGTCCCATGCAAAACGTATGGGACATGGTTGGTTTCACCTTGGCCCGGCGGATATTCACGAGCCGCCCGAAGTTGGCAGTCCGGTGCCGCTTCGTGTGTCACTGAGATGTTCTATTGAAGAAGTGGGGGACATGAACTGACAACAGGGCATTTGGACCAGAGCTAGAAACAATCATAATATTCCGCTAGTCTATCGTTCAATCTACCCTTCTAGTTTGCTTGTGTTTTTTTCTCACTTTTCCGTTTTCTGTAATCTTGCTAAAGATAAAGCTCCAAATCATCATCCAATGTAGGATACTACCTGTGGGGGTTGCTGCTGTTCAGGGCGCATGCGCTCGCTACTTCTATATGGTTAAATTCAGGATAAGCATGAATATAGGATAACTATGACCGGTTAACAAACGTGCACACACGTCAATACGCACCAGGAGTGGGTGTTGTCTGTCCGGATTGAGTTTTGCAGCTGGACCGATTCCAGCATCGATCTCTCTCGTTCCACACACCCCATTGATCATCCCTGCATCTGAAAAAAACAGAAGGTTTCATTTGAGACAAGGCCGTGCTGCGTGGTTAGCACGCGGATGGGTGATTTGGACTGCGGACGATCGGTGGGTGGGTCCGTTACGTGGTCTGGTCAAGGGTTGTCACTGTTTATAGTGGGCGTGGAAAGTCAGCCGGGTGGCTTGGCCGGGGTGTGCCCAAAAGTGACGCAGTGGTGTCGTCGGTAGCGCCGAGGACTAGTGCGATCCTTGCGAGTGCGAAGTTCCGCTGCAGACTTAGTGGCTGCTGTGTCTCTCAGTGATAGTGGATTACCGGTTCTAGTGCGATTATTATCGGACGGATTTTCGACTGTCTGTAAATGAAGAATGCAAACTGCGCAGTTTACTCACAGGAGCGTGGAAGATGCCAGGTAGGCGTTTTCTGGTGCTGCGGTGAGAAATTGTAACATCGGTGACAGCGGGATGTCAATTGCTATTGTGTGGACATTTTAAATATAACAGCCATTTGACCTGTATTGTGCCACTGAAGACAGTTGAATGAAGTGGAATGGCAGACAAACGCTCCCTTGGGGTTCCGACCTGCTTTTTTAGCATGGCGTCTATATTGGAGGTGGGACATTTTGGTCTTAATATCCTGGCGGGATTCAGGCCGACCAGAACCATTCATTGATCAAACATGAGTCATACGGTTTGAAATGCGCATCTGCGTTATCAGTTCGAAATGAAACCAAATTTCAGTGCTTATGTGAGTTATTTTCGTTTCCTGAAACCTAAATCGAAGGTATGCAAGAAGTTGGCATTTTCATTGATCTCAATACCCGCACAAATCGTTGCAAGTTTCCTCCATAACTCTTAATGTGAACTTTGACATCTGAACACGATAAACTTTTGTGCTGAAACTGCACGGAGCCATGCGTGGCCCTTCATGGTACCTTGAAAGAGCCTTGCATGATATCGTGTTGGGTATAAGCGTCGCCACCGGCAAACAAATGAGGGGGGCCAGTCAAATTTCAACCTGATGCTCACAGAAAACTCTCCACTTTAGGGCCAAAAAACTGTTCGAATTTGGGCTCCTCGTTGCCTTCCGCACCGGCTGGTTATAAAAATGTTCGGTTGTCTCCCATTTTGACTGAATCTGGACATTTTTGGCCAAAAAGTGCGGGCCAGGTCCCCCGCCTCCCCTTTCCGACGCTTATGGTGTTGGACCCCACCGAAATCTTCAAAGTCATGAGTGGGATCCTGACACATCCTCTTTGAGAATCAAATCCACCTAATAGTCATACATATTTGTATATTTCTGCGTGTTTTTTTGTTGTTGTTAATAATCAGCGAGTCAGTGAAAACTTAGTCTGTAGAGGAAACAGATCACTGTTAAACATGGGCTCAGGGTATCCAATTGGAGAGGCACTTTGGCCAGGGAGCTCCATTTAGGTTCGAAGGGGGCGCCATTTATGTCATGGACGCTTAAGGATCCTATGGTGTGACCCATCAGACGAGCGGCAATACCCGCAGCGGGAAGGGAGGGGGTAGAAGCGAAGTTTCACGAGGCGTCTCGGGGGGGGGGGGGGGGTGGCCTCTGACGAATTAAATATCTGACGCGGCAACCTTACATAAAGGCTCCAATATGAATTACGCTGCCCGATCTGTCTTGTGACATATTGTGCATGCTTTTATTCATGGCATGGTCAAAAAAGAACTTATGTGGAAATAAAAGTCCGGCAAATCCAGCCACGTTTCAGCTAAAATTCAGCCGTAATTTGGATTCCGGTGAAAGGACAAATTGGGCCTGAATGTCCGACCGGAAACAGGTGACTAATTAAAACCTTATGTCAACCGTTTTAAAATCCTTCTTAAAGTTTAGGGATGACTTATCAACATTATCACACCATGCTTGGACCATCACCTAGTTTGATTGTGCTTATTAACCCGCGCCCGGGGTCCGAGCCACCTGCCCTGATGGGGACACCCCTTCGAACTTGGTCCCTATGCAGGATAGCGAAACGCGAAGCTGGTGGATAGCTCATAAATTCATGAATAAACTATACCGTCACTTTATGGCCAGGTCAATGTTGAGGTCATGACAGGTAAAGAAGGTGCGTTTGAGAGTTTTGGGCAGCATCCGACAGAGTTGTGTTAGAATCATTTTTAAGGCACCAATCGCTCTCGTCACGGAAAATGAATATGGATAATAGACCATAGTGGGTCAAAAATACCACTAGGTCAGGTCAGGTCCTTACCGCCTACTGGCCGATGATCAACCTACATTTTTAAAATTCAATGATCAGGAAAAGGTATGCTCGCGTGCCGCACCGCTTATGCACGAATAGAGGGGTACCCCATTACGCGTTAACCGCCCGGTGGGAGGAGTTGAAACCTCCCGGGATTTTCAGGCAGAAAAGGGTCAAGCGCCAATGCACAATCGATCAATTCAAACAAAATTTAGGCGGTCAGAGGTCAGACAAAAATTAATGCATAGTAAGAAAAAGCTATAATAAATACACACAAGGGCCAGTACACAATAGGGATTTTATATCGATGACCAATCAGACATGAGCTATGAAAAACAGAATATTTGTAGATACAGCTATAAATCATATTCTCCAAATAATACGCCTTTAGCTAGATCATTTTACTAGAGTCATAGAGTTTCAGACTTTCAATAGCCGTATATGACACAAATTTTATTTCGATATCATTCTGTTTGGATTTCATTGCGAGTCAATTGATATGCATACTGACCATGCTAAGTTTAGCATGGTCAATATGCATATCAATTGACTCGCAATGGAAATCCAAACACAATGATATCGAAATAAAATTTGTATCATCATTTTACGCAGCTATTGACCTAAGTCTGAAACTGCTTAAGAAGCCCCAGATGACCTCTCAGAGGTCACAGGTAAAAAATTGCATCATGAAGCTGGAAAGAGGCCCAGTATACTATAATTTGGAGAATATGAATGTATTATCAGCTGTATCTACACAAATACGGCCCAATTTCTGTTTCCCATGTTTTTTCAATGGAGAGCTCATGGTCCGTACTTGACCTTAGGTCATCGATATGAAAAATCCCGGAATATATGTTGTAGCACTCGGTGGGCCCATTGTGTGGTATAAGTTTTAATTCGATAGCTTCTCTCATTTCTTACTTATGCCACTTAAACATTTTTGGAGGTGAGGCCACTTCACCTGCACTGGTGACCTGACCTCAGATGACCCAGCCTTAAAATTTTGGGGAAAGTTGTGGAATTGATCAAGGATAAGGTGTGCCAAGTACGGTGGCGCTTCGCACCGCCATTTTTTCGTGCCGTGGAAAAATCTCGAGGGAGGTGTTCAAACTCCCTCCCCCACCGGGGCGAGGGTTAACACGCGTAATGAGGGGCGAGTACCCGCCCTCCTCGAGATTTTCGGAGGTAGCATAAAAAGAGCGGTGCGTAGCACCGCCGTACTTGGCATACCTTTTCTCTGATCATTTTTGCAACTTTTAAAAAAATGTAAGGTTAGGTCATCACAGGCCAGGTCACCGGTACAGACAGGTCAAGTGACCTCGCCTAAAAACATAAAAATTGGGCTACCGAATTCCCTAAATTATGTTCTGCTATTTTTTATATCGATGACCTAATGTCTGGTACGAGCTGTGACTTCTCCATTGGAAATATATGGCAAAAATGGTTTAAACTGAATAAATTAATATCATGAATGGTAGTAGAACGTTGTTTTTTACTTAATTACTGTTGCCTCATCCTTGCGGCTCCAATTATTTACATTTTGAACTAATTTCACCTTGACCTGTCCTCAGGTCAGGTCAAATCCTTGATTTGACCTGATTTGACTTAGCAATGTCATATTATATATCATTTTATTCGGCTTGCTGCGAGGATTGCAATGGTCTAATTTGTTTTGATCTATCGTTACTTGTTCAAATGTAATGACTGAAAACCTTCATTTACATGTTATCCCTATGATGGCATGCATTGATCTCTAGTGGAGGGATTGTGACCTTAAATTTGACCTGACAAAAAAATTGTGGAAATATTTTCTATAGATAATTGGATGGGCTACCCAATGCCGTTTACCGTTTTTCCCTATCTGGCGGGTACGTGCCCCCGCCTCTGAGCGCCCCCCCGTAAAAGCGAAGATGACTCAGGCGCCCGTCAATGCTCGTGTTAAGACTTCTTTCGAAAAGTGAGTGGAAATTTGAGCAAAAATAACACAGAAGTGAGTGAAAAATTCAGGGATGTAATATTAGCCAGGGATGCGATGGAGGCAACGAAAAATCCAATGTGGTATGTTGAATGTTTATTCTCTCTAAAAACCATAAGCGTTTTAATAACCATCGCGTGCTGAGTGCGCTCGGCGCGGTTGCGCGGGTGCGTGCGTGACCAATTGGGATCTGTCGTCGACGCCTGGCTGCACAGCAGGTGTGCGCTCAGTGGCCGGTGTGGGGTAACCTGAGCCCGGGCTGGATGTCCCCGGCGCGGTGGCGCCGGTCGAAACACGAGCCAGCCAACAGGGAAGCCGGACAGCGTCCAAACCGCCGCGCACCCCACAGTGCACCCGGCCCAAGAAGGCCAGTGTTGGGGCGAGGCTGAGGCGGAGGCGATGCCGCTCCGACGGCTGTGATAGCGGCGCGGTGCTGTGATGAAGGCCCGCAGGCTGATATTCAGGTCAGGGCGGCGTGCAGCTTCATTCTGTGTCGAAAACAAAGACGCCGGAGTTGTGCCTGAGCTATTTGGAGGATATGCTGCGAATTTAGATGGCGTCTGTACGTACTGCGATGATAAGATAGTATGTGGAAAGGACAAAAGTGTCCGGAGATAGATGGTGTCGTCGCTTCGCAATAGAAGAGAACTATCGGAGCCACTTTGTTGTGGTATTTCCTCAGCGTGCAAGTTTGTTCAAAGATCCGCTAATCGTTGGTGGAATGTTGGGTAGTGTGCTGCGAGCTTTTATCATTGCTCTTGACATCGGTGGTTGCGGTGTGGGACTCATTATCGCTGGGGGTCTTCAATGCAGAAAAGCTGAGTGCTGGTTCCGGATGATATAACTATTTTGTAGAGTCGGATCCCAAGCATATCCTGCCAACCGGATAGTTGATCGCAAATGTCTTCGTATTTTCTTGAACGTGGGCTTCTTCATCTTGCGATGGTGATGGCAAGATCTTAGTCTTGAAGGGTGTAGGGCCAGAGGGCTGAATTCAGACAAATGAAGGCACGACGTGCCAAATTGCCAGCAGTCTCCTAAGACTGACGTGTCAGAGCCTCGCGATAGCGGCAGCCGTGTCCGAAGCCTCGATAGTATAGCGGCTGCCGTGTCAGAGCCTCGCGATAGCGGCTGCCGTGTCCGAAGCCTCGATAGTATAGCGGCTGCCGTGTCCGAAGTCTCGATAGTATAGCGGCTGCCGTGTCCAAAGCCTCTGGATAGCATAGTGGTTGTCGAGTCCGGAGGGTGGCGATGATCCTCCGCATCATCCGGGACTACATACCAGGCAGGAGACAGCCTTCGCCTCAGGCGTGGGACGTGCTGCACCAGCGGTATTCCCTCTGTGGCCTGACTGCGCCCGGACGCTCGCACCGCCACCGCTACAACGCTGTGAGTGAAGGGTCGCGGGTTCGATCCTCGCCTGGGAAGATGGATTGCAGAAGGGAGACCGGGGCATTATTCTTCTGGGTATCTGGTGTACGAGGTGAAGTCGGAGGTAGAGGGAAATGTAGGGCCATGGACTTTCGGTATTCTACGCCAAGCTTGTGAGATCGATTCTGCTTCTGTTATTGGTCAAGGCTACATATTTTGGGAAATTACGGAAGAGAACTCACTCTTTTCTAATAAACCATCGTGACACTTAATGAAATAGTCCAGGGAAAATTGAAACAGGATGTGTAAAGAAAAATATAATCCTCGGAAGTTTTATCATTATTATCTTGTGATATTCGGATATTGAATATTGTATGCCGTATTCAGTGGCAGATGCAAGAGTGAGCTCAAGCACCCTCCCCCCCAAAATGTCCGAATGCCTAAAGTTGGTGCATAGGCGGATGCTAATCCGAAGTGCTGGCGAGGGAGGCTCGAGCCCTCTAGGCCCCCCGAAATGAAGTCCTGGGTCTGCAAATGAAGTGCGGGGTCTGCAAATGAAGTCCTGGGTCTGCAAATGAAATCCTGGGTCTGCAAATGAAGTCCTGGGTCTGCAAATGAAGTCCTGGGTCTGCAAATGAAGTCCTGGGTCTGCAAATGAAGTCCTGGGTCTGCAAATGAAGTCCTGGGTCTGCAAGTGAAGTCCTGGGTCTGCAAATGAAGTCCTGGGTCTGCAAATGAAGTCCTGGGTCTGCAAATGAAGTCCTGGGTCGGCAAGTGAAGTCCTGGGTCTGCCACTGGCTGTATTCGTTGCAGAAATCCTAGCTATTATTTAAGATATGTAAGATTTCTCTCTAGATTTGTGTGCTGAATAGTTTGAAATATTCAAGAATGGAACAGGGGGCGGGGTCAAACTTATGCACTTTCCGATGCAATGGTGACTGGAGAGGGCGTAGGAAGCCGAACGGCTTTGGCTAAGGGTGTGTGGCACCATCGATTTGTTCCATCACATAAGGGGGAAACTGTTGTATGTTTTTTCATGGCAAAGTCTCAGAAATCATCATTTTCATAGCTCAGTTTCTTAGGCTGCGTTCTTTGAATTATTCCGAGGTGGAATTCCAGGGGTTGTGACGTCGTGATATTTCCTGGATTCCAGCTTTGGAACGTTCTTGAACGAGGCTGGAATACAGAGTAAATGGCGAGGTGCGACAGTCTCATTATTTATTTTGACTTGTGAATGCTCGAATCTTTCATCTACCTTCATTTAGGTGTTATTATTAGGTTCTGAGTATCCTGCAAAAACATATAATGGACCTTTCAAGCAGATAAATATCCAAAGTCTACGAACTTACTGATACGAAATTCATCCATGGGCGCCGCCATCTTGAGCGGGACTGCTTTTTCTATTCCCACCGTTCCGCGCCGAATGGCGGGAATATTCCACGTGGAATCCCGGGAAAAGTTTCAAAGAACGGCTGTGACGTCACTGTTCCTGGAATTCCAGGCTGGAATATTTCAAAGAACGCACCCTTACTCTTTTGTAAGAGAGGGCAGCTTTTCATTTAGAGACTAAGGATATGTGCTCACTCACCTTTTTCATTGACAAGCAAGACCTCGCACAACGTGCTTAGTGCAATGGAGATTTCGACCTTTTCCAGTTTCCTTTGTTTTAAATTAGTTCAAGATCAAAGGACGCTCGCCCTCGGCCCCAGCCCCCGGTGACGAGGTTGACGGGATACTGGAGGATTTTCAGGTCGCCCTGGTGCGGGCCAGTCGCGATGATACCGAGATAGCCTTTGACCCAAACATCTCGGTCTAACCGAGGGTAGGCCGCCCCTTGTCTGTCGCGGGCGGCCTACCAGTGCGGCAGCATGGACGGCCACTGTCGCTCGGGCCAGCTGTGACCGGGGCGACCAGGGCTCGGGACTCTGGCGTGCGCCCTCCGCACTGGGAGCTGTGCACTTCTCTTCCGGGAGCGCTGGATGGGCTGGGTCCCCGGAAGCTGCTTCGATTTGTTGGACGCTGGCCTGATATTAATATTTGTTTGGGTTTGACGAAGCACTAACTACCAAGGTTATACGGGGTCGTAACTCTCATGCTGTTGGGAAAAATTTTGGGGATCAGATTAACTTTTTCAGAGTCTCGGCTGTGATTTGAACCCTTGCCGGTAACTTAAGAAACAGGAACGTTATCCACTACGCTACCCATCCCCCTTAGTTTTAGTTCTTTTGGGAGATGGGTGGTCAACGACACACTAACTGCTGAGGCTATATTATGGCGTCGGAGGAGAAAGGGAAGTAGGCTATGCTGGGGCTAGGGCAGGGCGGCAGGGTGCCCGTTAGTACGAATAGGGTCTCTGAATCAATGAGGGTACATTACTTGCAGCAAGCTCGCGATTTATCAGGACACTGATTGCCTACATAAGGGTCCGCAATTGCCACAGCGGTCCCACCTGGGGCATAGGGGCTTAACTGTGACAACAGGGAGCTGAAGTTATGATAGGGGTCGGGCTGGTCCACGTGGGCTGCAGTTATGGTAGGGACCCGCAATTATTGTAGGGAACGTGGCTGAGGCCACAGAGGACCCTTGATTGTGGTAGGAGACTGATCGAATCACGGGAGTCAACGATTATGATCGATTATGGGTCCACGATTATGGACCCGGCCACTTGGGTTTGCGATTGTGGTAGGGCGCCCGGCTGGACCGCAGGAGCCCCAAGACTATTTAAGGTATCAGTTGAACCACAAAGGATTCGATATTTTAGAAGGGCTTAGGCCACTGCAGTCCGTGATTATGGCAGCAGGTTGCACGAGCCGGGAGGGATATGGCAATGGTAGGAGCCCCAGCAACGATCACAGAAAACTCGCGATTGATTCGGGGGCCTTGCTGAGCCACAGGGGCGAGCGTTTATGGTAGGGTCCCAGCATTGCCCACAGGGGGTCGGTGATTATGGTAATAAGCCCAACTTTGGCTGCAGAGGGCCTGTGATCATGGTAAAGGGCCGTCTCTAAATGACGTAACGCGAGGGGGTTGGGGATTCAGCCACAGTGTTATCAAACGTTACACATGCGCATCAAAATGCTTTAAATGGGGTAAGGTAAAAAATAATGAAACACGCGTTACGTTCTTAACGGACGGTCTCGTAAGGGGCCGGTTGGGCCACAGGGGGTCATGAACTTGGTAGGGACCAGGCTGTGAAGTTACCGGAGGTCTGCGATTATGACAATGAGCCAGTTTATGGCTACATGGAGCCCGAAATTATAGAAGGGACCTGACCAAGTTACGAGGGGCCCCACGACTATCGTAGGGAGCCCGGATGAGGCCACAGAGTACCCAAGATTATGGTAGGAAGCCGATTGGGTCACGGGGGCCCATGATTACGGTAAGACCCGGCTGTGACTACAGGGGGATCGTGATTGTCGAAGGTTCCAGGCTGCGGCTGGAAGGGGTCTGTGATCTGGTAGGGGGTCCGGCTGTGACTGCAGGGGCCCGTGATTACGGTAGGGGCTCAATTGTGGTCACAGTGGGCTTGAGATTTTGGAATGCATGAGCGTCGCCACGGGCGACCAGGTAGGGGGCCAGGCAGTCTTGTACTCGGTGCTGACAAGAATGTTTCCGCTCCAGAACCAAAAATTTCATCAACAATTTCTGCTGAATTTGAGTGATATTAAGATATTTTATTAAAAGTGGGAGGCTAGACCTCTCCTCCCATCTTTCCCCTTGTTCCGTCGCTTATGATGTAAGATGTCTGGCTGTGGCTACAGGGGGGCACGCAAATTTGGGAGGAGGCTCGTTTGTGGCCACAGCGGACCCTCGGTTATCGAAGAAATCTGTTCGGGCCGAAGGGTTCCACAGTTGTGGTAGGAGTCGGGGCTGCGACCACAGTAAGCCCGCGTTGTTTTAAGGGGCGGTTTGAGCCACAAGGGGACCCGCCATTATGGTAGGCGCCCTGTTGAGGCCACATTATGGTAGGAGCCCTGTTGAGGCCGGGTGCGGTTGGGTCAAAGGAGTCCTGGTGTGGCCACAGGGGTCCCATAATTACCTTATGAGAGTCTAAGTTGTGTCTTCATCTCCCATTTTCCTAACATCCTGATCCCATCCATTGCTGCGAGCATCTGCAGTTCTGCACCTGTGTGGCCGCCCCGCCCTGAGTGTTCCTTACCGCAATCCATATCCTCTGCTATCATGATCGTACACCGTCTCCTGCCATAGTATTCTGATCATCATATTCACAGCGGTGATATTGGAAGAGCCACTGATCATTAAGTGGAAACGTTCGGTGAATACAAATACAGGGGTCCCAGTTCACCAAAAGGCTCTCTGTGTCTGCTGTTCTAACCCAATACCTCTTAGACATTAACACTATGCATCTTCCCCATTAATTTACTTTCATGGTCCGCCTCTGATAATTGTTGGCATAATATCGATTTCAGAGATCTCTGATATCGGGGATATCTATATCACGCAGTATCTGACGTTAGCTATTATATGTAGCAGGAAACTGGTTAAAAATATATATTTCACCTTCTAGTTATGACCCTGGAACCGCAGTTAGATTTTCACATGCATTAGATGTATGCCCATTTTACATCCATTCTTTATCAATATTTATCAGTTTTATGAAACTGAAACGAAAAATGCATGAGTTGTGGTGACTAAAAGCCATGAAATGTATAATTTGCACACTCCTCACAATTTTTAATGTTTGGGATTTTATTTTATTGGAAATGTGGGTTGGCGTCATCAGGGGCGGTTCCAGGTTTTCCTCAAGGAGGGGGCGAACTCATGTCTCGGGGGCCCGTCGTTTGGGGAGGAGGCCACGTCTCGGAGGGATTGCGAAAAAATGTTAAATGTTATGGAACTCAGCTTTGTACACTAATATTTGGCGCCCCCAATTCCAACCGGGGGCATTTTACAGGGAACTCAGCTTTTTACAAGAAGATTTGGCGCCCCCAAGCCAAACCTCTGGGCATGTTACAGGTTTCCACCACACAGACACGCTCGCAGGCACTATATACATATGCAAACAGGGGTTTTCACTCATAACGCCCTGGCGGGGGGGCGGCAGCTACGGCGGGAGGCGTTTCATTCCAGTGCTTAAGGTCGGTCCAAGGTGGGGGTGATCGCTCCATCGCCCCCTCCCCCGCCTTTAATCCGCTCCTGGGCATCATTATGTAGGGCCGCCCGACTTGTCCGCAGTTGATCCCGCGGTAATTGCTGGCTGGGCAGCTGGGTCGATCCCATTTTTAAAGTTTTAAAATCGGACCAGTAGATTGTAAGACCTCCGGGGGTTCAATACGCTACCTTCCCGACAGGAATAGGGGCAGCCAGGAGCCTAACAGAAATAGGATAAATGGTGATCATTAGCGAACGAAATCTTGCAATGTAATTATGAAATGCGATTGGAAAGCCCTAGTACTGCGAAGTTGTCATTGGAAGAAGACTGGATACTTATTTCATATGGCCTCGCCTTAGTTGTATGGCAGCGTCGTGTCGTTTGCAAGTATATTATTATGTTTCCTGTGGCCCTGTGTAGTCCTGGTGTGGGTGGGGGACCGTTATAAACTAAGGTGCTTCAGCGGCGGGGCCGCGGTGTCGCGCTGCTGTAGGGATGGGCGGCGTCCGTGCCGGCGGCCGATCAATAGCCAGCTGGAACTCTATCCCGACCCGGCTCTGTGTGCCTCGCTCTGCCGCCGTGCCCCCGCCTCGGACGCCAATGTCACCTGCTAATGGACTGGTCGCGGAGACAGCGACTGATCATGGCGCCTCCACTGCGGGGGTGGGTGCATGGGCAGCGCTGCTGACGCCCCTGCCAAGGTCACGGCCAAGGTCGCCGTTGCATTGCTGGAACACGCGTGTTTTCGAGAGGATGTTGAGCTGGCGGTTGCCAGGGTGAATCCAGCGTGCGCGGGTCAGTAGTGCGGCGTCGGAACCAGCAGGTCTCAGGGATTCAACTTTACCGGGGCGGCGTATTGCAGCTGGCTCCGGCATTGTTTACAGTCCTGGTTATATTGATGTGGGTTCAAGATACGCCGCGGAAAGCCCGCGGCTGACCACAGGCGCGTCGGCTGCGCCCCGGCGACCCTAAAGCGACCCCCAAGCATGCGTCCTGTCGTAACCATTATGTGTGGGGAACGCTCCCCAGTCAGCGGGCGGCTGCATTGTCAGTGCGCCACGTGCTGGTGTTGTGCTTTGGAACATAACTGGCTGAGGACCGTGTGTTTTACCCAGAAATAATGAGAATTGACATGGACAGAGTTTATTCTTTGAGATTTCGATATAGAGGAACACGTACATACATACCTTCCAATCAGGCATACCGACACTGCGATCTTGTATGAGGTAGAATGACCATTGATAGCAGCTTTTTCTCTTTACCATCGCCGTGTTTTAGAATCACTTGCAGATGGAAAGAACCTTGATAGGTTCTGCCGCCATCATTGGTCAATTTAGCTGCCCTGGCAACTCAATTGTTAGAGCTTTGGGCTCGACCCGCTGCTCAGAAACATGCAGTGGCAGTGCATGTCCAGGCTTGGTATCGTTTCCCCTGAGACGCTCCGGCGCTCAACAGTTTACCCGACGTAGGTCGGCTGGCAGCTGACTAGTGAGCAGAGTTGTGCGTTTCAGAATTTTCTTGAGTCGACTCAAATCAACTCAAGTGCTGAGAGCAGTTGACTCAACTCCGACTCAACTCATGATCAAGAGTTCAGTGAAACGACTCAACTCCGACTCACGGCTAATTTCATCTGACTCAACTCTGACTCAACTCATAACTCAACTCAACTCAAACTTCGACTCATTTGCAAAATGAAATAAATACATGATAAATATATAAATATAAAAATGAAAATAAATCAATAAACCAGCAAAAATCAAGCTGTTCAGAAACTCTGACATGAAACAGAAGATTAATGGAAGCAAAATTAATTAATTGGCATTCAAACATTGGTTAACAATTACCCAGCAACCATGAATAACTTATTAATTCTTCCAGACTGTCACTGCCCAAAAAAGCTACCACATGCTGCAATTACTTCTAAAAGGAACATCGCATATAAAACGAAGTAAATGAAATGGAAAAGGACCCTAAAAGCGCTAAGGTTACACCAACACAGGCAAAACAAATTGTGCCTCCATACTGCCAAAAGAGATTCAAGCTAAAAGAACATGATATAAACTGTATTTTGGTTTGTAGGGATGGTATAGGTATTGCTGTTTCTGTTAAAGAATGAGGCTAGGTAATTTTTATAAATTAAAATTGATATCCCAAAAGTTTTATCAAAATTTAAGCAATAATTACCTAGTTGCAATTGCTAATTATAAGAATTACAGCAAACCCCAGGAAAAGTATACCATATATGACAAATGACAATAGCAATGAAAATTCTATCAACGTTGATGTGTTGGATTTAAATATATTCTTATTTTAAGCCCAATCAAATTTTCAGCTTCAGTCAGAACCTCTAATAAAATACATACCTATCGCTCTTCAAGCAAAATTGGAGAACGATTTCATAGAAAATTGCTAATGTATTATAGCTATCCAAATATACACAGATGCCAAGTAAGGGTCTCTGATCAGACAAAAACAGTAGCAGGAAATAATTCCTCTGATTCTTGCAAAAAGACATCTCAACATTTTTGTCGAATCAAAGGTCCAATTTTTCAATGCTAATAGCAGTATTTGCTATTAATAGGTAAAATCAAAAGGGTGGCGGCAGACGGCGCATTTAGGACAAAAGAATAAATGTAGCATGTAGGCATAGAAATATTTGCATTACTTCATGAACTATCACGTGATATTTACACGTTTGCCTTGAGGCTAGTTGCGCTTGAACCCATACTCGGCTGAATTTGTTTTTCAAAGACAGCAATGGCCCACACTATTCTCAGAAAACCACCACTGACGACAACAATCAATCAGCGACGACGACGCGTGTTGGTTGTTGGAGTGTTTAAAGTAAAGAAGTAATATTAAATATTGAAGATGAGAAGTTTTTAGAGTTTTGAAATGTATTTTGTAGTGCGTTCCACCTCTTCAAAGCCAGTGATAGGAACCTGTTTAATTTTTTGAGTGTATGTATTATTCGTGCCTAGGGATTCCTTCAGACCGGATGGGCCTTTAAAATAAGCAATTGAACCATATAATTATTGGTTTATTGAAACAACTTGAAACTTTGATTTAAACAATTGAAACCATGGGGGAAAATGTTTTAAAGGAGGTTAAAGGAGTTTTGCAAAAGGTAGGCAAATTCAGACACTTTTACTTGACAACTTGTTTACCTGTTGAGCGAACTTTTTCGTCAACTCATTTGACTCGCTGTCTTCACAACTCAACTCAACTCAACTCATTGATGTGTTGTGAACCGACTCAACTCAACTCAACTCACTTGTCTAATTTTTTTCGACTCAACTCAACTCAACTCAGAGTCGAATGAGTCGGAATTTGAGTTAAACTCCGACTCTGACTCGCGAGTCGCACAACTCTGCTAGTGAGAGGGTGGCCTGAGCGGGGCGGCCGTCCCTGTGCTTTGTGGTACGTTACAATTTCGCTTCTAAATTAAACCTTTATTGTGGGAGTTGCTCTTTCGGGTGGTGGGGTCGTGGTCCCCGTAAAAGTTTCTCGATAACTAGTGAGAATCCGACTCCAGAAACCGAACTGGGAACAACTTGGACAAAATTTATAAAACAAATCGGATGGAATAGAGAGAAAGCAAGACCAGTTTGGTAGGTGGTTTGGAGAATCACAGGGTTAGCTTTGAGGCTAATGGCTAGATGTGGCTAAGCCAATGTTTTCGGTTTCTACCTAGAAAGCTTGATCATTTATATGGTCTGGACTGCACGCGCCGGGGTGACCTTGACATTCTGATTCCACATACCAATCTGTGTTTTTTATACTTATATAAAGAAGCTAGCTTAGATTGGTGACAATCCTGTTTGAACCCCATATATGTCTAACAGGAAACCAGAGACACGCGTGAGATTAAACACTAAGGATGTGGTGTCGGCAGCAATGTTCAAAACTGTCGTCATGAAATCAGCTACATGGCGGCTGTTGCAGCCGCAGCTAAAGGGTCTAAGCTGGTAGTACCGGGAAGTTTGGGGCCACATGTCACACGTCGGTGTCAGATTCAGTGATGCGTAGTGCTGCTGGTGCAACATCGTCGTCAACGCCTGCTCAAACTGCCGCGTGGCTATTTATAGTCGGGTGTGGCTGCGCTTAGATTCTAGCTTCATGAGCAAGTTTTCAATCTGTTACTTTGGAAATATTCTGTTATTTTGCCATCTTCTTTAAGGATGATTTCATAAGGTGAAAATAAGAAATTTTATAAACGCCATGTGTTTCGGCGCGTTGTGGGCACTTGGTTCGCTATTGAAAATAGGTTATATAGAAAAGAAAACACACAAAAACACACACTCGAGAGCAGAAGTCACCAGATGTGGGCGCCGCTACCACATTTTTGAAACCGTTACCGCTTCTTTCGCTACTTTTGTCTACCGAAACCAGTACCGCTGCTACTGCAGCTCTCTGCAATATCGCGAAACCGTTACCTGCTGTTCCCGCTAATGGTACTTTTATTGTACAACGCTGCCAAAGTGCTACCCCAAATTGTTCTCTTCTTGTTCTTTCTGGAAAAAGTTCATGCTATTTTCTTCATTACATAAACAATTTGTAGCATTATTTTAAGATATGAAGACATGATCACACAACAAACACATTCGTTCAATCTCATGCTATTTTCTGGCGGAGAACAAACTGCTCTCAATCTCCATCTCCTAGTTGTCCTGGGTGACTGTTCTCTGAACTGGTTGTCGATGTTGGTAGCGGTTTTGAACTTTTTAGCCCACTGCCCGCTGCTACGCTGCCATTTGGAGAGTCCGCAAGAAGTGGAGTGGTGGACTATAGTAGTGGACCGCCCGACTCGGAAAATCACTGACAAAACACATTTGAAAACACGCCGGGGGATTAAGAGATCCCTTCTCGAGTCAGGAAAATCCCAGAATAGTTACCATTAAATTGGTAACACAAACCCTCGGGAGACCCATAATCCAGGGGTCCTCTTTGAGCACCCCTATCTTCCAATATCCACCCAAACTTGGAATGCCTGTTTTGAATTAAAAATATATTTTTGTGATTTAAAAAGGATTTTTCGTAAAATATTATTTTACAAATTGAGACAGCTTTCAAAGTAATATCACCGAGGATTATGCCATTGATTTAAAGCCTAGAACACTGATCCAACGTAGATCATGATCCTGGAACCAGATGCCAATTTGGGCACCGACACATATGTTATTGAAATTTATTTTCACTCCGTATAACTCCGAAGATAAAGAAAGAAGCGAAACGTTCTAGTTTTGCTCTAATCGTGTAAGCTGTCCACTGGTTTACCAGCTCCCGGTCCGCACCTCGGGGGTCCCCTGGCCTGCGCTGGTAAGCCTCCCCTCCGCCCTGCGAGGGCGTGGCCAGTGCTGTAGCGTGCAGCGCGCTGCGGTTTGCTCGGGGTCGCAGTCGGGCCGGCTTTCTCGCTTTCTCTCTCCCCAGGTGACGCCGGGGTCACCACGGTCAATAGCCCGCCGTATGGTATTGCAGTAGACGGGGCTCTGACTCCGGACCACCTGCCCAAACAACGGGAGCACGGGCCTGAGGGATGACGCTGCTGCCGGCCCGCCTGTACGGCCGACAATTCCAAGCCCAGGGACTCTATTTTAAAGGGAATGTGGCACGTTGGTCGAATCCAGGAATGGAGTGTAATTAGGGGTATTTTTAGCCGAAAATCATGAGAACGTCCATGATTTCTCTGAAAAATGCACTATGAGCCCAATATTTCGATTTGTAAAATGCTCCCCTAGGGTGAAAAATAAACCTCTGCCTGTGGATGACGTCATGATCTGATGACTACTACCATATTCAATAGGCTTCAACAGTGTCCCAAAACCTGGGGTGCTGGGTGCAGAACGACACCCAGTCAAGCAGAATTTTCACTCACTTTTACATTTTTTTCTGAATTTTCCACTCATTTCCAATAATACTTACTACTATTGAACAATACTTACTACTATTGAATTTTACTCAACAACAATTACTACAAAGGCCAGCTCCGTTGCCTCCTCTACCAACGTCCACTGGAAAAAGAGGGCAGGAGAATCGACTAGAAGATCGCCAAATTAAATCGGCTCTTTTGCGCTTCTTTCGCTTTTCTGTAAGAAAATCTGGCGATTTCTATTTTTCTGGCCAATTATACCTGGCATCCTTATTTCCACCGATTTCAGTGGAACAACAGAAGGGAAATTCTGGCGCGGGCAAGACGCTCAGTGCCCCCTGTCCCACCGGAGAAAGTTCCAATGGGTGAACACCGCCACTAAATTCCACCACTCACAAAATTGGTGAGTGGAAAATTAGACACCCTAGCCTTGTGGGGCCAAAAAAATGAGCTGACCGCTTTGAAAGATACCATTACTGGAAAGCAGTTTATCTGTGCACATTATTTCTAGGCTTACGTCCTTGAAAAGTTGTTTTTGTATTTCTGGTACGGAGAATAGTGAAAACCATTTTTGGTCATTTTGTTGTTAAAAGCAATTATCTTGAAATTTGTATGCTAAACAGCATACTTTTTTGATATTGTGTGGTAGAAAATTGACCATTTATTGCGAAGAAAATAATTTTTATTCCATATCAGCCCTTCATTGCTGCGTCCACGCCCTGTGACACCCAAATCCACTCACGACACCCTACGGCACCCTAGGCATAAATACGCTCACATTTAAGTTCAACTGAAAGTGTCCGGTACTTGAATACGTTGAAACTCTTCGTTTTCATTAAATGATTTTTTTGGGCAACAAGAATGCATCCAGTTACCCTTCAAACATCGGCACTTTTTATGGCTGGTCTACGGCGTGGATTTACCAAAACGCCGTCTTTACATCTAGTAAATAAAAGCGGCATCTTTAGGCTTTTTGAAAGGCAGGTTTTATATTCGTCATTGACAAAACATTGTTAGTCTTCCTCTCTGTGTGCTTTTAGTTGTATAATTTTCTAGTCTGTAAGGATTTAGAAAATTAATTTAGAACAATTTTTGAAATGCAAATTATGTAGCTCATCCGACAGGCAAGCGGCAAGCTACCAGAAATTTAAAGTAGTAGTCGCTCTGACGCTGTCGCAACCCGCCGCGCCTGGCTGATTGTAGACGAAAGGAAGAAACAACAGAAGCAGAAAGAAGAAGGCTGTAGCTTCGATTAGATTGATAGAAAGCAGCATATTCATATGAAGGTGAGTATATATGTGAAGAGGAGCAGGGGAATTGACAGGTAAAGAAAAGAACCTTTTAGCAAGAGTCTGGAAGAGTTTATTGCCATGATAGAAAGTTTGTAGTTTCGTCTGGGTTAGTTAAGTATAAACCAAGGCTCTACTGGGCCCTAGCATAGGTGTATGCGAGGTGCAGTGATTGAGGTCAGGAGTGGCCTCCAAAATTCCGATAACTATAGGTATAGGTATAGGAGGGGCGTTGTCCCGGACCGAAAAACTATACAGTGCAGTGTATGCTTAGATAAATAATTTTGGCACTAGGTATTGCATGAAAAAAACCTTTTCATTTTTCACTACCTGCCGGTCTCGGAGGCCCTCTCTGCAGAGTTAGTCTAAGGGGGCCCCGATATTTCGTCTCAGGGGCCCTTTAGAGCTGGTCGTGTGGGAGAGGAGAGGAGGGGCACAGAGTTGGTCTAGGGAGGCCCCCAAGAGTTGATCTTCATCCACAAATGTTAGTCTTGGTGGTTCCCAGAGTTCTTTCCCCCAAAGGTTGGTCTCAGAGGCCCCCAAAAAGTTTTTTTATTTGTGGCAATTCACCAATTCCTTAAAAATAGTTGGAGACTGCATCAGGGGGTTTCAGTTGTTAACGATTTACCTGCTTAACCCAAATTTTTCACATGGTAATGGTCAAACAATTCTGCTTGGGGACGATTTAAAAATATTTACTTTGAGAAAATTAAAGGAAATATCCATCCCTCAGTTAAAACAAGGGCTTTGAGAGCTTACCAACTGAGTACCCAAATTGGAAAATGTTTACTCCGCCATACATTTTGAGGGGAATTTTCCACTCACTCGCCATACATTCCGAACTGAATTTTCCACTCGACACCCTAGCGCAAAACCTATTTTGGGTCACTGGGCTTTAAGGGCTTCAATTGGCTGATTACCCACCGTGACGTCAGCGCTGTCGTCACACCAACAGCTGACAACTGTGGCCGCCTGACTGGGGTACATTTGGGGCTCATTTCAGGTAGGCTTTTAGATTTTCTCCGCGGAAATTTTGAGTTTCAAGACAAATGATATGTTGAGCACCGGGTTTTCCGGCATGTTTTACAACTTGGCTATCTCAGTTAAAATCACGTTATAAAGGTGCCACATTCCCTTTAACTGAGAACCGAATCACGGCCACGATTTCCTACCAGGCGTTGTGTCGGTAGGACTATTATTACCGTCCGGTCTGGATAGAAGCTTCTTGCATTACGAGGAATGGAGAAATTGTCACCTTTCGCTACTTTTGAACTTGAGCGGCTAATGCATGTGCTACCTGAAAATTGAAGTACGGCATCGCCCCGACTGAATTATTGATTGTGGCATCGAGGAGACAAAGTAAACATGAACCATTGCTCTTTTTTGTTCCCGTTTTTTTCTTGTTTGCGACGCTCAAGTGGGAAATGTGGCTGTGTGATTATGTAGGGTCCATGGTCGTCGCAGAGTTAATTGCTGACGTGGTGGATAGAAGTTAATGTTTGTAGCAGTTCATAGAATGGTCAGGAACTGTTGGTGCTTCTGGCTGCCGCCTCCCATGCGAGTGTCTTCATATGTCGCAGCCACCGCGATGACCTTAAGCGCGGTCGCTGAGACGTGTGCCTTTGACGTCACGCACGGGGGTGCCGCCATTAACCTCAGCACTGGAGGAGACGCTCATCGCCGCCACATTTTGTAGCCCAGATCCGGAGAGCAGCCGGAAAGGACGGGTTAAATCTGGCGCTGACCGCGTTAGACTAGTTACTGAAAGGAAAAAGTATGCTAGGAGCATCGGGTGGAAGCAAAGCTCAGTCGGACTCAATAAGAAAAGGTTGGCAGAGGCTGGATGTAGTTCACTTCTTTTACAGTCTAATATTTCCCCACATGTTCTGAGATACAGAACGGGCATTGCCTTGAGAGCCTGATAAAGGGGTCTGGGAGCATCCAGATGGTTGTCTGGTTGATGCAGTCGGTTAGCGCGCGCTCGCCTCGGTCGCGAGCACTCTGTGTGTTGAGCAGTTTAGTGGTTTCGAACCACCACCCAGAGGCAGAATTTGGCGTCCTGCTCTAGCTCAAGCCTAGCTTACTGCCCTTCCTCTCTGACGCCATTTGACCTTGGCAATCGCATCGTTCTCAAACCCTGAAACTTGTGTTCCTAGCATGTATATCTAAACACGTTTGCCTTCATATGTTTCTCGGAATAGTTTGTAGCAGCCTAGCAATCAACTCTTCGATGACGCTTTTTTGCCGATAAGAGTTGTTTTGTCATGGACTTGTCCTGCTGCCAAAGTGAAGCTCTGATGTAGTCCGTACCTCGCCGCATCCTCCCCAGCCTTTCCACACCCGGTCGCCGTTCGACCGTTCAGGGGTCGGCCTGGTCGTATGATTTACGGGCGTATTTACCCGGTGTTTGAAAATGAACATCGATGTCTTGTTTTCGTCGAGAAATAGAACTGTTTATCGAACATCACAATTGATATGGATATTGAAATAGCGGCATCCAGTATGATATAGCATTTTATACAGAAAAGATGAGTTTTCACTTGTAGAACTAAAAATAATCCTTGTAAGAAGGCATCTCGCTCTACAATTTAGCCAGGTACTGCAAACGACTTCTGCAAAAGTTTTGCACCGGATCCCAATTCTAGGACCAAATATAACTGAACCTGTGTTACTTCAAGGGAGAAGTCGCCGTACAGAACTGCATGATTTGCGTACCAGAGCGGGCGGATAATCTGGAGGGGCCTCTGCGCATCTCCGGGGTCGTTGCACGGCCTGTCTTCAGTTTGTAGGCTATCACCGCGCCTGAGACAAGTAAGGCAACACCGTCACAATTCCGAAGCAGCGCTGCTCAGAAACTCGGAATAGGGTCCAGATCCAACTTGAAAAGACGATTCCCATGGGGGCTGCGGGGTGAACTTGGAGCATCAAATCGACTCGGGGCGGAGAGTCCATAATAATTGCTTAATACATTCAGTTTGTGTGTAAAAGAAACTATCTTACATTTAGAAGGTGGAATTCGGCGAGATTTGGAGTTTGTGAAGTTTACCAGCTGTAGTATTGTTCCAGTCTATGTGCGTACCAACACTGAGTCCGCTGCGACCCCGGGCTCCGTTTGAGTTACTCATCGTACCATAAAACATATATAAGTTCTTAATCTCAGATTGGAAGTTGTTCACAGGTCAACAGACTCCAATAAAACCACACTACGAATAACTTTCAGTTAAAAATTACCTGGAGTCCGGATTCGACAGCCAACTCAGCAGGTCTGGTTGCTATGTAGGTCTGGTTGCTATGTTGCCATGTCTTGGCAGTGTCCCAAAACCTGGGGTGCTGGGTGCAGAACGACACCCAGTCAAGCAGAATTTTCCACTCACTTTTATATTCTTTTTGCTGAATTGTCCACTCAATTCCAACAATACTACACACTATTGAATTTTACTCAACAATACTTACTACAAAGGCCAGTTCCATTGCCTCCTCTGCCAACGTCCACTGGAAAAAGAGGCAGTAGAATCGACTAGAAGATCACCAAATTAACTCGGCTTTTGTGGGCTTCTTTCGCTTTTCTGGAAGAAAATCTGGCGATTTCTATTTTTCTGGCCAATTATACCTGGCATCCTTATCTCCACCGATTTCAGTGGAACAACTGAATCGAAATTCCGGCGCGGGCAAGACGCTCAGTGCCCCGCCCCACCGGAGAAAGTTCCAATGGGTGAACACCGCCACTAAATTCCACCACTCACAAAATTGGTGAGTGGAAAATTAGACACCCTAGCCTTGTGTTGCCAAAAAAGAGCTGACCGCTTTGAAAGATACATTTCTGGAAAGCAGTTTATCTGTGCACATGATTTCTAGGCTTACGTCCTTGAAAATTTGTTTTTGCATTTCTGGTACCGAGAATAGTGAAAACCATTTTTGATCATATTGTTGTTAAAAGCAATTATCTTGAAATTTTTATGCTAAGCAGCATATTTTTGACATTGTATGGTAGAAAATTGACCATTTATTGCGAAGAAAATATTTTGTATCCATATCAGCCCTTCATTGCTGCATCCACGCCCTGTGACACTCAAATCCACTCACGACACCCTACGACACCCTAGGCATAAATACCCTGATATTTAAGTTGAACTGAAAGTGTACGGTACTTGAATACATTGAAACTCTACATTCTCATTAAATGATTTTTGGGCAACAAGAATGCATCCAGTTACCCTTGAAACATCGGCACTTTTTGTATGGCTGGTCTACGGCGTGGACTTACCAAATCGCCGTCTTTACATCTAGTAAATAAAAGCGGCATCTTTAGGCTTTTTGAAAGCCCGCTTTCTTATTCGTTATCGACAAAACATTATTAGTCTTCCTCTTGGGGTGCTTTTAGTTGTATAGTTTTCTAGTCTATAAGGATTTAGAAAATTAATTTAGAGCAATTTTGAAATGCAAATTATGTGGCTCATGCGACCAGCAAGCGGCAGGCGATCAGAAATTTAAAGTAGTAGTCGCTCTGACACTGTCGCAACCCGCCGCGCCTGGCTAATTGTAGACGAAAGGAAGAAACAACAGAAAGAAGGCCGTAGTTTCGATTAGATTGATAGAAAGCAGCATATTCATATGAAGGCGAGTGGATATGTGAAGAAGAGCAGGAGAATTGACAGGTAAAGAAAAGAAACTTTTAGCAAGAGTCTGGAAGAGTTTATTGCCATGAAAGAAAGTTTGTAGTTTCGTCTGGGTTAGTTAAGTGTAAACCAAGGCTCTACTGGGCCCTAGCATAGGTGTATGCGAGGTGCAGTGATTGAGGTCAGGAGTGGCCTCCAAAATTCCGATAACTATAGGTATAGGAGAGGCGTTGTCCCGGACAGAAAAACTGTACAGTGTGTGGTTAGATAATTAATTTTGACACTAGGTATTGCATGAAAAAATCCCTTTTCATTTTTCACCACCTGCCGTTCTCAGGCCCCCTCTGCAGAGTTGATCTAAGGTGGCCCCATATTTTCGTCTCATGGGCCCTCAGGGTCCCAGGAGCTGGTCGTGTGGGAGAGGAGAAGGGGGGCACAAGGGTGGTCTAGGGAAGCCCCCAAGAGTTTATCTTCATCCCACAAATGTTAGTCTTTGTGGCTCCCAGAGTTCTTTCCCTGAGGGTTGGTCTCAGAGGCCCCCAAAATGATTTTTATTTGTGGCAATTCACCAATTCCTTAAAAATTGGAGACTGCATCAGGGGTTTCAGTTGGTAAATATTTACCTGCTTAACCCAAATTTTTCACATGGTAATGGTCAAACAATGCAGCTTGGGGACGATTTAAAATATTTACTTAGAGAAAATTAAAGGAAATATCCATCCCTCAGTTCAAACAAGGGCTCTGATAGTTTACCACCTGAGTACCCAAATTGGGAAATTTTTTCTCCGCCATACATTTTGAGGGGAATTTTCCACTCACTCGCCATACATTCCGAGCTGAATTTTCCACTCGACACCCTAGCGCAAAACCTATTTTGGGTCACTGTGTCTTGGCTTAGCAAGACGGTGCCGTCCAGCACACAGTAGCCCTCACACTACAGTGGCTGGATCAGTATTTCTTCCGATGTAGTCACGCCGCTGAAAGTGCCCTAAAACACGTGCCGCTAGTTGAATCTACCAGTGTTCCACTACACGCACCGACACGCCGCAGCTGAAGAAATCTTCCCAGCAGGGAAAACGTTACTTCTACCAAAATACGTGTTTCATGGTCCTGTTAGGGGCGGAAATAAATTTAGTATTCTACAGCATCAAATTTGGATAATAATGTCCTCTGAGACGAATGACTTCCGTGCAAATTGTTCTGAGCAAGGTGTAAACTTGTACGTCTACTGTGGGAATTTATGCGTATGACTTGATCTTATGATGGACCGCTCCGTTTCATGGAGAAAAATAGTGTGTGGACATTCTTTTCGAAACGCCCAGTGCCAGACACCAGAGTAAGATCGGGTATCTCGTGTGGTAAGAGATGCGGAGATGGCTGTCGCGGCGCCTTGGCTGGGCGTCATGTGCGCGTGCCTCGGCGGCGCGGCGTGCCGGCGGCCTGGGCGCCTGCTGAGTTTGTTTTCTGTGAAAGCTGCTACCGACAGCCGCTGACCCCGTGCTTGCTCCCTGAGTGGCGGTCTGTTGCAGCCCTGGGTACGTGGACCCCGCCGATCAACTGTGAGAACGCAGACCTCAAGCATTTATTATCGGCACTGCGGCTGCGAATTCGATGCGCTGATGGTTGTGCGGGGGGGTGCTGGACTTGTTAGGACATTCTTATCTTGCCATACGCGTCGGGAAGGGAGGGCCAGGAGAGAGCTGGACCTCCGGCAGGCTTCACCGAAAAACTGCCCCAATTCAGCTAAATTGGGATGGAATTGGAATTTTTCAATGAGCAAGTATGGAAGGTAACAATGAACCCAAAGCTGACGAGATTTTGGTTCTGGAGGGTAAAGTTTATTATCAGCAGCATGTTGAAAGTTGGCTGTCCCCTTCACTTTTTTACCGGTCCTGGCGCTTATATATCGTGCATTCAGGTGCTGTTATTCTTTTATAGTGTTCATATTGCAGTGGTAGTGCATATTCCGGCATTCCTTGTGGGAATTGTGTGGAACAGGGGAAATAGTACTGGGTGGCTTTATGGTGCAATAATTTCTCGACTGTCTTAGATTTTCTCAATCGTTGGGAATCCAGGCAGCAGGTTGGGAGGTTTGTGGCCTAAAAAGCCTTAGAGATCAGTGCATCCTAAAGCCAGAATAAAAACGGAGAGATGCTCTTTGCTCAGTTCTTGTCCAAAATTAGAAATTGAGTTTGCTGGGGAAAGCACAGCTCGGACGTAAAATATTCTGAAACGTCACTGCTCCTAAGTCTAAGATAAAACTTCGACCTCTCTTTCTGGTGCCCCCTTGAAGTCCGTTGCTTCACAATCCTGGAATTAACGGTAACAGCTGTGGAATGTTCCTCGCTTTATCTCAGTTTTGAGTAAATGAAGTTTGCGTACAGCTTCCACTGTATAAGGAGTTGAGGGATCGGATGCAATTGTTTCCTCTTTTTTAACTACACTGGCATTTGGGCACAATTCTCGCTAGGTCAATAGGCTTCTGAAGTATAAATAATGTATCTTGCTCCGTGTTACTTTATGTCTTCAGAAGTCACTTTGATGGTGCTGTTTAGACCCTGTTACCTTGGGTGAATAATAAAGAGAGCTTGCTTAGATACATGAGTAAATGAAAGCCTGGATATTATTGTTTAATGTCAGTGCAGTGCCTTGGCTTTTCTGCAGCCCGGTTTATTTCGGCGTCGCGGGGAGGTCGCGTTCTTGCAGAGTTGCAACTCCGCCTGCATTGTTCACCACCGGTTAACCTGTTCTGTGCGCACAAGGTTGCAGGGCATTGACTTTTCCTCTTCTTTTGTTTCTTTTCCAAGTGTCTTCACAAGAGGCTTTTCAAAGTGCGTGTGATATCCCAGTGTGTCCCTACAGTTGTGCCAGGGAGTTTTTGCCCCACAGACTGCTGCAAACCTGTTAATTTTCCAGCCTCATCAAGCTTCCTAAATTCAGACTTAACCCCCAACAAGGCTAGCCAATGCGCTTACCTTTGTCAGGAAGCAAAGCAAGTGGCATTCACCAACATCAAAACGTCATAGACAGCCAAAGACATAACAAACCAGACTTCCCGCGCCCCCAGTGGTTACCAGCACACCAATAACCAGGCACAAAGGAGCCATACAAAAGCAGCAAACACTGGTGTTTTCACCCCACTAATTAGGCAATACCAAAACGTTTTGACCGCACAAAGCAACAAACGGGTGAACAAAGTGTCACAGTCTCAATCATTTGTGGCTTTAACAGAAACAACTTTCCCATGCTTCAAGGGGTCGCCCGACCGACCAACAAAATCAAAACCCGAACACCTAACCCGAGGGGTAGGGAGTTCAATCGTCGACTTAAAGCCACAGAGCCAAACCGACCCCACCACCGGACCGTAAAATTCAGGGAATGCGGAGGAGAGCCCCAACCGTGCTGCGCCGGTCGTTTTCATATCCCGAAAACCTAGCCAACCCGGCAGGGTTAAGAACGTTAGGTTCCTATGAGGACTGTGCAATTTAAATTGTGTTTCGATGGCGTGCTTGCAAGTGCTTGTTCTGTCAAGTGTTTGCTCTGTTTTTGCTTGGTCAAGTGCTTTTTCAGAATTCAGCTGAATTCAGGCCAGTATTTCAATCAAAGACTGATGAAATTCGAGGGATTCATTGAAATACGATATATGCAAAGATTCCCCGAAGCAGAAAAGTATCTTCGGAATAATCTCTCATCCGTGAAACCACCCGCCCCACCCCCCCCCAAATCCGTGCCTTGGAAATATAAGTGTGGTCGTCCTAGTGTGTCCTGAATGGGGTGTCGGTGTATGCCGATTGTACTGCTAGATATATGTCTGACCCAGAGCATGGGTGAGGAACTAGGCCAGCCTGATGTCTGACCCAGAGCAGGGCTGCGGCTACCCCTTTGTGAGCTCTGGGGACTACAGCTACAGCAGGCTAAGACCTGACCCGGAGGAGAGGAGTGACCGTGCTGGTCTGTCTGGCAGGGTGCGCGAGTATGGGTCAGGGACGTCGCCACCGTGTGGCAGGAGGCCACCCTGAAGCACGACTACGTCAAGGACGTCCTCATCCTGGAGCTGGAGGAGTCTGCAGAGGTCAGCATTCCAATGGATTTGAATGAATGGTCAGGGTAGAGGGGCGTGAGTAGGCCTCCACTCCAGAGTGGTAGCTGATGCGTTAGCTGTTATTTGAGCTTTGAGTGGGTTGTCATTGTCTTTGAAATCCGAATCGTTGAGTTGTTTGCCAACTGGAAGGGGATCCAAAGGGGTCGTAGGCATTTTTAAATTCCGTGACATTTCAAAACATTTCTTCAGCGGCTTTCGACATGACCCATTAGACAAGCCTGTGAAAGGGACCTGTATTTTGTTAGAGATGCCTTTTGTGTGCATTGTATGCTTATGCAATTTGTTTTCGTTTTTTATTATCAATAGGTCTTTTAAACGGGCAGTTATGTCAACCGTCGCCTCAGTGGAGTGCGCGGATGGGGACGTTTGAATATCTCCCGGATTTTCCGAAGCTGCCAAAAAAGGCGGCGCGGAACACCGTCCTACTTTGACGCACCTTATTGTTAATTTGCCTCAATTTCCCCCCTCCTCCGAAGAAAATCAGGTCTGGGTCATATTAGGCCAGGCCATCAGACCAAGTCAAGCGCGCTCACTTCCAGAAATATTTCAAGTGATACCAGTGATAATAAGCCTGATCAATTAATCATAGATTCGTATCGGATATTAGGCACACTGAGTACAACGAGTTGTGGTAACGGCATTTTAACACTCGCCCCAGTGGGCCTCTGGTCCACCGTCTTCTCGATGGGGGATGGAGTTTTCGAACACCACTTCGAGTCTCCTACGCGGGATAACGAAAAATGCGGAGATATACAGTCCATAGATCCAAAGATAACGGAGATAAAAGTCCAAAGATAACGGAGATATACAGTCCATAAGAAATGACGAAGAAACTATATCGGTCACTTTTTTGCTCAGGTCAGTATTGAGGTCATGACAGATAAAAAATGACAGGCTGGAGAATGTTTGTAAGCTCTAGCGTCTGACTGAGTCGGGTTAATCAAAAGCTTTAAGTGTTATCCGATCTTTCTCGTCACGAACATTCGAATTTTATGGCAAGTCCATACTAGATCAACATGTAAAATTACATGTAAAATTAGGTCAGGTCCAGGCTACTTTCTGACCTAACATAATCAATATGCATACCAATTGACTCAAAATGATAATTCAAACGTAATGTATAAAAATGAAAGTTCTATCACCGTTTCCTGCGAAGCCATTGGCCCAAGTCTAGATCCTAACTGCGCGCTGCCACGCACGCCACGTGACAAAGGTTAGCACTGGCATCGCTTTTGCAACGTTGACATGACCTGCTGCGAGCGGCACCGTAGCGGCGAGCCTTGTAATTGCATGCGATGCTTAGATCAACCCAAGTGAGCGGCATTCTCTTTGATAACTCTAAATTTTAGAACAATTATATTGTCTTGAGCGATTAAACGTGGAAACAAAATTGTCCCGGATTTCTAGACTTTATTTATAAATATTCTTTTTTTATTTTGACAAGGTTTTTTTAGCTTTAAATAGTCCCAGATGACCACCCATATGTCACATGTTAAGCTTGAATATGACCTTGTGGATTGGCCTAAGATACTACGGTTTCGATAATAGGAAGTTATTCTCTGCCGTCTCTACATCAATAGTCATTTTTCGGCCCCATGTCTTTCCCAGTGGAGAGGTCATGACCTGTAACTGATCATAGGTCATCGAAATAAGAGAACCCCCTTAACTTAAGATACTCGGTGGTTCTATTATGGTACCTATATGAATATTGTATCAATATATTAAACCTCTTTTCATTGGTGCCACTTGAAAAATTTTTGGAGGTGAGGTCACTTGACCTGGCCTAGTGGCCTGACCTGAGACGGCCAAAACGTAAAATTTTGAGAAAAGTTGCGCGATTGATAAAAGATAAGGTGGGTCAAGTACGGTGGCGCATCGCGCTATCGAAAAACCCGCGAGGGTGTTAAACCCCCCGCCCCCACCCCCACCGGGGCGAGGGTGTCAAATATCCATGGTTTTGGTTCAGGCTCGCAATGGCCTTTCAATTAGAAATACGGAAAATGGTTATGCTTCGTATAATGCAGATTATGTATAATGCAGATTGTATAAATGCAGATTATGCTTGTATATTTTTTCTTTCAAATCGCGGTACCTTAGGCCGGTCAAGGTTGAGATGGAAAGTTGTGACAGGTAACCTCTGAGAAGTCATCAAAAGCAAATTAGCAGATTTTCAGACTCGCGTTGGTAACTTCGCATTGAATGGTGATAGAAACGTTACTTGGATAATTTTTTGTTTGTATTGCCCGTGCCGGTTGATTCATTTGTATTATTACTATATGAGGTTGACCTTTGGTCGTAATGCACACCATTTGATTCGCCGTAATGAGAGGAATCTAATGAGGACTAACAAATGGTTCTAACTCAACCCAGCCAGATGCCAGGGCCCAAAAAGCTCTCCCTAACCTGTCACCTTCTTTGGCATGTCATAGCCTGAATATGAACCTGAGCCAAAAAGAGACTGCTGGTCTCGTAATCATTGCTGGCTGGTCATGTATCATCCCTGTCGTGTTTTCGCCGTCTTGCATAGGAGGCGAGATCGAGGGAATCACCGGGCCGAAGTTGGATTGGAGGCCCACTGAGGCGGGGGTATAAGTGACTCGGTTGGTAGAGCGCTGGGCTCCGACCCGCAACGTAGGTCGACTGATCACTGATACGTCTGTGGTAATTCAGCGCCCCTGATTCATGGTTAAACACTGGCTTCTAGATTAGCCCGTCATTCTGGGAATCGCTGCTTTGGATGGCGGGTCGGGTTCTGCGAGAGCAGTCCCTTGATGACTGATTTCTTGGATCCCAAAACTCGAATTTGCAGTAACTTGGGAAAGTGTAAAAAAACGTGTAACGCGAAATCAAGTCCCATGTATGCTGCGAACGTGACAACATTGGGGTGATACTCAAGTTTGTATTTCATTGTCGCGGCTAGTCATTGACTAAGCAGGAGTAGATTCATACCAAGACGGAGAGAGAGTGCTCTCTCTCTCTCTCTCTCTTCTCTGCACCACAAATGAAAAAATATTATTTACAAACTGAGTGCCTGGTTGGATCCTTGCAAGGAATGTTTGAATTATGAAATGCAATTGTGTATTTTTCATAGTTCACTCGTAATCAGTGCCCAGGATAGGAATCTGTACAGCTTGAGCTTAATTCTGATAAACGTGTATCTGTCTTTTGGAAGGAATCTGTTCTTTGCCTCGTATACGTTCCTTGTACCTGTACACAAAAAATAGTTCTTAAAATGTACGGACGATGGTGGAGTGGACGTCACGTCCAGGGCGACGGGAACTGTGAGAGGCGAGTCTAGAGTTTCACTCCTTCGTCTCAGGGGCCGTCCATCAATTACGCAACGCTCATTTTGATATTGTTCACTCCCCACCCCCCGGCCGGTAACGCTTTTTAGGGAAGATGTTTAACGTTCCGTAACGCTGTGACTGACCTTCACCCCTCCCCTCCCCCACACCCTTCTGGACGCTACGTGATTTATGGACAACCCCTTAAAGGTCCCCTTTTTGCATTAAATGGAAAACCTAAGAGCTATTGGTGTTAGATTGTTTTGGCAGAATGAGAAATTAAATGTGGACATGCAGTAGGTGTAGTTCGGAAAGACGCCACGCCTGGGTGCGGAAGCCCCCACAAGGCTTACCTTTGGCAGCCTTTTCTGCGGCCGCCGCCTACCCAGGAGATGGCGGTACGCTGGGGAGTGCGCACCGCAACATTGGAGCCGATGCCCTGCCAGCCGCCGTCCCTGTTGGTTCGTGCACGGGCCTGATCGGCCTTTAGATTGATCCACCGGTCCGGTCTCTCGCCCTCGGCTTTCATGTTAGGGCTTGACTTCTGCCGCCGAGCGCGGTGGCTTGGATATACTGGAGTAATCTATGTGCCGCAGAAAGCGTTGCCGCTGTCCCGTTATGGTGCCGGCAAATGAAACTTCCGGCTTGTACATACCTGCGGCATGTTATAGCGCGCTTCATGGTAGATGTTGAGGTAAGGCTGCCAGAATTTTTGGCCAGAAGAAGTCAAGTAGTTGGCTTCAAAAAGGAAAATTACTTTCCCTTCCATTTAACTTCAAGATTCAGTCGACCATCTTTCGTCTTTTTGGTCTAATTTCGCTATTTCAGGACCTTTTGGCAAATTGTGCCTGGCACCGCCGATACTTCCTCCCATATTTACCTCCATCGTTTTATGTGGAGGGCACTGGTACAGCCCCATAGCGTGAGTGCAGTGTATGAATGAGAGCATACGACACAAAGTTACCGAGTGAAGAGTATATAGAAATATTAAATAAAATAGTGTTGGCGTCTGCTCGACAGCAGGTGCAGTGGACTGTGTTGGCCGCTGTTGGTCGGCGAAATTGTGACGCTGTTGGCAGTTGGGCAGTGGAGTTGTGACGCTGTTGGCTGTTGAACAGTGAAGTTGTGACGCTGTTGGCTCTTGGGCAGCGGGGTTGTGACGACGTTGGCATGGAGTTTTGACGCTGTTGGCTGTTGAACAGTGATGTTGGACTATGTTGAGTTGGGCAGGGAGTTGTGACTGTTGGCTGTTGAACAGTGAAGTTGTGACGCTGTTGGCTGCTGGGCAGTGGAGTTGTGACGCTGTTGGTAGATGGGTAGTGAAATTGTGACGCTGTTGGCTGTTGAACAGTGAAGTTGTGACACTGTTGGCTGCTGGGCAGTGGAGTTGTGACGCTGTTGGCTGTTGAACAGTGAAGTTGTGACGCTGTTGGCTCTTGGGCAGTGGGGTTGTGACGATGGCGGTTTACGCTGTTGGCTGTTGAACAGTGATGTTGTGACTTGTTGGCTGTTGGGCAGCGGAGTTCTGACGCTGTTGGCTGTCGAACAGTGAAGTTGTGACGCTGTTGGCTGCTGGGCAGTGAAGTTGTGACGCTGTTGGCTGCTGGGCAGTGAAGTTGTGACGCTGTTGGCTGCTGGGCAGGAGCTGCAGTTGACGGTGAAGGACGACTCAGACCTGCCGCCGCTGCGCAATCCAGAGATCCTGGTGGGCGAGAACGACCTGACCAGTCTGTCCTACCTGCACGAGCCGGCGGTGCTCTACAACCTGCGCGTGCGCTTCTGCAACCACAACAGCATCTACACCTACTGCGGTCAGTGTCCGCCGGCTGCGACAGACTGGGCGGGTCTCAGTCATGCTGAACGTGAAATATGCCGTGGACGTGCGTGTCTGAGGTTAATCGGCCGGCAGCGCGATACCTGCGCTAAACCTTATGTTGGCGTGTGTAATGCTGAGCTGAGCTATCATGTGTGACAGAGCGGGGCATCGGGCGGCTTTGGATTGATGTGACGTACTCGACTGCAATCTCGGGGATGATAGAAAGTATCCGACCAGATGAGATGTCTGCCAAAGCACGGGTCCAAGGCCTCATCCTTCCATCCTGTGGCAATCGAGTCGGATGCTTGCCTGAAACTATCTGCTTTCGTTCGAATCAGTGTCTAAAAAGTTTCTTTTTGGCTTATTATCATACCCCTTAAGCATTACAAGAGCAAGTTTCCAATAGTACGCCGTCGCGACGTATCAATGGTGCATATGAATCAGCGATAAGTTTGAATGTATCAATCGTATCAGCCCGGTTGCTACGAGGCGAAAAATACCAACTCGCCTTACATATGAACATCTCCGTAGACCTCAGAGAATGTGGCACCTCTACTGAGAGGTTTGAACTGAGATAGTCATGTGATGGGACGCACCGAAAAACTTCGGATTTATCTTTCATTAGACTCAGAACTCACATGAAATCTCATCAAAATATCCAAATCATGGGTACCGCTTTGGCATATTTAAAAGCAAAAGGTACAAATTACCTCATATTTTGATCGTATTTTTGGCACAACTTCTGGCAACCAGCTCTTTTTAGAATCTGGTGATGAACGAAGTAAGGGAAGTCTTACTGCTGACTTTCCTCTAGATCTGACTTAGGAATTTGAAACCAATAAAAACGCTTAACCCTCGCCCCACCGGGGCCATCGATGGCCCCCTAAGGTTTTTTCGGGATAGCCGAAAAACGAAAAGACGCAGCACCATGGTTGAGGGCTCTATCCCTCACCTCATCATTTTCCCACCATCCCTGAAATTTTTTACCCCGGATCACCGAGCGAGGTCAACCAAGGTCACATCACTTCAACTTTTGAGCCCTATAAGAGCTACATTTCTTAGTCGATCAATTTGAAACTTCCTATACTTTATGGCCCTTCCAGGGCCTACAAGGTGTATATCTGGGATTTTCGATTTCGTGACCTGAGGGTCAGGTCGCCAGGTGAACTCGCCCATTGAAAAAGCATGGGAAAAGCTGTCTATGATCTAAAATTCACAAAAAACGATTGCAAATGCTCAGATTGCTCAGAAAAGCGTTCTTGGACACCCTTTTACGGATCCCAGGGGGCATATTTTCACTTTAACCTCTCCGAAGTCATCCAAGGTCACTAGGGGTCAAAAACAGTATTTTGACAATAACTTCTGACCTAATTAAGCTAGAGCGCTGAATCAAACATCATCGTGTATGTCTCGTCACTGGCTTTCATTTGATATACGGCAAGGGCACTTTATAACCTTTCGTGACCTCAGGTCGTATTAGGTCACGAGGTGACCTCTGGAGGTCAAACCACTGGCCGGAGGTCATAACGTTCCACATAGCGGAAAAAGGTCTGGCATTTTCTCATCAAATGTACTTTATCAGACCTCAATAGCTCTAATGGTATAAGAGGTATGCCCAGTTTTTTAAGCATTGCATGTTTTAGTGAAAATAGCCTATCGTGACCTAACTTGATCTCTGGAGGTCAAACCATTGACTTCAGTGCTTAAACATTCAAAGTAATTTCTTACTGAATTCATGCGAGCTTTCTAATGCACTTTCCAGATTTGCGATAACCTCAATATTTTCGGAGTTAGAGGGGGCATCGATGCCCCCCGTGGGGCGAAGGTGGCGCCGGACCCCCGGTGGAGCGCGGGTTGAATTAATTAAAAACTACGATTGACTTATATTTTCTTCCCATGGACTTATAAAGGGACATTCACGCTCGCGTGCCGTGCACTTTGGAATTTTCCAAATTTAGCTGTGAATTGGCTACCAGATGGACAGCTGAGGCTAACTGTGCGAAGAAAACATTAATTTCAAGGAATGCATCTTTTCACATTGAAAAGCAAATTTCGTACGCAAGGCTGCTGCTGACATGCCTCGTGGACTGCCGTGGCGTTGACAGCACGCGCCGGCGGCCGGCGGTGACTCAGGCGCCGTGGGAGCCTGACTCAGCCGGCCGCTCGCCCGCTGATCGGTTCACACACAACCTGCGTTTCCGGCCAGGCCCGGCTCCAGCTGCACCGAGCCGGGCCCGAACGTCGCCGCTCCGCGCTCCAGCCAGTTAAAGGCAATGGGCCACTCGGTCGGAATTCCGAAAGAGCATGAGAGCATCTTAGCTCAACATAAGTGTGGAAATCGTGGAAAATATGTTTTTACGCCTTCAATAACTCTATAAAATATCTTCTTGTTTTGCTACCCAGTGCTTATCTAAGCAACGGGTATAATTACGAAATCCGGAAACTACATGTTTTCTCCACCTTCAATGGCTCGAAACAGAAATGTCGTCTTTTTCACTGCCCGGTGCTGACCGAAGCATCGTGTATTGTTGCATGGCGGGCCACTCACGGCACATAACGTTACACCGGGGATGGCATTGTTAACATATATCACGCGACGGACGCGGCCAGGTGGAAAGGGATTCCTTCATGGTTTGAATTAAGGCCTTAAGACCCCATATTTTGATATTTGAAGTGTACGGAAGATTAATACAGAAAGCTTTGTGTATCAAGAAATATACCAATAGTGGTTTCTTGATAAGCTCTACAAAGCTGCTATCTCAGATCATAGCGGACGTACAAGATATTGACCAAATCAGGTGATTATTTGTCAATTGAAGTGCGTAGCTCGTGTCCCAAACCAAAGAACAAACAATAATCACACAAGAGTTACAAGGAGAAATCAAAGAATCACGATCCAAAGATTCTCGGCAGTAGATTCAGTCCCGATGGTCTTTGGAGGAATGAGTGCAGACGGTAATCGGTCCCACTGCAACAAACTAAACAACAAACATACAAACATACAAACAACAACACGGCATGACGTATGTAAAGGAGCTATCACTGACATCTCATTCATAATATTCAACCATTCTAAATGTTGTCAATATTGTTACAGACGGCTTTGTTGTACGAACAATGCACTGTACACGATCATACTCGGTTTGCGAATAGATCATCTCTAAATATCAAGTCACAGCCCTGCCCGGGTGAATATATAGCCTCAAAACTTTCAGGGCATATGCAAAATTTGTTTTAAGTAAAAGTCAGAAAGTTTTAAAATCATGTCACAAACCGTTCTGGAGTTTTTTTAAATACATTTTATCTAAGTTGTTCTCAGTTCGGCTGTTGGAGTCGGAGTCTCACTAAAGTCCTCAAGGGACTTGTCACGGAGACCCCGACCCCACCACCCGAACGAGCAACTCCTACAATGAAGGGTTAATTTAGAAGCCAAAGCTTAATGTCCCACAAAGTACAGGGACGACGGCCCCGCTCAGGTCACCCTCTCACCAGTCAGTTGCCAGCCGACCTACGTCGGCTATATATATATATATATATATATATATATATATATATATATATATATATATATATATATATATATATATATATATATATATATAATACGTCGGTATTAAATTGAGCGCTGGAGCGTCTCAGGGGAACCGATCCCAAGCCCGGACATGCACTGCCACTGCATGTTTCTGAGCAGCGGGCGGTTAGCCCAACGCTCTACCAACTGAGCTACCGGGGCAAAAATATCCCAGGAAACTTATGGAGTGGGCAGATTCCGCCTTCACCCGGCCAGGAATAGTGTTAGGCGGCCAGCTGCTTCCATATATTGGAACCTACGCCAGGATCGTCTCCTTTCATTGCTGACCTGTCGTGGGATGAGGCCGTGTGATCCCGTGTCCTACAGATCATCGCCGACTCTCACCCTGTCGGATCAGCGTGTGCTCACGCTTCACTCTCTCCAGGTATCGTCCTGGTGGCCATCAATCCCTACGAGGAGATACCGATATATGGCCCCGAGACCATTTGGACGTACAGGGGTAAGGCCATGGGCGACCTGGATCCACACATCTTCGCCGTGGCCGAGGAAGCCTACACCAAAATGGAACGGTAGGTCAATATGCCAGAAATGTCACTCTATTCTTGGTTTTGTAGGATTATTGCAATTCTTCCGAGAACCAATGGCTCATTTTCTCCCTAGTTTAACGTATGACGTGGCTGTCCTTTCGTGGATGGAAAACTGTGGCCTTGTCGCGAGACTATCGCGTGCGCCACAGTCATTAGGGATCCGGTAATCGATTCGACTCAGTATACGCCTGGGGACCACTCGTCCTGAGTCTGCTGCGACCGCCGTATCGATACCCGGCTTAGACCCAAGCGCACCTCCTCCCCAGGGTAAATACCAACCAGGCCATCATCGTCTCGGGAGAGTCGGGCGCCGGTAAAACGGTGTCGGCCAAGTACGCCATGCGCTACTTCGCCACCGTCGGCGGCTCGGCCGTCGAGGAGACCCAGGTGGAGCGCAAGGTGCTCGCCAGCAACCCCATCATGGAGGCCATCGGCAACGCCAAGACCATCAGGAACGATAACAGCTCCAGATTCGGTGGGTGCGGCTGTCGGGTGGGTATTGTTTTCTGAGATTGGGCAGGTTCTGAGAACTGGAGGTTCAGTTGGAAATAGGCGCGTCGAGTGGGAATGGCTGCGTGAGGAAATGAGCGGATCTGAAAGTGACGTGCGAACCCTTATTTCCCGCTTTTGGGCATCAGTTTCGACTGGATGCACTTATTTTGTAGTTTAGCGGTCCTGTTTTTGGAATATCGCGATACATGCTGACAGAGTGTGTTTCTCATTCCCAGTTGGCAAATCGCCCCCGTGCTTAGCCAACAGTACACACCGTGAAAACGTTTCGTATTAGCTGCGTGTGCCGTGAGCAGACGTCCCGTACGCTCAGGCAAGTTCATCGAGATCGACTTCAACAAGAACTTGAACATCTTGGCGGCGAACATGCGGACGTACTTGCTGGAGAAGTCGCGGGTGGTCTTCCAGGCGGAGGACGAGCGAAACTACCACGTCTTCTACCAGCTCTGCAGCGTCCGCGACCAAGAGGAGTTCCGCGAACTCGAGCTCGGTACGACTCAGCTGAGAGAACTGGAACAGATTACTCACGTTGATGCGCACGTTTCAGCTGTCGAGTTATTTACATTTGTGTATTACTTGCAGCCACTTTCATGCTCCTATGATAAGCTTTCCAAGTGCGAAAGGGCTCCCGCGGGAAGGTATGTTAATCTTTCTCGAAGAGACTAACGGGAAGGATGTTTTCTGTGAAAAACTACGTGAAAAATGTTTCGGTAATGATGTGCAGAATACATGATATGCTGGAATGACTTGGTATCGTTCGAACTCTGTAATCATCCGGATGGTTCTCCCTTTCGTTGTTCCGGCTTTTGGAACCTCGTCTGTAGGTCGTGTTTTGCGCGGCCCAGGGAACTGAAGTTGTTGGTTTACCTGAAAGATTCCCACATCTCGTCCCCATTATTCCCATGTCGCGGCGTTATTGTCGTGATGTGTTATCTGTTCCAGCTGTGGATTAGCAAAACCTGGCCTGCTGACCCCACTCGTGCCGCGGTTCCGCCGCCGTAACCGCACCTGTCGCCGGCAGCTCACCAGGACGAGTTTTTCTACCTGAACCAGGGCGGCTCGGCGACCATCGTCGGCGTGGACGACGCGGCCGGGTTCGCACAGACCCGGGAGGCGCTGTCGCTGCTGGGGCTGGAGCGGGGCGTGCAGACGTCGCTGTTCCGCACACTCGCCGCCGTGCTGCACCTCGGCAACGTGCAGTTCAAGGAGGAGATGTCCGCCGGAGAGGAGGCCTGCAGTGTAGCGGTGAGTGCCGGGGAGGAGGGACTGCAGTGCGGCGGTGAGTGCCGGGGAGGAGGGGCTGCAGTGTGGCGGTGATTGCTGGGCAGGAGGGACTGCAGTGTAGCGGTGAGTGCCGGGGAGGAGGGACTGCAGTGTGGCGGTGAGTGCCGGGGAGGAGGGACTGCAGTGTGGCGGTGATTGCTGGGCAGGAGGGGCTGCAGTGTGGCGGTGAGTGCCGGGGAGGAGGGCTGCAGTGTGGCGGTGAGTGCTGGGCAGGAGGGACTTCAGTGTGGCGGTGAGTGCCGGGGAGGAGGGACTGCAGTGTAGCGGTGAGTGCCGGGGAGGAGGGACTGCAGTGTAGTGGTGAGTGCCGGGGAGGAGGGGCTGCAGTGTGGCGGTAAGTGCTGGGCAGGAGGGACTGCAGTGTGGCAGTAAGTGCTGGGCAGGAGGGGCTGCAGTGTGGCAGTGAGTGCCGGGGAGGAGGGACTGCAGTGTGGCGGTGAGTGCCGGGGAGGAGGGGCTGCAGTGTGGCGGTAAGTGCTGGGCAGGAGGGACTGCATTGTAGTGGTGAGTAAGGTGACTGCGGTGAGTGCCGGGGAGGAGGGCCTGCAGTGTAGCGGTGAGTGCCGGGGAGGAGGGACTGCAGTGTGGCGGTGAGTGCTGAGGGAAGAGGGCGCTGGCGGTGCAGCCTTGGGGTCGCTGAACTAGAGAGGGGCTGCAGGGGCGGTACCGTGTCTCGTTTCGTTTGTTCTGAGGCGTGCAGACTTTTGGTGTGCGTAAAATACCCGTGTTCTGGTTGACGGAGGCGAGGTTGGATTGGACTGCGTTGATTGGAGCGATGTGTTTAAGCATTCTGGGATGACCAAACTCATGTAGAAGATACCAAAAATTATATGATATCATTGATATATTTCTTAAGGAATGGGATAAGGGCTAAAGCTGGACAGTCTAACCCTACAGCTTGGTTCAAATGAATAGGTTTTGTGACGTGTCCACCATATAACGTTACCGCCCCTCACTTCTGAACGTTAAATAATGTATTATCGGTTGCTGGGGCTATTGCGTACGTGGTCCCGCTAAAATGTCCGTGTTGCCAGGTGGATAGGAGCGACCAGTCGGCTAGATCAATTACAGCACTGCTGTTGTGAGCGGGCTTATTTCACCGGCCTCTCGCAGCTCCCTTATACGTTCTCTCAATCCATTAATTTTCTCTGGGATATGCATGTCACCTTAACTAAAAACCCCCTTAAAGCTATGACCGTGCCAGACCTAAATCCTGCCGGAAGTATGGCATAGTGCTGACCTGACTATGTGCTGTGACCGTGCTAAGTAACGTATATTTCTTCAGGAAACTCGGGGTTTCCAGCCAGCAAAGTTTCTCCCTGAAACAAGTCAGATGTGAATTTCTGACCGTCTCAGACCTGACCTGCTGTTATACTACTTACCTACCCCCGCTGTGCTGTGACCGTGGCCTGTGGGGCCTGGCCTGCCGCTGTCCTGTGACCTCCCACTGAACTTATATCTGGCCTGTTAACTTGACCTTCCGCTGTGTTGTGACCATGCTCTGACCTGACCTCCTGCTGTGCTGTGACCTGGCCTGCTGTGCTATGACCGTGCTCTGACCTTACTTCCTGCTGTGCTGTGACCGTGCTCTGACCTTACTTCCTGCTGTGCTGTGACCGTGCTCTGACCTTACTTCCTGCTGTACTGTGACCTGGTTTGCTGTGACTATGACCTCCTGACCTGACCTGCTGTGGTCTGACCTAGTACTGACCTGACCTCCCGCTGTGCTGTGACCGTGCTGTTATCCGAACTCCCGCTGTGCTTTGTGACCTGGCCTGCTGTGCTAACCGTGCTCAGACCTGACCTGCTGTGGTATGATAGTACTGACCTGACCTCCCGCTGAGCTGTGACCTGCCCACCTCCGCTGTACTGTGACCTGGCCTGCTGTATTATAACGTCTGTGACCTGACCTCCGCTGTGCTGTGACCGTGCTGTGACGCTGTGGCGCAGAAGGAGGACCGGAGTATGCCGATCGTGGCGAGGCTGCTGGGGATCGACCACGAGCAGATCCGGCACTGGCTCTGCAAGCGGAAGATCGTCTCCATGCGCGAGGTCTTCACCAAGAGCATGAACTGCAAGGAGGTGAGTGTGTCCAGCGTCGATGCCACCAGTTTTACATGTGTTTAATGGAGTGTAATATGCCGTTTTGGGTGGAAGCTGGATTTGGAACTCCTGGAAGTGATTGTGTTCGATTAGTAGAATTATAAATGATTTAGCCGTTTTAAAGTGTCAGTGGACAAAAATCTAATAACCCTCTAGTCATTTCCTATTTCGAATGGTGAAAGCAAGCATGCGACAGAAGCTGCGAACCATGACATAGCTGTGTGTTGCAATGCTGGAAGACTAACGTGGTGTGTGATCGCATTCGTTGGCTACCAAAAAGTGAGAAAAGTAGTATAAAAGTTCAGAGGCGTAAAATGTATCGCATTTTATCTGTCAAATATCTTGTTCGTAATGTCACCATTTTGTGATTTAAGCTCTGTTACTGGAGTATGGAAGACACAGAACATTGGCTCATTTTGCCCTTCTCCGTCCGTTTATCGTTTATATACGTCACATCACTGAAGTTCCGATAGTCTGCGCTCACGGCATATATACGATTTGGCCGTCTTCTTCAGCGCCACCCCTTGTAACTGGCAGGCGACCTCCTCTCGAGACGCCCTCGCCAAGCACATGTACGCCCAGATGTTCTCCTACATCGTCACCTGCATCAACCGCAGTCTGGAGACGCGCGACAAGGTGCACCGCTTCATCGGCGTGCTCGACATCTACGGCTTCGAGACGTTCGAAGTCAACAGTTTCGAACAATTCTGCATCAACTATGCCAACGAGAAGCTGCAGCAGCAGTTCAACCAGGTGAGGATCCGACCAAGACTAGATAAGGACGCAGCCAAGAACAGGCGAGGACACGATCAAGGCCAGGTGAGTACACGACCGAGACCAGATGAGGACGCCACCAAGACCAGGTGGGGACGCCACTGAGACATGTGAAGAGACTCGAGGAGTCACTGCATGATCAGACGATGTCATGGATTTATCTGTTTTAGCTACGGTTGTGTCTGAAGTAAGTGGTCAGGAGAAGCGGGTTACTTCTGCGTTATCCTTTTCCTTTCGTGTAGCCATTGCACTTCCAACGATAAGTCTTTGTCAAGATTTCAGGTATGCCCATTATCCGGGTGCATGAAGCACTTATTCGCACTGACAAAACAGGCTTATTTTTCACCCAACATACCTCAAATATAATTATTTTGTCAACGTTCATAATATAGCTGACGCTGGTGATGCCGTGAATATTTAACTTGCTGCTGATGCCTCACACCCGCGCTGATTCCCGTTTCAGCACGTGTTTAAGCTAGAACAGGAAGAATATGTGAAAGAGCACATAGAGTGGACGTTCATCGATTTCTACGACAACCAGCCGTGTATCGATCTCATCGAGACCAGGCTCGGAATCCTGGATCTGCTGGATGAAGAGTGCCGGGTGAGTGAAATCAGTGGGGAGTGGGGACTGAACAGTGCGCACGAGACTGAAATCTTCTGATTGGAGAGAAACCCCTGGAGACTGTTCAACGCTGCCTAAGGGAAGGAGCTTTAACCCCGGGGGCGCCACCCCCACCGGGGCACGACCCCCTCTAACCAAAAAGGGCGTAGCCAAACCAAAGCAATAGTAAGCCGCGAATAGTAAAAATACTCCATGTTTTAGTGCCAGCAATGGTTACCCCAAGCAAATAGGCAAATCGGCTATTCACTCAAATAGCAAATAACAAACGGCATAACTCTAGCATTAGAGCATAGGCCGGAAAGACATTATAGCAAATGCCAGTACTTTTCCGCTATGAACGAAAGACCCCCGCCGTGGTTACCGCCAGAGGCACCCGACCTAATAACCTACACGAAACAAAAACCCTGTAACAAATAAACCGGGACAAACAAACACGATGTTTTTTCACCCCTAGCTCAATTAGGTCAAAAGTTAGCAAAATACTTTTTACCCCGACCTGATACCTAAAACAAACAAAAACCCCGACCGAAAGGGCCAAAACGTGTCAGCAGTCGAGTATTCAATCATTTGTGGCTTATATCAGAAATAGCTTCCCCATGCTTCCAATGGGAGACTCGCCTCGGACCGACCTCAGGCACGAAATCAAAACCCGGAATACACCTAGACCCGGAGGGCAAAGTGTGGGTCAAACACGACAAAGTAGCCTACAGAGCTCTAAAGGAAGAGGACCTGTGACCCGCGACCGACCTGGGACCCGGGTCAAAATTTCAAGATAAAAGCGGAGGAGAGCCCCAACCGCGGTGCCCCTGTCGTTTTCTCTATCCCGAAAACCAGGCCCGATCCCCCCGGGCGAGTTAATTATGTCTTGGCTGATCCGATGAGACTGCTGCAGAGACTCCTGGCAATGCTTTGGTTAAAACAGCGGCGGGATTGGTTGCACCGGTGGCTAAAATTTTCTGGCAACGTTTTAATGTGAACGTGATGTTTCTGTGCCTGTAAATTTCATATTTAGTGTGTGTTGCTCCTTAGGCCTCACTTCCATGTCGCATCCCACTAGAAGTACTTTGTCTGCCCCTAGATGCCGAAGGGCTCCGACCAGTCGTGGGTGGAGAAGCTATACGACAAGTGTCGCAAGTTTGAACACTTTGAGAAGCCGCGGCTCTCGCGCTCGGCCTACGTGATCGCCCACTTCGCCGACAAGGTGCAGTACGAATCGGCCGGCTTTCTGGAGAAGAACCGGGACACCGTGCTGGAGCAGCAGGTCAACGTGCTGCGGACTAGCCTGGTGAGTGTCGGACTGCTGCGGACTAGCCCGGTGAGTGTCGGACCGTGCTGCAGACTAGCCTGGTGAGTGTCGGACTGTGCTGCGGCTTAGCCTGGTGAGTGTCGGACTGTGCTGCGGACTAGCCTGGTGAGTGTCGGACTGTGCTGCGGCTTAGCCTGGTGAGTGTCGGACCGTACTGCGGACTAGCCTGGTGAGTGTCGGACCGTGCTGCGGACTAGCCTGGTGAGTGTCGGACCGTGCTGCGGACTAGCCTGGTGAGTGTCGGACTGCTGCGGACTAGCCTGGTGAGTGTCGGACTGCTGCGGACTAGCCTGGTGAGTGTCGGACTGTGCTGCGGCTTAGCCTGGTGAGTGTCGGACCGTGCTGCGGACTAGCCTGGTGAGTGTCGGACTGCTGCAGGTGTTGGTGTGTTGGCACGCCGATGACTTCCTTTCTTTCGAGTTGTTTGAGCCCTATCTTGTGGGACGTTGACTGGGAGTAAGCGTGGTCCGTTGACTGGCACTAGCATTATGCGTACCTTGCTTTGGTGGCTACTCTTTATTTGCTCTTCTGACTGTGTTCGTGTGTGGCAGGACCCTGTGGTGGCAGCGCTGTTTCCCGCTGAGAAGCCGCCGCCCAAGCAGGCCGCTGCTACCAAATCCGCGGGCTCCAACAAAAAAACGGTGAGCTGTCGTGTTTAGTGGTACATTAACCCGCGCGGGGCTGGGGTCTCCAGCCGAACGTGCGGGGCTGGGGGGTGTAAATTTTACCCCCTGTTATCTCCCGAACTAATGGTCCGATTTGGAAAATTCAAACGCCAATCGAAAGATCTCATCACGAACAACTAAAAACATGTACTTAATTTAAAGTTTGAGGTCAAGGTCAAGGTCAAACTGAGGTCAGCTGTCAAAAGCGTGGTTTTTGAGGTTGCAATGCTACGGAGGTCAGGCAATGGAAGCTATGAGCTTCATACTTCATGGAAAGCCTTCACTTGAATGCAGCAAGGTGCTTTGAGACCGTTAGGCTGGTGGCATGACCGGGTCAGGTCAAGATGAGGTCACTAAAGGTCACCATATTTTTGTATCCAAATGTGGTCATGCGATATATGTTTTTGAGCCATTTTGCATGCAGAATTCAGCTATGATGTTTAGAGAATCATATCTGAAATACTCTGGTCTCAACTTGCACAGCCGGGGTCAAGGTAGGTCATCAGAGGTCAACTTTTTAAGTTCATACTTTTTGCCAAATGACACATGATTTTGGATCTATTTTGTCTCAGGAACACTATAAAAGTAGTGTAAAGCGTGTACGAGGTCATCCTGGGTCATCCTGGGTCACTATGAGTCACTAAATAAAGACAGTATTGATCAGCCCTAAAAATCAGAGCGTAAGTCGCTGAGCTTTCGCAGCTCTCCAGGCTAAAGTTATAAAGCTAGAGACTCAAAATTTGTCATGCATATGCACTTTATGGTGTTTTACCAAATAAATTCCGGTTTTTGAAAAATCTTGAAAATTTGAGAAATTTTGTAACTTTTTCCAAAAAAATATTTTTTTTTAATATTTTTTTCCAAAACCAAAATTTTGAAAATCCGAGATAGCCATTTTGAAGACCACAATAATGCCTATCGTTTGATGCAAGAAAATTGGAAATCGGTTCAGAACTGTAGCTTCAGCAGCTCTTTAAACATTGCGCGATTTTGGTACAAAAATCGCCTGTAGTGACGTCACATTTTTGCTTATTTCTCAAAAAGTTTACAACCGATTTTATTTTTATTTGGCAAAAATGTGTAAAATTTATGTAAGAAAAGGAACTGAAAATTTGGCGGCGCTGCGCGCCGCCGTTTTTGATATTTCGCAAAAATTCGCGAGGGGGGTAAAATTTACCCCCCCCAGCCCCACGCGGGTTAAGAGCCTGATGATTCATCATCAAATTGCCCGGCACCTTGCCACGGTCTACCAGCGGGCATCCTGCTGGTTGCCGTTCGCCTGGATTTATCACAACACCGTACAGTATTGCATCCCCTGGCTTTGGACCTTCGTTGATTATGCGGGTCTCGAGATATTTAATGTGGACGCCTATGATATTCTCGGAGTTTTACGTCTCCCCGCACGCGACTCCTGCCATTTTCGCTTACCCTTCTCGATCTCCGGATGTTATCCAGTAGGAGAGGACAGCGGTTGACGCAGTGATGGTGTAGGACTGATGATTCCTCCTTGACGATTCCATCTGGATGTAAATTGGTTTCCCAGTTGTCATCCGCCTATGCAGGTGTTGTAAGAGTACAGTGCCGTGGTACGGCGTTGCCTGCCTTCTGCATATAATCAGGGTTGCTGCCTTGACTGCCCCCATGTCAACAGGGGTGTGGACGCTGTTCAGCGGTATCCGGTCTTCTCTTCCCGCCCTCGCAGCTGTGTTTGCCTCCATATTTTGGGACAGTTCGCCGTGTCCCGGGGCCGACACTGGCTGGATTTGATTTCTGATTATTTCTAGATGTAATATAGCGTAGTGATCAACGATTGATAGACTGGAGTGATTCCATGGGGGAGGGGGATTTCTGAATTTCTGGTGTAGGGACAGAGAGTCGGGGGAGATCCGGATCGGGTGAGAGCTGGTGAGGCACTATGAAATGTAGTTGGTGCGCCGTAAATCCGCAAGGCTCCTCTCTGTTGGTTTGACGTTTGGGCTGAATGTAGGAGCGGCATCCTTAGAGCGCCGCCGGCTGCATGAAGCTCCCATACGCGATACGGCGCTTGTGTTCCCGAAAGCCCAACTTCGTGCACACTGATTATTTCATTGCCCGGAGTATTTAATCTATTCGTCACTAGAACATGAATCATGATTACGACTGAACGGTGAAGATATTCGGGTTTTCATAACTATGACGTGGTGTTTCGAAACACTTCCAATAAATTCTAAAAGTAAAAACGTGCAACACACCAATATCACATTTTTCACCTACTCACATTTCAACGAAATATCCAGTGCATAGAAGCCAGCCTCACATACACTTTACCATCACGTGATCAGGTGATGAGGCCCTAGTTCAACTCACAAAACTAAACCAGTCAACTACCCCAATGCCCCCTCCCTCCCCTCCCGTCTACCTATCCCACCTAGTTGACTAGATAGTTAATATTATTGTGCCGGTTTGATAAGTGCCCAGGATGGTGTCATAGTGTTCACTATTTGGGATCTGTATTGACTCAGAAATTTTTAAGAAAAAAATAGTTAACTGGTTTAGTTTTGTGAGTTGAAGCAGGCCTCATCATCCTGTTGGTGAAGTATATGTGATACTGGTTTCTGTGTGCTGGGTATTCCGTGGAAATGTGAGTAGGTGAAAAATGCGATTTTAGTGTGTTTTTACCTTACGAGTTTTTACCTTTTGATTTAATTGGAACTGTTTCGAAAAATTACCTGATAGTTCTGAAAATTCAAATACGTCCAATGACGTGATCATGTCCCAGTGACAAAATATATTGACTTTATTTGTAATAATTGTATACATAATATGAACAACGGGTTGATATTTTATTATATCATATTGTATCTCATGTTTACGATAATACTCAAGAGAAATCTCCAAGCAATAGTCCTGCATGCTGTGGACTCTGCTCGGATGCATCAGATAATGTTATCGTCGTAATCGGGCTACCGACTGCAGAAGCGGACTCAGCTGGCCGCCTTTCACCATCGGCCTTACCCATGTCCGGTCTCAGTGTTAGAACTCTGTCAGTCCTTCATAGGCAGCCCTGTCCCTTCAGGCAGGGTCTCTGCTGTGACTGCCCGTATTTGGCTGCTGTAGGTGGGGTCTCAGTTCCGGGACTCACTCAGCGCTCTGATGACCACGCTGAACGCCACCACGCCGCACTACGTACGCTGCATCAAGCCCAACGACCAGAAGGAGGCATTCGGCTTCGAGCCTCACCGGGCCGTCCAGCAGCTGCGGGCCTGCGGCGTGCTGGAGACTATCCGCATCTCGGCCGCCGGCTACCCTAGCAGGTAGGGTCGCCGGGACGCACCACACTACCGGGGCGGGGCGGAGGGGGTGGAGACTATCCGCATCTCGGCCGCCGGCTACCCTAGCAGGTAGGGTCGCCGGGACGCACCACACTACCGGGGCGGGGCGGAGGGGTGGAGACGATCCGCATCTCGGCCGCCGGCTACCCCAGCAGGTAGGGTCGCCGGGACGCACCACACTACCGGGGCGGGGCGGAGGGGGTGGAGACGATCCGCATCTCGGCCGCCGGCTACCCCAGCAGGTAGGGTCGCCGGGACGCACCACACTACCGGGGCGGGGCGGAGGGGGTGGAGACGATCCGCATCTCGGCCGCCGGCTACCCCAGCAGGTAGGGTCGCCGGGACGCACCACACTACCGGGGCGGGGCGGAGGGGGTGGAGACGATCCGCATCTCGGCCGCCGGCTACCCCAGCAGGTAGGGTCGCCGGGACGCACCACACTACCGGGGCGGGGCGGAGGGGTGGAGACGATCCGCATCTCGGCCGCCGGCTACCCCAGCAGGTAGGGTCGCCGGGACGGGAATCCTCGTGGGGTCACGGGGCGGGACGCAGGGGGCGGAGACGATCCGCATCTCGGCCGCCGGCTACCCCAGCAGGTAGGGTCGCCAGGACGGGAGTTCTCGTGGGGTCATGGGGCGGGGCGGAGGGGGTGGCAGGTAGATGGAGGGTGGTATATTGCCGAATCTAATGAGTGGCCTGAGTGAATGATTGTCCATCGTTGTTAATGTCTCTCTAAAATGAATTTAAGAAGATCCTAGAGGGTGCTATTCCAATGATTGTTTTGAAGCGTTGTTGAGGTTATTATTTTGCTTGAACCGGTTTTTACATTCTCACCTGCAGTTTTCTGTTTGTTTTAGATGGCTGTACCAGGAGTTTTTCTACCGGTACCGCGTACTGTGTAAAACCAGGGACATCGCACGGAATGACATGCGCACCACTTGCCAGAACATACTCTCCAACCTCATCAAGGTAAGCTATTGCCTAATGCCAACGGCTCGTTGTCGCTAAGTTTGATTTAGAAGAGTACAGTGTGGAAGAAATAACACGATCGCCCGCGATTCCTGTTTTGTTTGTGTTGAGTCGCCGTTGTCGACCACGCGCGTGTTTACAGCCGTACCTATCATACGAGCTACCAAGCGACATCTGTTGTTGTTGTTGTGTTTTCCTCCCGGCCGCTATCGCGGCGTAGCCGGCGGCTCTGGAGGGCTGCAAAGGCGGCCGCAAGGGCCGCCAGATGTCCCCACCGCGCACCTCTTCCGGTCTCGGCAATATGTTGCCGAGGTGTAGCAACCGGGTCCTCATCAGAGCTGGACACTCCATGAGGACATGACGGGGCGTGTCCGCCTCCTCCCCGCAAACGGGGCACCGCGCCGCCAAGCAGTGGACGTCGCTGCATTGTTGGCAGCGCGGGGACGGATTCCGCCGATACGGTGTAGATACTGGGCCGACCCAGACCAGTGGCCGGCCCTCAGCTGGTGAATGGTGATTGCTTCGGCTCTATTCGCCGACGACACTGGAGGCGGCGGGCGGTCACCCATCAGGTCGCGGTACCACCCCGGTGGCCAGTCGCGGACCGTCTGCGCGCGGGCCGCTCGGGATGCTGCCCGGAGGACTGACGGTACGTCCAGCGGGGTGTCTTCCTGTGGTAGGGCTGCCGCTTCTTTAGCTAGGGTGTCCGCCGCCTCGTTCCCGGCGATGCCGCAGTGTGAGGGATCCACTGCAGTAGTATCTCGCGGGATCCGGCCAGGGCGGAGAGGGTACTCCAGATGGCCACTCCTGTAGACGAAGTCTGGGCAGCAGGGCCCGCGCGGAGGGCAGCGAGGGCCGATTGGAATCCGTGCATATCACGATGGGATCGTTGTCCAGGCCTGGGTGGGTGCTCAGGAAAGTCAGGGCGGTGAGGAGGGCCGTCATCTCAGCTCGGAAGCTGAGCAGAGACTACCGGCTGGGGCGCGCAGTTCTTGGCTCTGATCGTCGGCGAAGACGATGAGCGCACCCCACCTCCATCTCGTACGCCCGCGCTGGCAGAGCCGTCGGTCCACACCCAGGTGGCGCACTGGGGCAACGACGCTAGGTGTAGGAGTGTCGTCTGGCGTTTTGTTTCGTCTGACGAGCCCGGCGGCAGAGGGCTCCCACTCCCATGTTGAAGCTCACCGTCATCGGCATGCCGGTCCATGGGGGAGCCGCGCCGGAAGTAGCGGGTCCAGGGGCGGGAGACCCCAGCGATGTGAGGAGGTCCCCGCCAACTTGCCGCCATCCGGTCTCCGCCGCAAGGCGAGTTGGAACCCTCGCCTCTGCAACCAATCGGAGGGTCGTCCCTTGGGAGCGCTAAGGCCCTAGCCAGGAGACGGGCCGCTAGCTCCCGCCGACGGGTCGCGACGGGCTGCAGTCCGGCCTCTGCCATCAAGGCATGGGCCGGAGTGGATCGGGGGCAGCCCGTGATGGTGCGGGCCACCGCTCTCATCTCTCTCTCGAGAACGAGGACGTGCGATGGGGTGTGGCGGGTAGCCAGGCCGCCGCGGCATGTTCCAGGGCTCCGCGAACATACCCGTTAGCGACGGTGCGCAGTTGGCGTTCTCGAAGCCCAAGCGACATCTCGCTCCGGGTGCCGTGCTAGCCTGCTGTCACTACCTGTGTTTCAGGACGAGGACAAGTATAAGTTCGGGCGGACCAAGATGTTCTTCCGGGCAGGCCAGGTGGCGTACCTGGAGAAGCTGCGCAGTGACCGGCTGCGTGCCTGCGGCGTCATGATCCAGAAGCACGTGCGCGGCTGGCTGCACCGTAAGCGGTACAGCACGGTACGGGGCGCCACCTGTACCCTGCAGCGATGGGTACGCGGCTACCTGGCGCGCAGGTCAGTGCCGTTTCACCGAGCCGTGGTACCGCGTACAGCGAGGACACTGCTTATACGCAGTGGCGGTGTTGCATCACAAGACGACCAGTGTCGTACGTGCAACACATTTTATGTCCCCGATTTTTTTTGGGGGGGGTTCAAGGGCGTTGAATCGATATGGGTCTTAAAAAATAGTTAAAAAGATTGGTTCCGAAGATATGACAGGAAATTCCAAAAGTTTACTGCTATTTTATCTTCAATGGCGTATACTTCCTGAATCATCCAAGGGATTTATGTAAATCCTCCAAAATGTATCGTCGGAGGAAATTGGCTTCTGTATAATCGAACAGCTTCCGGCTCTGGTATGGAATTTACACCAAAGATGGTGAGGTGAAGTTGTTGTGGCTGAAATTCAGGGCTCCGGTCACGCCCAAATTTGTTTCAGCTTTCGAGAATTCGCGAAAGATAGATCTTGACCAGAAGCTGTCACCGAAGATCAAATGGTGTCTCATTTAACATTTTGATCTCTGTCAAACACCGTTAGCAAAGGGCACTGGAAACAGGCCTCTAATGTGACGATTCTACCAATATCGTCGTAGTCCGTCGTCTTCATCTGTTGTCTGCCCTGAGGATGTTTGCCAGTGAAGTGAAACTTTTGAAGGTAAAAGCGTGGACCCATACTTACTTTATTCTTCGGAGTGGAGTATTAAAGCGCCTACCCTTTTACTCGTTTCCAATTGTAGACGCTGCAATGATTTTTTTGTTTGTTTGTATTTTTTAACTCCAATTCTATCGGTAACCTATTACCATTACCGTATCTTGGGTTCTAGATATCAAGACACGGCATTGACAGTTCAAAATCATTCGAAATTCAGTTTTCAAATAGGCCCGTGCATTACGGGTGCGAGGAGCATTCTTCTTTAAAGACGTGCTATCTCACTGCAAAGGGACTCTGGGACGAATAAAAGATCCAACCCAGGTTTTTTCGGTTCAAATTCCACTGGAAAGGTGTCACATTCTCTTTACAAAGCCTGAGGGGCAGAGTGCTTGTAGACCATGCAAATTCCAAAGAAAAACTCCGTAATAAAAATGTCTTGGATGTAAAAATATGTTCGGGCTTCAGATTATTCATGACAAACTACGCGTTTCTTCATTATGTGCGTTTTGAAGGAGTTTGTGCCAGAGCAGACCCGTCCTAGTGTGGCGGATTCTGCTGTGACGCGCTCTGAACCTGCCCTGGCGGCAGGCGGGTGCGTCACATGCGGCGCACTGCAGCTGCAGTGCTGCTGCAGAGCCAGCTGCGGGGCCTGCAGGCGCGCCGGGTGTACCAGCTGCTGCAGCGCACCGCGCTGGGTCTGCAGTCGGCCGCCCGCGGCGTCTGGGCGCGGCAGAGGTTCCAGCACCTGCGCCTGGATAAGGCTGTGAGTGACGGGGAGGCAACCCAAGCAACGCTGTCTGTCTAGTCTGCAGTCACCGCAATAGTACTGGGTGGCTTGTCTCTATGTAGAGGCTTAAAAGCGTTGTCTAAGTTCATAGATACCGCTGTGAATGGTGCCAGACCGTGTTGTTAGCCTGAGACGCCGTCCAGTGACGTTGCCGCCGACCGACCGGCCCGGCGCCCTCTGCTGCAGGCGGTGTGTATACAGCGGCACGCGCGCGGCCTGCTGGCGCGGCGCAGGTACGCACGTCAGCTGCGGCAGCTGGTGCTGCTGCAGTCCTGCGTACGCCGCCTGCGCGCGCGACGCCAGCTCAAGGCGCTGCGCATCGAGGCCAAGAGCATCGACCACCAGAAGAAGCTCAACAAGGGCCTGGAGAACAAGATCATCTCGCTGCAGCAGCGTATCACGGAACTGGTAAGTAGAGCAGCACAACGGTATGCCTTGCACTGGAGGGCCGTTTTGTGGATTCGTCGTTATTGCCGTGTCCACGCTTTCTCCCTCCGTGTCAGGTATTGTACGGGTGTCCTCGGTGACTCCTCCCGGTCTGGCATGGTATAGGGGTCCTAAGCAGTGCGCACCCTCTCTGACCAGGTGCCACTACCACTCGTCAAGTGGGTGGTAGTGTGTCAAGTGTGATGCAGTGTCACTCCCGTCCCCACACTGCTCAGTCTGTCCCGGTGTCGCTCCCGTCTGGCCCGTTTTCACTTTCATCTGACGCGTGTTGTTACGACAGTCGTCGGAGCTGTCGACGGCGAGGCAGCGGACCCAGGAGCTGGACCAGCTGTCGGCCGAGCACAAGCGGCTGAAGTCGGAGTGCGCCGAGCTGCGGCAGCTCGCGCCGCGGCTGGCTGCCATGGAGGCCGAGCTGGCGCAGCTCAGGCAGGAGCTCGACACGGAAAAGTGCGAAAAGGTGCGGGTTGTAGGCTACGGCAGCGCCCCCTTGTCTGCAGCTAACCTACTGAGGTGGCTGATGGGCATGCGGTATATCTCTGTGCCTTTACTGAATGGGACGGCGAACATGCCTTCTGTTGGACAGTGACTTTATGCTGTATTTTTTCCCAGGTATGTAACGCCTGGCTGGTCCTGCTATGGTCAGGGGTCGAAAAACCTACCATTTTGGCATTCTGAATGGTGACAGCCCAAGGTGGGCAAGGTGACAAAAATTGGCCGACATGTTCCCTCCAGACCTATAAAGGATCAAATCGCTGAAATTGGCTCCTATAATTTGAACTCGCAATATTTTTCAACAAATAGGATGGTCCAGGAGCATCCAGTGATATCCTATTAATGCAAAACGTGCCACATTTTGCAGCCTGGGGTGGTGACACATTTATGATTTGACATTTTCAATGGTGACACACTGAACACTTTTTTGGCCCCTGGCTATGGTAACCATCTTAAATGTTCACGCTTTGTGAATTTTTCGCCCCATGGCGAGTTTAAAGGCTTTGAAGAGGCTTTTCTGCTGTTGTATGTGGTCTCGTCCGACCACCGGGCATGGCTCGCGGGCAGGTGGACATCATCAACGAGAAGGACCGTGCGGAGAAGGAGAACCTGTCTCGCATCGAGCAGCTGAACGCCGAAAACCAGCAGCTGCGTCAGCTGATCCTCAACAACGAGGAGGACAAACAGAAACAGGAGCAAGAGTCCAAAGGTACGCCCTCTAACTGAATATAATTACTTTTATGAATACTAAGGCGTTGTCATGAATGACCGTTTTATTTGTTCCGGGCGAAAAAGTACGCCTGTTGATATGTTTGTCTAAGAAATAAGGTTATAGGTTTGAGGGGGAAATGCATTTAGAATGGGAGCGAGATGATCGCTTCTGCCTCGTAGTCGTATGCGGACCTGGTGGTTTAGGCATTTGTGTTTTCCATACCATTGTCCACTAGCAAACACGGTGTTCACGACTTGCCAATTTGTATAGTTCCCTCATATCGTTATCGGCGGTGTCGTACCCTGCTCCCCCTGTACCGACGCTGTGGCGGGCCCGTACCCTGTACCGACGTTGTGGCGGGCCCGTACCCTGTACCGACGTTGTGGCGGGCCCGTACCCTGTACCGACGTTGTGGCGGCCCCGTACCCTGCTCCCCCTGTACCGACGCTGTGGCGGCCCCGTACCCTGTACCGACGCTGTGGCGACCCCGTGCCCTGTACCGACGCTGTGGCGGCCCCGTACCCTGCTCCCCCTGTACCGACGCTGTGGCGCCCCGTACCCTGTACCGACGTTGTGGCGGGCCCGTACCCTGCTCCCCCTGTACCGACGCTGTGGTGGCCCCGTACCCTGTACCGACTCTGTGGCGGCCCGTACCCTGTACCGACGTTGTGGCGGGCCCGTACCCTGTACCGACGCTGTGGCGGCCCCGTACCCTGTACCGACGCCGTGGCGACCTCGTACCCTGTACCGACGCTGTGGCGGCCCCGTACCCTGTACCGACGCTGTGGCGGCCCCGTACCCTGCTCCCCCTGTACCGACGCTGTGGCGACCCCGTACCCTGTACCGACGCCGTGGCGGCCCCGTACCCTGTACCGACGCCGTGGCGGCCCCGTACCCTGTACTGACGCTGTGGCGGCCCCGTACCCTGTACCGACGTTGTGGCGGCCCCGTACCCTGTACCGACGTTGTGGCGACCCCGTGCCCTGTACTGACGCCGTGGCGGCCCCGTACCCTGTACTGACGCTGTGGCGACCTCGTACCCTGTACCGACGCTGTGGCGGCCCCGTACCCTGTACCTACTCTGTGGCGGCCTGTTCCGACAGAGCTGATGCAGACGAAGGTGCGTCTGGAGCTGGGCCAGCTGAACGCCGAGCACGACCAGGAGAGGCTGGCCTACCAGCGCCTGCTGCAGGAGAACGCTCGGCTGGAGCAGCGCAACGAGACGCTGGAGGCCGAGCTGCGGCGGGCCCGCGCCGGCAGCACGCACAAGGTCAGCGCAGGGCCGTGCGGGCGGCGGCGGCGGACAAGGGCAGAGGACGGTAGCTGGGCGATAGGGTAGTGCAATGGTCTTTGGAAGCTGGATCGTCTGCAAATTACGGAAAGTGGGGGAAAGGGTGTGACGGGGATGATATTTTATAATAATATATCGTAATATTTTTTAGAGCATTTTTCGGTGAAATGTGTCGAAAATTTGTCGGCATTAATGCGATAATTTAGGTGCGAAGCTTGTTTTTCTCGTTATTTTTTTCTCATTCGAAACTGTTTTCTTCTTCGCATTCCAGAGGTTCGGTTCCCTCTGACGAGTGTTCAGTTGTTCGTCTCTGGTTTGATGTAGGCCTGAGCCCAGTTCCGTCCGCCACACTAACGCGCTGAGGCTACCTAATGACACATCTGAAGGGGAGCAGGCGAATCGGGCTCCTTTAGTCACACTTAATTATACTTAGTGACACTTGTAAGTGAGGAATGGCAAGGGAAGATGGGGCTTGCTGTACAGTCGCACAGGGCCAATAGGATTGCCCGACTGATCAGCGCGCTGTAGTTGTCACGGAAAACAAACAGGAAAAGTGAGAACCGCATTGTTTTCTTTTGTTCGTTTCTGTGCCTAGACTTCTACCATTCTTGGTTGACTAGATGAGGGTATTAACCAGTGCTTCTTCTTAGCGGACTTTGTCTTTGCATTAAGACACCTTAAAGCCACAAACAGCAGGAAACAATGATTTACTCCTAAATATTAGCCCCAAACTGCGCTGGAATTCCGTCTCCTCCTCTTACCGTCGCGGCTGTGCTGGCTGACAATACAGCGGGTTGCGCGTCAGACAGCCTTCAGGGCACGCCCGCTAGTGACTTACATTGTTGACAGTGGGCCTTTTACAATGGTGTGGGTCTAGCTACTGCTCTTATGTCCGTTTGTCAGAGACCGTACTATCTGCGTTGCCTGGTGGAACACCACCGAGCGTGTATTGCGGGAGGCTGCACTTCAGTTCGGTAGGGCGAGGTTTTGTGCGGCTGAACAAACCCATAAAGCAGAACGTCTTTGCAAAAGCTTACCATAGTGTGAAGTGACACCTGTTTGATTTATTTTCGGTCTGGCTGACCGAACCTGTGAAACCTGTGAAAAGTTCACGCCCCATGTCAGATTCAGCACTGTTGCGGTGCGGTCTTCAGTCGTTACGTTCTCCTGTGTTGCAGTCATTCGTTCCCCTGTGTTGCAGGCATTCGTTCCCCTGTGTTGCAGTCTCCTGTGTTCTCCTGTGTTGCAGCGGTCCTCTGTGTTGCAGTCTTTCGTTCCCCTGTGTTGCAGCGGTCATCTGTGTTGCAGTCTTTCGTTCCCCTGTGTTGCAGCGGTCCTCTGTGCTGCAGGCTTTCGTTCCCCTGTGTTGCAGCGGTCCTCTGTGCTGCAGTCTTTCGTTCCCCTGTGTTGCAGCGGTCCTCTGTGCTGCAGCCTTTTGTTCCCCTGTGTTGCAGCGGTCCTCTGTGCTGCAGTCTTTCGTTCCCCCTGTGTTGCAGCGGTCCTCTGTGCTGCAGTCTTTCGTTCCCCTGTGTTGCAGCGGCCCTCTGTTCTGCAGTCTTCCGTTCCCCTGTGTTGTAGCGGTCCTCTGTGCTGCGATCTTTCGTTCCCCTGTGTTGCAGCGGTCCTTTGTGCTGCAGTCTTTCGTTCCCCTGTGTTGCAGCGGTCCTCTGTGTTGTAGTGTTTCGTTCCCTGTGTTGCAGCGGTCCTCTGTGTTGCAGTGTTTCGTTCCCCTGAGTTTTAGCGGTCCTCTGTGTTGCAGCAGTCCTATGTGCTGCAGTATTTCGTTCCCCTGTGTTGCAGTATTTCGTTCCGGTCCTCTATGTTGCAATCTTTCGTTCCCCTGTGTTGCAGCGGTCCTCTGTGCTGTAGGCTTTTGTTCCCCTGTGTTGCAGCGGTCCTCTGTGCTGCAGTCTTTCGTTCCCCTGTGTTGCAGCGGTCCTCTGTGCTGCAGCCTTTGTTCCCCTGTGTTGCAGCGGTCCTCTGTGCTGCAGTCTTTCGTTCCCCTGTGTTGCAGCGGTCCTCTGTGCTGCAGTCTTTCGTTCCCCTGTGTTGCAGCGGCCCTCTGTTCTGCAGTCTTCCGTTCCCCCTGTGTTGTAGCGGTCCTCTGTGCTGCGATCTTTCGTTCCCCTGTGTTGCAGCGGTCCTTTGTGCTGTAGTCTTTCGTTCCCCTGTGTTGCAGCGGTCCTCTGTGTTGCAGTGTTTCGTTCCCTGTGTTGCAGCGGTCCTCTGTGTTGCAGTGTTTCGTTCCCCGGAGTTTTAGCGGTCCTCTGTGTTGCAGCGGTCCTCTGTGCTGCAGTATTTCGTTCCCCTGTGTTGCAGTATTTCGTTCCGGTCCTCTATGTTGCAGTATTTCGTTCCCCTGTGTTGCAGCGGTCCTCTGTGCTGCAGTCTTTCGTTCCCCTATGTTGCAGCGGTCCTCTGTGTTGCAGTGTTTCGTTCCCCTGTATTGCAGCGGTCCTCTGTGTTGCAGTCTTTCGTTCCCCTGTGTTGCAGCGCTCCTCTGTGTAGCAGTGTTTCGTTCCCCTGTGTTGCAGTGGTTCCCTGTGTTGCAGTGCTTCGTTCCTCTGTGTTGCAGCGGTCCTCTGTGTAGCAGTGTTTCGTTCCCCTGTGTTGCAGCGGTCCTCTGTGTTGCAGTATTTCGTTCCCCTGTGTTGCAGCGGTCCTCTGTGTTGCAGTATTTCGTCCCCCCTGTGTTGCAGCGGTCCTCCAGCAACGTGAGCGGCGCCAGCGAGGCCACCACGGACGCGGCCAGGGACGACGTCTCCGACCTGCCCAGCATCACCTCAGACCTGCACGACGAGTTCAGCGTGAGTGGTACAACTGCTGTACACCAGTTGAGAGGGAGTGGTACAGCTGTACTCAAGCTGGGATGGAGTGGTACAGCTGTACACAAGCTGAGCGAGAGTGGTACACGGTTTCTCGAGGGGCTGGTTTAAGTCTGAAGAGCTGTAACTTTACTGTCACAACAGCTGACCTAAGACTGGAAGTCAGTTCAGGGAGTGGAGACATTTTTAGTGCCGCTACGCACAGCGGACGCAAACTTGGGATATCACCTCGTATGAAGCTGGACGCGAAAACAGCGGTAGAACCAGGGTACATCGTGTTTTTGGCCAGGCCAGTGCTGTGAGGCGTCCCAGTGGTCAGTTTGCCGTTTCATCTGTGTGACACCCGTCGGACCCCGTCTGACGTGCGCCTCCGTCGCAGGATATCGGCTACGGCTCGGTACGGTCCCGGGCCAGCGACCAGCCGGAGCGGAAGCTGGACAACATCGAGTGGGAGAGACAGAACGGCGGCACCGGCACCGACCTCAACCGCACCATGGTCGTCCCCGAGAGAAAGGTGCAGTCGACGAGCTTTCGGCCTTCACGCTGGAAGTGGGGTGGGGTTACTGGGTTGAATACAAATTATAGTGTCTCCTTACCTGACCTCAGGAGGTCAACTGGTGTTTTGACGTAGTTTTCTAGTACATGGAGTGGTCGCTGCAGTTTCGTCTCGCATTTTATTCACATGCACCTGATTTTTTATGATGCTGATGCACTTTGTAAGCCCCAAACATTTTCATATTGCCGACATTCGCGGATGTGTCTGTCGCTAGGGTGCCGATTTTCTTCGACCTTCTAGCTGTTACCATGCTAAGTGCTCAGACTATTGTCTTTTCTCGCCGTTACCTTTCTCCGGGGTCGCAGAGTCTCGCCTCGCCGTCAGGCGTGACTGAGTTTGTCATCGCCTCCTCAGGCATCTCCGGACTTACTGTTGACTCCCCTCAGGTGTGATGGAGTTGGTCGTCTCCTCGTCAGTCGCCTTCTGGCCTGGCTGAGTCATTCGTTTCCTCTAAAACTTGAGTGAATGTGTCTTCTTCCTCGCGGGTTTATCCGGTCGCAGCCATCCTTTTCCTTCAAACCTCTCCCTGTGTGACCATCGTCTTCCCTCAGACTTGGCGTGCATCGTCTTCCCTCAGACCTCTGACGCAGTCACCGTCTTCCCTCAGACCTCTGACGCAGTCACCGTCTTCCCTCAGACCTCTGACGCAGTCACCGTCTTCCCTCAGACCTCTGACGCAGTCATCGTCTTCCCTCAGACCTCTGACGCAGTCACCGTCTTCCCTCAGACCTCTGACGCAGTCACCGTCTTCCCTCAGACCTCTACGCAGTCACCGTCTTCCCTCAGACCTCTGACGCAGTCACCGTCTTCCCTCAGACCTCTGACGCAGTCATCGTCTTCCCTCAGACCTCTGACGCAGTCATCGTCTTCCCTCAGACCTCTGACGCAGTCACCGTCTTCCCTCAGACCTCTGACGCAGTCACCGTCTTCCCTCAGACCTCTGACGCAGTCATCGTCTTCCCCTGCCTGACGTGACCACCGCCTGCCGTCAGGCGTCTCCGGACGTGTCGCTGGTGTTGAAGCTGCAGCAGCGGCTGAAGGAGGTGGAAACGGAGAGAAGGCGGCTGGAGAAGCAGCTGGACCGCTTCCAACAGGCGATCCCCGACAGCGAGAACAAGCACACCTACGACCAGATCCGGGTAAGTGCCGTACACTGCTGACGGCCGCCAGTGGGAACACCAAGCGCGCCCCATCTTCCAACGGCTACGGCGTTCTTGGTGTCGACTTGATGATGTGGCAGCTGCTTTATGTACCGCTTTATGTAGCTGCTTTATGTATCTTATGCTTTATGTGGCTCCTGCAGGGTGATTAGGTTTTCCCGTGCTAGACTAGTTCATTTTTTCCAGAATAATGAGAGGTAAGAGCTTAATGGCACCAACATTTTATCGACTTTGACCAAAAAAAGAGTACCTCGAAGTTGTTACGCCAGATGTTTTAGCGGACCCAACGTCACGACCCCGCGCCTCATCACGTGCTTAGCTGCCGTTAGTTTCTGGTGCATCGTTTCCCAAGTCTCGCGCTCTGACCGCTGTTTTTTTCTGTGCAGTTGCAGGACCTGGAGATGGAGAACGCCAAGCAGAAGGCAGAGCTGCAGAAGCTGCGGCACAGCATCGCCTCGGGGGGCGGTGACAGCGATGCCAGGCATGATCTCATGGCCCAGTTCGACGCCATGCAGGTGAGTGGCCTCGCTGTTCAAACGCCGTTTCTGTGCTGCACAGTGCCATTCAGCTACTCTGCACTTCTCTGCTGTTTTTTCCGGAAAACGGTTCCTATCATTAGATATAGAGTTCGAGTGGTTCTTAACCTTTTATCGGGATTCGATAGCATCCCCCCTGATGCCGGTTTTCGGAAATGATTCTTGTCCTATTTAAATTCGAGACGCGTATCTTTGCATACCTCTCAGGTAATCAAGTGTACAACTTGTGAGCGAAAATTTAGAAAGTTCCGGTCAAGTCAACTGGTTATGACGTCATTTCTAAGACCATGTAAAACTTGTGCTCTTCAAGATGAGACAAACAAAAGGAGGATGTAAATCGGCTCCTAGAAGAGCTATGTGAAATTTCTTAATATTATTCGAAATCTCCTGGAAATAAAAATCTGCACTCAACTAGTTCAGCGTCAGGGTGGCTACTGAACTCGGCCCAGGTCAATAACGGGCGTACTAGATGTCATGCTTTTCGAATATGTTTGTCTAATTCTTGAGAGAGAAAAAATGAAGAAAATTGCTTTCAGTGCTGTTCCGATTTTGTCCTCATCACCAACTTTTTCGAGGTCGCAGGGGGAGTCCGATCAAACCCCCGACCCCCCCCCCATACTCCGACTGTTTCCTTTTGCATTTGCCGAGTGTCCCTTGTGAGTGGTAAGGAGCGGGGTAGGAGTGGAGTATAGCCTGCCTTGGGATGGATTGTTTTACTTGCCTTTCTATTTACTTTACTTAGTAGGCGTGTGGTTGTTACTTGTAGTGCCCTGCTCTGTGCTTTCACAGCCTGATCTGGTCTGACCTCTGTGACCTGCCGTAACCTGACCACTGCCAGCCACCAAGACCTGCCTCCCGTGACACGCTATAACCAGATATCTATAACCGGTCTCGATCGGACGTATTTGATCCGTTATGACTTTCTTCCTGGCTGGCGATGACCTGGCTTGACCTGGAAACCGTGGACTGGTCTGACCCGGCCGCTCCCACCTGGTGTGACCTGGCTTCTGTGACTGGACTGAACTGCTGTGACCTGGCTATACTGCTCGTTTGGCCCGGTCAATGCGACCTGACGTCTGTGTCGCCCTCTGGCGTGACCTCTCTGCCATGCCTTGCGGCCAGGATGAGCTGGAGCGGCGCCGGGAGGAGTGTATCCAGCTGAGGACCGTCATCGCCAACAACACCAGCCTGTCGCTGCGCGGCTACCACGACCGCGACGAGAGCGAGGAGGGCGAGGTGCTCATGGCCTTCGAGACGCAGAAACAGATCAACAGGTGAGTGTCCGAGCACCGTGTACGTGTGAGGAGCTGCCACAGGTGAGCGTCGGAGCACCGTGTAGGAGTGCCGAGCTGCCACAGGTGAGGGCCCGAGCACTGCATTCGAGTGAGGTGCTACCACAGCTGGTCCAGTTTCAGGGGCGTGGCCACCGACTTACGGGGGACTCTCATCTTGCGACAACCCGGGAGGGGACGGAGCTAGAATTTAACGCCCTCCCGGCGGGCCTCCGATCTACCTTTGCCATAGTGAGGGTGTTCGAGCACTTCGCTGACATCGGCTCCTATCGTAGATAGCGAACAACGCAAGCGGCGGTAGATAGCCCGTGATAATTTAGTACGGCCAGCCAGAACTTTTTGGCTCAGATCAGCTTTTGAGCTCAAGATAGCACAGTGTCCAAAAACTGATTTCATGTTAGTGTGCTGAGTGTAAAATTCTGATTGGAAAATATGGTCGGCGAGTGGAACAATCAAACGTTATGATATTGTGAGAGTCAGCTAAAACGCTTAAAGTTTATGAAGAAGTTTTTCATCAGAAATCCCTTACTTCCATGCTTTTAATGACCTTCCCTGCACTAGGATTATTGAATTGTGCTAAAAAGCTTCTCTTAAAAAGTGAGTTGAAATTTGTGTATAAATAACGCTTCGGTCCGTGGAAAATTCAGCTTGCCCGCGTGTCGCTCTCCACCAAGCTGGCTGGGATTTTGAACACTGAGAGTACGGGGGGGTGTTATTTTGTTAAAATAATTATTCCTGAGGTATCTTCCCTCTCAGATTATGTACCTAGTGGATTACGTCGAATCCGAAAAGTTTATTCATTTGTGTAAGATCGCGACAACCCCTTGCACATGCCCTTTGAACTTTGTAATGTCAGGATCAGTCATATTTAACGTGTTAAACAATCGGAATGCTGTTATGTCCTGCTTAACGGGGGCGCGGTAGTGGAGTGGTCAGCGTAGCTGGCTACCACGCAGCCGACCCGGGTTCAAGGCCCGGCGGCTTCCCTGAACAAGGAGCAAGCTGGCTCCCGAGAAACCCTCCCAACAGGGAAAGAGTTGGCGACGCCATATGACCCTGGTAGTTGGTGTGTCTATAAGCCCCACAAATTGTATGTTATGTCCTGCTGTTTTATGGGTCTAGGCTTAGCCAACCTAAACTGGGACCTGTTGTTTATGAACAGAATGATCTAGTTTCGCTAACCTTCTAGACAGGGGCGTAGCCAGGAAAAGCTGGTTTACTGGGAAGGGGAAGCATCTCAGTGGGATTGAAGCTAATATGGCAAACAAGAAAACAGCCCACCTGCTGTTTATACTGTAATCTACTTGTGACTGGCACCCGACTTCTGGCTGTTTATACTGTAATCTACTTCTGACTCGCGCCCGACTTCTGGCTGTTTCTACCTTAGCTACTGTTGACTGGCGCCCGGCTTCTGACAACGGGATCACATCTCTGTTTCTCCTGGAAAATACAGGCAGTCGTCGCGCTGGGTAGGAGCTGTGACTTAAATCTGGCTTGGGGGCTGAACCGAAACTGAACTCTTTTGTACGTGATACGCAGCTAACCTGTCTTCCAGACAGCTAACTGGTCTGACTCGTCCTGTCTGCGCCACACAGACAGCTGACTGACCTGACGTCTGACTGGCCCTGTCTGCGCCACACAGGCAGCTGGCGGAGGAGCTGCACCACGAGAAGGAGGAGAGGGTGCGGCTGCTGCAGATGGAGGCGGAGTGCCGGGAGGAGCTGACGCGGCTGGCGGCCGACAACGAGCGGCAGCAGCGGCTCATCAGCCAGAACCTGGGCAAGGAGCAGCCGGGCCAGACGGAGGCCATCATGCAGCACGAGATCACCCGGCTGACCTCCGAGAACCTGGTCAGTGGGTCGCTGCAGGGGGGGGGCTGGGCTGGGCGGGGTATAGTTGTAAGACTCCAGTATATGTTGAAGTGGAGCGGCTGCTCCAACGTGCGAGTACGTCAACGATTTTGGTCTCCCGATCTTGATCTCACCACAGATTACCAGTTAACATCTCGCCACAGATTACCGGCCCAACATCTCGCGACATATTACCAGCCCAGCCAAGCATCCTGATTCAGGTTATTAGCCAAACACCCCGATTCAGATAACCAACCAAACATCTCGCGACGTAATACCAACTGGGGAAATGAAGGACTGACGAACGTTACAGCGTCATTGCTACAGGTGCCGGCAATCGCTAATCGACAATCGTTCTTCTTCCGTGGTCTTACATTCTCACTCATTCGACAGGATCTCCGCGAGAAAATAGATAACGTATCAGAGCAAGTGAAGAAGTACAAGAAACAGCTGAAGATCTACGCCAAAAAGCTGAAGGAGATGGGCGGTGAGTACCAAACACAAGGTTGTGCCAGCTCCGATTGTCGAATGTTACCGTTTCTTTCAGGGTGCACACCGCGTTGTCGGAGAACTCTCGCTCCATTGTGCTTAGCCTGGTAATTCCCTGTTGTTGTTAAGGTACTTTCATGCTTATTATGAAATTACAATAAAAATTCAGGCAACGTATGCTGATAACCATGTCCGCGGTCATTACCGAGAAGGTGCGCAACGGCCGTGTGATCTCCACTGCATGTGGATACATTTTTACATACCAGTCAAATACGCATTTATTGGCGATGACCTGCTGGGCGCTTCTGTTTCAAGATTGCAAGTTAAGATTGGTTTAAAGTTTGTTGTAATTCTCGTACATAAACTCAACTAAATAGGACAAAAAGCTGAGGCACGATAAATGCTATAAATCGCAAATGAGGGTGATGCGGAGACGAATGAAAGCAGTGAAATTCTCACCAAAGGTATCAAGCGTTAGCTGCAAAGGTATAACTTTATTTTCACTGTAGACAAGATGTTGTCCACATTATACGCTTTGTGTGGATTGTATCGCAAACTTAGCTTCTTATACCTGCTTTGCAGCCTCAGCATTGTCAACGTTATGAGGAAAATTCCACGGATTAGAGTCCGCCGCATGAAGGTCTGTCAATTTTATTCCCAACTTCAGTTTTTCAACGTAACGTAACCGCTCGGTTTTTGCCCTCGCAGACATTGTACTAATTCTGAAATACGATGTATAACATCAGCATCACGTGGCTTTCTGTGAGCGTGGACTGAGTTGTTCATTGCTCTGCAGCCAGCCAACAGAAAAGGCAGTCTGGCTACTACGGTAAGTTCCGTGTTCCGTGTGTGGGCGGCTGAAGGATGGCAGCGCACATGAGCTTCTCGTCCGATGTTGGGTGCCTGTCAGGGGCGCACGCAGACCTGAGTTTTCGGGGGCATAACCCATGTCTGCCTATCCCCCTGGGGGGAGGGATGGGACGTGCAACTTGGATAATCGGCAGACCTAGTATAAGCTACCTCTCCAAGTGCATGATCGCTCTCCTGGGGGGGGGGGAGCGAATATTTTTTGGCTCTACAGACCTAGTGTAGACACTTTTTGTTCAGAAATATATCCGGCGTTTGGGGGAGGGGGGCAAATATAGTTTGGCCCCCCTCCAGCGCTTGGGGGGCATGGCCGGAATGGCCCTGCGTCCTCCAATGGCGCCTGTTGCCTGTAATTCCGTCAGACGTTACCCGGCCTCAATGTATGTTCGTTCTAACGTTTTTTTGTGTTCAGAAAAATAGTAGTGTCGAAGTTTATGGCCGTTAAAGAGCGCCATGCTGCAAGTCCAGATTGTAGTGGTTCTAGGGGTAATGTGTATTAAAAAGTAATGATTCGGCCTTGATTCTGCCGAAATAGGATGATAGCGTAATATTTCGTGTAATTTTATTTCCCCTTTTAGGAGAAGACATTCTAAAAATCAGCGTGGCGTCAAATTGGCTTGCGATCTGGTTCTGTTTTGTGCTAGTTGAACCTCTGATTTGCGCCACAGATGAATAGGAATACAAATGAGGCGAATTTAGCTAAATGAGGCTATTTTTAGAAGGCACAGTGAGACTTATTAATTTTTGCTACTTTTATTGATATATAAAACTTGAATATCACGTTTCAAATTTATTTTCGAAGAAAGTTATACGCATTTGTAGTCACCAGTGCGAAAGCCTCGTTTAGCACGTAGTAAACAGGTCCGAGCTAGAAACATTTGTCCCCGCAACGCGACTGGAGCTTTGCGTCATGTTCCCAACATAGCATGTGACCATCCGGGAGGAGGGGCACGACAGGCGGTGACTGTTTACCCTTCTTCTCTACCAACAGTAAGTTCTGGGGGAACATGAGACTTTGATCATGTGGTTTCTGGGTTTCGTGTGGTTTTCTTTCTCTCTATCACATGACCATCTCGGTTCAAACCCCAGTCTTCGAAACCGTTCGTTCTATGGGTCGGCTTCACTCATTAGTTCATGGATTACTCATGGTCGTTATATATATATATATATATATATATATATATATATATATATATATATATATATATAATGTATGTATAAATGGTCCACTCTCCTTGCATATTTGTCACGGTGCACGAGTGTTTTCCGGTATTTTATGTTTCGCTTTTGGTTTGTTCTGTTGGTAATGTTCAGGTATTGTGCTCCGTCGAATCGCCCCACTTAAAAACGCAGCGTTCAGAAAGCGTTTCAACGAAAAATCTACGTTTAGGTGTAGTCACTTATTTGAGCCTCTTCATCCCTAAATATTCCTTTTCCAACAACCAAGCAGGCTTGCGACTAGCTCAGTTGGTAGGCACGATTCAGGTGTGTCCGGCACGCAGCCTTCTCCTCTCCATTTGCGCATCACCTTTCTGCACATTTCTCAGATGGATCTTATGTGGTGCGGTCTGTGACTATCACTACCTGGATGGTGTTGCCTCCCCGTCACACGTTCGCTATCGCTGCGGGACACCGCGCTCTGTGTGGTCGTGTGTTCGGCATGTTGTCTGGAACCGCAGTCCATGGCGTTAGGGTCGACTCCCGGGGACCTGGCGCCGTTGTATGAGGTGCGATAATGACGACAGACCGCAATAATTGTCGACTCCGCATGACGGCGAGGTGCGGGCGGTAGCGCGGGCCGCCGGGAGGGCAGGTACGGCACTCACCTTCCGGCCTCAGGACGCCTGAGAGGGCTGGGGCAGTGCGTACCACTGCCCGGCCTTAGGACGCCTGGGAGGGTGTATACGGCACAGCACGCACGGGAGGGCTGGTGCAGCGTGTACTGCCCGGCCTTAGGACGCCGGGGGGGGCGTGGAGGAGCATTAGGACGCCCGGGAGGGTGGGTACAGTGTGTACTGCCCGGCCTAAGGACGCCTGAGAGGGTGGGTACAGCGCGCACCGCCCGGCCAAACTGGCACTCTGCTGCAGAAGCATTTAGCCGCTAACCCTAGCGGTCGCGCCGCCGCGGCGTTCCCACCATTTGTCTGAAACGGTTAGCAGCCGGGTCGGGTGGTGCCACTCCGGCGACTGGGGGGGCACCAGAGGGCGTTCTACAACAGCCAGAGCCTTTTATTTTGGAACGAGATATGATCCGGAGTTTTTTATATTTCTTTTGATGTGCAATGTTCTACTTGGCTAACTTGGCTTACTTGGCTAACTCTTGTTTAAAGCAGTAAAATAACATTTCTGACGTAGACCAGCTTGAGGCGCGGAAGGGTTTTTTTATAATGGAATCAATATTTGTAGTGAACTCATCTTTGTCCCTGAGGCATCAGAAACAGCATTTTCAAATTCTTGTAGTTTTAGTATCCGCACGTGCTGTGGCGCCGTGCTAGTCCAGAAACCACTGTTATTTTCTCGGCATTAAGGAGGCGTGTGCAAGTGGGCGTAAGTCCATGCTCGGCCGCATTGGCCTCGGGTAGATATTGCGGCGTACCCAGCATTACCGACTGTTTGTCTGCCTGCGGCGTGTCAAGGCACAAATGGCTATGATTGGATGGCGGTCGGAGCGACGCGGCCCGGCGGTAATCGCGGCCGCCAGGCGTGCACTGGTGTGTACGCCATCAGCTGTAATGGCTACATAGTGGTAGCGTCGGTCGCCGGCGGCGGCGCAACCCGGGTGACCCCGGCCTGACCCGCCGGTGGGAGCCGCCGACCGTCGCAGCCGACGCGGCCGGGTCACCGACGCCGGCCGGCGCGTGAGAGGCGCCTCATCGCCGCACGCTTTATGGCGCTCCCAAATGAAGAGGGTTGCGACCTCGCGACTACGCAGCTTCAAACAGGGGGCATATCCACTTTAATCTGTCTATAAAAAGTCATCCAAATGGGTGCTTGACGCGAAAAAGTATACACCCGGCGTGAAATGATGCCCCAGATGTGGACTCTTTAAACATGTGGCTGAAAAACCACGCTGTGGCTGACGGTAGCCAACTCAAATCAGCTGTCATGGACGAACAAATCGCGCTGCCTCGTACAAACTCACAGTATTGCTAGGTATGCTGTTCAGCCGTGCTGAGCGGTCGGTCCCTGTGTTTGCGCGGGGGCGGCTGGTGCTACACGTGTGATCAGGGCTCAGAGTGTGCGTGTCGCGGGGAGCGGCGGCCGGGGTGCCATCTGACCCGGTTTCTGTGGCGGGGGTGGGCCGGTCGCCGCCTCAGCTGCCGGCCCCCGTCAGTGTCCGACCGACGCTGCTCACCTGCGGGGCCGAGCCCGGTGCAAACAGGGCTACCGTGCGGCTGGCGGGCAACGCCGCCGGCGACGCCCGCTCTGCCCGCACCCAGCAGATGACCGTAATTGATGTCGGTGTTATTGGCGGCGCGAGCGTAAGTGAATTGCTGACGTCGCGGACCAGCTGGAGGGCGACAACATCCGTCAGATCAGACGCGCCCCCTCGGGTGGAGCGGGGGCGACAACAGCCGTCAGATCAGACGCGCCCCCTCGGGTGGAGCGGGGGCGACAACAGCCGTCAGATCAGACGCGCCCCCTCGGGTGGGGCGGGGGTGACAACAGCCGTCAGGTCAAACGCGCCCCCTCGGGTGGAGCGGGGGCGACAGCAGCCGTCAGGCCAGACGCGCCCCCTCGGGTGGAGCGGAGGCGACAACAGCCGTCAGATCAGACGCATCCCCTCGGGTGGGGCGGGGGTGACAACAGCCGTCAGGTCAGACGCGCCCCCTCGGGTGGAGCGGGGGCGACAGCAGCCGTCAGGCCAGACGCGCCCCCACGAGTGGGGTGGCGCGATGGCTGGTGGGCCCACTCGTCGGTGTGTTTCAGCAGCTGGGTACAGCACGGTGATGACTCCGGGGGCCTGCGATAGTGCAGCGGGACCTTGCCTGTGGTTTTATTGGAACGTTGGAAACTACTCATGCCAGTCTCGAATTTCGTAAACAAGTGATTGACGCCTTCCTCAATACGGGCTCGACGGCGTCGGGAGTGTCGAATGGGCGTATTCTCGAATTTTCGTCGGCGAAAATTGGGCAGGGGTCAAGACAGTGATGATGGGGTCAGTGTTTCCGGTGGTCTGGAATGTTGCTACGATACGAGGCGTGGGAACCGGTTGCAGTTACGAGCCGGGCCGTTTTGGCGGCGGAGTGCGGTTAGCCGGGTGGCAGTTTGCGGCGGCGGGCGCTGCTCTCCTGGCAGCGGGCACCACCTGTGGCTGCGGTAGCTGGCCACGATCCGAGACCCGCTCTGCGGAGGAATGCCTGCGCCTGTGCTGCTCGCCGCGCCGGCCACACTGGCTCTGACTGGCCGGTGTACACAGGGAATAATTACCGCGGACCGGGATGTTGTGTGTGAAGTACAAGTCCACCGAAATAAAATAGCCAGACGTCCCGAGCCGTCAGGGCCCGTTCAGTGACTAAATAAACACGTTGTTTCGTCTATATAGAATAAAGTTAAAACTTTGATAAAACGCTTTAAATTGAACGCACACCTGCATATTCTTCGCAATCCCAGTTCATGTTCCAATTGAATTGGCATCGTGATAGTGAAAGATATGCATGGGTGTACTTAACTGTACATCATTGCTCTAGGATGTCATGAGGTCGCTGTATTTCGAGCGTAAATATTGTTCGCCATATAGTTCGGGTATTCGCGGGGCAGACGGTGGGAGTTGGACACTCTGAGAAGACGAAGTGCAACAGTCCACCGCTGCGGGGTAGGAAGTTGGACACTCTAAGTAGACAGAGTGTAGTAGTCAATCGCCGCGGGGCATAGTGCAGCAGTCCACCGCCCCTGGGCAGAGTGCAGCAGTCCACCGCTGCAGGGCAGAGTGCAGCAGTCCACCGCTGCAGGGCAGAGTGCAGCAGTCCACCGCTGCAGGGCAGAGTGCAGCAGTCCACCGCTGCAGGGCAGAGTGCAGCAGTCCACCGCTGCAGGGCAGAGTGCAGCAGTCCACCGCTGCAAAGCAGAGTGCAGCAGTCCACCGCTGCAGGGCAGAGTGCAGCAGTCCACCGCTGCAGGGCAGAGTGCAGCAGTCCACCGCTGCAGGGCAGAGTGCAGCAGTCCACCGCTGCAGGGCAGAGTGCAGCAGTCCACCGCTGCAGGGGCAGAGTGCAGCAGTCCACCGCTGCAGGGCAGAGTGCAGCAGTCCACAGCTGCAGGGCAGAGTGCAGCAGTCCACCGCTGCAGGGCAGAGTGCAGCAGTCCACCGCTGCAGGGCAGAGTGCAGCCGGGGTGGTGCCGCGCGGCTGAGACGTGCCCGGCGGCAGCAGACGCGTCGACAGCCGTCGCCGTTGCGCCCTGCTCTGACCCAGATGAGCGGCGCACGCCGCCAGTTCATATGTAAATGGACGCCGAGCGGCGTCCGGTGCCCACTGTCGGTTTTACTTCCCGTCCGCGCCCTTTATGATGGTAATGGACGGCGCGGCGGCCGGTGCTGGTGTTAGCGCCCTGTGCCGACCCGACGACGCGCAGTCTGCGGCCGACACTGGTCAGGGCGGGCAGGCGGCGTCGCACCGTGCCTGTGCCGGAGCCTGGAACCGCTGCAACCGTGCAGCTCTGACACTGTCACCTCAGCACTCCGCGCAGTCTGCGGCCGACACTGGTCAGGGCGGGGAGGCGGCGTCGCACCGTGCCTGTGCCTGAGTTCGGAACCGTGCAGCTCTGACACTGTCACCTGGGTACTCCGCGAAGTCTGCGGCCAGGCGATGGACGCGAACTGTGGCCGTGCGGTGCTGGAGTGTGGTCGGTAGTGGGTGACGAGGGAGGAGATGAGGTGGTTTCTGGCGAGGAGGGACCGGCCGGAGCCGGTCGCTGTCAAATCCGACGGCTGGTCCCCGGCCGGCAGTGCTGGCGGCAGGAGCGGCTACTCTTCCAAACGTAAGTTGCAGAGGTTAAGGGTAAATATCGCGAACTTCGTGTTGCTCAATAGTTAGTGTTTTATCTGAAGAGCAGACGGGTGGCAGCTTATACTATGACTCTTTTCAAGTCTCCGTGAAACATCCTGCTTTATCTAGGAGAATGGGCGGTGTGTTTTTCCAAGCTTTCACAGGCGGCCAAATTAGAAGCGCTTAGTTCCACCTTACATGGACCTGTTTTAACTTTCGGCAGGTCATTCGTAAGGCAACCTTCAGACGACGGCATAGATCCGCAGTTTACGAGCATTCAGATAGTTCAGTATGTTGGATGTGGTTCTCCGCCGATGAACTGGTCCGCAGTTTAGGAACGTTCAAATAGCTCAGATTGACGTGTTCCTTAGCCGATGGAATGGTCCGCGATTTACGAACGTTCAAATAGCTCAGGCTACTCGGTGTGGTTCTTAGCCGATGAACTGGTCCGCATCTTCCGAACGTCCAGTTGTTTGGTCCGGTGCAGTATGCACAAATGGCAACTGCCCCTTCAAATATGAACCTCAGCAGGAGGCCGGAGGTATTTTGCACACTCGCCCTACGAATTCGATTCGACACCTCTTAGCCGTTTTGAAACAACACCTGGAAGGTGCAATAAGTTGCTGCTTCTGACCCTAAACACTTCGATGGTATATAGTTTATGAGCCTAGATCAATTGGTGACCTTGATAGGATGTATGACCTAAGCACGCCGCGACCAGATAAATTACAGTCTCATGTCGCTTTTGCGCCAACATTAAGCGACAGAACATTTCGAGGTGTTTCGAGGCAACTGCAATGTTCTGCCCGTGCATGTACATGTCAACAAAATCTCTGTAGGTCAACAAATGACCTTTGCAGCACAATAAAACAAGAATAATTTTGACCACTAGGAGTACACGGTCAACCGTAATTTCAGAAAAACGGGTTCCAGTGCGCAGAATGTTTCTCACATGTAAAATTAAGCTATTTCATGACCTTCACTGACCGTGAAAGGTCATGGTCAGTAAGTCAGCCCAGGGTCATCCATGTACCCGGAAACTGATGCTAGCAACATACACAAACAGATGCGTTAGATTGTTCTGGTGAAGGTCATTTAAGGTCGGAAACATTTTTGACCTTTGATGTGGCTGCTGACATGGGATGGCCTTCTGCCAAGATTTTGTCAATGGCCGTTCAAATTTAAGGTCCAACATTCTTAAATATGGGGGGGCTGAAAATGCAAATTTTTGCTTGAAACTTTTGCCACAGAATGGAAATTGACGGAATTCAAACATTATGAGCTTTAGTTCTCGAGGTTTGAAAACATTCAACAATTGAAGTTTTTTTAGAAACTCAAGTTTGCTCCGAGCTGGCACCTACCTGAGCTCATGCTTTCTGCTCATGAAAATTTAAACCTTAAAGTTTCCGTCCATGTTTGACTTCTTATACATTGCTTGGTGATCTTATAGTGGTATTTTTGGGACATGGAAAGATACGAATATTTTAATACAAGAACAAAATAATATCGGAAGAAAAGTGAAAGAAACTGCCTGCATAATTTTCACACCTCTCAGCTTTGGCTCCCAAATACGTCAAAATTTACAGTATATGACGGCCTCTCATCTGCCCTGATCTACACTGAAGGAGGATGTAAGTTAGAAGAATGAGGTGGTGAACAATTCGGAAAAAATAATATGTGTTATCTGCCATGTTGTTTCGTGTTTTTGTGCTGCAACATGTGACTTGCACCCTGTATTTGAGATGTTTTCAGGTTTTGCTGTAGTCCCAGTGGTTGAATATAACTGAAACATTTAAATAGTTTTATTTATTTATGTTTAACATTATGGGCACATGAACCCGACCCGACCCTACCGACACGATAATGGAAATCTCAAATCTCCAAATGTATGGGTCATGCCTGACAGGCTGATTACCATCCTAAAGCCAATGAATTCAGTTACTGGATGCAAGCGCAAAGGCATATCAAACCATCATGTTTTACATATTGTGCCATATCCTGGTTCTGGCTCGCCTGATTAGACGCAAATTTGGTGTGCAGTGAGCACCGGCGCAGTGGTTTATGCGGTGGATGTGGATTCAATCCCAGGTCAGGCTGCTCGCGCCGAGGTGCATAGAAAAGGTGAGCATATTTCTCCCCCTCGCTGCAATTCACCACAAGTCATTACAAACAGCAGTTTTGAACCGTAAAGGGATCAAAAACTTACCCAGTACCCAGTTAATAATAGCCCCCTTGCCGACTTTCCAAAACCTCCCGAATGGCTCGTTTTGTCCAGTTGTAATTTTGTGCTAGAATGTCTGCTTTGTGCTGCCACTTACCATGTTTTCAACGGAGACCGCAGCGAGCCGTCGCTGGCTGGTTGGTGCGACCGTCTGTCATGTCGCGTGCCTTGTCCTCCATGCGAACGCCGAGTGGCCGGTGCTGTACGCCCATGAAATATATACGTTTTAGCAGTTAATTTTTATAATAATAATATCATAAAAATCCTGTGAGGTGGGGTGTGTACTGTCGGCTGCCCAAAGCTTTTAATGATTTTATGCTTGCCTGTCCATTTGCTGACCCATTTAGATTATCATCAGGTCAGTTCAAATCTCATGTTCGGAAATATGTTAGGCAGTAGGAATTTTATTGTTGCCCTTTACATATGCATTTTTTAATTTTTTTAGAGTTTTATTTTGTACATTTTTATCTTTTTATTCTTACCTTGTATTTACTTTTTGTCTTGACTTGTTTTTTAACATGTGCCATGTATGTGATTTTAAGGAATTTGGATGGTATAACTGACGAGCTTTTACTGGGGGCAAGCCCCTGTCGCTCATATGAGATAAATAAATAAATAAATAAATCAGTGTTAAAATCCGATATGCATTTTAAATAGCCTTATTGGAGTTTAATTTAATATTGTTGTATGGTTGTTATCAGTTTCATTCCCTTGCATAGTAATAATAATAATTGCTGGGGTTTAACGACGCACCAACTGCCAGGGTCATACGGCGTCGCCTCCCTTGCATAGTCGTAGGAACGGGGGCAGGGGGTCATGCCCCCTCCCCATGTTCACAGGTCTTAACCATTAACCCTATGGCGTTGATTAGAAGGAAATTACTTCAAAATTACCCTCCCCCTCCCCCTCCAAAAAATGTAGGACGGTCCTACACCTATGTCCCCTTATTCAGTTTGAAATTGATTAATTGTAATTGTCAATATCGGCCTCAGGTGTCAGGCTGCTCAGCTTTTAATTGATCACAAATAGCTGATTCCTGGTGTTTGTAAATTTAGTCAATGTACTCTGGTGAGAATATGTGAAAACATCCAGTCCGTTTTGCGGGCTCGTAAATGTGAGAGCCTGCTCTCACGGAAGGAATGAGAAGCTTGAACCAATTTCAAATGTCTGTTTTGAAAACTTGGGCGTCGCGCTCCATGGTACTGGTTACCAGCTGCACGTGGCTGGCGTTTCCACCAGCCGCGTCTCTGCAGCTGCCAGCGCGGCGTCGGCGGGCCCCGCGACCGGCGAGGGGCCGCCCTGGCACACGGGCCTGACCCGCTTCCACTCAATATGGTACCCTATCGCAGGGTCGTGACTGAATAGACGACCCGCAGATATCCGGGTTCGCCACGCCGCCCATTGTTGGCCTGTTGCCATTGTAACAAGGGCATCAATATGCGGCCATGGGCCGGCGGCGAGTGGTGCTGCAGATAAATGCCACAGCCAGGTTGGAGGTGCATGCATACGTTTACAGTGTGAGAGATCCTTCGTGTTGAATGTCGATAGCCGGCAGTGCTCGGAGACGCAAACTGGAAACTTTCTTAGCCGTGAGTTATATCAGTCCCCAGCACGCTTCTGACGCCAGAACGGTCGATCCGCTCACGTCGGAGGGGATGGTACCATCCTGTGTCAGTCCACGGGGACCGGCGTAACCCGGCCGCCTCAGGCACCGACCCGTCCGCCTCGCTCGGAGGCGCCGCTCCGGGCCGGGCCCTGCAGCTCCCTCACCTCTCTCCCGCGGGCCGCCGTCGCTGCGTGAGGTGCGTGAGATGAGGCCGACAATACAGAGCGGTGCTGAGTCACGCGCATTGTGACGCCGCGTCCGCGCCGTGTGCAGCTGTTGATGTTGGGTATTGAACGGCGCTCTGGCGCGGCGTGGCAGTGATTGCCTCCGTCGCCGGCCGTGCTGGCGTGGGAGTGCGCGCCGCGGCTGTCGTGATCGTCGACCCGACAGTGATGGTCGAACGGGACGGGACGGCCCGGCACGAAACCGGCCCGCTCTGCGGCATCGACGCTCTCGCTTTCCGCCCGGCCTTGGCCCGCTGCCTGGTTTGACGGCAGTGATAGAACGGATGGTGGCCGATACGGCCGAGGTCAGCGTCAGGTCAATCAGCCTCTCGCGAGCTCCAAGCAATTAGCTTGCATCGGAGGATGTGAAAGTGGTTGGCTAGGTGCTGAGTTTGCGGACGATAGTGAATAGTGAATCTCCTTCATTCGTTCGCTCATCTCTGATTGCCATTAGACTTTCCAAGGAGCAGGGGCTTGCTGGTCTGACGTTGCTGTTAGCGATAGATGGTGTTTCCGGCGTTTTATCCTTTGCAAACATAACCTTGTTTCTAAGGCTTTTAACAATCGGAGGGTTGCGGTGGTACAGTGGTTGCGCGTTGAGCCTCCATGACGCCAACCCGGGTTCAAATACCTGGCGGGCATATGGATAAGGACTTCCTGAACCCTTCCAACAGGGTGAGAGTTGGCGACACCACATGACCTCAGCGTCGTGGAGCCCTACGGGTTCTGGCTTCTTCTGCTACAAAATTGAAAGGCTTGAAAATTAAATGATTCTGCTACTTTTTCTCTACCATTAAATCATTTTCCCCAGCCGGCGGAAGGCTTCTGGGTCATTCCATGTTGACTCAACCAACCAGAGGAACTCCACCCTCATGAATTCTGCTACACACTTGTTTTGATTGCTACCTCTGGCTGTAGCTGTGCTGTCAGCTCGAGTCCGAAAGTCATTGGTTGATGACAATTATTTTTTGGCTATCGACTGGTTCTTTTCTGCACAATCAAGCTAAAAAGTGTAAGCACGCGAATTACAAGGCTGAGTAAGAGCCATGGTTTTACATATTTTATTATGAAAATAGCTATATCATATTATAGGTATAATAGCTATAGCATAACTTAGTTGTTCTGCATGACATTGCTGTCGAAAAGAAAATAATTTGAAAATTATTTGTCCAAAAATATCAATAAAACTAAATTGAGAGGCCTACTCCCATGTCCAATGTCTGACAAAGTACCACCGATCTATCTGCCAGTGCTCAACAATGGCAGTGGACCTCTTGCTATCTAAGCCAAGTTACTGGACCATAAAGGCCTTAAGCAAAGCGGGCAGTGTCCTTTTGTATTTCTATTTATTTAATCCATCGCCCACGGAATGGCCCCAATAAAAGGCAAAGTAGGGGAGATAAAACAATGAAAGTAGAGCAGTTCAATGGCCATTACGAACCAGGAGGGCCTAGCTACACGTTTAATTACGCTGCATACATTTCCTAACAATAGCGTGGCATGAAAATTTGCGTGCTTCCATCGACGCCAGCAGATAAGTATAGAGTTACCAGTTCATCATCGATGCGATTCAGTCTCTCGTTCCCGAGCAATCGGTGGGTGGCACGCGCTGCTCCGACATCGCGTGCGGCCGGGCGGCTGCGTCCCCCCTCCCCCCAGGGCCGTGCGGCTCCCGGGACAGTGTCATCTGGTCGGTGGGCAGGCTCCCCCGACCGCCCCCTGTCGTGCAGTGCTAGACTTTGTGTCCAGAGAGGCGCTGTCGGGTGCTGCTTACACCTGAGTCGTCACTAGTCGATTACGCCCCCGGACTGCCGGTCTCTGCGCGTTAGTGTACCAGCCAAGTGATAGCGAATACCCGGCTGGCCGGATTCCGCGCGCAATCGATGAACAGTTATATCAGCGATAGACCTTTTGCGGCTCGGGGCATGTGTGCTGGGGATGTGGTGTTCAGTGTTGACGCTGCCGAGCTGGGCCGGCGGGCCTGCCTTCGCCTGCGCCGCTCGTGTCTTGGTGCACCTGGCCGCCGGTGGGACTCTGTATCGGCGCCGACGCTATCTGCGGCCGGCGCTGATACGCAGGCGGTGCACCGCTGATAAACGACGCATCGCGCCGCCGCGGGCCCTCATCCGCGCCCGCCGCCGCCAGTCGAAGGTCGGAACACGAGTCACCACCACTGGGTGTACTGTCGGTGGCTGTAGAGACGTGACAGTGATGCAGGGTAAATACAAGAAGACCCGATGCTACACTCAGTAGCAGTGTTGCTTGTGTTGTCAAGGTATCTGGCGTGGCTGTGACCTGCCGGGCCGAGAATACGCCGGTATTGTTTCGCGCCTGAGAACACACAGGAGCACGGGTCACGGCCGTGTGGTCAGGTGACCAGGTCCTCGGTCGTCTGCGGCGGCTGCGATGCTGGGGCTCGACCGTGCCATGGTGGACCCGGAGCTGGCGGACGCGGCCGCCCAGTCGGAACTCCACCCCGAGGACGGAGAGGGTGTCACAGCGCTGGTCTCCTCCTGGCTCGGTCTGGACTCCAGTCCCGCCGAGGACGACACAGCCTCACTAGCCGTGCTGCACTTGGACAATGCACACGGCTGTGATACCATACCTGAGGAGGCTGAGGAGGAGCCGGCGGACTCGGCGCCGCAGCCGCCGGTGTTTCCGGCCCGCTGGGGGGCAGGCGCCGGCCCGGAGGACCAGCCGCCGCCCGGCAGCGCCGGGCTGACCTTCAGCCAGCGGCTGTCCAGTCTGTTCCGGCGGCTGCAGTCGCCCACCTCGTCGCCGCCGTCGGTGCGGGTGCTGGAGCCGCGGCAGGAGGCGCCGCCCAGGGTGCAGTCGCCGCGCCCGAACGAGCTGTACCGGCGCGAGGGCTGGCCGGTGCTGAGCTGCCGGCCCGACCCCATCCTGCTGCAGCCGGCGCTGCTGGAGTGCGTGCGGCCGCCGCTGCCGACCCCACCAACCCCGCCCACGCCGGAGCAGCTGCACATCCGCCGCATTCTGCCGCCGGCGCACATGCCCTGGACCTTCGCCGACCGGCCGGGCTCTGCCGCTGACAGGCCGGGCCCCGCCGCCGACAGGCCGGGCTCTGCCGCCGACCGGCCGGGCTCTGCCGCCGACCGGCCGGGCTCTGCCGCCGATAGGCCGGACTCCGCCGCCGACAGGCGTAGGTATTGATGCGTGACTAAGGCCCCGTCCTGTTTTGTCGCTCCGTCACGGGTGGCTACGAGCTTTAGTGAGGCTGTTACCAGATGCTCTGCATGCTGCGCGGAGGAACTATATGGTATTCTGAGGGACAACTGACTCCACTGCTTTTCGCCCATAGTCAGTAATATTTGTATGTGTTTTAAGCATACAAATAACATTTTTGATAAACTGAATAAACGCGTCGTTTTCGAAGTTACCCATTTCTCATTGGTTAACACCGGGGCACATGCCCCAAGGTTTTCCGGGATAGCAGAAAAAACGAGGCGCAGCACCGCGGTTGAGGCTGTACCCCACTCACATTTTCCCATCATCCCCGAAATTTTACCCCGGGTCACCCAAGGTCAGGTCACCAACGAGGTCAACCAAGGTCACCTCACTTCACCTTAGAGCCTGTAAGAGCTACATTTCAAAGTCGATCGATTTGAAACTTCCACACTTCATGACCCCTCCAGGGTCTACAAGGTGTATATCCGGGATTTTCGATTTCGTTTCCTGAGGTCAGGTCACGAGGCGACCTCTCCCATTGGAAAAGCATGGGAAAAGCTATTTCATGATATAAAAGCCACAAAAAGATTGCAAATACTCAGACTACTCAGAACAACGTTTTGGACACCCTTTCACGGATCCCAGGGGTCATATTTGCCCTTGACTTTCCAAGGTCATCCAAGTCACCAGAGGTCAAAAACAGTATTTACAATAACTTTGACCTAATTGAGCTAGAGCAGTGAAACAAACACCATCGTGTTTGTCTGTCACTGGCTTTCATTTGATATACGGCAAGTCACTTTTGACCTTTCGTGACCTCAGGTCATATTAGGTCACGAGGTGACCTCTGGCGGTCAAACCACTGGCGGGAGGTCTTTACGTTCCACATAGCGAAAAAGTACTGGCAATTTGCTACCAAATGTACTTACCAGGCCTCAATAGCTCTAATGACATAAGAGTTATGCCCAGTTGGCTTAATCATTGCATATTTGAGTGAAAATAGACGATCTTGACCTAATTTGACCTCTGGAGGTCAAACCATTGACCTGAGCACTAAAACATGCGAAGTAATTTCTTACTGAATTCACGCGAGCTTTCTATTGCACTTTGCAGATTTGCGCTAACGCCCATATTTCGGAGTTAGAGGGGGCCATCGATGGCCCCCCGGTGGGGCGAAGGTGGCGCCGGACCCCGGTGGGGCGCGGGTTAAGGGAAGTATTGGTTTTTATATCGATCTGTCCTGCTTCCAAGCATCGTTGGGGGAAGCCAACTTGGACGGTCACCTGCCGAGGGTTGGAAAACATTGGCAGTCAGAATTTGCCGCGGGTTACAGGAAGCAGAGGCCCAGAGTTGCATCTCGGGTTCCTGAGGCGTCATCCTGTGAATATGATGACACATTACGAAATCGGGCAGCTTAAAGTCCGACTAATCTACACTCAACTGCTAGCGAACATGTTCATGTCTTCAACTATTTTGACTATGAGCTGTAGTACAGCTGGAGCTTATCGCACTGCACGGTGTAGTGAAAAGGTAAGTACCGGAGGGCCATTACTTTAACACACGGGGCTAGTGCGTGTGCTTTTTGCTGTCATTGTAGACTGACCTTTTGTCTTCCAATAAATGCCTTATTAGACCGTCCCTTAAAAAAATCGAATTTTGAAATGCGCATGGTAGTTTCTGGTTATTCATCGTATGTTGATGTCTGGTGCAAAAAATCACCCAGATCTGACAACTTTTCGCGCTGGCTTTTTGCCCCTACTTTTGTCATGCATATACCCTATGGCTTTTTGTGAGCGGGGACGGCGGGCGGCCATTAACTACTTCTGCCAACTGCGAAATGATGAGGCTGGAAGCACAACGCTAGAATCACAATGTTTGCTACGTAAGAAAAATCCTATTGCTACTTTTTATAGCTCCCCTGACCTTTTAGCTGACTTAAATTTCGTATGAAATCCACAAAATTAGTTAAACCTAACTATGGTGAGACTCGGGCGTCATAATTATGATAAAGATGGGAGCTTAGTTTTCACTGTGCTTGTTGGCAGAAAATAAGACAAACAAAACACCTAAAAAATCACCTTTAGCAACTGTAAGCTTCGTTTTACATTGTGAAAAGTTGACTTTAACTTCATTTTCGTAGAGAAAAGCTAGTTAGTGAAAACAATGAAGGTATTTGATCTTAGCCTTATATTGCTCCCTCACAAAATAATCGCCACGGGCACTACCAGCACTGCAGGATGCTGTTGAAGCTATGAGCCCATCTTCTTCAGTTCACTCTTGATAAACTTCCCGTCCCTGTTAGTCCTGCGTTTCTTCCGATGATCAACCACGACAGCCAATGTGTTCTGGAGACCAGATTCCGTCCCGGCGCTTCCTATGAAATCCTTGGCGAGTGTTGCCGTTCTCTCGGATGGATCATTCACACAGGTGAGGCTCGTTACAAACTACTTGAACTCAACATAGCCTTGATGCTAGTTCCAAGTGTGGACATGCTCAGACAGCCATCCCAGCTGATAAACCTGCGAACTCTTGAAATAAGAGCCAGCTCTCCGGTCCTATGAAGCTTGCCGAGCTCGATCTGCTGCCATCCTCAGGCCAGAGAGTGGCGTCATTAACAAAACCTGGGCCAGGGACGGTGGATTTCCCGTCAGGACAAAACTTGATAGGTCTTTCGGTTTTCATGGGCGCTTGGGCTACTTCCTCGTTCTCTTTCTCTGAAACGTCATCGTCTGTAAGAGATTCTGCATCGTCTGCAATTTCTTCCTTTTGCTCTGTATTGAACAGGCTAATTTTGCTCTATAGAAGGTGCATGGCCAGGTAGTATGTGGCGCTTTGGATGAATCTGACGTTTCTGACCTTTGTATGATTCGAAAGTGAACCATGGACGATTCGTTCATGACTTCGTTTGGACAAATGACAAATTAGCTAGGTAGTATACGGCCCTTTGCAACATAAGTGTCGCCACCGGCAAAAAAGTGGGGGGAGCTAAACTTCAACCCGATGCTGACAGAAAACTTTCAACGTCAGGACCAAAAACTTTTCGAATTTGGGCTCTTCGTTACCTCCCGCATCGGCTGGATATAAGAATGTCCGGTTTTCTCTCATTTTGACTGAGATCAGGAAATTTTTGGCCAAAAATTGGGGGCCCAGGCCCCCCTAGCCCCCCCTTTCCGACGCGTATGCTTTGCATGAATCTGGCGTTGATGACCATTTTTGGCTCCGGAAACGAGCCATGAACAATCTGTTAAAAACTTCAGGTGCATAAAGTCGTATGCTTCCTTGCTATGCACATTCTATCGAGCCAAATTAGCCTGTTCAGTGCAGAGGCCAAGGAAGAAATTGAGACAATGACAGAACTCTGTGGGATAATCACGCTTAGCTCTTCATGAGGACGTCGCTACCTCCCCAACTTAAATGACCAGCCACAAGAAATGCGTCAATACAATAAAATGGACGGCACCAACAACTACTCAAGAGTCCGAGCAGACATCTTGACTACCTGTCTCCATCACTTCCTGTTTTCTTTCGTGCAGACGATGCCATTTCAGAGCAGGAGGTCGAAGTAGCCCAAGCACCCATGAAAACTGAAAGGCCCATCGCGTTTTGTCATGGACGTAAACCCACCATTCCTGGACCAGGTTTTGCTAATGACAGCACTCTTTGGCCTGAGGATGGCAGCATACCGAGCCTGGCAAGCTTCATAGGACCGGAGACCTGGCTCTTATTTCAGAGCTTGCAGTTTGATCAGCTGGGATGACTGTGATCCGTCCGAGAGAACGGCGAGACTCGCCAAGGATTTCATAGGAAGCGCGCCGGGACGGACTCTGGTCTCCAGAAGACATTGACTGTCGTGGCTGATCATCGGAAGAAACACAGGACTAACAGGGACGGGAAGTTTATCAAGAGTCAAGCGAAGGTGAGCCCATAGCTTCAACAGCATCCTACTGTGCCGGCAGAACCTGCGCCGATAATTTTGTGAGGGAACAATATAACGTTAAGATCAAATACCGTCATTGTCTTCACCAGCTCCACGAAAATGAAGTTAAAAATGGTCAAGATTGCACATAAAAAATGATTAAGGTCAAGTTTTCACAACGTAAAACGAAGCTAACAGCTGCTAAAGGTGTTTTTTTAGGTGTTTTGGTTGTCTTATTTTTCTCAACAAGCACAATGAAAATTAAAGGGAGATACGCGAAAAAATTATTATTGTGGTTTCTTGCTAGTTGAAAAATCCTGATAACAAAACTATCAATTATTTTTGTATCTTCGGCAAATTTTGGGAGGCCACTTACTTATTATCGAAATAGGTTGACAGTTTCGATAAAATTCCCATCACTTACCCATGCCCATACCCATCACTTACTTTTCGAAAACTATTCTAAGTTGAAAAGTTATGTTTTTTTATAATACAAATGTCTGTTCTCCTGTATTTGCATTTGAATTAAATTTAAATTTTTTTAAAAACTACAGAATGAATTAGTTCGCCCTAAAAACGAAAAAAACACAATTACTCAAGTCTTCAGCGGTTTCGTACCGCGGGTCTTGAGTCATTTTCTGCTTCAGCCCCAAGATGACAAAACTTTTGCGTCAGATAGGTCATGTGACCCCGGATTGAGAATTCCTAGGCTTCTGATTTATTAATTGTGATTTCTTTTAAGCCCTATATTTCTGTTCCAAAAGAGTTTTGGAATGTTATTTTTCTAAAGTAATTTTTTCTGTAGTAGTCCAAAGTTCTACTTCACTATTTAGGATAGATATGACCTAATTCTTAGAGAAATTGATAGCCTTGGCCGTGTGTACGTCATATACATCGATATGAGGTGTACCGGTAAAGTCGTCTAGAAATGTTGACTTTGAGAGCAATTTTAAGGCATTTGCAGGCCGAATTCGCAAAAATGAGAATGGGACTTCTGAAACAACTTTTTTGTAACCTTTTGATATAGCCAATATAGTTTTTTGGCGTATCTCTCTTTAAGCTCCCATCTTTATCATAATTATGACCCCCGAGCCACACCGTAGTTAGGTTTAACTAATCTTGTAGGTTTGATACTAAATTTAAGTCAGCCAAAATGCCAGCGGAGCTATAAAAAGTAGCAATAGGATTTTTCTTACGTAGCAAACATTGTGATTCTAGCGTAGTGCTTCCAGCCTCATCACTTTGCAGTTGGCAAAAGTAGTTACTGGCCCCTCGCCGTGCCCGCTCGCAAGACGCCATAGAAAAGGTTAAAAAAGCATGGAAAAGGTAGGGGCAAAAAGCCAGCATGAAAAGTTGTCAGATATGGGTGATTTTTTGCACCAGACATCAACAGACGATGAATAACCAGAAACTACCATGCGCATTTTAAAATTTGAATTTTTATTCTCTAAGGGACGGTCTAATGCCTTATTTTCATTCCCGGACCATTTTCTGTTGGACACCAATATTTCCAACCGTATGTTTCCTTAACCGGCCTGAAATGGGCCAAACTCCAGAACTGAGCCACGCAACGGCCCGCTGATAGGATTTTCACAGACCAGACCAGGGATCTCTGTAGATTGGCCGAATTGGTATCGATGGACAGGAGAGCGCTTTCTGCAAAAGACATAGTAACGGAGGATGCTGCTTCCCCTTACTTCCCCCTTTCCGACACAGAAACCAAGAAACAATCATTTCAGTGGAAACGTGCCCACTCTTTCCCCGCAAGATGCCCCACATGCAAGTCTTGGTGAAGAAGGTTCTGTGGTACGCTGTATCTTGGGTTGCCGATGGCATAGTCCTTGCCTATCCATTTTCCAACGGGGTGACTGTGGCACTGTGGGGAGTGTACTTCTGAAGAACCATGGTCAGATCTGCCCACCGCTGGAACTCATTTGAGAATCAGAGAGATCGTGTGAAAATGAGTGTTTGGTGGTTTCCCTGGTGCTTAATATATTCGCACTGTAGAACTCCGGTACTTGGTTTTTGACTGCATTGCGGAATGCATGTCTCGTCACAGTCGTGGAATAAGACCCAATGGTGGCAGTTCAACTTGTCAGGTTTTGGGCGAAAGAGTGTTATTTTTATTGCTATATTAATAGTGAGTCTGGTCTAGTTACAAGCCAAGCCGTATTTCGTTGAGTGCCTGAGGGCGGTTTGGCAGTGGTGTCGTCACTGACAGCGTCTTGCAGGCCCGCCTCTGTCGTATAACCCGGGCCGCGCGCGGCCGGCTCTGCCCTCTGACCTGAGCCCTACACGGCCGGTTCTGCCGTCTGATGCGGCCGGCTCTGTCGTCTGACCTGAGCCCTACACGGCCGGCTCTGCCGTCTGACCTGAGCCCTACACGGCCGGCTCTGCCGTCTGACCTGAGCCCAACACGGCCGGCTCTGCCCTCTGACCTGAGCCCTACAGCCGGCTCTGCCGTCTGACCTGAGCCCTACACGGCCGGCTCTGCCCTCTGACCTGAGCCGTGCACGGCCGGCTCTGTCGTCTGACCTGAGCCCTACACGGCCGGCTCTGCCGTCTGACCTGAGCCCTACACGGCCGGCTCTGCCGTCTGACCTGAGCCCTACACGGCCGGCTCTGCCGTCTGACCTGAGCCCTACACGGCCGGCTCTGCCGTCTGACCTGAGCCCTACACGGCCGGCTCTGCCGTCTGACCTGAGCCCTACATGGCCGGCTCTGCCGTCTGTCCTGAGCCGTACACGGCTGGCTCTGCCGTCTGATGCAGCCGGTTCTGTCGTCTGACCTGAGCCCTACACGGCCGGCTCTGCCCTCTGACCTGAGCCCTACACGGCCGGCTCTGCCGTCTGACCTGAGCCCTACACGGCCGGCTCTGCCGTCTGACCTGAGCCCTACACGGCCGGCTCTGCCGTCTGACCTGAGCCGTGCACGGCCGGCTCTGCCGTCTGATCTGTGCCTCGTGCGGCAGGTTCTGTTGTCTGACCTGAGCCGTGCATGGCCGGCTCTGCCTCTGACCTGGGCCGTGCGCGGGCGGCTGACTGCTGTCACCGCAGCGGCGGCGTTTTTTGGTGCGGTGTGTTTGCGGTCGGCGGGGCAGCCGTGACCTCCAGCCCCAGTAGCGGGCCTGGCCCGCCGCCGGCCGGCCAGCGTGGGCGGATTGCTGCGTCGGGAGTGAGGCGAGCGATGTGAGGTGAATAAGGGATGGTTCTGCCAACTCGGTAACAGGCCTCGGATGGTATTGCAACTCATTCTGGACTACGAAGCTGCTCACCAAGTGTATAACATCCCGCTTCTCAACGGGTTTTCGAAATATCAGTGCTGATTTGCGTGTGGAGCTAATTATATTACATTTTTAGATCTATCATAGGGTGTATCAGGTCTCATCTCGACGGCAGTTGCTATCAGTGGTCGGCAACATTGGATTTTGGCTTTGTCTGATACGGACCGTTCAGGTATGGAGTAAAGGAAAGGTTTGCATGGCATTTACTGTGAGCCTCGTTTAATGTGCTGCCTGCCAGCTGATTTTTCTTTTAACGTCTCTGGGTAGAAATTTCGGCAAATCCGACCAGCTGTAAACAGGGTCTCAGATTTGAAACAGATCGGCGATGGCGCTTGAAAGTGGCGTGCGAAATTGGCAACATTTCAAATCGGAGATGACATGAGCCGTAGAAGTGCCAGGTCGAGAGATGTCGCCTTGAATTTCGGAAGACAAATTACCCATTGAGTCACCTTTAATCTGAATCTGCTAAGTGCTCAGTTGTCAGTATCTGCCTGGAGTTAATGATGTGGACATATGGACTGTTGCGCATGCTGCCCAGCTGAGATCATAAATAACCGAAAATATGAGTTGCAACGGAGGTTCTCGAACACCGTAAATAACCTCAGGCTTTCGGTGCCAGGCGTCCAAATTCAAAGCTCAAAACCGTAAAAGCCGTGTCAGTGATGTCCCGGGCGGATTTCACCTCTCCAGCCAGTCAAAATTATCTGTAAATGCCCTGCCTTGGCCTTTTCCGCCACTATAAATAATTACCAAATCTAAACAAGCATACGATGTTTCACTTGAAAAAATCTGCACACTGTTTTGGGATACAGAATCCTCTCGGAAATTCTACATTCTTCCACTCACACCTTTTGAAGCGGACGGAGACGCCACGCACAGAAGATCTAGTAAGAAGTCACCGGTCAGGGCTACCTGCCTCATTGTGTACACGCTAGTCTATTCATAGCATCAGGGGCGTCGGTTTTTGAAGATGATTTGGGGTGCTGGTATTTGATTTGAAATAGTATCAGTAACCACTACTATAACAGGTAATAGTATAATACAAAGTATTCCTAATTTTAAGAAGCCCCAGTTTAGTCTCATCGTTCCCAATTTTAAGAAATTTAAACTCTCACAGGCTTCTTGAACTACTTAAAACCAATTAAAAAATCCTTAAAATGAGGAGCGCAGATCTAAAGGTTATATTATACTACTTCAACGTTTCGTTGGGGATCCCCCAGGCCCCTCCAAAGATATATTGATCTACAACCATCCGTAGCATTCAGGAACTTTGCTGTTGCGGATTGTCTAGCCTCGAATGACGAAAGAGTCCTATTTCCTGCAGTGCGGTATGCTTCGATGCCACTATTAACCGACTGTCAAAATGAGCCTGGGATGTGGATATTCCTTGCCAACTAAGCTTGTGATACTGATTTCAAATGTTCAGTTAGATTTTTTCCACCAGGCTGATTTCTACACATTCAGTTTTTATTTAAGCATTTTTTGGGCTACAGCTTCTTTGCTAGTTATATTAGCTGGCTCAGGTAAGTCCCATTGCGTTTCCAATACTCTCAGTTGTAAAATTATATTTTATTTATTGGTGCTAGGTCGATAAGTGGTGTCAAAAGTCAGGTCTAGCATGTGTAAATGTTGATTTTTTTAATACATTCTCGTTGACTTCTTTTTGGCCAATATAGTTTTGTGTTTAAGTGAAACAAGCGTTCCCGCTCTAATTGACAAGCTTATACCTCTGCTGTATATTCATGGCGTAAATTGGCCCTTAACTGGAGTTGAGACTCCTCATCTTAATTCCAGAGAAATGGTCGGACACAAATAGAAGCGTTTCAATCGATGCGTGATTTGTCGGTTTACGCGTGGCTTGATTCAGAAGTATTTTGTCTGGAAAGAATCCAATTTTACCAGAAATGCCGCTCTTTTTGTCAGAATTCACAATTTATGCATTGTCCTAAAATTTATCTTGGCCCACTAAGTTAATTAGCGTAAAGATCTGCAGCTCAAAAATATGTTTTTATATCTCACATTAAAGCTTGATATCTCACAATTTTTCCCTGGTGGCGAAAAATATACTTCAGGGCTCAAATTAGTGTCATATTCCTATGTGGTAAGACATCTTCACGTACCAGACTGGGGATACCTTCTTCAGCGAAAGATCTATAGGGCTGGTGATAGGTCAAAGACATGAGATAGAAAATGTAAACTTGAATTACGAGTTTTCCAGAAAGCTCTTCTGACTAGTTAGATTGATTTTATTGTATTATCTTCCTTTTTAACACAGCGGTGGCATCACTGGCTTGGTGGGAGCGCAGTGGTGTAGACGTGTAGAATTGTAGTGGTGAGTGAGCCGGTCCTCTTCGTGTCCGACCCGGGTTCAAGGCCCGACTGATTCTCTAAACGTGGAACAATCTGGCTCCCGAGAAATCCTCCCAACAGGGGCATTGTTGACGACGCCATTGGGTGTGTTGAATGTACGACTAGGAAGTAGCGGGGAAGATCCGGCCAGAGGGCGGCCGCCGTCTGGAGATGGGCGGCCAGAGGGGCACCGCTGTCTGGAGAGGGGCGGCCAGAGGGGCACCGCTGTCTGGAGGGGGCGGCCAGAGGGGCACCGCTGTCTGGAGAGGGGCGGCCAGAGGGCGGCCGCTGTCTGGAGAGGGGCGGCCAGAGGGGCACCGCCGTCTGGAGAGGGGCGGCCAGAGGGGCACCGCCATCTGGAGAGGGGCGGCAGAGGGGCACCGCCGTCTGGAGAGGGGCGGCCAAATAGTCGGACGGAAGTCGGCGGCTGGTAGCGGACGACGAAAACAATGAAAATGTCGCCATGGTTACATTCTTAAGCTAATAATAAGCCGCCTGCACCGCGGGGCAATCGCGACCCACAATCCGTTATCACAACCCCAATATGAATCATGGGAAACAAGAAGAAACCATTATCGTATAAAATTCTTAACTAGTCCATGTAATTTTTGTTATATAAAAGTAAAAACTGATGCTACTGTAAATTTATTCGCAAGCTGCATGCGCATAATGTCATTTTAAAAAGCTCAATACACACGGATCAATCTCACTATTTAGGGGCGGTATCGTTGCGTATGGGTGGTACGAGCGGAGGAAGATTGGTGCGAGTCCAGCGAATTATTCGCCGTGTATTTAGGTAGCCCTTGCATGCGTTTCTTCCATGCGTGAACGCTGTGAACGCATATCAAGGGCTTTTAATGGTGCTTTCAGCACCCATCGTGAGGGTGGGGTGTCCACAGGGGCGGCCCCGCAGACCTCAGGCAGGAGCGGCTGCTGCCCCCTTCGCCACCCCTCCTCTTGGATCTATCACGTCGCTGTTCTATCACCTTATCAAGTCGCTGTTAGGCAGCTTTTAAGGGCCCCTCTCATCTATAATTTCGGCCCACGTCTTCGTTTTACAAAGACGGCACCGGCGCTTGGTAGGTTCTGGTGCATTTGATGGTGATGGTACTGCTAGTTGCATCGTGGAGCTGTGGCCATGTTGAACACACTGCTATTTGAGCGTGCCGCAGTTGTGATCGTACTGCACTTCTGATTCTAATGTGCTTATGGGTGGGGATTTTCAACTCCACTCAGAATATTTTGCTGCACTTGTGAACTACTTATCTTTTGAGCATCACTTATTTGCCCATACTGCACATTGAAGGTGCTGCACTTAAGACTGCGGACGTCTAAAACGGGCTGCGCTTTTGAGCTGTCGGGCATTTGAATGCGCTTTACTTAGATCGTGCTGCAGTTAGGAGCAGGGCCCATTTCTGCCAGCCGCTCTGGTATTCTGAGGTCGCCTAGTGTCACTTACATAGCCGTGTTGAACCGATGGAGCTGTAGAAGTGTCAGTAGGTTATTTCAACGTCATTGTGGCTGGCTGAACTGGGCCCTAGAGTTATGGATGACACTTCCTGGATTGTGCTGAATTTCTATGTATGAACACGTTGCACTTAGTCGTGCTGCACTTGCAGATTGCTCAGATTATTAACAAGCCTTCCTGGGTCATGCTGCACTTGTAAAATGGGGCACTTTTGATAAAGGGTGGGATATTCTTCATGCTGCATTTGGAAGTACTACGGCTATAAATTTTAAGTTAACTTGATTTTTTTATAGAATTGGTAATTGCAGAAAGCGATGCAATAGTCGCTCCATTGTACAGACCGTGTGAGTGTGTTCTAATCTTGCTTCTAATGGCAGTAGTATTCCTCGGAGAAGCTGTCATGGTGTATATCAGCATTGAGCCTCGTCAGGTGGCCACACCACAACCCAGATCAGTGGTTAGAACTTGACCTGGTGCCGCAGGGACGGAGCCCTCGGCGGAACAGCTGGAGGGAGCGCCTGAGGCCAGCACCATGCCCATCATCAAACACAAGAGCGTCGACTACGTCGGCATGTTCGAGTACAAGAAGGAACAAGAGGATGCGCTCATCCGAAGTCTCATTTTCGGTAACGCTCTATTACCTGTTGTGTACTTTCCCGAATCTTATAAGCTCTGTCAAAAATGTCTTACAATGGGCATCTAGATTTTGCCGTTGTCCGGGTGGTTTGAAACCATTCGGGGTCAGATTGGAGTGACTGCATAAACCTATTTTTATCCGTTTGCGCCGGCCAAACTCCACTTTATTTATCTCCCCGACCATTGAGGACTGCTGTTTTAGTATCATAAGCCAAATTTTAACTGACCAGTTTTCTTGTCCGTTTTCCCCCGACGTCAAACGGCCCTCACACCAGCCGTTTTAACCTGGCTGTGTACGCCCGCGGCCAGACCTGCGGCCGAAGGTGGCCGTGGAGCTGCTGCCTGGCCTGCCCGCCTACATCCTCTTCATGTGCATCCGGCACACGGACCACGTCAACGACGACGAGAAGGTGCGCCACCTGCTGACCGCCGCCATCAACGGCATCAAGCGGGTGGTGAAGAAGCGGCGCGACGACGCCGACACTCTGGTCATGTGGCTGGCCAACGTCTGTCGGCTGCTGCACAACCTGAAGCAGTACAGTGGCGACGCCGTGAGTACGGCGGACTCGCCGCGGGGTCCGCTGCGCACGGTCCGAGGCTGGCGTGCGGGCGTCGGGGTGAGGTGCAGATAGTGGGATCGGTCAGTGCGCGTTTTAGAAAGGAGGGCATAGTGGATAGTTTTCGGGAGATAGAGCCTTGTGGCTGTCCAAGAAATCTAGGTGTTATTCTGGATATGTTGGTTACCTGACCTGGTCAGGGCTTTGAAACTCGCTTTGAATTATGAGGAAAAGCTGAGCTGTTCGTTTGGAAAAGAAGTCGAATAAATGTGAGATACCGTGGTATTATATAATAGCATGCTGCATATATAACGACATGCCGGGAGTTGACACGATTCGTGTGAACTCCGTAAGAACGAAGGTTGAAGACTGACTGGCCCGCTCACTTTTGTTGTTGGTAATGCTTTTCCTCGACAGCTACACCAGGATCAGTTGAAATGGCTGCTGGGTGTTTGTTGGACATTCTCTTTTGGTAAGGTGACAACAGCTTCCATATCCGTGTTTTCATCGTGCGTACCCCTTGTGAACACCACCTGGAACCGATGTGTGTGTTGGACCACCCAGGCGTTCCAGTCGGAGAACACAGAGAAGCAGAACGAACAATGTTTGAAGAGCTTCGACCTCTCCGAGTACCGGCAAGTTCTGTCGGACGTCGCCATGTGGATCTATCAGGTAGAGAGAGAGAGAGAGAGAGAGAGAGAGAGAGAGAGAGAGAGAGAGAGAGAGAGAGAGAGAGAGAGAGAGAGAGAGAGAGAGAGAGAGAGAGAGAGAGAGAGAGAGAGAGAGAGAGAGAGAGAGAGAGAGAGAGAGAGAGAGAGAGAGAGAGAGAGAGAGAGAGAGAGAGAGAGAGAGAGAGAGAGAGAGAGAGAGAGAGAGAGAGAGAGAGAGAGAGAGAGAGAGAGAGAGAGAGAGAGAGAGAGAGAGAGAGAGAGAGAGAGAGACGTTTAGAGAAACAAACACAAGCACATATATACGTGCGCAACCGCAATACACACACAATGGGGGGGGCATTAAAAAGCTAAAAAGGGAACACTTTCGTCGTAGACGTTACGGAGGTAAAGAGCGATTTAGTACCTTGATTATCATCACCCGACCTCACTCATCTCCCGACCAGCTGCTGAGGGTGACAATGGCAGGTCATCAGGAGTCATGACTTGTCGGCGTTTTGCGTCAACAGTTTGTAATAGTTAGTATTTTCGATACCTTCTGGGGTTGGTTGCAAGTCATTCCGTTTAACACTCAGTTGGTCCCATTTTCTTGTTTCTAAGCAAACCAGGTATATATATATATATATATATATATATATATATATATATATATATATATATCAAAATATATATATATATATATAATATATATATTTCTACCTATAGAGCCAGGCAAGATAACCTTGAATTTGGAATTTTATAATTCATACTGTCACGTGCTTACGCTGCTGGTGTTAAACATCTTCCAAGTGTGACAACATGTCCTACATAATGTTTTTGAAAGGTAACGAATATGTCGGTTGGTAGAAAATTAGTACATTTCAACTTCATAATCAGGTCTCTTCCAGTGATGCTTGAAACAAAATTCCAGCAGGAGCAGTGGACAGTGGGTTGGGAGGGATCCGTATCGAACACACAACAGCATCACTGCTGACGCGTCGGCTGGTCTGGTCGCAGCTGGTGGTTAAGCAGCTGGAGGAGCGGATCCGGCCGGCGGTGGTGCCGGCTGTTCTGGAGCACGAGGCCATCCCCAACCTGACGGGCCGGCCGGCCGGCATCCGAGGCCGCGCCGGCTCCAGCTCCCGGCAGCTAGAGAGCCCGCTGGGCAGCGAGCACGCGCTGGACGCCCTGGTGGCCAGTCTGAAGCGCATCTACTGCACGCTGGCCGAGCTGGGCGTGGACCCCGAGATCACCGCGCAGCTCTTCAAACAGGTCCGCCGCTGACCGGCCACTGATGTCGGGACTGTGGCTCGGAAACACAGGACGGAGTGGGCTAGTCTCTCGGTTGCTTGCTTTTTTAGTGTTTATGAAATAACGAGAGGTGGGGACGTTTGATAAGCTGAGTGATTTTCGTGCATACCTGTCACTGTTACATCAGTATCTAGTGCCTAGCTGTGTATCGTTTCTGTGTGCGGTCCGCCCCGCTGACTGAGCGGCGCCGGCAGCTCTTCTACTGCATCTGCGCGCACTCGCTGAACAACCTGCTGCTGAGGAAGGAGCTCTGCCACTGGACCAAGGGCATGCAGATCCGCTACAACCTCTCTCACCTGGAACAGTTCTGCAGAGACAACCGGCTGCACGTGAGTGGCGCCACTGACAACTGCCCTCTCTTGTTACACCCGCTCTGGTCTCGTTATCAGTGCAATTACTTTTAAGCTCTGATATGGCTCGTTTTCATGAACACGAGATTCCTCTGTCCAAATGAGTCTAATATTTGTCTGCAATTTTTGCTTCTTGAGTGTGCCTGATCTTTTATTTAGTTCACTGGAGACGATCTTGCAGTTCCTTCGCACAATCATTGTGCGATGGGTTCAGACACTTGACCTACCTTTCCGCACGAGCTTGCACTGTTCCTTCGATCTCACCTTATGAGTAGGGTTGTGTCCGACACCCGTGCCTCCGCCTCCGGTTGTGACCTGTTCTCTGACCTCTGCAGTGACCTGATATCTGACCTCTGTAGCTGGGCTGTGACATGGTCTCTGTAACTGGGCTGTGGCCTGTTCTCTGACCTCTGTAGCTGGGTTGTGACCTGCTCTTTGACCTCTGTTACTGGATTTTGACCTGTTTTCTGACCTTTTTAGCCGGGCTGCGACCTGTTCTCTGACCTTCTTAGCCGGACTGCGACCTGTTTTTTACCTCTTTAGCTGGGCGGTAACCTATTCTCTGACCTCCACATATAGCCTTAACCGCTGACGTGCCCTGAAACTCCAGTCCTGTTCTCTGACCTCTGCAGCTGGGCTGTGACCTGGTCTCTGCAGCTGGGCTGTGACCTGGTCTCTATAACTGGGCTGTGACCTGTTCTCTGACCTGTGCAGCTGGGCTGTGACCTGGCCTCTGTAGCTGGGCTGTGACCTGGTCTCTGTAACTGGGCTGTGACCTGTTCTCTGACCTGTGCAGCTGGGCTGTGACCTGGTCTCTGTAACTGGGCTGTGACCTGTTCTCTGACCTGTGCAGCTGGGCTGTGACCTGGTCTCTGCAGCTGGGCTGTGACCTGGTCTCTGTAACTGGGCTGTGACCTGGTCTCTGTAACTGGGCTGTGACCTGGCCTCTGTAACTGGGCTGTGACCTGGTCTCTGTAACTGGGCTGTGACCTGTTCTCTGACCCTTGTAACTGGGCTGTGACCTGTTCTCTGACCCTTGTAACTGGGCTGTGACCTGTTCTCTGACCTGTGCAGCTGGGCTGTGACCTGGTCTCTGTAACTGGGCTGTGACCTGTTCCCTGACCTGTGCAGCTGGGCTGTGACCTGGTCTCTGACCTGTGCAGCTGGGCTGTGACCTGGTCTCTGCAGCTGGGCTGTGACCTGGCCTCTGTAACTGGGCTGTGACCTGGTCTCTGTAACTGGGTTGTGACCTGTTCTCTGACCTGTGCAGCTGGACTGTGACCTGGTCTCTGTAGCTGGGCTGTGACCTGTTCTCTGACCTGTGCAGCTGGACTGTGACCTGGTCTCTGTAGCTGGGCTGTGACCTGGCCTCTGTAACTGGGCTGTGACCTGGTCTCTGTAACTGGGCTGTGACCTGGCCTCTGTAACTGGGCTGTGACCTGGTCTCTGTAACTGGGCTGTGACCTGTTCTCTGACCTGTGCAGCTGGACTGTGACCTGGCCTCTGTAACTGGGCTGTGACCTGGTCTCTGTAACTGGGTTGTGACCTGTTCTCTGACCTGTGCAGCTGGGCTGTGACCTGTTCTCTGACCTGTGCAGCTGGGCTGTGACCTGGTCTTTGCAGCTGAGCTGTGACCTGGTCTCTGTAACTGGGTTGTGACCTGTTCTCTGACCTGTGCAGCTGGGTTGTGGCCTCTGTAGCTGAGCTGTGACCTGTTCTCTGTAACTGGGTTGTGACCTGTTCTCTGACCTGTGCAGCTGGGTTGTGACTTCTGTAGCTGAGTTGTGACCTGTTCCCTGACCTCTGTAGCTGAGCTGTGACCTGTTTTCTGACCTCTGTAACTGGGCTATGACCTGGTCTCTGTAACTGGGTTGTGACCTGTTCTCTGACCTGTGAAGCCGGGTTGTGACCTGGTCTCTGTAACTGTGTTGTGACCTGTTCTCTGACCTGTGCAGCTGGGTTGTGGCCTCTGTAGCTGGCTTGTGACCTGTTCCTGACCTGTTCAGATGGAATGTGACCTCTGTAGCTGGACTGTGACCTGGCCTCTGTAACTGTGTTGTGACCTGTTCTCTGACCTGTGCAGCTGGGTTGTGGCCTCTGTAGCTGGGTTGTGACCTGTTCTCTGACCTGTTCAGATGGAATGTGACCTCTGTAGCTGGGCTGTGACCTGGTCTCTGTAGCTGGGCTGTGACCTGTTAACTGACATCTGCAGCAGGATCAGGAGGCGGCAGTGATGGACACGCTGCAGCCCATTATCCAGGCCTCGCAGCTGCTGCAGGCACGCAAGAGTGAGGAGGATGTGGCTCCGGTCTGCAACATGTGCGACAAGCTGACCTCGCCGCAGGTCAGTGCGCGTGAGGACCAGTGCAGACCTTCCCTGCGCATGTCAAACGAGAGCGCTGGACAGCATGGCTTCAGCTGAGCTTGTCTGGTGCTGGTGGTCGAACATTCCACCGATTTTGGTCCTGACTGGATCTATTTATCACACAGTGACTCAGTTTAAAGCTGGGTGTGTTGCAAGCTATTCGCTGGAAAGGAAGATTGGCTTAGTGTGCTCTGACTGGAGAGCGTTACATATTGGCGCCTTGGTTAACTCTGATGTTGCCGTGTGTGGCAGGTAATCAAAATCCTGAACCTGTACACGCCGGACGAGTACGAGGAGCGGGTACCCATTGCTTTCATCCGCAAGGTGCAGGATCACCTGCAAAAACACCGGGATCCCGAGTCCGAGGGACAGGTGAGCCCAGCCGCTGCCCCTGCAGCGGGTGGAGACGGGATATGACGTCAATGGGTCGGCGGCTTTTAGCCTCATTTTGTTGTGGAGGGATACCAACGGTGTGAGGAATGACGCTAGTTTGTCTACCTGAGAATGTATGGTTAATTGCTAAACTGTTGGTAATCGTGGTCGTTCGTTAGCGGCTTTGTAGAGGACAGTGTTGCCTGGAGAGATTTTTGGCGCGTTGCGCCGGCAGTAAAGATGCGTTGGCTGTTGACCTGGCACGCCCTCCCTGACGTGTATGTATGTGTGTGTATGGCAGGCCCAGCTACTGATGGACACCAAGTTCGCCTTTCCTGTGCGGTTCCCCTTCAACCCCTCCAACATCCGGCTCGAGGACATCGAAATACCCGGTGTGCTCAGCCTCGGCATGCTAAAGAAGTTGTGAGTGGAGCTGGACGAATTTGGGGGGTCAGGACATTCCGTGCGGCTCTCCTGTGGCTGCCGACCACCTTCCGCGCCCAGTGCCCTGAGATTATGTTGATATGTACTGGCGTCGGATGCAGTCGTGGACGTGGGCGCCGTGTCCGGCGGGTTAGAAGCCGTATGTCGCACAACGCATCGTCTGCTGAGGACGTGGCGCCGGCACCAGCGGACGGGCGTTGCTACGTGCTCTGTGTACCGGGAGGCCTGGTGCTGTTGGATGGCGTGCGCCCCTCTCCAGCGGTGGTGGACACGCTGTGTGGAGAGCCGTTGTCGTGAGTTCGAGTGCAATGGCCGCTGGGCTGAGGGGTGCCGGCCGGCTGCTGATCAAGGGGCGGGCGTGCACTGGCACCGCCGCGCGAGACTGCTGGCAGGGGCGCTCTTCATTGACATTGTGCGACGATGGTCTAGGAATCAAATCAATAACGGCCATCGAACTATTCTGCAGGTAGCTATTTATATTGATATTTATGTTCCTTGTTATGGCAGAGCTGTTTACCGGTGGTTCGATTTGGTGCGGTGCGGTTGGCGAGCGTGAGGCCTGCACCACTGGTGGGGAGAATGCTCTCCAAGTACCGTGGCGTGCTGCTGTAAGCCAAGCCAGAGACGACACTGCTTCGTATGTATTGCGCTGGAGTGTCGGCTGTGGGGGGCGTCGTCGCCCGCTCCCCGCCTGCTGAGTTCACAAACGCTGGTCACAGTGTTGGTTCTACATTCCATGGCGATGTCGTCAGGATTCGGCTTTAATTGCGCAGTGATTAGGTTGGTACCCGGCGCTGTCCGGGTGCGCGAGCTCCGTTACATTCCCTTACATGTGATTCGTCTGCAGCAGCTGGTTTCCTCGTGTTGTTACGCTTCGTTAGTACGTTCCTGCATCTGTGCACTGGACCCTGGAGCGGCGGATGTGAGCGCTCCGTCACGGCCTCCTGTTGTAGCTGGCTGCTGCGGTATATGTCTCAATGGGGGTCGCATAGTCCAATATACATGTGAGTCGTGGACTACACCCGTTTTCACTGAACTAGCGACCGGATTAGAACTAGTGACCCTGCCCTCGGCGCCCAATTACCGCCGGCAGCGCCCGGCATGGGCGGGGGACAACACTTTAAGGCTGACACGTTGGGGGGCTGGGCTCGCTAACCCTCCGCCCCCTTTATAGGCGGATCCAGGGGGCAAGGGGGCACGTGCCCACCCCCCCCGATCGACCCTCGGCGCCCCCCTGAAATGGTCACGGCGCCCCCCTGAAATGTCGCTTCCCACCCCCCATTCCCCCGGATACGAAAGTCGGCGCCCACCAATAGGATTTGGCGCCCACCTGATAGGTTTTGCCGGTCATAAGTGGCGCCCCCTGGTCCGGATGGCGCCCCCTCGAGAAGGTGCTCCCCTCGATCGGTTATCCTGGATCCGCCTATGTTTCGGTGACCTACTGCAAATGGAGGTGACAAAATTCGAAGATCGATGATCTGAAGAGTATGACAGCAACGTTATTGCCTCAAAAAGACCAAAATTTTCCGTTGCATATTAAGCAGAATATTCATTCAAGAAAACGTAAAAATAATAACTTTTAAACCCCTGGGGAGACACTTTTGACTCCACTGCGCGCGCGGACGCATCTCCTGTGGTCTCGTAATCGCTGAAGGTTGACTGACTTAAAAGCTTTAATTCAGGCACAGAATGGATCGGCGTCGTTTTGGCCGTGCACGTTTTGCCTGCTGTGTGCTGTTTTGTCTTCTTACAAACAGCGCCGGTTTAAATTTAAATACACAATTTAAAGTCGATCCAATACAACGCCGATAAGTGGACATAATTGTTTGGTCCACGCTGGTAAAGCAGACCACTAGACAGAGGAAAACGGCACCCTACTCAGAGAAGAGGAGAACCAAAGCACAACGCAGGGAAAGGGGATAAACAGTGAACAAGTCCAACTATTACCAACTGACGTTGAACTGTTACATTTCGTCTTCACATGATGGAGAAGAAAGCCACTGGTGGAAAGCTTCACACGATGGGGAAGAAAGCCACTGGTGGAAATATTTTAACACAATTTTTGTGGATTGCCAATTTGTGATCAGCAATAGAACAAACAAATTATAATCGGGGGTGTTCTGTTTAATTTTCCTTAAGTTACTTTGCGTTTGTACAACTTTAAGTCATCTTTTTTACTAGGGGCCCATTTCCGGGCACTGGGGGGGGGTATTTTTACCGACTGACGGGGTGGGCAAGTGGCCTCCCGCAGTTAACATGTTAAAAATGGCTGGCATTCCCCAAAATTCGCAGATCAGGGGAAATTCCCCCAAACTGTGTTGCTCAACTTAAGTTTACTTTTTTCTTAAATAAGCCCCCTGGATCTGCGTAAATGTGTTGGTGGCGGACGCAGGGGAATGAAATAGCTACGTATTTTTTTCGAATTAGCTGGTCTAGCGGGAAAACGGAGGAGCTACCGCGAATTCTGGTGAAATCTGGGGGCTTGAAAGTTTTATCTAGAGGATTACCTATAACGCTGACTATCGGGTAGCACTGCCCTGGCACTGTCGGCTGCTGAAGCAAGCCTGCCGGCAGCGGCTGCGACTATTCACAGCAATATTCACAACACGCGACAAAAGTGGTTTGTAGCGCCACTTCTGTCTAAAGCAAGCAAAATAAATGAAAACACCGTAAATCAGTGGCGGATCCAGAGGGGGGGACAAAAAGGCAATTGCCCCCGAAACGGAAAAGCTCGGGGCAAAACTATGCTTTTGCCCCCCGAAGCGATCGACCTCCTTTTTCCCCGACTCCTTTTTAGCTTGTAAGCAAGATTTTGGTGCTTCAACTCTCAAGTTCGAACAGAATTAGTGAAGTTCAGTGTAAATATTGGGGCTTGGATAGGAAAAAAGTAACTTGAGTCTACATTTTCACCCCGTGTCGTTTTTTTGTTGTTGCTTTTTGTCGCCAGTTTCCAAAATCCTACCGAAAAGGCATATTGTAACGTAATTTTTCACTGCGTGACTTTTTTTTGCTTTTCGACTTTGGTTTGCCCCTCCCAAACCACCCGGCTAGATCCGCCACTGCCGTAAATTAACAGTTAGATTCGAAAGTAAGGCAAATCAATTGCTTTTTAATCAATATTTAAAGGTAGGCAACTGGATTTCAGACAAAAAATTGTATACAATGAAAGCAAATACATTGTCTACCTTAGTGCCATAAAATTAACGTAAAAAACGTGCTCTCCCAAAGTCTCAATACCGGGCGCTTCGCTTTCCTCCGCGGTAGTGTAGTGGTTATCGTCTTTGCCTTCCACGCTGTGGACCACGGTTCGAATATTACTGCAGTGGTTCTTTGATTTGAGCTTTTAATTTCGTTTTTATGATTTTTTTAGAGCATCAAAACGAATTTATGGAAGAAGAGATTACAGGCAAAGCCTATTTTCGCCAGGCTCCCACCGGGAAAGGGGGGCTGTGGTTGTTCTCTCCCGCACTCTTTTAAGGGTAGCATGGATATATAACAACGCGGGGTATCTCAGGCCGCCCCATCAGTGCTGCCACCTACACGGAGACGCTAACACTACGTTCTGAGCTCTGCCGACAGGTCTGGTTGTCTGGCGTCCTTCGCCCGGCTGCCTATTGCGACAGCTGCTGGCGGCTTCTGGAGCTCCTGCGACCGCCTGCTCCGAGCGCTGTTGCTGGTACCAGCCCTGCCTATCGCTGTTTCCACAGCTGACCTGTAAATATACTCTTTATCGGACTAGGTGGTGTTGGTTTCTAGGATTCCGGCCACCTTGTTCCACTTCCGCTCAGTTCCGTTCCACATCTTTCTCAACTATCATTTCTCTCTTCGGCCTGAAACCCGAGCGGTGGTTTAGCCTGGGTGACCTCACTTGTTGGACCTCTGGTTCTTGGGTGAGGGCTTTGACTGGACCTATCGGTCCTTCATTGCCAAAATCCCTAAACGTACGGCCAGTAGACTGTCTTTCACCCTCGCTAATTAGCAGTGAGGTCCCATCGATACCCTCCACGGGCTGCGTCTATGCAAAGGTGCCACGGCACCTGCCCATAAAACACTACCTTAAAAAACGTAGGTCCCAGTTAGAACCCTTAACCCTATTTCCGTCAGGCTCCGCTACCCTATTTCCGGCAGGGGGCAATATCGGCCCCTAAGATCTCGTAATCTAACCGGCCGATTTTGAAAATTCAAAGTGCTATAGATTCCCCTGACGCTCAACTTTATTTTGAAAAAAGAAAATTTCAAAATTTTGATTTTTAAGGAGAAAGTCGTGCAAAATATACAATTTTGTGTATTTTTAGATTTTCCATAACCCTTGTCTCTGTTGTACGATTTTCACAAAACTAGTTCAGATTTACAAATAATTGACCCAAAATTGTCATATACTCGAGTTACGCAAAAATTCGAAATTCAATGGCAGTTCCAGGACCAGGACTATGAGGAAATATATACAACCTAAAAGTTTTTGTTACGCGGATTAGAAGCCGTGATATACTGCTGGCATCTTTGACACATAAATAAATGAAAAAATGAAAAACCATCAGGGGCGGATGCAGTAAGGTAAAACAGTGGGGTAAAATACATCCCAACAATATGCGAGTGGTATGCATGAGTATATTAGTCCCTCGACTAGTTGAAATTTATTTCTGATAACTTTTACCCTCCCATGGCAGCTCTGGGAAGGGGGTGACATAGGCGGATCAAGGACTCTCGTCGTGGGGGCGGTGGGGTGATTGGAAACACATTTTTAATATACAACGATATTGAGTCGCGGCGGTGATACTGGCTGGGAATATGCATTTTGAAAATGTGTAGTGACTGGACACGCCTCTGGTAATCTAGAATTTGGTTATAACTATTTTGAATTTTCATATACCCAATTGTATTCGCCCTGGCACGGCTGTAAGCAGTCTTCTCACTTACTAACGTTTAGTCCTTCTTGATAACATTCCCCCATTTTGAACTGCGTAACCGCCCCTGATGAATACAAATAGTGACAATTGTGAATGCACTATCATCTCACATAAAAATGATATAATAAAACCATATAACTGGTATCAGGATCAGCAGAGACGGCTTCCTTTTACAAAAACCCATCGCATACGATAATACTTGGTTTGTGGATAGAACCTCCCCAAAAACCCAGCCATAGCTCCGCCCCTGGTAAATATATAATATTGACAATTTCAGAAAACCTGTCTGCACAGTTTTAGGAAAAGTCAGGAAGTTTCAAAGTTCTATCGCAAGCCGTTTCGGAGATATTCTTGAAAAACCTTAGGGGGGCAATATTAGCCCCCTGCCAAATAGGGTTAAGAGGCTGTAATAGCCGCCTAGGTCCCTGATAGGTCCTGAAGAGGCCCCCTGCCTCCCCTCCGATTAGTGATAGGTCCTGAAGAGGCCCCCTGCCCAGCCAGCGACTTGAAGAGGTCCCGATGGGGCAGCTTGACGAGACTGGGCTGAACAATTGGGTCCCAACGGGGCACCCGTCTGGATGGTTCAGTTCAGCTTGGGCGGTTAAAGCCCCATGCGGCCCCAGTGGGGGCGCGGTTGACTTAAGCCACAAACATTAATAGCGGGAGCTCAATTGGGCAGCCCCATCGGGCCCCCACTACCGTGCCCCGCGCCGCACCGCACACGCAGTTTATTGAAGGGAACAATTAGTGCTGGGTAACATATTACAATAATTTTAATATCTAATTACCTTGTATCTTATGGGTTGTCTGACCTCGTAAGGCATTAATCCTGCTTAGACAAATATTTATGCTGTGCAGGTAGTAGGAAGAAAGCCTTTAAAATTACTGTGATTCTTAATTTGTAAGGAACATATTTTTGATTCGCCGACTGGAAAATTATAATGGGAATTATTACCATCCCTACTCCACTTCCGCCATTTTTGAACTGCTCAACGCGACGCGACAGGCGCATTGGCCAGTGTAGTAGCGCCCTATTGCCTTGGTAGCGCCTTGCCAGTTTTGGAAAGAACACTGTTCGTGACAACGGTAGGTATGTATAGACACCAATTGACGCTGCGTCACTTTATTACATTGAATACAGACAACTTTTATTTATTAGAAGACTTTAATTCAGCAACAATAATATCATCCGTGTGCGTGTACAGTCGTGAACCAGTCGTCATGACCGGTGCTGAAGCCGTGCCGAACGCGGCTCTACGGACTCCGCAGGCGGAGCTGACCTGCAGAACTGCCGCGACAGCTCGGACGTACCCTGGTCTGGAATCGACGCCATCTACATCGTACATCACACCGCAGCGGCCCAACCCAGCCGACGGTTAATGCGCTCAGCCAACACCGACCAGGATGTCGGCACCGGCGAACGCCAGAGTGGATTAAGGCAAATATGGAGGTAACTGACATTGAGCCGCTTTCCTAAAAGCACTTCTCCAGTTGCACCTTATTATTTTATAGTGAAAATGACTATGCGTTTTTATACCTCATTTTGCCTTATAATTTCAGTGTCCCAAATTCCAGGGCGCAGGGTGGTGAAGGAAACCCCAGGATGTTTAATTTCCCACTCACTTCCGTACAATTTTGACTAAATTTTCGACTAGTTTTTCAAGAGGTGCTGTTTGTAACACGATTAAATTATCCTGGTGTATATGGCCAATTAAATGTATGACAGTAGGAGGTTTGTGATAGAAATTATTCCTAAAAGTTGCATATAGGTACTAATGAGGCATTGCATAGTGGAGGGAGTATAGTACTGTAATTTTTATTTTGCTACATTGAACTTGTTAATTGTCCACTCCCTCAGTTCCACTTCCTAAGCTCCACTTCCTGTCCCTTTTCCACTCGAGACAGCACCCGTCGACTGATATGCCAGTGTATGGTCAAAATGGACGAGCTTCTGGCAAACCAGCGCATCATTATGCGTCGGTTGGACGCACTGTCGGGGCTGGCGCCGACCGAGGCGGACGTCACTGACGCACCGATTCCGGCCGGTGACCAGCGTGGCCTCCTGGCACTGCTTGTGTACCTGGCGACTGCGGCTAACAGATATAAAATGGTTAGTGGCATTTTACTATCTGTATTCACGGATAGGGATGCGCGGTGGTGCAGTGGATAAGCGCGTTCGACTTCCAGGTAGCCTATTCCGGGCTCAAAGGCCGGTGGCTTCCCTGAACAAGAAGCAAAATGTCTCCCGGAAAATCCTTCCAACAGGAAAAGGGTTGGCTACGTCATATGACATTGGCAGTTGGTGCGTCGATAAGCCCCAAAAAAACCTTAATTCACGGGGTTTCATCAGATAGGTCTTGGATACGATACCTTGAATAAGTTTGAGCTAAATTCAGATATACCATGGCTGTGAATAAAAATGTTACTAATTGGGGCATTCCACGACAACTGGACAGGTGCGGTGTTGGGAATAACACCCACCCCTTCAGATTTTCTTGAAAATTGGTTTATGGGCTTATCAAGTGCCCTGAATTCACCAGTGCAATTTTAAATTCGATCAGGTTAACCGTTTTTTAGTTAGAGCCTCGGGCATGCTCAAATTGATAGTTGAGCCAGAGGTAAGCCGTCTAACTTTTGAATTGTTTTTGCCAGGTTAAACACCTCGCCCAACTTGGAGGCAAGTCGATCCAGGGGGTAACCAACCTGTCGTGCTCCACTCTGATGAGTGCTCCCGCGTCGGATCTTTACTCCCTGACGGGAAGATCCAAGACTGGGACGAAGATGGCCTTCAGAGGCACACCCATCTACGACGTGGTCGTTGGTGAGTATAGTGTTTGAAAACAAGAAGGCCGAGTAACTGGGATGGGACCAGCGTTCGGAATCCGAGAAACATTCATTTAAAGTGAGAACTTAAGGTCGGTGTGAGAATAGTTTAACACTGTAATTTGTGTCCTTATTTCTTAGCTTAATATTACTCTTCTATTTATTTTAGAAATTATGTATTATGATGCTTCTACCTTGACAAAATACTAGTTGATTGACACATTCGCGGCGCAATAGTGTTTTCTTCAAAACATAAGTGATTTGTGTTTAATGGTCAAAATGCATCGTTTGCTTTCACCTTTGCCCCGCTGGGAGGTACCAACCACCTTCGCCATGGTGTGGGGGGGTAAGAAAGAACCTCCCACTAAATTGAAAACCAGAAGGGTAAAAAAGCGGTAACATGCAAATCGAAAGCTCTTGAACCACAGGATGGGGTTATTTAACATGTTTTGGTCAAGTCAAGATAGAGGTCACCAGAGGTCAAGTAGGTCAAATTTATGAAATGATGTGTACTTTTATATGCCAAATATCTCGTCAGCTAAAAACGGAGTCGCTGCTCGCCGCCGTTTTGCAGCCTTCTTAGAAAAAACCTTAAAGGGAATGTGGCACCTTGGTCGAATCCTGGAATTTAGTGCAATTAGGCGTACTTTTAGCCAGAAATAATGAAACCACTCATGATTTCTCTGAAAAATGTACAATAAGTTCAATATTTTGTTTTAAAAAATACTCCTCTAGAAAAAGAAAGAAATATCAGGCCTGTGGATGATGTCCCGATCTGACAACCACTACCATACTTGAGACGCTTCAAGGGATTCGATTGCCTGATGCTCATAGTGACGTCAGCAAATGTCGTCACACCCGTAGCTCACAACAATGGCCGCCCAGCGACGGGGGCTGGTGGGGGCTGGTGTCAGGTAGGTTTTAGCTTTTTTCTACGGAAATATCGAGTTCCAAGACAAATGAAATATGGAGTACCGGGTACACGTTGGCTATCTCAGTTAAAATCACGTTGTGAAGGTGCCACATTCCCTTTAAGGGGGAGGGTAAAAAAACTTCCCTACCAGGGCACAGTGCTTTTTATTCGTTGGCCAGGCAGTCTGCGACCGCTCTGGGGCCATTCATGTGAATGTGCGGATGTTGGACTGTTAGCACTGGAGCCGTACACTTAACACGCGCATTGACGGGGTCTTAGCCACCTTCGCTTTTGACGAGGGGGGCGGGTACCCCCTAAGATCTCGAGAACCACGGTAGGTAGCGAAAAACGGTAAACGGCGTTGGGTAGCCCATCTACTTCTCCATCAAAAATATTTGAACCATTTTTTTGTCAGGTCACATTTAAGGTCACGAGAGGTCAAAACATGCCGTAATAGGGATAAAATTTAAATAAAGTTGTTTGACCATTTCATCTGAACAAGAAAAGATAGAGTAAAACGACTTAAACCATTGGAATCCTCGCAGCAAGCCCAATCGAATTATATATACTTTGACCTTGCTAGGTCAAATCAAGGATTTGACCTGACCTGAGAACAGGTCAGGTTCAAATTATATAAAATGCATATCATTAGAACCGCAAAGCCAAGGCGAGTCTAATGCAGCTAAAATAAACGCTCTATCACTATCCGTTACTGAGTTATACAGTAAAAACTATTTTCCGATGTATTTCCAAAGGAGAGGTCATGACCTTGGTTATCGATATCAAAAATACCAGAACATGTTTTAGAGAACTCGGTGGGCCCAATATTTGATATGAGTTTCAATCGGATGAGTTCACCCTGCTCCGACTTAGGCTACCTTAAACTTTTTTGAGGTCAGGTCACTTGACCTGTACTGGTGACCTGACCTGAAATGACCTAACCTTAAACTTTTCACAAAGGTTGTAAAAATGATGAGGGAAAAGGTATGCCAAGTACGGCGGCGCTACCCGCCGCCGTTTTTCTGCTATCTCCGAAAAACCCGAAGGGGGGCGGGTACCCGCCCCCCGTCAATGCGCGTGTTAAAGGGAGATCCACGAAATAATTATTATTGTAGTTTCTTGCTATTTGAAAAATCCTGATTACGAAACTGTCAATTATGTTTGTATCTTCGGCAAAATTTTGGGAGGCCACTCTCTTATTATCGAAATAGGAAACAGTTCCGATAAAATGCTAAAACCTTCACCCATCACTTAGGGTAGAGTGGGGTAAGACGCATACGTTAAGGGAGAATGTGTCTGTACCAATCCTGCGTGGATGGAATTGCCTCATGTTTTCTTCGTTAAGTTCTGTGATCTTCTGTCTACACTCGGATAGAAATTTGGGACTCCAACAATATGCGAAGTGTGCGAAATTTGTTTTTTCATGAGACCATGTAAAGGCGTTTTACCCCGATAGCGGGGTAAAACGCCCTAGCCCCGGGGCAAAACGCCGTCATATAACACCCAGCGCATACTGTATCTCGTTACATAAACAAGTGGGAACATTGCTGTGATTACGCTTTACGATAATGTTGTGACAAAGTGGGCAAGTTATTCGAGGCATTAAAGCCCGATACAGCAAAAATAAGCAGATAGGCTTTTTACCTATTAACGGAAAACGCAAAAGCAATTTAAGAAGAGCCCCAACATATTTTAGGGTGTGCAAAGCACCTTAAAGCCAGGGGGTCAACGACTGCTGAGTCTGTCTGCCGATGACGTCACCTGGGGCAAACAAGCGTCGTCATGGTTACGCCGTACGCTTTTCCAGCGCTCCTTAGGATTGGGATTTGAAGGAAGGTTCGGTTTCTTTTAAAAATATTTGAAACATCCATACGAATTTTGAATAGGTATAAAACTTAACTCAATTCCAGAATGGATGATTTCGAATAGAGTAGGTAGTTTCATATTCCTTTATATCTACATAGCATTGCATAGCCACGCATAGCCTATATACCTAGCCTACCCAGGCCATTTTTTAACATGTTGACTGGGGGCCATTTGCCCCCCTCCCCAGTCGGCCGAAATGGCCCCCAGTGACCGGAAATTGGCCCCCAGTGAAATAGACAAGATATGACTTAAACTTCAAAAAAGCAGCCTCACCTAACGAAAATAAGACAGAACACCACCCGATAAAAATAACTGAGGTTTATTGCTGGTGCCAAACTGGCAATCCACAAAAATTGTGTTTAAAAATTTCTATCCGTGGCTGTCTTCTCCATCGTGAGAAGACAAAAAAGGCGCTTAATTACGGGAAATCCCGGCAAAGCAGCCTCAGCATCAACTAATTACAACGCTGGAGATGAACGCTGGCCTACAACCAATCAAACATCATGTTTTATCCGACCGGAATCCCACACTCCAGGCAGTATCGTGAGATTGTATGATGCTCTCATTTCATTCGAGGTCAGCTGTGAGCTCGTTCGTGGATTAGACGGGACACGGTGTAGTCAAAGCGCGTAAGACCGGTTGCTGGTGTGGCGGTGTGAAGTGCTTAGTCTTTTTATCTGAGCCGCATGACGAAATCCATGGATTTAATATTGTGGTGGTAGCATACACAAACGTCAGGGGTCAGCCAAACTTCATACATAAAAGTGACTTCAAACTTCAACCAAACTTCAATTATAAAAGTGAGGGGCCAGCCAAACTCCAACCTGATGCTGGCAACAAACTTCCACGTTAGTACCAACAACTGTTCGAATTTGGGGTCCTCGTTGCCTTCCGCAGCGGCTGGTTATACAAACTCCCGGTTTTCACCCATTTTGACTGAGATCAAGAAATTTCTGGTCAAGAAGTGGGGGAGGGGCGGCAAGCCCCCTGGTCCCCCTTTTCCGACGCTTATTGTAGCATACGTGAAATTTATAGTGAGATCGCTGCATCAATTTTTATGCAAAGTCGATAAGTTGTTTAAGTTGATAAGGCCTTTCTCATAGATTCCTTGATGTAGAAAATTGGGAGAGATTATATATTTGGCCACAGCCCTTCGTTAGAATCACTAAACTATCTCCCCGGGAAACCCTACCAACAAGGAAAGAGCTGGCGACGCCATATGACCCTGACAGTTGGTGCGTCGATAAACCTAAATAATTATTACCTGGTTTTGTCCTACATTCCCTAGATGATTTGGCAGCAACAGCCACACACCATAGAAGGTATGTATATAAAACTTATTTAGCCTATAAACCACTTGTGTTCGATACCTTAGGAACTTACTTATCATGCCACACTCATAAAGAAAAATAAGAAAATAACCTTTTCATTTGGAATACATTGCAGCAGCGTCAAGGCTACCAGGCTGGCTATTTCGTGGCCAAATAACTCGAATTGGACTTTTTGTTGTGTTTGGCCCCGCAATTTTTGGTTGGCCCTTTCTTGGAATCTGGCCGTTTTGCCCCTTTTTCTAGCTGCTGGCTCCTAAACTATTTCTGGCTTGTCCCTTGTATAAATATGGCTTATTTTGACCTCTTCCGCCCTGGAATACGATATTCTGACACCGAAAAAGCAGCAGAGCAGCAGCAAAAACTGGTATGGTGTTGAGAGGGAGGGACAGAACTTTGTTAAAAACACGATCCACAAAAATGACGGCCTCCGAAAACCGGACGCAGAGGATTCGATACTATAGGCACCTTTTGGGTGAAAAGTTGATGGCAAAGTGTGCCCTCTGAGACTCCGCTCTCCCCCATTTACCAAAATCCTAGATCTGCCACTGTTCAAGAAAAAATGCATAGTTTCAAAAAAGAGAAAACATTAAATGTTAGCGGGGAACAGTGCTTAATGATTAATGATGGTGGTGGTCGTGGTGCCAAGATGATTAATGATACTAACAAATGATCTGGTTATGAGGATAAAATCATTTGATGATCACACGGGATTGGAAGAGCACCCCTGGCTTAGTATTAAATGGATAGTGTGCTAAAAAAGTATTGCGTCAAGTCAATATAAAATTGCCAGCAATCAGTTTTAAACAGTGATACAAGTCGCTTTTTCTGTGGGCTTAAAACTACCGCTAGGGGTTGTTTTAGCCTCAAATCTGGCTTTTGTGGTATTTATTTGGCTATTTTAGTGAAAATGAAATTTTGCCCCTCCTTGGCTCTTTTTCTAACTCGGTTAGACCTTTTGCCGAAAAAATTGGCAGCCCTGGGTAGCATCTGTAATCTCGAATAACACGGAAGAACACAAAAATTGAGAAACATTTTATTAACACTAACGTATCTAAGTCTTATAAAACTCCCTCAAAATGGGGACTTGATCCCTTGAAGACACTATAACGGCCAACACAAGGAATGCCCCCACCACTGAATTTTCCTTAAAAATGCCCTGAGCCTACCTACATACCTATGTAGCAACCAATTTATTAAAAAGCAGAGATGTTGGTTCAGATTTTGTGACCTCACCTAACATCAGTTTCAGCTGCCACTACTTCTTCAAATATTTTATTGTTCGGATCATCGGTCGCTTGGGGCAAAGTCATCATGACAACGATGTGGTTGTAAATGTTGTCTCATATTGATATACTGCTAAAATAAAAAAGATTGTCTTGTGTCTGACCAGCCTCTTCAATTAAATGACTCAAATCTAAGCCAAATAAATGAATTCAAAGTTAATGAATGAACGAATAGGAAAATGATGATACAACATTATTCTCAGATGGAAGATAAAAGCTTTGAATGTTGTCATTGTCAATAATTCTAAAAACCGACTTACATTCATTCTATATATTGAAAAAAACGGGCCAAGAGTCCAAGACAATAAACAATATTTCGAGCACGCTTCTTTGTCAAATTTAGAGTTAAGAGAAACAGAGGCGGACGCAGACCCGAGTTTTGGGGGCCAAAACCATGTCTGCCTCTCCTCCCGGGGGAGGGATGTGCGATTTGGGTGCTCGACAGGCCTAGTATAAGCTACCTCTCCAAGTATGCACATGAGCGCTCTTCTGGGGGAGCGAAGATTTTTGCTCGACAGACCTAGTGTAAACACCTTTTTAAATGTAGTCGGCCTTTGGGGGGCAAAAGATAGTTTGGCTCCCCTCCAGCGCTTTGGGGTGGGGCCATGGCCGGAATGGCCCCCTTCTCCTGCGTCTGCTAATGAATAGAAATGAAAGTGGGTAATATTTTCATATTTCTCTTTGATTTTTGATACAGCAATTATAATAACAATAAAATAATATAACAACCAAAAAATACACCTCGCAGCCCCTAAAAAGCAGTACCCTGAATCTGGCGGAGAAAGATGCGGCATTAGAAAACAATTTCGACCCCTTGCTAACGGCACTCCATCTTCTATAGGTGTGTTGCTGCGTGAAAGACATTCTGTGAACAAAGAACACTCACTGTGCGAATGACTTCTGCTTTTGCGGTTCTCTGCACTGAATCGTTTCCAGCCGTCTAGAGGTAATCATGTGCCTAAGGCGGGTAAATGTTCGGGTGCGTGCGAAGTACCGAAGTACGGGTTCGGGGAGGTCGGGATGCTTGCTCTTCAGCACTTGTATAAATCCAGAGAACACCCCCGTTTGGTGTCTCGGAGTATCCGGGTGAATGGAATGGCATGGTAGGTGTAGAATTTCTGCTCGAGCTGCTTAACCTTGGAGAGGAAGTTTGACCTCTCCGTTGCTGGAAACGCTGGTTTCTCTATCCGCAGCGCACTGGATGTCCTGCCTGCACTTCTGACAGGATAGGAGCAACTTCGGAGATGGCAGCATCTTCACTGTTGACGCCTGACTCGCTGTTGCGCACGTCGGTCTCAAGGATTTCTAGGACCTGAAGATCCTGCTCGAGTATGCCTCCTTCCTCGTCGTTTTTAGCCACTTCTGATCCCCTGAGCAGATCGATGCTACAGCGGGTCATCATTGGGAGAATCAGGAGTCGGAGGCGATTATTGGCTTCGGTAGGAGTGGGATTGGTGTTAGCACCGCTGCGACTAGGAAATAGGCTGAAGAAATCCTCAAGGCGGTTCTGGGACAGACGGCTTGTTAGAATATAAGTGACGGTCCCTAAGCAGTTCTGCAGGTCCTTCAGGTCCTTATTCACTGATGATTTGTATCGTTAATTGTTATTTTTCTTGTTGCATACATTACCTGTACCATTTCTGAATTCAATAGTATAAGTGGGAACGCAGAGAAATTTCTTGATATCGATATTTAAATGGAATCGTCAACTGCTTCACATTTTATCTTAAACCTATTTTGCCTAGGTTTACATTTGTAAAAAAATATAAAAAACTACACGATTCATATATCCATTACTGATCACCATCCTTCTTTTCTTGTATGAAGTGATTGATTTGATACATTTTAAAAGTATTGTTTGCGTTTAATATGTCGCGATAAAAATGATGCCATATTTGCTGCCACGTGATGACGTCGACTGGGGCACCTAAAATTCTCTAATTGATTATTGACTAACCTTATAAAGTGAAGGAATCTTGCCTTAAAGCGCCTCTGGTTCATTCTGCCTGCAAGTGGTTCTTTTTCGGTATGTCTTCCCATATTCTGGAACAGGATGTCAAGGTAGGATGAGGATGGGTATGTATAATCTGGAAAATTTATGTAACGACGATAATGGTTCGGGATCGTTATATGCAAACAGTGCTTCGAGCAGATCCATGACGAAGGTAGGTATTTAATACATCGGCGGATCCAGGAGCAACTTTTGTAGGGGCCAAGCCAACCTTTGGGGGGGGTAAATCAAGAAGAAATCTCGAAAACGTAGCATTAAAAAAACGGCCAAAATTTGGCTTTGAAGGGGAAAATATACTTTTTTAGGCTTTGGTGGAGACCACGGCCCCTTTAGCCCCCTTTGGTCCCGTCAGTGATTTAAGACCACCCTTCAAGATGACCAAATGAGAGCAAACGCGAAAACTTCCCTGTGTGCTATAGGAACTAATATTTGAAACTCAATGTCTTCTGTTACGGTGATTTTTTTCTAACCCAACGTATGTACTTCGTCATCACGACCAGTAGTGGTCGTGATGGTGGTAATGGCGATAGCAGTCCTACCTCCATGTCCTACCTATCCAAAGGACACACTTATCCATTGGGGTAAAATGCCTACCAAATATTGGGGCAAGGCGCCTGGGGCATCTAACCCCGCACTACACATGGGCGTCTTACCCACGCAGCAACGGCAGCGTCGTAACAAATATTACTCAATTCTGCGGCGTTTCTATGCCGCCTACTGGCTGTCAAAATGCCGCACAAACTCGCTGTTTTGACCTCACAAATTGCCGTGAGTGCGTCTAAAACGCATACAGTACAGTAGCTTGTTTTTATATCCGGAGGGGCAAAAAACAACAAATGTTTGCTGAAAATTACCGGAGCAGACTAGGCACGTCCAAACACGCTCAGGACCCGATCAGAAAGACCGCTACCAGAAAAAATACTAGATGGAGGGTCCAGTTCCCACATCAGCCTGTAGACGGTAGTAGGCGTCTTACCCAGGTGGGCGCGTTACCCCGCTCTACCCTACTTTTCGAAAACTATATAAAGTTAAAAGGTAATTTTTTGTAATAAAAATGTCTGTTCTCCTGTATTTGTATTTGAATTAATTTTACAAAGCCTTTAAAAAATACAAAATGATTTAATTTGCCCTAGAAACGTAAAAAATATAATTACTAAAGTCTTCAGCCGTTTTGTACCTAGGGCCTTGAGTAGTTTTCTGCTTCAGCCCCACGATGACGAAACTGTTGCGTCAGAAAGGTCACGTGATCTCCCTATGAGGTGGCTGTACGTTCTGATTGGTCAATTGTGATTTCTTAAAAGTCCTATATTTTTGTTTCAAGAATATTTTTGGTTTTAGCCTTTTAAAATAACTTTTTATTCAGTAGTTTTTAACTTTCATGCCACTGCTTAGGAAAAATTGGGACCGGTTCTTTTTAGAGAATTTGATAGCCTTAGCCGGGCGTACGTTATTTACATCGATAAGATGTGTACCAGTAAAGTCGTCTAAAAATGTTGACTTTGAGAGCAATTTTAAGGCATTTGCAGGCCGAATTCGCAAAAATGAGGATAGGACTTCTGAAACAGCTTTTTGTGAGCTTTTGATCTAGCCAATAAAACTTTTTTCGCGTACCTATCTCCCTTTAAGAGATTTTAGATTGTTTTTTAGATTTCATACCTTTATATATTATATATTTTTATATTTTCATCGAATTCTAGCTATTGTCCATCGCGTAGTTTTTGTGTTATTTGTGAAGCAACGCGTGTGTAATTTATCAGCTGTTTTTACAACATGACTGTACCTGTAATTGGGAAACTTCCTGTTGGTGCTCACTGGAATACTAATACAAAGGCTGAGTATTTAAAACGCATGCTCTTAAAGATTTTACGGATATTATTAAGATGTTATTCATTGCTTTTCATTCATACTCTACAACTTTTTATTCCTTTTGTGTGATACTTTAAGCTATTGTTTATTTTCATTGCTGTTTCTGCCCAGCATTAAGTTCTGATTCAATATTGTAAAAACATATGTTCCGTCTGTGTGTTCAGACTCTGTGAAGCAGAACACCAGGACAGCTCATGCAACACGCAAGGAGATAAACGATGCTGTAATCACCTGGCTGCATGGCTCAGGGGACCGGGACGGGAGGCGAGTGCATCGTGCTGCTCGCAAGGATGGCCAGGCAGTCATCGCAGCCGCCCCGAAGCCTCCTGGCGAGATGGAGCTAGAGTTCGCTCACTTCTAAGGAGAGTGGATGTGACGATGTCGTTTGAGTGTGGGGGTTTCATGTCATGTTAGCAAGGTGCAGTGTGCGTGTGTTATGTGGTGTGGTGTCATGTCTTTCACCAATGTCTTCATGCATAGACTGCCGGTCAATAAATATACCATACAAGGGCACTATCAATATCAGTGTATATTGTCAGAGTCATCCTTCAGTTGTGACGTTTTTCAGTTCCTCGATAATTAACACAGGTATATACATAAAATTGATAACATACATTCAAGAACCATGCTCTGCATCACCACAATCATTCCCGGCACTCAAGGGAGTTGGTAAAGGCTGGAAAAGCATACTCGCAATATAAATTACACAATAATTATTTTTAAAATAAAAAGCATTCCACAGTCGAACCCCCGCCAGCGCCCCGTCCTTGCCCCGTCTGCGCCCAGTTGAGCCCCCGCCCGCCCCCAGTCTGGCCCCCGCGCGCGCCCATTCGGGCACCTGCCAGCGCCCCGTCGTTGCCCCGCCTACGCCCAGTCGAGCCCCCGCCCGCCCCAAGTCTGGCCCCAACGCGCGCCCAGTCGGGCACCCGCCAGCGCCCCGTCGTTGCCCTGCCTACGCCCAGTCGAGCCCCCCGCCAGTGCCCGGTTGTTGGTCCGCCTGCGCTTAGTCGTGCCCCCGCCGGGCCCCCGTGGCCAGACCCACGGATTTGCCCCATGGTTTTGCGCGCTATGCCACTGCGGCCCAGTAGGGGACTTTTGAGTTAACCCCATGTCCGCCCAGTGAGCAATGGGGCCCCCGTCGGAGCCCCGCCAAATTGCTGGCTGGGCTGCCTCCCCTCCGCTCAGTAACATTCAAGTGGCTGTAACAGCCCATTGTAAACCACTAACCTAGGAAACTTCAGCCGATCCCCCAGATAGGAAAAAATCCCACTCCACGCTGTATCTAGGCTAATTTCCCATTAGTTAAAGCTCTCTCGCCTAACCTTCAAATTTATCAGCCTTTCGCAAGAGCCAGTCAGTTAGCGTCTCCTCAAAATTCTCACTACTGCACTCACTCACTCATCCTCCCTGCCTTATTCCCTAGCTCCGCCGTTAGGCAAGCTAGACGGACCTTACTTTACTTTATGGCTTTTTATTAGGCGTTCTGTGCATAGCACCTTTGCCCGCCTCTAAAGAAGTGCGTGGGAGAATTTTAGAATTTTGTGTGAGGGCAAGCTACGTTAGTCTGTTAAAGCAATGGGAGTTATTTCAAGTAATGGGTTGCAAGATGTTTTAGCTTGCGAATGGACGGTCGTGGCAATGGCATAGCCATGCCAAGGGAGGTCTTTTTAATAGGTTTAGACCCGCAGAGTGCGAAGGTTATTTCTGTGGTTGAAGACCTTAAATTTAGAATTTGGAATTTAGAATTTAGAATTGGGAATTCCGCCCGACGCTCTGACTTCACGCACACGCCCTGACGTCACAGCCTCCAGAACTTTCTCACGCTACGCAGAAAGCGAATCTGGAAAACCATTGGAGCTTTCTCTGCGAAACGACCGCCCCGTGGACCCTTCCCTCAACTGACAATCTCCGGCCAAAACATCACGGCACCCAAGGAAGTCATGGACGCCTTTGCTGATCATTACAATGGCGTTGCAGCCAACAGTTCCTACAACCAGCGCTCAAAAGACCAGGCCGAATGGTGCAAACGCCGCACATTCTTCAATTCTAGTAATCAGGAGTACTATAACGTACCTTTTACAATGACCGAACTAAATTACTCCATTAGCAAGTGTGGAAACACTGCAGTGGGCCCGGATGAAATTCACTACTCTTTCTTCAGGCACCTCAGCCAGACAGCACTAAAATATCTTCTCTCGGCCATTAACAACATGTTTCTTAGCGACTCGTTCCCCACTATGTGGCGGGAGAGTGTCATCATTCCCATTCCAAAACCTGGCAAAGAAAAAAACGGACCCTAAAGGTTATCGCCCCATTTCGCTTACTAGCTGTGCTAGCAAGCTTGTAGAGCGCATGGTCAACGTAAGACTTCACGAAATTCTCGAAAAGAAACTCGATGCTATGCAATCGGGTTTCCGGCGCGGGCGAGCCACCACTGACAATCTGATCAAACTGGTCAGTGACGTCCAAAATGGCTTTTACAAGAAGCAAGTCACAATTGCTGCATTCTTAGATATCAAGTCGGCCTTTGATCGTGTACAAAAAGACGTCCTTTTGTATAAACTTTGTAAACTGGGAGTCCATGGCCACCTTGCTAGATTCATTGACAACTTTCTTAGGGACAGAAAATTCAAAGTGCGCTGCGGCACCACCTTTTCCTATCTGACATCTCAAGACCAGGGCACACCCCAGGGTAGCGTTTTATCTCCGACCCTCTTCCTAGTCATGATCAATGACTTTTTTCCAAAAAGCTACCGCCTGGAGTTAAGTACTCCTTATTTGCAGATGATGTCGCTATTTGGAAATCCACTCCGGTCGACACCAGGCGGCGCAGTCAACCAGAATTCAAAACCGCGACTACCGAATTGCAGGGTAATCTCGACGACATCCATGCTTGGTGCAATTCAATGGGTCTATCACTCTCGGCCGAAAAGTCATCAGTCGTAGTCTTTGCCAGGCCAGGTGTGAGACGCCCTGTTCCTCAGCTCCAAATCTCAGGCAAACCCATTGAATGCGCGAAAAGCTTCAAATTCTTAGGCGTCATCCTTGATACCCGCCTTAGTTTTAACGAGCATATTACCAAAGTCGTCTCTAGCTGTCAAAAACGAGTCAATATCCTCCGCATGCTCGGCGGAACAGAGTACGGCGGGGATCGAGACCCTGCTCATGCTCTACAAGTCCTTGATCCGGCCCATACTCGAATATAATTCGTTCGTCTTTGACTCAACGAACAACACTAATAAGCTAAAGCTAGAGCGCATCCAAAACGCAAGTATCCGGGCAGCCACAGGCGCGCTCAGAGAATCCCCCATCACCAGCTTGTTAGTGGACAGTGGGCTGTGCCCTCTCCAAACAAGACGCCACTCCCAGCTTATTTCTTGCTATATCAAGGTCCAATCTACCGAAAATCACCCGGCGAAACAATGTTTCACCCACCCTGGACGTGTATCAAAAACTAATCGGACAACCTGGCCTCCATTTAAGAATAGAGTAGCTAAGACCCTGGAAACCCTGAACCTTGCGATTCCAGAAGCAATAGGCAAACCCCACTCTCCCGCTTTTGGACTCGCAAACAGCCCAAAGTCGAGTTTCTTTTCGCCACACGCAAAGACAACCTCACCACAGAGGAGATCTCCCAGAAATTCTTAGAGTTCCAGTCTAACAACACTGGCAAAACCTTCATTTTCACCGACGGCTCTAAAATAGGCGAAAAAGTAGGCCTCGGCATCTGGGGGCAAAATATTTGCCTCCAAAAACGACTTCCGGACAACTGCTCAATCTTTACTGCCGAGGCTGTCGCCATTCTAGATACACTAGTCCAGATTAGAACCCTAAATATTAATTCAGCCGTCATCTGTTCAGACTCTAAATCTGTCTTGCAAGCTATCAATAACGTAGTCAACCCCAGCCATCACGTAATAGCAGACATCCAGAAGGGTATCGACGATATCCCAGATGTCTCCTTTCTTTGGATCCCAGGCCACTGCAAAATTCTCGGAAATGAAAAAGCCGACGAACAGGCCAAAAAGTCTCTTGAACTCAGAGAGGTCGCACCTCTCAAATGGTCCGGAGACGATAGCAAAGCTCTCCTCCAGAACCATATCCGGAAGTACATCCAAAATGACTGGACCACTAACCACAGCGCCCATTTATTCCACATCAAGCCTAACATCGGCTACTGGCCCAGCTCCAACCAGAACAGTCGTCGGCGTGAGGTCATCCTGACCAGACTCAGAAGCGGACACACTAAATTAAATGCCTATGGGCGTGTAGGTACCTGTGGTACCTGCTCTGCCATGGAAAATCCCTACCATATCCTCATCGACTGTCCCCAGCACGACGCCCATAGGCAGCCCATGCTAGATTATTGCCGCATCAGAAACATCCCAGTAAACCTTTCCACTCTTCTCGGCAATGATCACCCTGAGCTGCTGGACAAGCTCTTTACATTCCTGAAGGCTTCTAGGCTCGAGAGCTTTATCTGAACGTCTATGGTGGCAGGTATGGAAAATACCTGCATCCGAATAACACCCCTCATATTAGAAATAACAATTACACTAGAAACGTCCCTCTGACAAATTTAAACAATAGGTGCTTCAAACTAGGTTTTAACTGTCTGGTCCTAAGGTATGGTAGACTCAGAATAACTCCCACCATAGGAAAAAAACAAAAACAAAAACAAAAAACAAAACCAAAAGAAACAAAAAAAAAACAAAAAAAGATTCAACTAACCAACTAACCCTACCTAACCATCCGTTCATATTTGCTAACCAACTAACCCTAACTTAAGGACTACTAACTATACTAACCACATCTAAGACTAACAACTAACCAACTCACACCCCTCCCTAACACTCTATCTGTTCTATTACCCTTCTCTCTTCCTCTATGCGGCGGCTACCCAGCCAGAGAGGGTGCTGTAACCTCACCTCCTGGTTGCAGGATAAAGACCCGCGGCATCACGTCATGGTGCTTGTGGGTATTTCCAATAACCCAAAATTATTCTTTTTCAATGGAGGAACTCGAGTAACGTAAGCAAACGGTTATTCGATAACAAGGAACAAAATTCAAAAAACTAATCTTTACGCTGGCAAGACTCTTCACGTACCCTTTTAAATCCTACCTGTGCCCCAGGCTCGGCATCTCTGCCGTAGCAATCCCCTCCCCTCGCAAGTGTTGCTACACTTCGCGACCCATTCCTTGAAATAAGATTCGTCCCTTTGTTCTGCGACATTAAAGTAAACACCCCTCCCGGAAAATTCTCCCCCACACTTTAGAGGCGGGCAAAGGTGCTTTGCACAGAACGCCTTATAAAAAGCCCTTAACTAACTAACGGATCGCCTTAACAATGCAAACCTGCCAAGCGGAGCTTGGCTGGTTGGTAGTTACGACTCCATCCACCAAAATCTTGCGAAGGAATCTACCTTCAGTCTGGACAAGGCCATCAGCCGAAAGGTGACAGGCAGCTACGAAATTATCCGGCACCAAAAAGATGTCCTTGTTAAAACCAGCAACGCTGCCTCAACCAAAGCCCTGCTTCAAACCAGGGATGCGGAGCCGAGACCATTTTGGACGGCTCCGGCTCCGGCTCCGGTCCGGGGTTATAATTTCGGCTCCGGCTCCGGGTCCGGGCAAAATACTCGGCTCCGACCGGCTCCGGCTCCGCTATGTACCTATATCCAAAATATGATCGAAACGTTCTCAAGGACGTGAAAGTCCATCAGATACAAAGTGACTATGTATTTGTACGAATGAAAAATGGCGACTGGATGAACGAAAGCTCTTGACCAGATGCCAAAGGCCAGTGAACCTCAAAACTGGACCAACCTACACTGCAGTACAGTCGTATTGCAAACTGCACTGCACTGTTATGGCAAACAGAAATATGGGTCAGACATGCCCGCAAACCCACATAAAAATTAAAGATACAACGATCAAGTAAAGCTTGGACCGCCCGCAAAGAAAAACTTCAATGAGCTAAGAGCAGGGTCGTTCAAAAAAATATTGTTTTACTTTTCAGATTCGAACCCATTTTTCCCATTATATATTCAATTCTGATTTCAATAAGCCACATACCAAGCGTCTACGACAGCGGGAAAGATCGCCCCAAAACGGTTAAAATTTCATGTTTCGGGCGCAATTGGCCACCTGGCGTTGCAGTCTCCCCTTGTTAAATTGGGATGAAAGGGGTGCATAACCTACCAGTAAAGACAGCCTGGCATGAGCTTGCGTATAAGAGCGGTAGATGGGATTTAACATGCAGGCATCTACTTGTCAGATGTATTTGCAGCGCAATACAAATACATGTTATTCCACAAAAGACCTGAAATTAAATGATCCAGCACCCTAGTACTCTAAATCCCGACAGAACATGAATGCCTTCCGGAGGCGAGCCTTGTAACTATCGCTGGAGAATGTCGTGAGGCAGATGCTTCTCCCTATTCTCCTGCGAACTATTTAAGAGCTCTGGTACTGATAAAAGAAGATCTTGTTTCATAATTTTACCCTTTAGGTGGCTCACGAAATCTTCCACCAGCTTCACATCACGTTCTGTGGGACCATTCACGACAGTAAGTTCTGGAATACCTTGAAACAGGGGAAGCTATACCAGTCACCAGCTTCTCAACGGAGCGATTTGATGTCAGAATCTTTCAGATTCAGGCGCTCGAATACCATTCAGCTTTCAGGAATGAGAAATTGGGAGAGGCTTGGTATCGAGCCGAGCTCTTCATAGCCTCTGTCGGAAACTTTAGCCTACCTAACTGAAAGGTGGATGGTTTTGCTGTTTAGGCCAGGTACTGTATCTCTGCCTTTTGACCTTCAGCATTGTGATTCTTATTTGCGAAGCAGATTATAACTTTCTGGTCACAAATAACAGTTGCGTTTGCACATTGACTTCAGCGCCTCTACACAATACCGGAGTATTATCTCGAATTGCGCAAGCTGGTTTACGTGTGGCTGTCAGGAGAGGTTGTCTCGAACAACTGTCTGTTTAGAAGACCCGGAGCTCACCAGCGAGCCATATTATGGAATATAGGACATTTATGGCATGAAGTGCGTTCTACTACTGTGCCAGATTCCGTTCATCATTCCAGAAGATACTTAAAGACAGAATATTATAATTTTTGGAGTTTAACAACGCATCAACTACTCATGTCATATGGCATCAGAGGAGAGAGGGAAATAATTAGCTCGGGCTAGAGCAAGGCGCCAGATTCTACCTCTGGGTGGGCTCGAACCCACGACACCCAGCACATAATGAATGTCTTTGGCCAAGCTGAGCGCAAGCGCTAACCGACTGAACCACTCAGACTCCGGAAATAGTTAGCGGCTTTCCTTATAAGTGGCTCTAAACCATGCATTTGGGTACTTCCGTCGCGGATAGTCAGCTTTAGAGCCTTCTATGAGCCTCAAAGCTATCCATAAAATGCAATGCAGTGCTTTCATTAAGTTAATATAAAAATTGGCCTGATGTGCTGAAGTCAATTTGTCATTAGCTGTGGTATCTGTGCACAGAAAGTTATATTCTGTCGCGCTGGTGAGAACCACCATCGTGGAGGTAAGGAGCCAGTCGCACAACAATTGTCCAAAACAGGAAACGATTCACATTTGACTAGGGCAGGCTTAAGTTTCCGATAGAGGCTATGAAGAGCTCTGTAAATGGTCGGTACTAAGCCTCAGCCAGCTTGTTACTCCTGACAGCTGGCTGGTATTCGATTGCCTGAATCTGAAATATTCTGACCAGAAATGGCTCCGTTGAGAAGCTGGTATAGCTTCCCCTGTTTCAAGGTATTCCAGAACATACTGTCGTGAACGGTCCCACAGAACGTGGTGTGAAGCTGATGGAAGATTTCGTGAGCTACGTAAAGGATAAAAATATGAAACAGGATCTTATTTTATCATTACCAGCGCTCTTAAATAGTTCGCAGGAGAATATGGAGAAGAACCTGCCTCACGACGTTCTCCAGCGATAGTTACTAGAGAAAGGTTCGCCTCCAGAAGGCATTCATGTTCTGTAGGGATTTAGAGTACAAGGGTGCTGAATCATTTAATTTCAGGTCTTTTGTGGAATAACATGTATTTGTATTGCGCTACAAATACATCCAGAGACGGTGGATTCCATTTTCGAGAAGTGGTGCAAGATTTTCTGGAGGGGCGCCTTCCTTCCCAGGGGGCGCCATCATCCTTTGGGGGCGCCTTTGCTATCCAAGGGCGTTCTATAGAAACTCTTTGCACTCGGCGTGCGAGGCCACTTGGGGTGGCTTATTTCTAATATTCAGAAAAATAGGTATTTTAGATTTCGCGTAAACTCAGTCGTATCGGATTGCTATCAGCAACAGAGTGGCATAGCCCAGAATGTCTTGTTTGCAGTTATGACCAATGATATTACAGACACTTCCCGCAAACATACGTTATGTGCTTTTCATTGAAGACTTCACAATATGGGTGACAGCGTCTACTACAGCAGCTGCGCAGAGGCGGCTGCAGCTTGGCCTTGACATATTGCAGCAATAGATCACACGCAATGGACTGAAAATTTCAAGTTCAAAGACAAAGTGCATACATTTCTATAATAGACATTGAGACTGAATACCCGATGTTGTAAATTCGCGGAAATCCGAGCGACGTTGTAGCAGAAACCAGATTTATCGGGCTCACACTCGATAAACTTGCATATGTGCCACACCTGAAGGATTTGCGCAAAAAAAATTCGATACGCTGAAAATATTGAAGGTGTTGACGAAGATGAGATACTGTGCGGATAGAGAAATGTTCTCATGCTATACACGTTATACGCTTATCGCCTATATATATATACGTTATACGCTACGTTATAAGCTTCTTATGCTATAAAGAACACTTATTCGTTCGAAGATCGAGTACGGCTGTGTTGTGTATGAGGCCGCTCGTAAGTCCGCGAAAAAGATTATCGATATGTCCATCATCACGCTATCAGAATAGTAACAGGGGCGTTCCAAGCTTCACCCATAATAAGCATGCTAGTGGAAATTAATGAAATACCGCTACAAATGCGCAGTAAGATACTCGCTTTGCATTGGGCCATTAAAGGGAACGTGGCACCTTTAGAACGTGATTTTAACTGAGATAGCCGAGTTATAAAGCAAGTCGGAAAACCAGGTGATCTATGTATCGTTTGTCTTGGAACTCGATATTTCCGTAGAAAAAAAACTAAAACCTACCCGAAATGTACCTCTCATGTACCTCTCACCAGGCGGCCATTGTTGTGAGCTGCTGGTGTGACGACATATGCTGACATCACGATGAGCATCAGTCAATCGAAGCCCTTGAAGTGTGTCGAGTCTGGTAATGGTTGCCAGATCATAACATCATCCACAGGCAGATTTTTATTTCTTTTCCTGGAGGAGTATTTAAAAAATCAAAGTATTGACCTTACTGTACTTTTTCAGAAAACTCAGGAGTGGTTTCATTTTTTCGGCTAAAAGTACGCCTAATTACACAAAATTCCAGGATTTTACCAAGGTGCCACGTTTCCTTTAAAATCAGTCACCAACACGCCCCACATATCAAACATGTTTTTGGCGACGCATTCCTCTGTCAGATAGACAGTGGCTCGCGTGTTACAACCCGTCACCCGGGAGTGAGAGTCTGTGCCTGGCTGGCACAGGCTGGTATCGACAGCAGCATCGTAAAACCACATGAAGCAGCTGTTATTGAAGCATGGCTCATCTCGACAGTTAACACGAACACAGACCTACTCCAACAAAGCAAAAATTTGCATCCTGAACCGACGCGCCAGTAATTTATGCACTTGCGTGCGGAACCGTTCGAAAACCACGTCTGTTTCTATACAGACGGCTGCAAAAGAAAGTGACAATGGCACAGGGCGTACATTTTTTGGTGAAGATGTTGAGACGTTTTCTAGTTTGCCTTACGAAGGATCCATTTTTACTTCAGAGCTGTACGCGATTTTTTGCTGTTTGGACCAGGTGTCTAAGCTGATGGCGAGGAAGTTTACGATTTTTACCGATTCGCTGTCTTATCTACAGACATTGAAGCGATTTTATTTCTATAATGCATCATCACCTTGGCGGGCCATGCTGAAGATGACCGGATCTTCTGTGTGTACTGAGTGGTCCAATAGGAAGACACAGGCATTTTGGAGGGCTTCCATCTCAGCCTGAAAACACGAGCAGAGCGAGCCTGCTGGTCGCCTGAGCTCATGCTGGGCTCTGTCTGGTGATTCGATGAAGACCCAGCTCCCCGTTCGTGACCCCTCCGTGCACTGACCCGTCGGTCCACACCCATGTGCCACATTGAGTCAGGGAAGCGAGGTGGAGGAGAGCTTCTTCCAGACAGGTGGCGCTCCTGATATCAGTGGACCCACGTCTAGTTGAAATATGACTCACTCTCCTGATACCCACGGTGGAAGATGTCGAGGAAGGAGAGACTTGATGGGGAGGGAGATGCCTGCTTGATCCCACATCACTCTGCCCACCTGCCGCCACCCGGTCACCGAGGAGAGTCGAGAGGGCGCTGTCGCCTCCGCAGGTCTTCACAGAGGGTCTCCAAGTGGCAGCGCATGGACTTTCACCAGCAGTAGGGTCGCGAGTACCCTCCCTCTGGCCGCTACGGGGGGAGTCTTACCTCGGCCATCAGCGCATGGCTGGGGTGGGGCGGGTGCATCCTGTGATGATACGCGCCGACGCTCTCATTTTGCGTTCCAGCAGTTTGACGTACAATGGCGGTGTGGCGTGGAGCCACGCTCCGGCCGCTTGCTCCATCGCTCCTCTCACGTAGCCAGTAGCGACGGTTCGGAGGTGCCGTTCGTGCAGCCCCCCAGTTGCAGCCGGACAGTTGATGTAGGTGGGAGATGCGGGGGTGGACCTTCTCCCACAGTCTCTTACAGTGTGGACCGAAGTGGAGGGGCCGATCGATGGTGACGCCAAGTAGCTGTAGGGTATCTCCAGCAGAGACAAACTTCCCGTCGACCTTAAAACTGAAGGGATCGGTGTCTCTGGCCCACTGGGACATCACCAGTACTTGGATCTTGGCTCCTGATACCACCATTTTGTGCTGTCGGGACCACTTCACGAGGGTTCCAGCAACAGCTTGCGCCCGGTCCTTGGCGACTTGGATGTTGTTGCCCGTGCAGAGAGCCGCCGTATCATCGGCGTACATGTAGGGGGAACATCCAGGAACCGCGCGAAGTGCGTCTACCATCCGAGCCGCCCATAACAAAAATAAAACCGGCGATAAGACACTTCCTTACGGCAGACCAGTTCGGAAAATGCGCTCAGTGGAAAGCACGCCATTTAGTTCCACCTTGACTCTTCGGTCCCGGAGTCACTGCCAAATCCAGGCCATCGTGCAATTTGGCAGCCCCTCCAATAGGCGAACGCGTAGCAGGTGGTGGTCCACTACGTCGTACGCGTGCGCAAAATCAAACGCGACGAGGACGTATTTCTGGGCGATCTGTCCATCGGGAGTGCGGCTGTGTTTCGATTTGGGGCATGCACAGTGCACGCTCACCTCTTCTCTTAAATGATGCGTCCTGAATTTGACCTGAAGACGATGGTTGATGGTATAAATGGATGGTCAGTGACAAAATATACTCATTTTATCAATCTGAATGGTCTTTTCACTTCGATCTGAACACTGCACATAGGCCGTTTCAAATTTCAAAAAAATTCAGAATTCGTTGGGCCAGCACTTTTTCCCATGATTTGGCTTATTTCTAGTCGATTGACATCAATTTCACCATAGTTTGTCCAGAAATAAGGTTGCTTATATTCGGTTCAAACTTTCATGTTTTTGGGTTCACCATTGGTGTTATGGGCAGTACCGGCGTTGCAGTCACCAATGCCATGGGCCTTGTTTCTGAGGTTGCCATTTCTTACCAGCGCAAATTTTCGACAGGGCTGCATGCTGTGTAGTACATTGCCTATTTTACGGACGTTGTGGGAAGTATTCACAAGTAGGAAAGGGAGGGGAATGGTCCTCTTTGATAAATATGTGGGCACATCGATAGAGTGTCTGACATAGGTTTCAGTAAATTATCATGATGCAATATTCACTAGGAAAGGAGGACGAGAATACAAAAATATCGTGTGAGAGAGTAAAGAATACCTCTCCTCAGTCCTCATATCATGTAGTTTTAAGGCAATACATATACGATCCAATTATATTTGCAAGCGATTCGTCTCCCTTGCAGGTCACAAGCAAAATGAAAGCAGAGACGATACGAGTTTGCGCTTTTCGGCATACTTTCACTTCGCTGACTCTCTGCCTAGTTGCTCATCTGAACTTTATTCCAGGAACATGCACTACATTTTAACAGAAACTACACTTATGATACCTCACTTGAGTATCTCACATCCAAGTCACGTCTTGATTTCAGGCGTCATCACATACCACGGTTTTCTACTATAGCGTGTTCATCTCTGTCTTTTCTAAACTCCGTCAGGCGCGCCCTGCGATGCTCTTCTGCTTGCAGCAGCGACTGAAAGTGACTATCATCTTTGACATTTCCGAAAAATTGTTTTAATAATACCAAGGCTTTTTCCCGATACGTCATCAGTAACTTTGATCGATCGGACAAGCCCCTCGTGAAGCCGCAAGTCCTTGTGAGAGGCTTAACCTTTTGGATGTGTCGACAACCATGCATGACCAGCGGATATGGGGTCCACAAAGCCATGAAGACTCGGCCACCATGTCAGACAGCTGGCTTGTTTCGTCGAGGACAACATCAGTAGGGGAGTGGTCCGTCGCAGATACTCTTGCTTATTGCTTGGGTGTCGCCACTAGTTTCTCACTAATCATAACCTTCTGCTCTTTAGAAATCGCGTCGCTGAATAAAATGAACACGACGACTGCTAGCTTTAGATACCACAAGTGTCGTCGCAGCACCTTGATGGTAGCCTCCTCTACCTCACGGTTTACGTGTGACTGCACGTGAACAGCGTTCGGTACAGAGGTCATTTGAGGTCATAGAGGTCATTTGCTGGTGCATCTGCTGCGACAGGCGCTCTGGCCTACACAAGCACGGTGAACAGAGCTATGCGGTAAAGCTTGTATGTTAGATATTTTTTGTAGCCTATCTGGTCGGCGAACAGGTACATTTGATGCTGTACAGATCGGAACAAAAAATAGAATCAGACCATAGAATCGGCACCGCCATGATTCTGAACCAGCGCCAACTGTACCAAAGTCACAGCAAACTGTCCTCAAAGGGATAGGTGATTGACACTATATGCACATTGCACAGTATTAGCGAGGGATGCGTCAGTGAAACCCTTAAAATCCCATTACAAACGAGGCTACATGCGGATATAGCACAACATTACTTTCTGTTATCCACATTGTATTTTTTCAAATTTCCTGTGACAGGTTGGGCACATAAAACTTTGCAAAGCAAATGAGGTTAACATTGGAACTGAAGTTCAGAGGCTTATGACACTTTGAAACCGACCCTTGCCATCCAGCGGGCTTGATTGAATGAACCGTGGACCCCGCAGGGGACCGATTTTCATCTGCCGGACTTGTTTGCACCTGCTGACTGGTCCGGCACATGGATAATTGGGTACGGGATGTGACGACACCCGCGACCCCAGTTGGCAGGATGGGTTTCGCCCACCGCTCTTGGGTGATGGGCCAAATCGAGACTGCCATCCTCATCCTTTCTCAGCCCTCCTAACTTCAAATCCCACAAACTCCTTGATCCTTTTCCTCTCCTTTCCGGATTTCCTTGTCTCTCCATGCCTTTCCACCCGTATCCTTTCTGTCCACTCCTAAATACCCCTCCTATCCACTGTCTGCGATGTCTGGCCCGGCGTGTCTCCGCGGGTGGCGGGGGTGTGTGCACTCTTGCTCGTCTTGAGTGTGCACACCTCGGTCGTGTGCGACGTGCGGCTGGGCTAGACAGCGCAGACCGACCCGTTTCCTTTTCCAACCCATAACTTCCCAGTTACCCACCTTTTTCCAGTGTCATGGGCGTCCCCGCACGTGCCTATGATTCCTGGATGGTCTGGTTGTATGTGGGCCTCTGGCTCGTGTGGCTGACGATTGGATCCTTCTAATCGCCGGCCCTGCGGGCTGGGGGCTCGCTTCTTTCAGACCAGCCGGGAATCAGTTGTGACGAGCAGGTGGTAGTCGCCTGCTCCGATGAGGCCGTGTGGGGGCGCATGTCTTTTTAAGGTGAGCTGCGCACCGACCCGTACCCCGGGATGAAGGAGTCCTGGTAGCTGAGCTGAGGTATGCGCTGTTTTGGTTCGTGTGCCTCCAGCAACACTCTACTTTGGTCTGGGTTTCCGCAAGGGCGGGGAACTCTTGGAGGCATCGACAAGAGTAGCAGCATTGTAAAAGTTTGTCGGCTTTTGGTGGGGCTCGGCTGTCCCTCCCTCCCTTGGTGAGGTCCCGACTTCACCCGGGGAAGTATTCTCCAGACCAGTTCAAAACAGCGCCTCTCCAGACCAGTTCAAAACCAGGTGTGCGAAAATATACTTTTGTACACCATCATTTTTCATGGTGTGCAACTGCAGACCCTGTCCCGCGGAATCCGCCGTCCCTGCCGCCGTTGCTCTGGGGGGGGGCGTTTTTTCTTTCCAGGAGGCACTTCTGCTCTCCAGGGGGCGCCTTTCTTATCCAAGGGCACCTATGTTATCCAGGGGGCGCCTTTTTCTGCGGGGGGCGCCTTTTGCTATCCAGGGGTGCCTGTGCTAACCAGGGGGCGCAGGTGATATTTAGGGGCGCCGTTTCTCTTCTTCGGAGGCGCCTCAGCTGTCCAGGAGGCGCCTGCGCTTTTCAAGGGCGCCTATGCTATCCAGAGGGGCGCCTTTACTCAAGGGGGGCGCCTTTTGCTTTCCAGGGCGCAACTTTGATGTCAAGGTGTGCCATTCATATATGAAAATGTTTTTCTCACAGAGGATCCTACCTCTTTAGGTAGGCGGTGATTAGGTTTGATTTTCTCTGACCGGCCGGGGGCGCCGGCCAAATCCGGGGGTGGAACCCAAATCCTTGGGGGGCGCCTCTCCGGACTAGGTCAAAACCAGGTGTGTGAGAAAATACTTTTGCACACCAACATTTTTCATGGTGTGCAACTGCAGACCCTGTCCCGCGGAATACGCCATCCCTGCCGCTGTTGCTCTCCGGGGGCGTCTTTTTCTCTCCATGAGGCACCTCTGCACTCCGGGAGGCACCTTTCCTACCCAAGGGCGCCTATACTATCCAGGGGGCGCCAATTCTCTGCGGGGGCGCCTTTTGCTGTCCAGGGGGCGCATGTGATATCCAGGGGCGCCGTTTCTCTTCTTCGGAGGCACCTCGGCTGCCCAGGAGGTGCCTACGCTGTCCAAGGGCGCCTATGCTACCCAGAGGGACGCCTTTACTCAAGGGGGGAGCATTTTGCTGCCCAGGGCGCGGCTATGATGTAAGAGGGCACCATTCATATATGAAAATGTATATTTTTCATAGAGGATTCTACCTCTTCAGGTAGGCGGTAATTAGGCTTGATTTTCTCTGACCGGCCGGGGGCGCCGGCTGAGGCCGGGGGAGGGGGCGCCTCCTGGACAAAGCCAAAACAAGGGGTGCAAAAAGATACTTTTGCACCACTTGAAAAAAATCGAGTGGTGCAACTGCACCACTTGCACCCTGGAATCCGCCGTCCCTGCCTTTGATCCGCCTTTGAGCAGGGAAAATCATGATAAGTATTGTTTTTTCCGCAAACTTCGGAATTTACGTGAAATTCACCTAATTGGATGGACGACATGACCGGACTGTTTCACCCCCCCCGTTTATCCACCCCTGCAGATAATCGTCATAAAATGATAAAACAGATAGCGGCCCAATTTCATTTGGAGGGGGCGTTCTCTTGATTCTCGATAGTTCCACGACTTGCCTCTTCCTACCCTCCCCTTCCCTTCCCCTTTCAACGCTCATGGACCTATGTCCATAGTGCAGTATACAGGATAATAAAATCCCTATACACTTTCTTAGAACTAACTAGCTCTTTCCCGCATTTGGCTAGCAAAACCTGTGTAACTTGTATAGGACTAGCAAATCCTATGCACCTTGGTCCCATGCGATGAATCCTATGCGACTTGCAGAGGACTACCAAATCATATGCACCTTAATTCTATTCCAGAGGCGCTGGAACTCGCACGCTGAGAAAGGGGATCGAGGTGCGAATTGATATTTCGGGGGCTGCTATCGATCCTTCCGGGGGGTGCTGAGGGTCGATCGGAGAGGAAGATGGCAAATTTCCTACTTTTCCCTTTCCCTGGCTACGCCTATGACCAGGGTAAAAATCATGAAAGGTGTAATTTTTCTAACATCGATATCTTCTGCAACTATTGTGAAATTTCACCGGTATGTAAGGAAGACATGACAGGATTGTCCCCTCTGCTGCATCCGCCCCTGCATGTGATAGTGGTAAAATGCAAAGAAACAGATAATTATCTGTTATTATAAATTGGGCCTTTAAAGGCCCAATTTGCATTGGAGGGGGCATTCCTGATTTTCGATCGTTCCACGACTTCCCCCTCCTCCCCCTCCACTGTCAATGCCCATGGGCTTAAGCACATCAGTGCATGATTATAAAATCCTTATCACCTTGCTTAGAACCAACTAACCCCCTTCCCTTTACATTTGGCTAGCAAATCCTATGTCACTTGCATAGGACTAGCAAATCCTATGCATCTAGTCCTATGCGATTTGGATTCGTATAGGAACCCTATACAATCCTGTAAAGTTATTATGTATGTGTGAATTATGTTGCTATTTCACTGTTAGGAATCTAGCCTGGCTCGGTGGGTGTGGGCTGCGTGGCCGACTAGCGGTAAAACGACGCGGCAGCAGAGGGAGCCCCGCTAAGGCTACATAAGCCGTGTGTAGGTTAGAACGGGGCTCTCTCCTGCTCGTCGCTTCCCCGAGGTAGGTCGCGATGTGCGCGTGGCCGTGTGTGTGTGTGTGGGTGTGGGTGTGGATGCGTGAGAGTGTACGGAGACAGGTATGGAGTATTTTTGAGGATGGCCAAATTATTAATGCTTTGCCTGTGCGTTTGCATCTCCGCGAATATTATTGTCATTGTTGATCGTTATTTCTTGGCTAAATTTTATGAAAATGTAAGGGTTGAGTTTGTACGACACTGTTTGATTTCGTGAATAAATTTAATGAGAATATAAGAGTTGAGTTTGTACGACACTGTTTGGAAGGGTTAAGCGAGTTATTGGAAGGAAACGTTGCTGACTGGCTCGTTTTCTGAGCAGACTTTGAAGGGAATTTCTTAAAGGTCCATAACGTTAGCTGGGGGTCATTCGTTGGACACGACGCATACTCAATCCTAGCCCCTGTGGGAGCTGCCTTCCCTTGGCTGCCCCGTGTGTGCCTGGCGGGGTTATAGGCAGGGATGCGGAGCCGATAAAATTTTGGACGGCTCCGGCTCCGGTCCGGAGTTATGATTTCGGCTCCGGCTCCGGGTTCAAGTGTCCTAACGGCTCCGGCTCCGGCTCCGGCTCCGGGCAAAATAGTCGGCTCCGACCGGCTCCGGCTCCGGCAATGTACCTATGTCCAAAATGTGATCGACACGTTCTCAAGGGCGTGGAAGTCCATCAGATACAAAGTCAGTGGCGGATCTAGCCGGGTGGTTTGGGAGGGTCAAACCAAAGTCGAAAAGCAAAAAAAACGTCGCGCAGTGAAAAATTGCGTTACAATATGCCTTTTCGGTCGGATTTTGGGAACTGGAGACGAAAAGAAAGAAAAAAACGACACGGGGTGAAAAATATGGACTCAAGATACTTTTTTCCTATCCAAGCCCCAATATTTACACTGAACGTCAATAATTCTGTTTGAAGTTGAGAGTTGAAGCACCAAAATCTTGCTTACAAGCTAAAAAGGAGTCGGGGAAAAAGGAGGTCGATCGCTTTGGGGGGCAAAAACAGTTTTGCCCCGAGCTTTTTCCGTTTGGGGGGCAATTGCCTTTTTTGCCCCCCTCTGGATCCGCCACTGTACAAAGTGATTATGTATTTTTACGAATGAAAAATGGCGACTGGATGAACGAACGCTCTTGACCAGATGCCAAAGGCCAGTGAACCTCAAAACTGGACCAACCTACACTGCAGTGTATTCGTATAGCAGACTGCACTGCACTGTTATGTCAAACAGAAATATGGGTCAGTAGGGTCGTTCAAAAACAATTATTTTACTTTTCAGACTCGAATCCACTTTTTTCCCATTATTTATTCAATTCTGATTTCAATGAGCCACATTCCAAGCATCTACGAAAGCGGGAAAGATCGCCTCAAAACGGTTAAAGATTTCATGGTTCAGGAGCGATTCGCCGCCCGGTGTTGCAATCTCCCCTTGTTAAATTGGCATGAAAAGGATGCATAACATACCAATAAAGACAGCGTGGCGTGTGCGTGCGTATAAGAGTGGTAGATGGGATTTAACATGCAGGCATTTACTTGTGAGATGTATTTGCAGCGCAATACAAATACATGTTATTCCACAAAAGACCTGAAATTAAATGGTTCAGCACCCTAGTACTCTAAATCCCGACAGAACAGACATGCCTTCCGGAGGCGAACCTTTCTCTGACAACATTCGTTGGAGAACGTCATTGGGGCAGGTGCTTCTCCCTATTCTCCCGAGGACTATTTAAGAGCTCTGATACTTCTAGAAGAAGACCCTGCTGCATATTTTTATCCTTTAGATGGCTCACGAAATCTTCCACCAGCCTTACACCACGTTCTGTGGGATCGTTCACCACATTAAGTTCTGGAATACCTTGAAACAAGAGAAACTATACCAGTCACCAGCTTCTTAACGGAGCAATTTATGGTCAGAATATTTCAGATTCAGGCTATCGAATACCAGCCAGCTGTCAGGAGTGACAAGCTGGCTGAGGCTTAGTACCGAGCATTCATCGAGCTCCTCATAGCCTTTGTCGGAAACTTAAGCTTGCCCTCGTCAAATGTGAATTGTTTGCTGTTTTGACCAATTGTTGTGCGACTGGCTCCTTAAACCAAGGTGGTGGTTCTCACCAGCGGGACAGAATATAACTTTCTGTGCTCAGATACCACAGCTGATGGCAAAGTGATTTCAGCACATTCAGGGCGATTACTATATTATTTAATGAAAGCACTGCACTGCATTTTATGGATAGCTTTCAGGCTCATCGAAGGCTCTAAAGCTGACTATCCGTGACGGAGGAACCCAGATACATGGTTTAGAACCACTTATAAGGAAAGCTGCCAACCCTTTCGGGGTCTGAGTGGCCCAGTCGGTTAGCGCTTGCGCTCGGCTCAGCCAATGGCATTCTGTATGTGCTGGGTGTCGTGGGTTCGAGGCCACCCAGAGGCAGAATCTGGCGCCCTGCTCTAGCTCAAGTTAATTCTTTCCCTCTCACCTCTGATGCCATATGAGCTTATGACCTTAGCAGTTGATGCGTTGTTAAACACCAAAAAATATAATATTCAGTCTTTAAGTGTCTTCTGGAATGATAAACAGAATCTGACTTAGTAGTGTAGAGTGGGGTAACGCGCCCACCTGGGTAAGACGCCTACTACCGTCTACAGGCTGATGTAGGGACTGGATCCTCCATCTAGTATTTTGTTCTGGTAGCGGTCTTTCTAATCGGGTCCTGAGCGTGATTGGACGCGCCTAGTCTGCTCCGGTAATTTTCAGCAAACATTTGTTGTTTTTTGCCCCTCCGGATATAAAAACAAGCTATCTTAAAGTTGCGATTGTACTGTATGCGTTTTAGATGCACTCACGGAAATTTGTGAGGCTAAAACAGCTAGTTTGTGCAGCATTTTGACAGTCACTATGCGGCATAGAAACGCCGCAGAAATGAGTAATATTTGTTGCGACGCTGCCGTTGCTACGTGGGTAAGACGCCCATGTGTAGTGCGGGGTAAGACGCCCAAGGCGCCTTACCCCAATATTTGGTATGCGTTTTACCCCAATGGATAAGTGTGTCCTTAGGATAGGTAGGACATGGAGGTAGGGCTGCTATCGCCATTACCACCATCACGACCACTACTGGTCGTGATGACGAAGTACATACGTTGGGTTAGAAAAAATCACCGTAACAGGAGACATTGAGTTTCAAATATTAGTTTCTATATCGCACAGGAAAGTTTTCGCGTTTGCACTCATTTGGTCATATTGAGGAGTGGTCTTAAATCACAGACGGATTCAAAGGGGGCTAAAGGGGCCGTGGTCCCCACCAAATCCTAGAAAAGTATATTTTCCCCCTCAAAGCCAAATTTTGGCCCTTTTTTAAATGCTACGTTTTCGAGATTTCTTCTTGTTTTACCCCCCACCCCAAAAGTTGGTTTAGCCCCTACAAAAGTTGCTCCTGGATCCGCCGATGTATTAAATACCTACTTTCGTCATGGATCTGCTCGAAGCACTGTATGCATATAGCGATCCCGAACCATCATCGTCGTTAAATAAATTTTCCAGATTATTCATACCCATCCTCATCCTACCTTGAAATTCTGTTGCAGAATATGGGAAGATATACCAAAGAAAAGCCACTCGCGAGCAGAATGAACCGAAGGCGCTTTAAGGTGCTTTGCACCCCTAAAATATGTTGGGGCTCTTTCTTAAATTGCTTTCACGTTTTCCTTTAATAGGTAAAAGGCCTATCTGCTTATTTTTGCTGTGTCGGGCTTTAATGCATCGAATAACTTGCCCACTTTGTCACAATATTATCGTAAAGCGTAATCACAACAATGCTCCCACTTGTTCATGTAACGAGATACAGTATGCGCTGGTTGTTATATGACGGCGTTTTGCCCCGGGGCTAGGGCGTTTTACCCCGCTATCGGGGTAAAACGCCTTTTACATGGTCTCAAGGAAACACAAATTTCGCACACTTCGCATAGTGTTAGAGTCCCAAATTTATATCCGAGTGTAGACACAAGATCACAGAACTTAACGAAGAAAACATGAGCCATTTCCATCCACGCAGGATTCGTACAGACACATTCTCCCTTAACGTATGCGTCTTACCCCACTCTACCCTAGTAGCACGCACTTCATGCCATAAATGTCCTATATTCCATGAATATGGCTTGCTGGTGGGCTCCGGGTCTTCTAAACAGACATTTGTTGGAGACAACCTCTCCTGACAGACACACGTAAACCAGCTTGCGCAATGCGTGATTATCTTCTCAAGGAAAAGCAGAGCTGGAATGTCTTCCAGAACCAAAGCACTGGCCGGGCCTGATGATCCAGGAACGTTCCCTGATAGGTTTTCCAATAAAAATACTCCGGCATTGTGTAGAGGCGCTGAAGTCAATGTGCAAACGCAACTGTTATTTGTGACCAGAAAGTTATAATCTGCCTCGCAAATAAGAATCACAATGCTGGTGGTAAAAAGGCAGTGACACAGTGCCTGGCCTAAACAGCAAAACCATCCACCTTTCAGATGAAGAGCTCGGCTTGGTACCAAGCCTCTGCCAATTTGTCATTCCTGAAAGCTGGCTGGTATTCGAGTGCCTGAATTTGAAAGATTCTGACATGAAATTGCTCCGTTGAGAAGCTGGAAACTGGTATAGCTTCCCCTGTTTCAAGGTATTCCAGAACTTACTGTCGTGAACGGTCCCACAGAACGTGGTGTGAAGCTAGTGGAAGATTTTGTGAGCCATCCAAAGGAAAAATATGCAGCAGGGTCTTTTTCTAGCATTATCAGAGCTCTTAACACGCGCATTGACGGGGTCTGAGCCACCTTCGCTTTGACGAGGGGGCGGGTACCGCCCCCCCTAAGATCTCGAGAACCACGGTAGGTAGCGAAAAATGGTAAACGGCGTTGGGTAGCCCATCCACTTCTCCATCCAAAATATTTGAACCATTCTTTTCAGGTTACATTCGAGGTCACGAGAGGTCAAAACATGCCGTATAGGGATAACACATAAATTACGTTTTTCGGCCATTAAATCTGAACAAGTAAAGATAGAGCAAAACGACTTGAACAATATGAATCCTCACAGCAAGCCAAATCGAATGATATATAATTTGACCTTGCTAGGTCAAATCAAGGATTTGACCTGACCTGAGGTCAGGTCAGGGTCAAATTATATAAAATTCATATCACTAGAACCGGAAAGCCAAGGCGAGTCTAATGCAGCTAAAATAAACGCTCTATCATCATCGGTTACTGAGTTATTCAGTAAAAACTATTTTTCCCATGTATTTCCAATGGAGAGGTCATACCTCGTACCAGACCTTAGGTCATCGATATCAAACATACCGGAATATATTTTAGAGAACTCGGTGGGCCCATTATGTGATGAGTTTCAACCGGATAAGTTCGCCCTGCTTTGACTTATGCTATCTTAAACTTTTTTTGAGGTCACGTCACTTGACCTGTACTGGTGACCTGACCTGAGATGACCTAACCTTAAAATTTTCACAAAAGTTGTAAAAATGATGAGGAAAAGGTATGCCAAGTACGGCGGCGCTACGCGCCGCCGTTTTTTCTCCTATCTCCGAAAAACCCGAGGGGGCGGGTACCCGCCCCCCGTCAATGCGCGTGTTAAATAGTTCTCAGGAGAATAGGGAGAAGCACCTGCCCCAATGACGTTCTCCAACGAATGTTGTCAGGGCCGTCAACGAATGTTGCCAAGGTTCGTCTGTTCTGTCGGGATGTAGAGTACTAGGGTGCTGAACCATTTAATTTCAGGTCTTTTGTGGAATAGCATGTATTTGTATTGTGCTGCAAATACATCTGACAAGTAAATGCCTGCATGTTAAATCCCATCTACCGCTCCTATACGCACGCACATGCCACGCTGTCTTTACTGGTAGGTTATGCACCCCTTTCATGCCAATTTAACAGGGGGAGACCTCAACGCCGGGTGGCCTATCGCGCCTGAAACATGAAATATTTAAACGGTTTGAGGCGATCTTTCCCGTTGTCGTAGATGCTTGGAATGTGGCTCATTGAAATCATAATTGAATATATAATGGGAAAAGTGGGTTCGAGTCTGAACAGCAAAAACATGTTTTTTACGACCCGAATGGGTCAGACATGCCCGCAAACCCACATAAAAAATCAAAGATACAACGATCAAGTAAAGCTTGGACGGCCCGCAAATAAAAATTTCGCTGAGCTAGCAGTGTTCAACATCAAAAAACACATCAGATAGGCTGATGGCATAATTCCTTTTCGAGAAAAATCTAAACCAACCACCCTACTGCCCAGGGCCCAGCAGCTGGTTCGCTCACTACACCACCCAATCGCGGTTGGAGCGGAGCAGCAACATTGCCTCCAATATGTCAGCTCCTAGTCTGGACCTGAGATCAGTAAGCAGTAGCCTCATCGCAGAGAACAACCTCTTCGCGGACACCTGAGTAACTGGTAGCGCGGCCATTACCAGGCTAGCCCGCTGGATGATGGCTGGATATCTATCTAGATGTCCCATACGGTCGCCCCCTTTAGGCGACCCAGGTTTTTGAAGTCGGCTAGTCAGGGGCCGAAAAAGTGTTCAGTGTGTCACCATTGAAAATGTCAAACCATAAATGTGTCACCGCACCAAACTGCAAAATGTGACACGTTTTGCGTCAGTAGGAAACCAATGGACTCTCATGGATCATCCTAGTTGTTGAAAAACAGTGCGATCTCTAATTATAGGAGCCAGTCTCAGCGATTTGTTCCGTATTTGTCTGGAGAGAACATGCCAAGTAATTTTTGTCACTTTGCCCACCTTGGGCTGTCACCATTTAGAATGGCAAAATGGTAGATTTTTCGACCCCTGCGGCTAGTACCGCATCGAGTGACGAGGATGCTGTTTTCTGCGCCTTTTGCCCTCGCTTCTCGACAGACCTAGTATAAACTACTTCTCCGAGTACATGATAGCTCTCCTGGGGGGAGGGGGGGTGGGAGCAAAGATTTTATTGCTCGACAGACCTAGTGTAAACACCTTTTTAAAAAATTTATTCGGCCTTTGGGGGCCCAAAAGATAGTCTGCCCCCTTCCAGGGCTTTGGAGGGGGCCATGGCCGAAATGGCCTTTCCCCTGCGTCTGCCAACAGGGACGGATGCAGGCCGATGGTATGGGGTAAATCGTGAAAAACATATGTTTTTTAAGAAAATCGGCAAAAATCGCCAAAAATTGGGCGTTTGGGGGCAAATGCCTTTTTTGCTCTCCCCCTATGGATCCGCCAGTGTCCGCCAATGCTTTCATTTGTTGCTAATTTCTGCCCATGCTAAATAGCCGGAGCGCATCCCCTACCCGAGAGTGAGACCGTCTACGGAACACCTTAGTTGCAATATTTCACGAATCTCGATATATATAACATATTGAGAAAATGTAATATTTCAGGTGAAGAAATGTGTTTCCATGCGGCATCTCACGAGGTAAAGTATGACCATTTCACGTTTGATTTTTGGTAATTTTAGAGCTCTTTGAGAGCCGGAGCCGGACCCTTTCTGACGGCTCCGGCTCCGGCTCTCTCCGATCAAAAGTGTTTCGGCGGCTCCGGCTCCGGCTCCGGCCCGGCAGAATGGTCGGCTCCGACCGGCTCCGGCTCCGGCTCCGGCTCCGTATCCCTGGTTATAGGGGCAGGGGAGAGACATCATTCCACACAGAACTGTGCCTAGACGTGGTCCAGGGCCGTCTAACCATTTGGCGTGTGGCAGACGCTAAAAGGGGGGCCGTGATCACCACTTGTCTGATGCGGGGACCGGTTGTAGATCTGACGGGACCTCTAATCCTCTTGCGTCTCGTGGTATCCCGGCTGCACGCTGGCCATTGCTTAGATTTCACGCTTCTTTTACGACCGTCGAGTCGACCCTGACGAGGGCTGCGAGTGGAGCGCTTCGTCGTTATACCGTGACTGGCCAGCGCGGTAGCCGCGGGCGAAAGCTCAAAGGAAAGTATGCGTGTTATATCTATACTAGTACCAGAATCCGACGGGATATAGCGTCGCAGACCGGGCTCACGTAATGCGAGGAATGCCGGGGTCGGTGGTCCGTACTCAGTTCGTGGCTGCAGGCGCTGACGAGCGTGATAACCCGGGGCCGGGTGAGTCCTGGATTGAGTGACGGTGGCAGAGTCACCTTTCCTTTAAGGGGTTCGTTCGGCTTCCAGGGGCCAGGCCACGTCAATGGCTTGATGGGATCCGAGTCTCGCCCACGGTCTTGGATCGTGGTGTGCGGGTCTCTTTTGTCTATTTCAGGACGGCGGCGGGGTCAGACCGTGAGACACGGGCAGAGTACTCGGCCCTCAGGTTGCTCCCCGTGCACGGTCCCGCTGGGTGATACTCAAATCCAAGACTGGCTGATGAATTAAAATGGGAAAATCCGATGCGGGAGTGAAGCCACAAGTAAACCTCCACAGTGGGGTCGTGGGTTTTACAATCCTATACGATTCTGAAAACCCTATAGGACTTTTTGACTAGGGTTTGCCCTGCTGAAAGCCTATTCTCCGCAACCGTAGTAGCTGGAGACTCGCCGTTTTCACTAATAGAATCAGCGTGGTCCAAAACCTGGTATTCTTGAGTTTCATGTTGATCCCGCGGTAAATAACAACGTTATGACGTAAAACGCTACTTTTTGCCCTGCGGAAAAGACCATGCTCCGCAACCATAGTAGCTGGCGACTCGCCGTTTTCACTAATAGAATCAGGGTGGTCCAAAACGTGGTATTCTTGAGTTTCATGTTGATCCTGCCGTAAATACCAACGTTATAACGTTGCTATATATATATATATATATATATATATATATGTATGATATATATATAATATATATATATATATATATATATATATATTGGTATAATAACGGTGCCTAGGTATCACAAGCCGTTTTAGAGATTCCTCATTCCTCGTTAGCTCCGTTTTACAAGGGGAGTTTCCATTGTGTTGTTATTCCCCATGTATTCAAGACCAGCTCTGAGGCCTCCAAGTGTGGATCAGAGGCCTCCAGAGCAGCTTTCCCCATCCCCCAGTTGTGCCTCCAGGGACTAGACTAGCTCAGTGACCCCGCCCCGAGATGATGGGAGTTGGCCTTGTATTCTTATTATCTGTCTATTCAAGACCACCTCAGGGGCCCCTAATGTAGATCAGGGCCACAGAGCAGCTCATGCTTTACCCAGGGACTAGACTATCTCATTAGCCCCAGAGATGAGGCCATCAGACTAGCTCAATGGGCCAAAGATAGGCTCATAAAGCCCTAACCCTTGCCCCGGTGGCGGGTACGAGCCACCTTCGCCCTGGTAGGGGGGCTAAAAAGGACCCCCACAATCTCAAAAACTAAGAGAGCTAGAAAAAAGCACAAAACGGCAATCGCAAGCTCTTCGACAATGATATCGAAAATACTTCGGTCATTTTTCTTGTCAGGTCAATATCAAGGTCACCAGAGGTCAAAATAGGTCAAAATCGCTAATGTGAGGTGTATTAAGAAAACCTCATATACTTCAGAAACTATGATAGCTAGAAAAATTTTTCTAACACCATTTGAAAGCTCTTGAGATGCGCTTTCATTGCAGGAAGCATTCATTTTCGTGTCAGGTCAAAGCCTAGGGAGCTACAGGTCACTAAATATTGGGCATATGTTTGGGAATGTCCATAGCCACCCATGCATAAGGGCGTTTACTTTTTCGCTAATAGCTTCCAAACAAAACAAGATACAGCCATAGTTTATGCAACATTGCAATACTCTCGTCAATACGAATCGAATGATATATGATATTGCTATGCCAGTTCAAATTTAAGAATTTGACCTGACCCAGGTCAATGGTCGGACCCAACTCGACCTGGTATAGTCATTATGTATATAATTCAACTTCCTGTGACTATACAAACACTTTGGTGACAAAATAAAAGCTCTATCTTAGTTTATTCAACATTTATAGAGAAAAACACCAAAAATGCTTATTTGACCTAAGGTGACCTTTTAAAGGTCACAAGTCAAAATTTTTGGCATCAGTTTCAGAAATGGGCTAAGAGCAAGTCGCAACCGATGTTTGAAGTTGATTCCATCCATACTTAATGAGAAAAGCTCATTTCGTGATTTTCCCCATGTATTGACAATAGGGAGGTCATGCTCTGCACATGGCCTTAGGTCACCAATACAAAAAAATCCCGGAACAAATTTTGTAGCTCCTGGTGGGCCCAATGTGTGGTATGAGTTTCAACTTGATCGATTAACCCTTCTTTTAGTTATGCGGTCCTAAGTATTTTTTAGGTGAGGTCACTTCACCTGGCCTGGTGACCTGACCTGATATGACATTGAGCCAAAATTTTCAGGAAAGATGTAAAAATGATAAAGGAACAGCTAGACCAAGTTTGGCGGCGCTGCGCGCCGCCGTTTTTTGGTCACTTCGGAAAAACCCGAGGGGGTCTAAAAGACCCCCACCCGGGCGAAGGTTAAACCAGTTCACGAAGCCCCAAAACAGTTTAAGGCGCTAGATCACCTCAGGGGGCCTCAAGCCGACTTAAGGGGCTCTCACAAGCTCAGCGCTCAGACCAGCTCAGGGTACCCTCAGAACCTAGATACGCTCTTGGGCCCCAGATCAGCTCTTGTGGCCCCAGATCAGTTCAGGGGCCTCAAGTCAGGTCAGGGGCAAGATCAAGTCAGGGGCACTAATTCAGCTAGGAATCCCTCACCAGCTCGGGGCCCAATCAGTTTAAAAGCCCCAGAGTGCTCAAGGGACACCAGATGCCCATAGGGCACCATATCAGCTTCGGGGACAAACAATCAGATCAGTAGTCCCCGACCAGCTCGGGAATACCAGATCAAGTCAGGAGGCATTTAATCAGCTCAGGAGCCCATGCCATCTTAGGGGCCCTCATCAGCCTCTGTGGGCCCAGCTCAGCTCAGGGCTTTAGAGCTGCTCATGAAATCACGTAAGGAGATCCAGATCAGCTTAAAGAGCACCAGATTAGCTCAGGGGCACCAGACTAGCTCAGAGGGCATCAGATAGGCTCAGGAGGCACCAGATCGACTCAGGGGCATTAGTGCAGCTCAGGTGGCACCAGATAGATTCGCTCGGGGGCCCACATCAGCTCCCAGCCCCTTAGACTATGGCAGGAGCCTAAATCAGCTCAGGGAGCAACATAACAGCTCAGGGGACACAAGGTGGGCTTAGGGCCCACCAAACCAGCTCAGGGAGGCACCAGGCCATCCAAGGAGACATCAATAATCAGCTGAGGGGGCACCTAATCAGCTGAAGAGGCACCATATTGACTTAGGAGACAGAATCAACTTGGGGAGGCATGAGATCAGCTCGGAGGCCTGAATCAGCTCAAGGGGCACTAAATCAGCTATTAGGGCACCAAGCAAGCTCGGAAGGATTAGACGAACTCAGAGGGCATTATATAGGTTCAGGAGGCACAATTAATTTGCTCAGTGGGGCACTCGATTGACTCAGGGGCACCAGATCAGCTTAGAAGGCAAGTAATCAGCTCAAGGGGCCAAGACCAGCTGAGAGGCCACGAGATGAGCTGAAGGAGCACCAGATTAGCTTCACCCGTACGATTATTGGCGACGATGAGGCATTAGGTGGACACATACTAGGTCCCCATACTCTTCCCGGGTGCTTGGAAAGGCAACAGAATGCCCTAGCTGACCGGAAAAGGTGTTAAGTCTTCCAACAATAGTTTCAATCGCTACATGAAGTCCAGTTACATCTAGGTTCAACGGCGTAGGGCACTAAATTTCGAGTTTCACGGCCCAAATTGGGTACACCACCTGGCAATCAAAAGAGCACCCCGGCAGTGATGGGGGTACGTGCCCCCTGGTTGCACCCCTGTACAGTAGATCAACTCCTGGAGGCATTAAATAAGCTCAGGGGGCCCGGATCAGCTCAAGGGGTACTAAAACAGTTAATAGGGCATCAGGGAAGCTCGGAGGCATCAGACTAAATCAGAGGGCATTATATAGGCTCAGAAGGCACACTTATTTTCTCAGGGGGCACCAGATTGACTACGCGGGCACCAGATCAGCTCAGAGGGCACATGATCAGCTCCAGGGAGCACCAGATGAGCTCCGCCCGTACGATTATTGGCGACGATGAGGCATTATATGGAAACGGATTATGTGCCTTTACTCTTCTCGGGTGCTTGGAAAGGCGACAGAATGCCCTAACTGACCAAAAAGGCACTTAATTGTCAAACAATAGTTGAAATCGCTAAATGCAGTCTGGTTCCATCTAGGTTCAGCGACGTAGGGCACTAAATTTCGAACGGCATGGCCCAAAGGGGGTACACCACCTGGAAATCAAAAGGGCACCCGGCACCAATGGGGGGCACGTGCCCCCTTTGCCCCCCTGGACAGTAGATAAACTCTGGGAGGCATTAAATAGGTTCAGGGGGCCCGGATCAGCTCAAGGGGCACTAAAACAGCTAAAAGGTCACCAGGCAAGCTCGGAGGCATCAGACTAATTTAGAGAGCATTATATATGTTCAGAAGCTCACGATTATTTTCTCAGGGGGGCACCAGATTGACTACGAGGGCATCAGGTCAGGTCAGAAGGCACATGATCAGCGCCAGGGGCCAAGCTTAGCGCTCAGGGGGCACCAGATGAGCTCAAAGGGCACCAGATTAGCTCTGCCCGTACGATTATTGGTGACGATGAGGCATTATCTGGAAACGGATTGCGTGCCTATACTCTTCCCGGGTGCTTGGAAAGGCGACAGATTGCCCTAACTGACCAAAAAGGCACTTAATTGTCAAACAATAGTTTAAATCGCTAAATGCAGTCTAGTTCCATCTAGGCTCAACGGCATAGGGCACTAAATTTCGAGCGGCACGGCACAAAGAGGGTACACCACCTGGCAATCAAAAGGGTACCCCGGCACCGATGGGGGGGCACGTGCCTCCTGTGCCCCCCTGGCTGCGCCCCTGTCTAGCCCCAACTTATCCATTTATCCACCCCTTGCGGTCAGCTCGGGTGTGCTTTTGTCGACGCGGCCACCGTAATCCCATTACCGCCCGGCCTCCGCCAGGGTGCATTTTACTAGCTGGTGTCCGCCAGCTCGCCGAAATAGGGGAGAGAGGGGAGGAGGACGCGTGGCCGCGGATGACAATGCGAAATCGGGTGAGTTGCCACTCCAGTAGTACGTACTCCATGACCATGTTATTACCCTGGTATGCTGTATGCTTTAGCTACCTACTTGTTGCGACGTGCCTGCTTATTTATTTTGCTTGCCTTCGAAAGAAGTGGCGCTAAAAACTACATTTGTCGCCAAGGTAATAGAAAGAATCGACGCCCCCCGAAAGGATTTGGCGCCCCCAGGGCCAAGTGGCTCCCCGGGGAGACAAACGGGGCACCCCACCCTCCGTTGCCACCGCTTTACCCCTTGATTTTCTTAATCATATTTTTTTCACGATTGTGGGCTCCGTTGCCCCCAAGCTTCGGGCTTGATCCGGCCCTGGATTCCCCCCTTCACGATCTGCGGTTCTGAATCTGCCCGTAGAACTAGGGGGCTTGAGCCTCCCTAGCTTCCTTGTATCGCCAATGCTTAGACCCGTTGTCCAGGGGGACGAAACAAACATTTGCCCCCCACCCTCTGTTGCCCCCGCTCCCCCTACCCCTCTGTTGCCCTAAGGCACTGGCGGATCCAGGGGGCAGTAGGGCATTCGCCACCCAAAGCCCCCGATTTTTTCCGATTTTTACCGAATTTCTTCAAAAACCATATGTTTCACGATTCTTTTCCCGTTGCCCCCCCAAACCGTCGGACTGCATCCGCCTCTGGCCTAAGGTGGCCCGCGGCGGAAAACGGAGCAATTGCCCCTTGCCCCAGCCCTCCATTGCCACCGCTTTACCGCAATTTTTTTTTTTTTTTTTTTTTTTTTTTTTTTTTTTTTTTTTTAAAATTTTTTTTTTTTTATTTATTTTTTTTTTTTTTTTTTTTTTTTTTTTTTTTTTTTTTTTTTTTTTTTTTTTTTATATTTAAAAATAAATTGGGAATTTTTTTTTTTGTTTTGGGGGGGATTTTTTTTAAATTTTTTTTGTCGATTTAAAAAAAAACTGTATGTTTTCACGATTTTGGGCTGCGTTGCCCCTGTCGTTTTTATAACACACGCTATTTCGGGTATCTCCCGAATCGGCGGATTTTTCATCAGCTGGCCTGAAATTGTTCTGATATCACATGATTTGGCCGCCCTGATTTGTCGCGTGTTGTGAACATTGCTGTGAATAGTCGCAGCCGAGCCATGGAATAAAGATACCTGGAACGGAAGGCTCGTTGATTTCTGGGATGTTTTTGTGAGAATTGGGTAAATAGCCAAGAACATTAAAATATAGACGGCAGTTAAATATTCAACAAAAAACAGGCCTTTGCGCGTGCCTTACTTCAACCAAGAGGAAACAGCTACTACTGAAGTATTATTTATCCAATATAAACCTAAATAATTGCATAATAGCCATAAAATATGAATGCAAAATCAGCGTGAGCCCCGATTCGAACCCGGAACACTAGGATTGCTAGACAAGCATGCTGCCAACTGCGCTATTGAGCGACGAAATTACCATTATGAAGATGAAAAGTTCCCCGCGCGGGATTCGAACCCTGGATCTTTCGCTTACTACATGAGCGTTAAAAACACCGCGCTATTACGGCGCTAAGCTGCGCGCGCTTAAAACATGTAATAATACAAGTTGAGCTGCAGTATCAGATTCTGATTTCCCCTGCGCATTGCTCTGAGATTTTAGGTATTCCGTGCCTAGAATTTATTTTAGCGGACGCACCACATGTTGGGATTTCCGAAATGCATGGTCGTTTTCCTGTGCAAGCCACGGTTTATAAGTTATGCATTAAAGTCATCGGCCACCACATATCCCATAGACTTTACATTGGTCCTTACCGAGCCATGGATAACTGTACAGTAGTCCATGACCGAGCTTTACTTACCCACGGTTTCTATAGATACTTACCGAAGGATTTTTTTCATGTCCTAAGATTGGCAGTTTGGTTTGTCTGTTTGGCCTTTTAGTCCGTCCCAAAGCGGGTCGGGTTGGGTGGGACTTAACGGCGGAAAAGACGTGCGGAAAAGCCCATACTCCGCAACCATAGCAGCTAGAGACTTACGGTTTTCACCAAAAAATTTCAAAAAATCTAACTAAGAGGTTTTTCTGAGTTTCATAACTTTCCTTACATTAACAACAACGTTATAACGTAAAACGTTACTTTTTGGCCTGCGGAAAAGCCCATACTCCGCAACCATAGTAGCTGGCGACTCGCCGTTTTCACTAATAGAATCAGCGTGGTCCAAAACGTGGTATTCTTGAGTTTCATGTTGATCCCACGGTAAATAACAACGTTATAACGTAAAACGTTACTTTTGGCCCTGCGGAAAAGCCCATGCTCCGCAACCATAGTAGCTGGCGACTCGCCGTTTTCACTAATAGAATCAACGTGGTCCAAAACGTGGTATTCTTGAGTTCCATGTTGATCCCGCGGTAAATAACAACGTTATAACGTAAAACGTTACTTTTGGCCCTGCGGAAAAGCCCATGCTCCGCAACCATAGTAGCTGGCGACTCGCCGTTTTCACTAATAGAATCAGCGTGGTCCAAAACGTGGTATTCTTGAGTTTCATGTTTATCCTGCTGTAAATAACAACAGTATAACGTAAAACGTTACTTTTGGCCCTGCGGAAAAGCCCATGCTCCGCAACCATAGTAGCTGGTGACTCACCGTTTTCACTAATAGAATCAGCGTGGTCCAAAACGTGGTATTCTTGAGTTTCATGTTGATCCCGCGGTAAATAACAACGTTATAACGTAAAACGTTACTTTTGCCCTGCGGAAAAGCCCATGCTCCGCAACCATAGTAGCTGGTGACTCGCCGTTTTCACTAATAGAATCAGCGTGGTCCAAAACGTGGTATTCTTGAGTTTCATGTTGATCCCGCGGTAAATAACAACGTTATAACGTAAAACGTTACTTTTTGCCCTGCGGAAAAGCCCATGCTCCGCAACCATAGTAGCTGGTGACTCGCCGTTTTCACTAATAGAATCAGCGTGGTCCAAAACGTGGTATTCTTGGTTGCGGAGCATGGGCTACTATGGTTGCGGAGCATGGGCTTTTCCGCAGGGCAAAAGTAACATTTTACGTTATAACGTTGTTATTTACCGCGGGATCAACATGAAACTCAAGAATACCACGTTTTGGAACACGCTGATTCTATTAGTGAAAACGGTGAGTCGCCAGCTACTATGGTTGCGGAGCATGGGCTTTTCCGCAGGGCCAAAAGTAACGTTTTACGTTATAACGTTGTTATTTACCGCGGGATCAACATGAAACTCAAGAATACCACGTTTTGGACCACGCTGATTCTATTAGTGAAAACGGCGAGTCGCCAGCTGCTATGGTTGCGGAGTATGAGCTTTTCCGCAGGCCAAAAAGTAACGTTTTACGTTATAACGATGTTGTTAATGTAAGGAAAGTTATGAAACTCAAAAAACCTCTTAGTTAGATTTTTTGAAATTTTTTGGTGAAAACCATAAGTCTCTAGCTGCTATGGTTACGGAGTATGGGCTTTTCCGCAGGTCTTTTCCGCCGTTTAGTCCCACCCGTCGGGTTTGCATTGAGGTCTCCATTCCAGGTATCTCTATTCCATGGCCGAACCGGCCCCCCTCCAGCAGCAAGCGCAGACCACCAGATTTGACGTCACACCTTTTAGAGTATAAGACGGGAAAATTAAATGGTTAAATATCTAATTTTTTTGCAAAAGGAGGCCCAGAATCGAAAATAAATGTTTATCCATCGCATTTGGCATAAACTTGATTACCGTGTATTCTCACAAATTCGTATGCAGGAAAAGCCATTAGTAGCAGTTCAACACATGGCTCAACGGTGAAAGAATTCCTCTACGTCTGTGTGACGTCACTTGGGCTTTAATGAATCCCACTTGAGCATACCTTTTAGTAAAGTCATATTTTGCCGGATCAAGTGCCGGGGGTTCCGTTGATTGAGAAAAGAGCCGTTGAGGGAAGCCGGCTTGTCATTCACGTTTTATCCGTGACACAACACGCAGATGTAATATTAAATATTGTTGATGAGTAGTTTTTGACAGAAAAGGCGATTAAAACACTGGGGAGGTATGCACCAGGGTACTTTAACTGCAGACGGGGTCTGTATGCACTGCTGTTTCCAACTATTAGATCCTGATGAATTTTCTTTTCAATCAAGCAATTGTTTCGGATGCCGTCCAGTACCCATAGTAGCCAAAGAGAACGTTTTTCCTACAATTTAAAGTGATTTTGATCCTAGTACCCACCATTTGTGGGTATGTTTGGGTTTTGTCACTGAGGTTCTATATAGCCGAGTGAAGGAATATGAAGTATGTGTGAAAATGTGGTTTCCAAACAACGAAATTTAGAATCAGGGCCAGTTCTGTGGTGTGTGAATGTGAGTGTGCACATTATTTTTGCTCTTTCATCCAGTTAAATTGATACTTCTCTCATCTGATAAAGTTGGAAATTGTAATCAGGGAGGCAATGAAGTAAATGATATTTGCTTGAAAGTTCCAGTTATGTTTTGTCTCAAATTTTAGTGTAATAATAATCTTAGTAAATAATGTTTGGGGCTTATTGACACACACACACACTGCCAGGGTCATATGGCTCACTAACTTCGGAGCACTTTGCTAAAGGCGGCTATTGCTCTGAAAAATTTTCTATACAAACGGTGACATTCTAATGCATTTTTAGGGTAGTATGGAACATATTGCTAGTATTTAGCACACTTGCCAGTGTCAAATCCCTGAAAACATGCACTAAATTACCCGGAGAAATCGCGGCATATTCACGGTAACAGCTCTGAGCAAAGCGTAGAAATGAATGATGATTTTGTTGTTTACGTCTTCTGCCCAGCCAGGCATGTTATAAAGTAAATATTTTCGGGAAGAAAACATCATATACAATAATTAGAAACAATCAAGTGTTTAACAATATTTGTTTTGCAATTTTTATGCTGCAATTACATATATATCTTTCAAATGACATATTTTTACGAACTGCTGCAGTACTACTTTCATACACTCAAACTGTCTGAAATAGGCGGATCAAGTTCAGTGTGTGTGGTATGTAGAGATGGCGAAGATCTAGCAATGGCAGAGGAAGAAAAGTCTGACCTGACCTGACCTAACCTAACCTCGATTTAGCAAGCCGGCCTCCGGTGACCTAACCTGTGGTGCTAACTATCGCCTGCGTCGGCAGCGGCATTGCCGGGCGGAGCCAGCGAATGCCACAGCCTCCCCAGGAACTCACCTGATGCTCGCTTCGCTCGCATGTCTGCTAGCTTTGCTCGCCGCCTGTCCTGATTCTCTAGCCTTCCCCCTCTTTTCTCCCCCATTGGACTTTCACAGGCTTTAAATATTGCATCTCTAGTTGGTGTTCATCCGCTAGCTTCCCCAGCTACTTTATTTATTGGAAAACAAGATAAGTTTTTGGATTTCACATTCCAGTCGCCAATATGTAATAGAGTGAGTCCTGCTGATTAAAGTGGTACCACATTTTCATTGGAAATATTTATATCAACATGCCACTATAAGCAAAGTTCTCCATAGCTTCTTCCCTGTTGGAAGGGTTTGTCGGGAGCTAGCTTGCTCCTTGTTCAGGGAGGCCACCAGTCCTTAAACCCGGGTTGGCTGGGTGGAAACCTATCTAATACATAGATCCTCATATCTTAGTTTCAGATAAACTACATTCCCATTTTAGTGTATTTTGCTTGATCCTGCTTGGTTCTGGTCCAGGAATATTTACAGAGTGTAGCCTTTGGTCCCAGCTTTAGTCCTGCTGAGACTAGGTTTGGTCCCAGCGCCTGGACAGTGGGACTGAAAAGTCCTGCTTCTATTCTCCATGTCTTTTCATCTTCAAGCATGGTGGCTGCTCCAGGTGTACAGTACCTATGTGGTTTCACACCAATCAGTGCCCATTATTTGGTTGTGTGATCAGGAGCAATGTTTAAAGGCATATTTAATGTATATTTCATTGTGTTATTTTGAACTGCAACCAGTAATAAATTGGATAAGATGGTAGTTTGTTTCATAAAATGCAGAAAAATATACATGTTCTAATGTGCAACCAGTTCATTCCAGAATGGAATTGCCCATTCCAAATATAGGCCCTAGCCATGTTCCATCTGTTGGTATAGTTTTGTCTGTATCAATCAGTATGTAGTGTTGCTCTTACATCACAGGACTGTAGCCTCTCCCCAGGAACTACTCTTGGAGGTTTTACAAGTTAACAGTCTGCTGTTGTGCTGCTGAAAAAAACAGTAACAGTACAACATCGGCAGCCTACTATTTTGTGATTGGTAGATAAGTATCATGTTCATTTATGTTTGGTTAGCACATACTAGAGGTGGTTGTGGCACTGATGTTTCTTTTCTGGAGGAGAGGTTGGAGTTAAAGGCCCTGGGTTAGAGGGCCTACTGACAGGCAGGTCAGGGCAAAGGCTTTTACATATAGTTACTTTATTAACATTGAGAAGGCATATATATTTTTAATTAATTATTTGAAAGAAGTTATTGGATGTATTTGCTCTTATTCATGAATTTCTTCCTGAACTCTTTTATGAGTCAGGTGAGCTAATAGCAGACATAATAAATAAATGCCATATTTTTGGCAATACCCTCTTTTTCCTTGCTGTGACCAGTTACTGTGTCATTGCTGTGCAAGTATACTCTAGTGGAACTCTAGTGTGTCTAATAACCATAAGTGAACTGTGGAGAGGCTTGAAAATCTGATAATTTCATGAAACTTGGAAAGGAATATGAGCCAATATCTTTGAAGAATACTTAGGTACCAGCACCTACATACCCATATCAGTTTGGTCGGAGGCCTCAGTAGAGATGCTTGGATATTGTTGGTTACAGTCACCCTAAATTTGATTTTGACCCTCCTTAGACTCCATATAACTGTGTCAGTGTTAGGCTATCTGGGGTTCTGTACTCCCTAGACATTAAAATAAAAATCATGGCAGAAAGTCAAAATAAAAAAATCAATGTCATCTTTTGTCAGCTATCATCTTTTGTTGCCATGCCAAATGACCATACAACTCTATCTTCGTAATCTTAGTTTGGCATTGATATGTGTCAAACAGGTCCAGAAAGAGACATGCTAAGAAAGTAATTCCCAACTATCTTAGTGCGCCTCTGCGCCTTTTCCCTTCCCTCTCTGCCTGAGTATGCCTCCGCATTTTTCTCTTCCTTCCCCGGTTGGCTGAGCACACCTCTGAACTGCCCGTGTTCTTCAATCCCCTGGGCACAGCTCTGTGCTTTTTTTCCGTTTCCGGGCTGCCTGATAACGCCCCTGAACTTTCCTCCCTTTCCTTACTGCCTGAGTGCACCTCCGCGTCTTGTTTCGCCCTCCATAGATGCCTGAGGACTCCTCTGTGCCTTACCTCCATCCCCGGCTGTCTTAGTACGCCTCTGTTCTTTCCTCCCCTTACCCGACTGTCTGAGCCCAACTCAGCACCTATCCCAGTTCTCCAAATCCATGAGCACGCCTCTACGTCTGTCTCTCCCTTGCTCGGCTGCGCGAGCAAGGCTAATCCCCACACCCGGATTCCTGGGCACGCTTTTGCCAACTGCACCCCCCTTCCTAGCTGTCTTAGCACGCCTGTGTCCTCCGTTCGTTTTTTCCCAATAGTCTAAGGACATGTCTTTTTGACCCTTTTTTCTACGTACGCTTTTTTTGGCATGTGCGATGGGTTGGACCAACAGTTTTAGTGTTGTTGGCTAATTTTTCTTATCTTTGTGAGGGTAGATAGTGACGTCTTGCTGACGGTGAATTGCATCTGATTTCCTACTAACATACTTCATTCTTTGATAATTTTTTCTTGGGTCGTGGCGTGAACACTCACTCTAAATCTCCTCTGGTTTATTTTGCGTCACTTTCGTTTAGCTTGCCTCGTTTAGTGTGGACCTTGATGCGCCGCCGAAGTGCAAATACATCTTCAAAAACTAAGTGGATGCAACCCAAGCACAGTTCTTCCGATTATTCAGAACGGGATATGGACATGACATCTTGGATTTCCTCCAAAAGCTTCTTGAAAATGGAGTTGCCTAATCTGACGCACTTGGCAAGGTAGGGAAATTTCTCCCTCTCTGACTTCGATACGAATTGAATTGAATGTCCCAAGATGCAGTAACTTTTCCTTGAGTGCATAACCAATGCTTGACAGATAACTATGCCTTTAAAAGTAATTTGCAAACGTAACATATTTTTTAGCTTATTTGCTTTTAATATCGGCGGCCATAAAATTCTTAAGTTTGATCGAGCTAAAACTGGAGACTGGGTTCATCATCAGGGCCAATGAATATCCTATTCACAGATTTCAAAGATAATTGAAGAGCCTTGGCCGTGAAATTTCCCACATGTGATGTTAGAGCACCATGAAACAGCATGACCTTGCAAGACGTAGATTGCACACGTGTTATGAACTAGCGCATGTTTAATGTACGAAGTGTTGTATAATCTGCACTCCCCCCTGCTATAACACACGGGAGTACTCTGTCCGCCTATGCTCGGCTAGTCGCCAGTGGCGCACGTTGGCGTCTCCGGTTGCGGCTGCTGAGTGGGTTGCTTGCGCCTGCAGGCGATGCTGAGTCGCGCCGTGCGTCGCTGGGCCGCTCGAGGCCCGCCGCTGACCCGTATCGTTACAGCTCAGTCCCGCCTGCAGTGTCACCTCTCTGCCTCCAGTATGGACAGAGACAAGTTCGCTCTGCCGGAACGATACAAGAACACGGAGCATAATGTCTGGTGAGATATAGAGAGACGGAGCGCAGTGTTTGGTGAGATATAAGTATACGGAGCACAGTGTCTGGTGAGATATAGAGACATGGAACACAATGTCTGGTGAGATGTAAGAACACGAGGCACAATGTCTGGTGAGATATGGGGACGTGGAGCACAGTGTCTGGTGAGAAATGATGCCGTTCTGTTCCTACTGTTCACAACAAAACCATGCCACCAGTATTTTTTACTAAACATTATCTGGACGAGAAATTAATTCAGTTCAGTGTTCGCTCAAATTTGTAAAGAATAAGGTTCAGAAGTAAATTGAACCCTGGCGTAATAACTTCCTCAAGTTTATTTTAATAATTCGACCATCCATACCGTCAGCATGGTTTTATCAAGCCGCTCTTGCCGCGATCCGTTCCCCGGCGTTTTCTGATGTCCGTTGGGTGTTGCCTCTACGCAGGGTGGAGTTTATTCAGCTGGCGCTGGAGAACAAGCCTCTGAACCTGGGCCAGGGCTTCCCCGATTACGGCTGTCCCAGTCACGTGACCGAGGGTCTGGCGGCGGTGATGGCCGACAAGAACCTGCTGCTCAACCAGTACACCCGCGGATACGTGAGTCCCCGGCATGAGCCTATCATACGTGACCAGAGGCCTCGAGCACGCCGATGAAGGGAAGGTTCGGTGAAGCTCATCATCTAAGGGGGCAATACTAGCGATGTGCCTCTCCTTGTGCCCTGGTAGGTGGTCAGCTCGGCGACTTTGCCGCTCGCTCCGGACGGTGTGGAAAGTTGCGCGGGCTCCTAGAACTATACCTGTACGGATAATTACACCTACCTTATCTGAAGTAACCGAAATCACCGTGGGGCGTAAGTCTGGGTATTATTGGTGGTCGATTTTGCCAGTAAAAGGGTGTGCCGCCTACCGATTTTAATCGGCGAAAACGGGAAAAATTACCAAAAGTGGTTGGAACATTCCACGACGTCGCAATATGCGCGACGGTAGATTTTACACCCTCATGTCTTCAATTTGCCTTATACTGTCTGTGGTGCTATCGACAGGTCAGCACCCGTCTGTGACAATTTTAGGTCCCTAGGTGCACCAGTCCGGGAGTTATCTCTTCAAGCAACTTTAAACTTTGTGTGTGCTACAGTTTCTTCTACTGGTATTTTATCGGGTTACATGGTTCAGGCAATGATAAATAGGCAACACTATTTATGAAAAGGTTTGTATGAGCCATGAAACACCTCGATAATAATTTTCAAGTATTTTATTTTTCCGTGAAAAAGTTGGAATTAGTCAAGTAATCTAAGTAATTGTGAAAATATGTTCTTCAGCTTGGGTTTGGAAACTGACACTAACACGTAAAATTGCGTAAGTCAATGTATTAAAGGGAGATACGCGAAAAAATTATCACTGCGGTTGATTGCTATTTGAAAAAATCCTGATTACGAAACTATCAATTATTTTTGTATATTCGGCAAAATTTTGGGAAGCCACTCTCTTATTATCGAAATAAGTTAACAGTTCCGATAAAATGCTGAAACCTTCACCCATCACTTACTTTTCGAAAACTATTTAAAGTTGAAAAGCAATGTTTTTTTGTAATACAAATGTCTGTTCTCGTGTATTTGTATTTGAATTAATTTTAAAAAGGTTTTAAAAACTACAAAATGAATTAGTTTGCCCTAGAAACGGAAAAAGCATAATTACTCAGGTCTTCAGCGGTTTCGTACCTTGGATCTTGAGTCATTTTCTGCTTCAGCCCCAGGATGACAACTTTTGCGTCAGATAGGTCACGTGACCCCGGTTTGAGAATTCCAAGGCTCCTGATTGGTTAATTGTGATTTCTTTTAAGCCCTATATTCTGTTTCAAAAGAGCTTTGGAATGTTGTTTTTCTAAAGTAATTTTTTTCTGTAGTAGTATTAAGTTCTACATCACTGTTTAGGATAGATATTACCTAATTCTTAGAGAAATTGATAGCCTTAGCCGTGTGTACGTCATATACACCGATATGAGGTGTACCGGTAAAGTCGTCTAGAAATGTTGACTTTGAGAGCAATTTTAAGGCATTTGCAGGCCGAATTTGCAAAAATGAGAATAGGACTTCTGAAACAACTTTTTGTGACCTTTTGATCTAGCCATTAAAATTTTTTCGCGTATCTCCCTTTAAGACCGAAAGTAAAAACCGTAGATTTAGAAACACGAAAAACAGCAGTATCTACCGGAGGTTCACGCCGGTGGCGCACCCTGCGCGATGCGCAAGACACGCTCGCCTCTCCCCATGCCACTGACGCCGCGACTTGGATATGAAGGCGATCTTTGAGAGAGCATGGGAGTGGGTATTCTCAAAATACATTTGTTCGTACGTTTGTCCACGTTGGGAATATCAAAGCAAAATAACTCATAAAAGGGATATTCCACGATCATTGGACAGACTGAGTAATCAGATTTACACTTACATGACACGGACTTTACGGAAATATTAGTTCTGGGGCTATTGGCACAAATACTCCCGTGATTATTTCATTCCCCTGTGATCAGGTGTGTTGAAATTAGAGCCACCTGCGATTTTACAATACTATAGGAGCAGTGCTATTTTTTATGGCACTTCTCTGCGAGGCATCCAACATATGTACAGATTATGCGCGATTGCTTACAGAGAGCCCAACCAAATATGGGCACATGGATTTCAAAAGAATACTTTTAAACGAACAAAACTATCAGATGGATATAAATAGTCTCAGTTTCAGCACGTTTGCCTTCGCACATGTCTACGAAAGCGTGCTCATTTGACGGAGCCTTGTCTGTGTCTATGTCATTCATAAAGCGAGTGATCATTTTATTAAGAGTGTAGTTCAAGCGTTTAGAACAAAAGAAGTGCTTAAAAGCCGCCTACGCGGCTCCACCCGGCCCCTTTGTTGTAGTGGCTCGGACGGTATCAGTTTTTGAATACTGGTAAACATTTAGAGTAAAATAATCACTGGTTTAATAAAAAAACGTCGTAGCTAAAGGAATTTCCTCCCATTTGAGTGTGTTTTGCGGTGACGTTGGAAAATAAAAACTCTTGTATTATTTGTGAGTAAAAAACTTGAGATTGGCTTTTTAAGCTCCTGCATAGTGGGTTTCGTCAATCCATTGCTGCATATGGTTTGAGATAAGTCCTTCGTTAAAAAAACAGCAACAAAAATATCACTTCATAGGGATGCTGTTAATTCGCCGGGCGGTATAATTTCTGAACTCGCTTATCAGAGAGGGCTGAAAACACTAAAAGCGTGTTCCCGGATTCCATTAGCCCTGGCAAGGGAGTTTAGCAAAGGTTCTATCTGGAAATAAGGCTGGACTGGGCTATCGAAATGCTAACGAACGCCCAAAAACTGTAGCGCATTTGATACACCCTAAGCTTCAGCGCACCCAACTCGGTGACTGCCGCGCCAACATCGCTCACCGTTTCCAGGGTCACCCCCGACTGGTCAACACTCTGGCTAAGCTGTACAGCGGCCTGCTGAACCGACCTCTCGATCCTCTCAATGAAGTGCTGGTGTCCCAGGGTGCCTACGGCTGCCTTTACAACGCCATTCTGGGCCACGTCAACCCCGGAGATGAGGTGAGATGCAGAACCACGCGGTCAAGGGGCACCACCCTCTGAAGTGCCCTACTTTGGGCGCCTACCACAGGAGCAGGTTACCTCAATATGTTTCGACAAAGGGTTTGAAAAGGCATTGTGGTCCTTGGGCTTTGTGGTTCTTGTCCTGGGCTGACGTGATTTGGTCATTTACCATAAATTAACCCATAATTCCGCAAAAATGCCTTTTTATTTTATTATTCTCCAAAGGTAGAATTTGGAGCATAAGAAGAGTAAAATCCACTTATTGCACCCAAAAGTATCAGAGCACTAGTTTTTAATTGACTCCGGCAATTTTCCGAAGTCACCATGCAATCGTTTTTCCTTTTTTGGTTGCGCGTTAACTCCATTCGTATTTAGAGTTACAGAAAAGAAAGTTGGATCTCAACTAAAACCGAATTGAATTTCTCTAATTGTGTTTATTAAATTTTGTCCTTACCACCCTGTGACCTTATTTTGAAAAGATGAACCTAGCCCGTGGTAAAGTTAAATTTATATTTTCATCTCCAGGCAGGTGATGTGATCGTTAGATCTGTATAGTCCAACTGATGCTCGGCCGGCAGGTGATCATCATTGAGCCGTTTTTCGACTGTTACGAGCCGATGGTGCGTATCGCCGGCGGTAAGCCGGTGTTCGTGCCGCTGCGGCCTCGCACTGGCGCCCCCTCCTCTTCGGACTGGGCGCTAGACCCGGCCGAAATGGAGGCCGCCTTCTCCGACAAGACCAAGATGATCATCCTGAACACGCCGAACAACCCGCTGGGCAAGGTGTTCACGCGTGCCGAGCTGGAGTGGCTGGCCTCGCTGTGTCGGTCCCACGACGCGCTCTGTCTCTCTGACGAGGTCTACGAGTGGATGGTGTTCGAGGGCGAGCACGTGCGGATCGCCGGCCTGCCGGGCATGTGGGAGCGCACCATCACGGTTGGCTCGGCCGGCAAGACGTTCAGCGTCACCGGCTGGAAGCTGGGCTGGGCGTACGGGCCGGCGCCGCTGATGCGCAACCTGCAGGTGGTGCACCAGAACACGCTCTACACATGCAGCACCCCGCTCCAGGTTGGCTGTTTACCAGTGCTCGTGAAGGGAGACCTGGATGTTCAAGCTTCATAGTTAGTCGGGGTGATTGAGATGGTGATGTTTGATAGGGGATTCTGTCTGTGGAACAGATTGCTGTAAATCACCAAAGAATCTTTCGCTTCGGGGAACAAAATCGGCACACATACAAGTGAAGGATTTGCTCTTTAGATAAAACCTGCTAGGGAGATAACATTTCAGGATGGTGACCACTTGTAAACTTAGTGGTGGTCGTCTTAAAAAAATGATCGTCATTTTGAAATTTATTTGGCTAACGGGTTTTCACAGGAGCAATCCCCAAGAGTATCTGTGCCAATATTGGTGTTTGGTACCACAAATGAATAATCGTTACAACCATAGAGATCAACTATTACTACTAGAGAGGAGCTGCCTATCAAAATCCCTATACCCGGTTGAAGAAAATTGAAGCTGAAATCTGGCTTTTATTAAGTCAAAAATATCATCTTCAGGCGCTCGTGCACTTGATATACGTCATTCCCAGCGGAAAATTTCATCAAATTTTCGGTAGAAGGCTTAAGAATACCACACCTAATTCATAAATTATTCAGATGTATTGTGTCCTTTTTCTTCCTTTAAAACATACCTATTCCATTTACGCGGCCATGATCACTATCGCACCTGCCCCGTCAGACGCATGTTAACACTTCGTCGTCCTTCATCGTCTCCATCATATGTTTGTGGGACGAATATTTCTTAGACCATTTTTGAAAATTTCGGTAGGTGAGGAAGGGGTCATATAATACAGTTCTCTTGGGTCAAGCTGTATCTTCCAAAATATCCCTATGATATGTATAAAACAAGTTTTATTTGAAAGCTTATTCATTTTTTATCTATTATATCTATTATTTTCTTTTCGGTTTGAAGAAAACCATATACTAATTATAAAAAGTGAAACAAAGTCAACATTTTCATCATGCCCCCACTAATGGATACGTTATTACTGGTCACGGGGCAAGCTGTAGTGCACGAATATTGTCTTATAAAACTGATCAAAAACATGTACTAAACTTCAGAAATATTTTGTACCGGGACAACGTCAGTGGTACTGGTTGGTGTTGGTCTTCGGTTGTACTAGTCCACCTTGAGTCCCCTTTTCTCGTGTTGTGTTTTGGTCCTCCTCTTCTCAGAGTACGGTGTCGTTTTCCTCTGTCTAGTGGTCTGCTTTACCATCGTGGACCAAACAATTTTACGTTCAGTAATCGGTGTTATATTGAACTGAAATTAGATTGTTTATTTAAATGTATACCCATGCTGTCTGTATGAAGACAAAATACACACACCAGGAAAATCGTGCTAGGCTGAAACGACGCCGATCCATTCTTGGCCTGAATCAAAGTTCTTAAGTCACTGTGTGGTCGCCAGACCACAGGAGATGCGTCCGCTTGGGCAGTCGAGTCAGAAGTCTTCCCCCAGGGGTGGAAATTTGTGGCTTTGTTCAGGCAAACAGATGATGGATTGGTGATAGTCCAGCTACCACTTCTTCTTACACCAGTACGTACACAGTACTTTTCCCCGACATAATACTTGTACCATGGTACCATGACGTACCGTGGCACGCCTGCCTGGGAGGACCTCCTAATCACATACCCGTGGCAATGTATTGTAAATTGCAAGGCCATCTAATATCGATGTATCTATGCTGGTCACGGCCCGCTGATATTGAAAGTGACTCACAATGACAGAAAAGGCATCTAAAACAAAGAACCGTGAGCAGGCAAACACTGGCGAGCCGACCAATAGTGAAACAGAACTGCAGATGTAAACTGGAGGAGCAATGTACAATGTATTTCTTACAATGTGACCAAGCTGCGAAAAAAATCACAGACGTAACTTCGAAATTTTTGAGCATTAGTGCATGGTTCACAAAAATTTTTAATCAATTAAATTCAACAAAGTCAATTTACAATTATTAAATTACTTTTTTGGCGTCGTGGATTCCCAATTAGTTCCCTGCACCGAATTGTTACGCCAATCTTTGGGTCGCGACTGCCGACAACCCTTGGCTTATTTCACACGCGTGCTGAAGGTATTCTGCGAGTTAAGGCTCCATCCAGGGGCGCAGTCAGGGGGGAGCACTTTGCGATAAAACTGTTGTTTGACAGTTTGGTGCCTTTTTGGTTAGCTAGGGCATTCTGTCGCCTTTACAAGCACCCGAGAACAGTATAGGCACGTAATCTGTTTCCAGCTATTGCCTCATCGTCGCTCATAATCGTACGGGCGAAGCTAATCTGGTGCCCCTTGAGCTCATCTGGTGCCCACTGAGCTGGTCTTGGCCCCTTGAGCTGATTATGTGCCCTCTAAGCTAATCTGGTGGCCCCTGAGTCAATCTGGTGCCCACTGAGGAAATCTGGTGCCCTATTAACTGTTTTAGTGCCCTTTGAGCTGATCTGGCCCCCTGGACTGATCTCATGCCTCCTGGAGCAGATATATTCCTCCCTGAGTTGAACTAATGCCCCCTTGATTGATCTGGTGCCTCATTAATCATCATTTTACCTCCTCAACGCCTCAAATGCCCTCTGAGCTAGTGTGGTGGCCCCTGAGCTAATATGGTCTGACTTGGCCCTCCTGGGTTGATTACGTGATTTCCTAAGCCGCTCTAAAGCCCTGAACTGAGTTGGCCCTACAGAGGCTGATAAGGGCCCCCTAGCTGATCTGGGTCCCGAGCTGGTTTGGGACCACTGATCTGATCCCTTCTCCCCGAAGCTGATCTGGTGCCCTTTGGGCCCATCTGGTGTCCTATTGGCCTGGCAGCCCCCTGGCCCACGTGGTGTCCCCTGGGCAGCTCTGGGGCTCCTAGACTGAATGGGCGCCGGCCTGGTTAGGGATCCCTGAGCTGATTTAGTGCCTCTGACTTGATCTTGCCCTTTGGCCTGACTTGAGGCCCCTGAACTGATCTGGGGCCCAAGAGCGGATCTGGGTTCTGGGGGTGCCCTGAGCTGGTATGGGCCGTGGGGGCATCCTGAGCTGGTCTGAGCGCTGAGCTTGTGAGAGCCCCTTAACCCCTTGCCCCGTGGGGAGTGTTTGAACACCCCCTCGGGTTTTTCCGGCGGTACGAATTTGAGGGTGAGGGTGAGTAACGTCAATCTCTCGAAGCAATGGGGAGGTTATTTCAAGTAATGGGTCGCAAGATGTTTTTGAACGTGCGAGTGAATGGCTTTAGCAACGACAGAGGTTGAGCCAAAGGTGCTAGTTTAGAAAATTGAACTCATGGAGTGCGTGAACAAGACTGCCTGCCACCACCAATGCTGGGGACCTTGAAATGTATTATTTAGAATTTATAATTTTGTTGCAAGTTAACCGAGTGTCAGCTTTGCTTACGTTACTTCAGTTCCTCCATTTAAGCAAGAACGTTCGGTCATCAAGAAACTGCCGCTGAGCACCTGGCTAGGGTTACGCGGGCTCTTAACCCTGCAACCAGGAGGTGAGGTTACAGCGCCCCTCTCCGGCTGGGCAGCCGCCGCAAAGAGGAAAAGACAAGAATAAGAAAACAGATGGATTGTTAGTGAGAATAACCCTCGCTCCGGCGGAGGGTTGAACACCCCCTCGGGCTTTTCTGGCGTCACGAAACAATGGTGGCGCGGAGCGCCGCTGTACTTGGTCCACCTTACCCTTGATCAATTTCGAAACGTTTTACAAAATTGTAAGGTTGGTCATCTCCGGTCAGGTCACCAGTGCAGGTCAAGTGACCTTATTTCAAAAATGTTTAAGGTGGCATAAGTAATTCAAACTTATACCACATAATGCACCCACTGAGTACTACAACATAAATTGCGGGATTTTAATATCGACGACCTAAGGTCAGGTACAAATCATGACCTCTCAATTGGAAATCATGGGGAAAACAGGAATGGGGCAATGACACTTCCAAGCCTATCCACTTCTAAGCCAGAACAGTCCAGTGTCTGGCACTTCTAAGCCTACCATGTTCTAGTTCTAACCTATCATAGCCTATTTGAACCAAGTTTTCAGCACCAATTAGTAAAATTTTGCAGGGGGAGCTGCTATCAGTTTTGAGCTATAGGGTATGCCGGTCATCATTGATGTTTTTAAGATAAGCTGGTCTAGCCTAACATCCCTCAAAAGGTGACTAGCTTGTCAAGCAGCTCGAGGTGATCATTGCCGAGTAGGGTTTTGGGACATTTCATCAGTACGTGATATGGGTTTTCCATGGCGTCACAGGTACCCGCACGCTCATAGGATTTAATTTGGAGTGTCCATTCCTAAGTCTGGTGCGGATAGTCTCCCTACGACTGTGTTGGTTTGAAGTGGGCCAGAAGCCGATGTTAGGCTTATGAATAACAAATGGTCGCTGTGGTTGGTTATCCGATTATTTTGGATTTGCTTCCGGATGTGGTTCTGGTGGAGAGCTTTGCTATCACCTCAAGGCCGCCTGAGAGGTGCTATCTCTGAGTTCTAGGGACTTTTGCATCCTGTTGGTCAGGATGATGTGACTTTATTAAGTCACCACTCGTTATCTGAACATGGAGCAAGCTGGCTCCCGAGAAACCCTTCCAACAGGAAAAGAGATGGCGACGCCATATGACCTTAGCAGTAGGTGCGTCTATAAGCCCCCAAAATTATTATTATTATTAAGTCACCACTCGTTCTACAATGCAGACAAACTAGTGTGCAATGGTCGTTCAAACTATTGTGCGACGATTGTGACGGTCGGAAAAACGGTGTAATAAATATAATTCATCAAGCTAATCAATTAGATATATATTTCTATAGTTTTACATAAGCTAATTGAGTTGTCATAGAAAGCAATAATTATACGACTATGAACTTTTTCCAGAAAATTTAATGTACGAGTTACTTGAATGTAAGTTTTTACACCGATTAAAATGAATCAAACTGTCATTTTCATGCAAGAATTATCCAAAAGATTTAGTTCACGAGCGGCCACGGCTCATTTTTCTGGCTCGAAAAAAGCCAGATTTCAACTTCAAGTGGTCACAACATTTGAATAGGCAGTTTCTCTCTAGTAGTAATAGTTAATCTCTATGGTTACAACTATCAGTACCACTATGTTTTAATTGTTGTGAGTGAGATCTGCTCAGCGCTGGTTATGCTACCAACAGCGCTCCTCCCGGGCAGGAGGCTCTGGCGCGCTCTTTTGAGCTAGAAATGGCGCGAATGGGTCGGCCGGAGTGCTACTTCACCTCCCTGGCGGCGGAGCTGCTGTCGAAGCGGGACTACATGGCGCGCTTTCTCTCCGACGCCGGTCTCACTCCCATCGTGCCCGAGGGAGGCTACTTCATGATGGCCGACTGGAGCTCTCTCGGTGAGTCATGGAGCCGCGTCGGGGGTAACTAGGCGGAGATGGCCTGGTCCATGATTGTGCGGGATGATTGGTAGTGCTGCGTTCCTCTTTATCAATGGAAGACATGGGGGATAGGTGGAGGAAATCGTATCCACTGAAGAAGGAAGTTATATACTGCTTAGGATGTCGGCAATAGCTTTTTGTTAGGCTAGCTCTTTGATTAAGTTATATTGTCCTCTAAGATCAAGATAAAGCCCAATACATTGCATCCGTTCTTGATGCGTTTCTTACAAACGCTTCTGTTCCTCCCTGTGTTTGCTGACATAATTAAGATCAGTTCATTTCTTGCAGATAAAAGTAAGATCGATCTGACACAGCACGCTCCGGGGAAGCCCGAGGATCACAAGTTTGTGTACTGGATGGTTCACAACCACAAGTTGCAGGGCATACCGCCCTCAGCGTTCTACTCACCATCGCACAAGAACCTGGGGGAAAAGTATATTCGATTCTGCTTCATCAAGGTAAGGCAGAAGGCAGATCGAATACATGGTGTTTTTTTCGCCTCAGTACGAAGGCGCGATATTACGTGGGCGCTTACCGGTGGGTCGCTTTTTGGCGAAATATATCGGCACTATTTCATATTGAAGCATTGCTTAACCCTCGCCGTTACCGGATGGGTTGTCGCAACCCCCCGCCCCGTCCCCCTAGGTTAGGTTCCCTCTCCCTAAAGTTTTCGGATATGACGTGGAAACGGTCACGATGCAGTTCGCCCTTACACAGCTTACAGGACAATCACCGCGCATCTTTTGAAAAAGAAAGATCCGGGTCATGTCAGGTCGATTCGCGGCTTTTTTCTTCGTTCCAAGTTTCTTCGGACGCAGCTTGAATGAAGATATCCAATGACCTCCTATTTTGACCTATTGCGGCCTTAATTAACATTTTTAACTTGGTTGGTCTTTGAGCCAATGGCTTTGGCGACATCTGAGTGCATTGCCCATTGTATCACCCATTTGAGATTTTTGTAATAAACCCAATTATGAGGTATAAACAGTTTTAAGGTAATGTTTGGAGCAGCTGAATTCTAATTCAGTGTCCATAATTACCCCCTGAAGAGTTAAAACTAGACATCTTGGGCAGCTATGAATTTTGGCCTTCCGTGATATTTGACTTTGAACCCTGTCTGATGCGTTACCTAGATGTCACATAGGTGTATAGTAGGGTGTGTCGTCAATCACAAATGCAGTTGATAATATATAATTATTTTGCGCAAGACTCTAAAATGATGATACCTGAAAGAATTTCGGCTCAAAATTAAAATTCCAGCCTGCGCGAGACACTTTCCTGAAAACCACTGGGTATACCAGCCTTGTCGATTGAACCATAGATGGCGCTGACGGCGGAGCACTTGACGTGTAAACTCCGCGTCGAACCCTGCATATTTGAATGCTGTAAAGGACTCTGAGTACATATTTTATCATTTCTTAGTCTCCTCGCAACCTAAACAGCAGAGAATATTCGTCTCTGTTTACACCAGAAACGTATTTGAGATAGAAATTCTTTAAAATGCAGCCACCTACCGGCCACACTACAAACTAACATACAGTAGCCGTGCCATGGGTTAGGATGAACTAAAATGTACTAATTTTTTTGGATCTTTGGGGAACCTGGGCATTCCCATTCGTAATTGAGAAAACTTTAAATATAGAAGAGGAATGTAGCTTTGAAATAGTTATAACTTTGCCGAAAACGACTCAAAGTTTAGTCACGTCTAACCCGTTGGGAGTTATATGAAAGTGCTAGTCAATCGCATGCAGCGGTTTCAAGACCAGTCTCTGTCACTTCAAATCCGGAACATTGTATCAGATATTTAAGCTTACATACATTTGCATCTTTAAAACATAGGCAGACACCTCACATCTGAATAACGAGCAACATCCACGGTCAGGGACTATACGGCGTCGGCGTCAATGACGCGTAGCCTTCACGGCTGCACATGGCGACGCTGTTTGGCTAAGCCAGGCTAGGATACTAGAGCTCTGATGCGAGAGCCGGATTTTTTAACTCTGGAAACTTGCACCGTTGCTGTTCCAGCCACTGGATTAAGATATGTCTCATATTATCATCCATTGTCAGGATCTCGGCGTATTCCAAGATTATTTTGATTTATCGTTCCACAACATTTTTTGTCACCTTCACACTGTTCACAAAAATGGTAGCCTCCTAATAGACTGGATCCTCCGACCAAATCTCGGGACCGATCTGTGCAATTGGAGGCGATACCGATTATTTTGAAAAGGGTCCAGTTGTTTGATCTTATCAAGTCTGCCAAGTCGGTGTCCTCTCCAACATCAGAGAAGTTCGGGACTCCAAACTGGAACTACTCCTGGTCGGGAAAAGAGAGGAGCTGATCTCTCGGCCTGAAATTCAGCATGAAGCTCAGCTTGTCACTGAATAGGGAGGATATGACCTTTTCATTTGTCAGGTATCAGTTGTTCCTCATGATAACCACCATGATGACCTTCATTTGGGCCTTTGAACTCGCCCCAGATTTCATTCAGCTTAAGCCAACAAGCAGGATTTCGCCGAGCAGGTTTAGTGAGGCTCATTCCAGGCATCACTTCCAGTTGGATGTGGTTGCTGTGCACGCTCAGCACCTTGGTCACGTACACCAATGCCTCGTCCTTCATCCCTTGCAGTATCGGTAAGCAGAGCATCTGCTTTTTGTGTGGAACACTCGGACTAGTGTCCAGGTCTGGTTAGGTTGTCTTTACATCCTGGCATCAGGCCCCAGAACTGCCTCAAATAGTGGACTCCAAATAGACCTTTAGACCAGCCCAAAAGTGTGGTGAGGACACGCTAACCTCTCCACTTTTCTGCCTAGGTAAATATATATTATTGTGAGTGTTGTAAGGGTGATACCCGTTGTGGAAGTGCCGGTGTCTAATGCGATGGACTGGATATTATCCTAATCCTAAATCCCAAGAGTTGCCTCTTGGCACTCTAATTCGGTCCTGTTGGAGGGTGGGGGGCACTTGAAGTTCAATCCTAGACCACCAAACTGAGCTTGCTCTTGCTGGGCTAATCGTTAAAAATGTTTCCTCCTCCTTTGGAGCTCGGCTGTTCAGCCATCATATGCATCCCGACGATGTGTTGCACTTGTAGTTGGTGGTGTTCAAAAGGTACTGAATGTATTTCTTCTTGTGCTTGTTATTCTCTCCAGGCCTATTTTGGAGTCTTGTTGATTATTTAGGATATGCCATAACATTCTGTTTTCTATTCATCGGGTTGGATACTGAACATCATGGAACAACCCACATTTTTCTCAGTTTAGATACATCTAATGGCCCAACCCTGAATGTATTCCAGGACGAGGTTTCCGACAAATCCTTGAGATCCATCGAGCCGCCTTATGTTCTGAATTACACCATATGTCGTACTATGTTGCTTTTCCAGCAAACTATCCGGATTTCCGAACAAAAAGTGATCGGTCTCAGATCGCGTCGACACGAGAACGTCTATCGGTGCGGCGATTAAACAATAATTTACCGAAGTGTTGTCAATCGCTGTACGTTAGTGACCGACCAGGCTTAAATAGAACAGTCACACGGACGCGAAGCCGATGCAGCCCACCCTCAACCGGACTAGGTTTCCGATAACCCTTAATCAACGGCTCCCAAAACGCAGTCAACACCGCCCCTCGTTGCCATGCCAAAAACGATAATACACTCTGTTTTTTATCAACTTCAAACATTCCCTAGATGACAGCGCAGCTGCTTAAAGTAAAACAAAAGTCATGACGGCTTACCCATGGTAAGCAGCTGACGGAAAGCCTCGAAACCCGTTTAGGTAGTCTTCAATCGCAACTAAATCTCACCTGTAGATTCATCAAGCTGAAACCGACACTTACTTGACCTTGAAAGGAGAAAACAAGAAAACAGTCAAACTAATGATAAGCGTGTCTTGTCGTCGAAGACCAGTGGTTGGAAGCAATCTGAATTAAACAAAAACTATGAAGCGGCCTATATGTTATTAGCGTATATAAATGAACACTATATTTCCGGAGGTAATCGCAATTGGTGTAAGGTTCCTTCTGAAGAAGAAAAGATTCACCTTGCTCAGATCAAAGTTAGTTTTGTTTCCTTTTAATGCTTTTGCTTTAATACTCTTAATTTTGCCACAATTTAACCAGGTCTTGGGGGTGAACCCTAGTAAAAAAGCAGAGATAAAAACACCACGGGACGAAAGATATGGCCACAAGATGCTTATTTTTCCTATCCAAGGATCATTCACTGAAAAGTGATTCTGACGAGAGGACCAAGGTCCAATATTAATACTGAAGTTGACTGGCTCTGTGTGAAGTTGACAGTTGAAACACCAAAACCTTGCTTATAAACTAAAAAAATCAGGGCAAAGAAACGTTTAAGGATGGGGAGGGGAAAACACATACTTTTCCCGAGCTTTCCGTTCGGGGAAATGCATTTGGGCCCCTCCCCTGGTTCTCCCACTGGGTATATGAAATACAAACTCTGCCATCATAAACTCGCCCTGCCGGTTATACGCGGCTCAGGTGTAGATCACATGCCTCCTGAACCACAGGTCCCGGGCTCAAGGCCCAGCGGGTTCTCTGAATAAGCATAACTGAACCTCCCCCTCCCCAAAAAAGACTCCGAACAGGATCGTGCTGGTAGCGCAGTATAACATTGGTTATTGGGTACATCGTCAAGCCTAAACAATTATTGTTGTTATTCGACTCGCCATGCCGCCATCAGCAACATATCTCCGTAGCTTCATATAACGAGTGTACTAGCCCGGCACCACCTGGGGTCTTTCGTACCCCCAACGCCGGGGGAGGGGGCGATCGGACCCCCTTACGATCTCGGGAACCCGAAGTGATACGGAAAAATTGACGGCACTGAGAGCGTCTTACCGTATTTTACTTTGGAACCGAGTTTGAACCATATCCGCTGAACCGTGGCGGCACAGTGGGCCAAACTTGGTCAAATTTAGACCCATTTAGGAAGTTCATTTAGGCTTCGGAACCATTACACCTAGAGCAAGATCAAGGACATGGATGCACTCGTCTTGACCCGAGGATTCAAATGATATCCAACATGACCTTGTAAGGTCACATTATGATCTCGTCCTAAGTTCAAGGTCAAATAATGACCTTTGAAGGTCCTGTTGTATATCCTTCAAATTTTTGGGTCATGCTCGTCACTACGATACAAAATTTAAATATGTGCCTTTTTTCGTTCAAAAGTTATAGAGACATATAATTTCGAAAACCGTGACCTTCGGTGACCTCTGGTGACCTTGGTACCCACCTAACCTTAGAACTGATAACATCTTACCGATTTTTTGTTTCAATGGATGTATAATGATATTTAGAAGCTTGATTTAGCTCTTCTAGAAACCGAGGTAGGCCTTGGTTTTGTCAGTCGCATTTTATAAGAACAGAATCACCTTACATGGGCTTAGAAATGACGTCATAACTCGTTGACCTGACCTGACCTAGTGCCAATTTTTGGTCACAAGCTGTAAAATTGATCATCCTAAAAGCATGCTAAGCGACGCGCATCACATTAAAATCGGCTCGGAGTCATTCGCGGAAAACTAAGGGGTGGGGTCTAATCGGACCCCATAGGCGGCGAAGGGTTCAGAAACGGTCAAATTAGTCGTAATAAAGTAGCTCGCGCAGGCTGAATTTTTATTTTTGGGCCAAACTTTCTGAATACGTCATTTTCTTATGGGCATACGCAAAATAAAATCATATAATTTGCATTCTCGACAAAAAGTTCCCCGATGACACAGTCTAGTGTATATTATATGAATGGAAGCACACTTGCAAGTCGTTTTATGACCATATTGCTCCGCTGTGTGATTATTTGCCACATATCCGGTTCAATAGTAGCCAGAGAGGTGACATTGGCCGTCAGGGCCTAACATTAGGTCTTTGAACCGATATGAAAAATGACCTAATCGCATATCATCACAGATGTATATTGATCGCGAGCTCTCGTGACGAGCACCACACGAGTTCTCGCCGCGAAACGCGGGGACTCGTATCAACTCCCCCTCTTTTAACACGCGTTCCGCTGGGGGCGAAATTCGCCCCCCTTCCTGGTTTTTTCCTTCTTGGTTTGTCCCCAGATAACGCAAAAGCGAAGAGACGCAGAGCAACAAAACTTACAGTACTTTAGCCCTGATCAATTTTACGCATCTAATTTTTTTAGGTCTGGTCATGTCAGGTCAAGGAGCTATCCAAGGTCAAGCGACCCGGCCTCAAAACCTAAAATCACGAGCTTCAAGCGGTGCCTAAGGAAGATCTGCCAACCGATCGGTTTGAAACTTTCGCAATATGATGAGATCATTAGGGTCTACAAATCTGCTATCTCGGAATTTCGATATTGTTGACCTAAGGTGGGGTCAATTTTTTGGTCACCCCATTATAAGTCTATGGTGAAAAATTGAAAGGGCTGGTTTTCAGTAAATACGGGATAGATTAAGCTGAAAATCCTCAAACCGTGTATTCTCACCACGATCTTCACCTTAAAGTTGGGTTTTTGACCATATGACCTCTCAAAGGTTATGTCAGGTCACAGGAGCATACAGTGATTGTTTTGCCAATAACTTCTCACTGAATTGAGATCAAGCTCCTATTTTGCTTGAATGGTGCTTATATTGTCACGGGGAGTCGATTGATTTGCAACATGACCATGCCAGGTCACCCTGTGACCCTGACCTAGTTCGATGTCAGGTCATTTTCATAATTTGACCTAACAAGGTCATATTAAACATCATTCAAACCGCCACGATGAGAGGAATCCAATGATGCATAAATATTTGCTCCAGCTCTGCTGAGTAAATATCTAGAGGGGGAAGTACACAGCCCTATTGTAAGCCTATGGAACCTTCTTTGACCTATTCTGACCTCAATATGGACCTGGCATAAAAGTACTTGGTATAATTTCTCGTCGTCTCGGCAAGAGCTTTTAAACGCCGTCCGTAATTTTTCTTCAGCTTTCTTTGGAAATTAGATACGGAGGGAAGGGCGAAATACGCCCCCCCAGCGGGCGTGTCATGCCAGGGACCCCGGCGGGGCGCGTGTTAAGAGTGAATGCATCGGAAACCAGAATAAGTGCGAGTGTTGATGCTTATCTATCTGACTCTGTTCCACAGGATGACAAAAACTTGGAGCAGGCGGAGACCATCCTCAAACAGCTCAAGAAGTCCATGGCTGTGTGAACTTGGCGATTGATGTGTGTGTTGGAGGGCTGGGCGGGGCGGGGCGTCAAATGTGATAGCTGGGGCGCAGCGAGCCGCTGGCACTTCTGGTAGGAACGTGCTGAAGTCAGCGGCCGGAGAGCTTTACAGCTTTCACGGCATGTTGTGGAACTGACCGAGCAGTTGGCTGGATAAGAAGACACCATTTAGCGACGGGTGCTTTGTTGACAACGGTTACTAGTTACAAGCAGGCAGTCGGATAACTAACCTCTTCTATGTTTTATATCCTGGGAACGATTGTGTGATCGTAACTTATACTTTAAGTTGGCTTGAAATGGCGGATCTAATACGGATTCGTCTTTTGTTATGTTTTGCTCGCAGGTGTTAGTATGTAGCCGTTTTGTTGTCACGTAAGTGATTGACATCCTGAGAAGCTATGCGGAACTCAAGGCATCGTTCTGTTCAACTGTAATCATTATTACACTTGAATCTCAACGGCGTGCTAAATGTTACCTCGGATTTCTGGAAAAGGTTATCTAGTCCTTTGGTTGTATTTGTGCAATATACCTCCAGTAGAAGCCAGAGCGGTGTATTACTATTATTGTAAGAATAATGCGAATTATGACGATAATATTCATGAAAATACCACCATCACCATCGGGATTGAAGATCGTGCCGGGATTGGAAAAGCAAACAGCTCATCACTCTTAACAGGGACGCGGACGTCGAATCTTGACGTAAAAGGATCCCTAATGCTTAGTATGGGACCGTTCTTGGGGGGGGGTGGACGCAGCTTCAAAGGTGCTACGTGTACGGTAGTAGCGCCAGCGACGCGCTAAGACCGCTAGAGTTGAACGATATGGACATCGCCGTCAGATGTAAACTGACTATGCCTATGACATCTTTCGCTAATTTCTCGAAATGCGGTAACCATGTTGATTTCACGCACGGTGAGCGAGGTGAGTTGCTGGAGTATAGTGGTGGTGCGCGACGAATCGTGGTGGGGAGATGTGTGGCAATAATGCGGGGGAGGAAGACGAAATTCTGGAGGGGAGGGCGTGTAGAGGTGATCAACAAATAAACTAACTCGTAACTTGGGGGCTTATTGGATAAGCGGAGATATCACCTATTCACTTCGCTTTGAAATTACAAACTTCACAGCACAAATTAGTTTGATTTCCTGATTTACCCCTGCAAACACCGTATTCTCAAGTCAAAATTTCCTCGCGTCATGTGCAACACCGTCTTGTTTGCGACGAACCTTCCTCAGAATGTTCCACTTTAGCTGCAATGATGCCATATTAAAAACTATCCCAAGCCCTGAGATTCTTTGGAAAATCGCTCTTCAGTGCTTTACAGACTTGTTGCAGAATTGGTCACGAACTGGCCACAAGTTGTGCAATCATTTGGCAACTACATCCGGCACTGTACAAATTTTGCCATTTGACAATTTTACCATTTTGCCACTCGTGTAGTGAAGACCAAATACAGATGTGAAAGCCATAACAAGCATTTATTGATCCATAAACTGGCTCGTGCTATTCACGCACAGACAAGACGTTTGGATGGTTGAATGTTTTCTCTTTTGTAAATCCTAACCTACAAATAAATTGACAGACTGAAATAGCAAGACGAGTTTGACTAAGCAATACACAATGCTCCTTGGGGAAGATTTGGGACGACGCTTCAGCTTTCAGGTGGCAATCAACGTGTAAGAAATTAAGGCTTGCAGCGTCCCGTTGGCTGATAGCCTTGCTGTCGTACTATGGCAACGGCATGGAGGTCTCGGGCGTTTACTGTTTCCGTGCCAAAGGTGCCTCCAAAGCGGAACTGCTGATTGGGAACATGACCGCCGTATGTGGGCAACAAGCCCTCCTGAATTCGGTAAATTGGGTGAGGGTCTTTCCTCTTAAACATTTGCATTTTGCGGCGCAGCCGGTCCGTGCCCAGAGCTGGTACTTGGTTCATTATTGCCGGCGACACTTTAGCTCGGTTAAGTGTGAAGTCTTCGTTGGGATCGTGCTGACTAAGAGCATGAGGCCCGCAGCCCACCATCAGCGATGGGTCGAAGTCGTTCCCGATGTCGGGGATGTTCATAGTTCGGATAGGTGTGCGGTTGCAGCCCTGAATTTGTCCATCAGGAGGATCGTAGTCGCGGCTTTTGGTACTGACAACAACGGGCTTACAGAAGTTTTGACGGATTTGACACTGTTTGTCGGCAAATGTACGCATGCCCTTATTGGTGGTGATTGGGTAAACATTACCTATAATAGATTGTGTGTTTGGGACAAAGCCAGTGTAACCGGACATAAAGAACTTCCGGGGATCGTCATTTCCCATGAAGTAAGGCGACTCCACGAACTGGAACGGCGCTTGACGATCGTACGGACCAGAATAAGTACCTCCACCAGCGCTCCGGAAACCTTGGTTCATACGACTCCACAGTGGTACTGGACAATTGGCGTTGTACGATTTTTCCTTGTCACCACAAGAATTTATTTCCGCCAGACAATTTGTACGCTGCCGCTGTGCGCGAGCTTGTCCCTGATTGCACTCGAAATCTCGTATAGCTTTCTCTGTTCCGCGGGCATAGCTTAGGCCAAACACGTTGTCGTAGGCAGGAATGCGGCCTGAGTACCCCGGCACCATATTCGTTGTGAGTCGAGGAAAGTTGCATCCCGAATGGCGAACGAGAGGACCAATGGCAGCCTGCGAGAAAAAAAGAAGAAAATGGTAAAATGACAATGATACGAATTGATGAAAGAGTTGGATTCACAAATGGCAAGATTTAATAAAAAATATGAGACGATACTTTCAGCACATGAACTGAAATTGAAGGTTTTTCGAATGTGGCTGAATTTATCCTATCCAATGCCGCTTATTTCGCTTCTCACGTCTGATCTGCCGGCGTTGAAGTCGAGGGGTTTCACCAGGTTTCCGGAGCCGGGAATGCATGGGTCAGTGAGCAGCTTGTTGGACGTGTGGCCAAAAGTGTCTCCAAAGTGAAAAGTGAAGCCAGGAACGTGACCTTGGTAGCTGAAAATGTCATGCACAATTATAGTTCGGGCTGTTATAATATTCCGCAAGATGCTTCCAATGGAACGAATTAAAACCGCACAAAAACCTAACTCCCACCCATGGCGAATTATTCTTGCTCTAGGATGCGAATTAGGCTCTTTGTGTATCGCTAAGTAAAGAACAGTTTTACATTAGTAGGTGTTTAACAAATACTGGGCATGTGGGATACACCACACTCGTCAAACTTACCCTGGAATGTAATGTGGGTCGGGCGTAATAAGAGGGCTGAGCTTGCCAGTTTCTTTGCGTGGAGGCATGGCAACGGAGAATTTTGGTATTTACACAAAAGCGAATTACCTTTTACTTTAAATTAATAATTTTACTCAGACAAGAAATTTTGAATTCCGGGAGCAAAACTTAAATACAATCTGCCTTCAGTGGGGTTTCGCTTTATTTTCGTCTCGCGCTATTTTGCTCGGGACGATTTCAGATGCAGGCTTTCAATATAGAAGTCCCGGAAAATTACAATGTCCATCCGCCATTATATCGGAGTTAACAACGGTGTAAATAAGAAAAAGAGCTTCCGTGGAGGCACGGTTCACTTTCAATGACATTTTCCTCTTCGTTTCTTCAACAGCATCTTTGGCGCTGACTTAACCCCGCGCTGTTTTCCCCTCTCGCCGTTCAATGCGAATATCACATCCAACTAACCGTCCCGAAAATGCTCGGGGTAGCGTCAGCAATTCGCATCATCCCGGCAAACGAAAAGAACCTTTCAACTTTTCGTAAAGCAAAGTTTAGAATGTTCGCGCTTCCACTCAGGTCTGGCGTGGCGGCCCGTGCCGAGGCCCGCTGGGGCCGCGACAGCCTCACACAGACCGGGCTCGTCCGCGCAGGCGGCAGGTAAAGGGGACAGTGTTCGGATTTGGTCAGCTGATAGCGATCGAGGGACGATAAGACACGCAAAAAACGGAACAATGGCCCAGCCAGCATCCTAACGCTTGCTTCCGGAAAACGTCCCCAGACGGCATGGCGACAGCGCCAGGGGCTCGACAACATCAGCAGGGCAATGGGGGAGAGGGGGTCTCAGGTCACCCTCCTTGTATCGTGGTTACGCAGGGAGATTTCCACGCCAAACTGACATTGTGCCAGGTTCACAGCTGGATGTCAAAGGACAATTGCCGTGAAAAGGGTACCAACGGATGGGGATGTAAAGATCCATTGGTAGGAATGGTGCAATTATCCCCATCCTTTAGTTCCTGAATTTTCCCGTAAATTTTATTGAATACTCAGGTGATTAAAAAATGAATGACAAAAACAACACATCCTCTCCCATGCATGTCTAGATTATGACATTTCCTTTTCATTTAGCTATTTCTAACACCACGTCAAAACTCTGTGTCCGAATCCCCGAAAACATCCATTTCCTATGGATGCCATTTTCTTTATCTCAGCCAGGTAGAGCGCAGTCAGTACGGCCAGGCTTAGCGAACCGATGTGCGATCTTCCGTCAGTATTCAAGACGAGACTATGCACGAACATTCTAAATATGTCAAATTAATTTCCCAAAATTTATATGTCACAATGTAAGCACAATGTAGGGGGCTAGGTCAGTTGTTTTGCTAGATATATCCGACAAGGACAAGTGGTTTATGTAGATGGCATATCAAACGTCAGAAAGTTTCTTTCCGCTTTGAAATGGTCCCATATAATTGTTTCGCCGTTGGGGCGCCATCCCACAGCGAATGCATGGCCGCTGGCGCGGCCGCCACCCAGCGCTCAGGCACCGGCGCCAGGTGCCGGCACCTCCTGTCTGAGGCTGTACCCGGGACACGGGCAGGCGGCGCGCGCCGCGGGTGGCGGCCGCTATGGTCGGGAGAAACGCAAGGTTTGGTTAAAAGACTAATTTAGGCACACTATAGGAATCATATAGAAACTTATACGAACAAGGTAAAAGATTAAGGTTCTTTGAGACCCTGAAGGCACATACGACCGCCTACACTTCAAGTTCTCTATCAAAACCAGAGGAGGTTTTTCAGCCATGCCGGCAGGGCGAACTCCCGGGGGCCGGCAGAGCGAGGGTTAAAGCAAATAGGACGTTTCCATACTTATTTGAGCACAATGTCGAACCTCTCTTTCGGCCTCGTTTGAAGCCATGTGTTATATTTCTGAAGGTAAATCGATATAATGTCAACACTTAAGGATATCGTCAGGCGAAGGGCGTGGTCAACGCTTGCATGAGTGATCCCGTGCCCGTGGGCTGTCGGCGACCGCGAGAGGTCAGCTGTTGGGCTGAGTAGTAAGATCACGCAGTATCAGTACAGACTAGACTACGGTAAGATGTTTCGGTCGTGGCATGGATCCGGTAGCGTTTGGATTTTTGGAGCTGATCGTCAGAAATTCCAGGGGGGGTAATTAAAGGTCGAGGGGCGTGGTCAGAGACAGGTTTAATCACCGGTGTTTGGCTGAGTAACAGGTGTGGTGATCGGGCAGTACCTATACAGACCCGAACCCCATGTTTCCGTTGTAACACATTTCATACAGACATTGTATTGTATTTCTACACCGCCGAAACAAGCTTATAAACCTTGCTGAAGGTATTTTCCGGTCAACACAGCACTTAACGACTAGCGAATAGCTTTTAGCGGTGCTATGCTAACTGGGCTTGGCCAGTTTTTGTACGTCCTCTTGGCTTTCCCTCAAATGACTCAGCTCCTCTTCCATCAGGGCTCGCTGAAAAGTGACAATTCGTGACGTCAGTGACATGCCTAGGTCAATAACGCATCGGCGTGCCTTCGTCCACCAGTTTGAGGAGAAGAAAGCAAAGCATCAGATGAACGAACGGCTGCACCTATCCCAACCACTTACCGTGAGACCTGAGGCTCAACCAATATAACCTTGAACGACGAGTAAAAAAACCTAGGAAGAAAACCGGCGCTTTTGTAGAAAACTGACAGTGATAAGCTGAACTGATCAAAAATATTATCACTAAAAGACACTCCATTTAATGCAAAAAGTTAATATATCCGTCAGTTCTGGGCCATTCTTTGAGAAATATGATCTCTTAAAAGTTCCTGACGTTGCCAAGTTCCAAATGTCACGCGTACAACTTCCTTCCCGGTCTAAGTCCCGTCATTTAACAATTACTTTAAGAGTCACGTGCCTGGTTCTCATGACGGAAATATACCGCACGTGGAAATACCACTTTAAAATCAACTTGAAGGATTTTTGCCACACACTGCCTTTTTACAAAATCCGGGAACGAAATATTCGTCAATTTATTTCGCACTGTGCCTGATATAACCCAGAATAAAACATTTACCAAGAACGTTGCTAAACACTAGATTCAAAACCGATACAGTTAAATTACCCGTTTAATCGACTTTGACCTTTTTTACTTCCCGTATTAACCACACTGAGCAGCTTTCTGCAGCATAGAAAAATGCCGGGTAACAGCAATTGAAAATACATAATTTTGCCAATATATTACACTAACTAGAAATTTCACGCAGAATCCTAATCTGGCCCTATCGTGATGAGAAAGGGGATAACTTCTTTAAGGCGTGGGAAAAGTGGCATTTGTTGTCCAAAGGCCGTACGTAAAACACCAAAGAAGGAGATTGTTCTTTATTTGTGTTACAGCAATGGGTCGACTGACATTATATAAAAAATGGCCGCGCCGTAAGATTGAACACTTCCATATCAGGAGCGTGCATGGAAAGAGGTGGGGTGGGGCGGGGTAGCGAACCCAGGGTGCTCTTTACCCAGAGTTCACATGAGTTCCATGAGCCGTCTTTCTTATACCGTCCAGGAAGTTCCAGTTATTTCCCTCTAGATGGTTTGATGTTCCTTGTGCAAGAGGATAAACAAATATAGACACAAGAAAAACAGCCGGAATTGTGTGACTCAGAGCGTTTAGGGCACACCTGCCTGCCTATATACACTGGACCCACGAATGGAGGGGGGGTATTTGAGCAACCCCATCGGGCTTTTCCGACGGTGCCAGAAAACGGCGGTGCATCGCGGCAGCGTACTTTGTATACTTTATCCGTGATTAATTGCACAAAACTTATCACAATTTTTGTTTGAGTCAGGTGACCAGACCAGGTTGTGAACTCACCTCCCAAAAATGTTGCAAATGGCACCAGCGAAGGCAGGTTTAATCTATTGGCATGCTATTCAGATAACAATAGGTCTAGCGAGTACCACAAGTTGCAGCAACGGGATCTTTAAACCGGTGACCTCAGGTGAGGTATGAGTCATGGCTTCCCTGTTGGAACTGTATGTGGATACATTTCTTACATTTGCTTTTTTAATTTTGACCTAATATGGTCATTTTAAACATAATTCGATTCGCCCTCACGAGAGGAATCAATTTATTCCTCAAAGCGGGCTAACTTAACCCCGTCAGACACTAAATAAAACAACATTTTCTTCTCTGTCGCCTTTGACCTGTCATGACCTCAATATTGGCCTGAACCACAAAGTGACCAATGAGCAACCTTTCGTAATAATATCTTATAGACTTATCTAACACCAATCGCGTTTAATCGCTTTCTCACCAAGAGCCGAGATTGACGGGAGATTCCGAACCTCCTCCACAGGGGCGAAGGTGGATCAGAGGCACATTGGGGCAGGAGTTAACGGAGAGGGGCATGAACAAACAACAAAGGTCTCACCCGCTGAATCTCCTGGTTGCGCATTTTGGCCGGCTTTCGTCGGAACTTGTTTGTCAGCATCAACGCGTCCAAAGCAGCCATTTTCTTCTCGATTTTCGTTATTTTGGTACTCAGGCGCTCCAATTCGGCAGGAACGTCCAGGTGACCCTGCGAGACCGCCGATAGTTTGAGGAGATAAAACACCCACCACTGATAACGGAGTGGGCACTAGGTAACCTTAGCCAGTTGGTGCGGCCCAAAGCCAGAATAACTAACCATTGATAATGGATATCGCAATATACAAATCATAAGCCTACTTCTAAGGGGGAATTCTAAGCCATGCGTGCCCATCCATTCACTTCATGCCGATGATTTTGATGATTTTGAAAAGCTGGGTTAGAGTAGACGAGATAGCAATATGTCACGAATCCAAGCAACACATGTGATATATTCAAAACATACGTGCGTGAAATGCCACTTTGGACTAAATTGGGTACACCTATCACGGCTACTTTCTAATGAATACAACTACCAAAAGGCAACATAAGGTTCAGAATTAACAGGAAATTTTTGTTGAAAGAAATGTGTTGAAAATTTTAGGACAAGCATTTAAAAGTGAAATTTGAAAGCTAGGTGCCAGTCGGAGTTTTTCTCCAAACGTGTGCAGAAATATATCAAGTAGCCCAAAAATAAAACAAAGGAGCCTCTGATGAACCGTCTCGGCTCGCAGGCACGATGGCATGAGGTGATGTACGGACGTGAGACCCCTACTTCCGCACTTCCTGCAGACACTGGGTCACCCGCATTTCACACACCAGAACATACGTCAGGTGGAGGCGAAAATCTCAGCCTCACAGCCGATCGGTCCAGTGCAGCCGCCGCTGGGCAGGGCCAGTGTTGTACCGCCGGAGAGGCCATGCCAGAGCTCACCTGGAGCAGCAGGTGGGCCTTCCAGCGGTGGCCCTGCAACAGTAGACACTCGGCCGGGGCGGCGGAGGCGGCGGCAGCGGTATGGACCTGACACCGCGCCAGCGTGGATACCAGGGTGGCGAGGTCAGGCCAGGGATCCGGCGTCGTCTCCAGCCACACTGCCGGGCGGGGGACGGTCAGAGCAGGGGCGCGGTCACCTCCGGAGAGACGCCGAGGCACAGGCTCCGGTGTCAGGCGGCAGAGGGCGGTCAGAGCAGGGGCGCGGTCACCTCCGGAGAGACGCCGAGGCACAGGCTCCGGTGTCGGCACGGCAGCGTTGAAATGTGCGTCACAGACATCCGTGTGCACGGCGCTCAACCCAGGAGTGAGAGCAAAAGTGCTTGATTATTGCAGGTCTTTCCGTAAATCTACTTTTAGTATTTGACACCGTGAGAACGTTTTGTTTGACGTGGTCGCTGGCGCAGTCAGATTGAGTCAATACGGGCGACTGCGCGTGGCACATGAGTAACCACGGACCAAAAATGATTGCGAATGTTCTCATCTGTTTCAACACTAGAAGATCTGAGGAAACGTCACGATAGCGAACACAAATTATTAGGACTCTGGCGAATTCCATCGCCAGGACCTATTTGAACCCCTCAATTGTGGGCAGAAGCACCTAAAACATACCCAAATGTAAACGTTCAGTTTCCTATTCGTCACATTCTATTCAAGCCTGAAGTCTCTTGAAATTGCATTAGTTTTTCGCGAGCCACTCAAATCCAACCCATCCCGTCACCCCACCTTCCGGCGTGGCCTTGGCGATGTTGTATTTGGTTTTGGCGGCCCGCAGCGCTCTGACGGCGTCGAGACAGACTGTGACGCCGTCCTCCAGAGCCGGGTCCCGCCACTGCCGCAGCTGCGGCGGCTCGGGGTACGGCTGGCGCAGCAGGCAGCCGTGCCTGCCGGTCAGCGGCGCCAGGTGCTGCGCCAGGTGCTGCGTCAGCCGCGGCATCAGCGGGTGCAGCAGCCGCAGGCCCGTGTCCAGCACCGTCAGCAGCACGTCCTCAGCGGCCCGCCGCTCGGCGGCCGAGCCCGCCCGCAGCACTGGCTTCACCGCCTCCTGAGGAGCGGCAGTACACAGGGTCACGTGGCCGACTGCCGGGTCAGAGCAAGGTTTCTCAAATAATGTTCGAAATATGAAGTTGACGACCAGCTTTGCATCAGCAATCTAAAGCTAAGGGCAAAGTACACATATCGTGATTCTAGTCATGACCGAGGGAAAAATAATTCGCCAGAAATTGTCCGAAAGCTGCCGCACCCGATATTTACATATTCAGCTTCAGGGAGCTGTACATACCTAATGTGCAATAAATCTAACAACCACGGCAGTTGCTTTCGACGCACCCAATAGAGTCATACTCTGAAATTGGTCCTATTCAGATTGAATCAGCCTTGTGTCATTAAGATATCTGATTCCAATCCAAAACATAACAGCACGAACAAATGTCTTCCTGGAAGGAATGAATTCATCAAAAGTGAGGCTGCGATGTCACGGCGCGCCCCTGAAATTGCCGACAAGGACGGAGCGCAGCTTGCTCTCACCAGGTAGACGTCACAGAACTGCCGGTACAGCAGCTGCTGCAGGGCGGCGGAGGCTCTGTGCAGACTGTGCGTCTCCATGGCAACGCAGCAGGCGTCCACGCAGGCGGCCAGACAACTGAGCATCCAGCGGTCGGCCGCGCTCGCCGGCCCAACACCTTCCAGTCTGCCAACAGTACCGCTCAGGTCAGGTGATCAGGCAGGGTGAGAGGTGGTCCGGACACACGCCGAGCGCTAGGGCATCCCATGACAGTTCAACCAGTGCACCTGCACAGCAACGTCATTTCAGCCATTTTCATACAAATTGCTGGTAATTTTCGGGGCGCCAATGCTTTCGGTTCGAACAACCCAAGGTGAATGAGATATAGCCTGAGGCACTTTTACCAGGTCACTTTTCAAAGCCATCTTTATAGACCTGTAACACTGACTTAAATCCACCAAGATGTGTGGGGTTGATTTACCTCATTCAACTAAGAACATACCACACTTTACGAGCCCTGGATGGATTTTGTTCTTAATCATTTTTGACCATGAAAACTCCTAGCTTTTATTAGTTTGGAAAGTGGCAGACACGGACTCAGCCTCAAAACAAACAGAGCTGTTACGCTTCAGCGGCAAGGGACGCGTAACCTTGAACCCACGATGACTGCTGGACTCAGGCTGGTGGATGATTATCAGGTGTACACTGACCTGTGATCGGGGTTTGTCGGGACACCAGAGGGCGCCACGTTGGCCATCACGAAGCGGGCTGCCTGCCACAGCTTGTTGCCAAACAGCCGCGCCTGGCGCGCCTCCCGCACGTCCAGGCTGATGAAGCTTCCTGCAGCACACAACAAGGCGCGCTCATACCACAACACCGTTAATACAATCCAGCAGCCTTCACGCCTTACAAGACACAATACCATTAAAGGGAAGGTGGCACCTTCATAACGTGATTTTAACTGAGATAGCCAAGTTGTAAACCAAGTGGGAAAACCCGGTACTCAATGTATCATTTTTCTTGAAACTAAAAATTTCCGTAGAGAAAAGCTAACGTCTACCTGAAATGTACCCAACCTGTACCCAAGGAGCCGGCCGCAGTTGTCAGCTGTTGACTGGACGACATGCTGACGTCACCGTGAGTAGTCAGCCTATTGAAGCCCTTTGAATATGGTGGTGGTTGCCAGATCATGACGTCATGCACAGGGAGAGGTTTATTTCTTACCATGGAGGAGCATTTTCAATACAAAAGTATTGAGTTTATGATGCATTTTTGCAGAAAAAATCATGGACATTTTCATGATTTTCGGCTAAAAATGCCCCTAATTACACTAAATACCGGAATTCGACCAAGGTGCCACATTCCCTTTAATACAAACACTGCAGTCTTCACGCTTTACGACAGATATAGAACACAATTCATACAACCACAGCAGACTTCACGTTTTACGAACAAACAAAACACCGCTGCAGTCTTCACGCTCTAGGACAGAAACACAGATCGGCATCCTGTCGCAGCCGCGTTTGTACGGAACGCCGACTGTAGCCGCCATTTCGCGCCTCTCCGCAGTGACAACAGATCGGCCTCGGCTGGGCTGCCAACACAGCGCGGCCGCCGGCGCGGACTCACGGCGGAGGTCGGCTGCACAGAGAGCCAGCCGGAGAGCGTCGGCTCCGCAGGCCGGGATCCCCTCCGGGTACATGGTCTGCTGGTTCAGGCGCGCCTTCGTCGCCTCCTCGGGTGAGATGTAGCCCTGGGAGGCCGCGTCTCGCACCTACTGGGACAGGGGAAGTCGGTGGTGGTTGGGTAGCTGGGGAGAACCCGTGAAAGTTGGGAGAGTGGTGGCATTAGGTCACGTTTTAAACATCCAATATTGTTCCCGCGATTCAGGCAAGGATTTATACCACAAGCCAACACTTCACTTAGAAATTGATGTCCAAAGCACAGTCCAAACAGTTACGTTGCAGTGACTGAAAAGCTGCATCTCGAGCCTCAGCGCGCATCTAACCCCAGCCGAGCCCCCGCTGCGCCACCTGCTGGTGCAGCTGATCCAGCGTGGCGCCCTGTATCACGTGGTCCGGGTCGATGACGTTCCCCAGCGACTTGGACATTTTGCGTCCGTGCGCGTCGCACACCAGGCCGTGAAGCAGCACTTTCTGCCGAAGGCGCACCATCACGGTTAGTGACCGCCGGTACTACACACCCGTACACACAGCACGACGTCAACGTTCAGGCTGTTGACACAACATCACGCAGCGGGTACAAAATAATTCAGAAAATATGAGCGCAAATACAAATTCTTATCAGCTGTGATCGAGAACGAATGGTCGCAGGGCTCACCAACCACTGATGGGGGTGATGACGCAGGAGGAGTTTTTGGGATGTTGCGAGAGCAGAAACTATGTAGACTTTCAAAAACGGCATTCCCGGAAGAGGAAGTCAACATTTTGAGAAGTTAAGATTATAGATTTTAGGCAGACGCAAAACATATTTTCATTTTCTATACTAAAAAAAACTTTTTATTTCGTGCAATAAAAGCATTGAACTCGGTCCGCCGTCTGCACTGTAAGCTTAACCTCGCCCGTCCCCCTCCTCCAAATCCGGTACGCACTCCCGAGAAAGTCGGATATGTGCAAACAAAACCTTGCCGGCCCATGGGTAAGTTACCAACACACGCCCAGCACCTTGGAACAGCTGCTTACCTGGAAGGGCAGCTGGCCGGTCAGGCACTGGCCCAGCATTACCATCCGCGCTACCCAGAAGAAGAGGATGTCGTGACCTGTCTCCATCAGCGAGAGCGGGTACCACCGGGACAGGTCCGCGGTCTGCGCAGAGGCACCGTTGGCATTTTGCGACAGCGGGCGCCACTGAGGCAAGCCGGCGGTCTGGAGAGGCAGCGACATCATTCACGTTTCATCACAGTGCCTACCAGCAGCACTGAGTCCAGCTCTCAGCTGTCTGTGCAAGAACTATTATTCCGATTGAGGCGTACAAAATAGTTGAAATTCAACGCAACAATTCAACTGAATCCATTTCCCCAGAAGAATCGCTTCTACAATATCCCAGTCGCCCGTTTCCACCAGCGCCTGACCTGCTGCGGCCAGCCGAAGACTGCGAAGGGGAAGAGGGCTGAGGAGAACCAGGTGTCCAGCACGTCCTCGTCTTGGCGGATGGACACGCCGTCCGCCTCTGTCAGGCCTGTTGCACACGACCCTCAGCGTGATACGGTCGGCATAGAGCTGCCACGGGTGACTTAACCACGCGCAAACTTCACTAAAAGGAGAGGCACATTTTATTCGTGTAACAATAGCCTGTAGGCGCAGGATTAGAAGTCCCAGCGTACCGAGTTTCCGGAGGGCCTCTTCTGTCGAGGCAGCCGCCGTCCACCGCTGACTACCGTCCGGGAGTGTGGCGCAGAAGGCCGGGATCCGGTGGCCCCACCACAGCTGACGGGACACGCACCAGTCCCTGCCGACAGGGGACCAGGGCATCAACTGACGGGACACGCACCAGTCCCTGCCGACAGGGGACAGGGCATCAGACTGGACGGGACACGCACCAGTCCCTGCCGACAGGGGACGTCAGGGTCTCAGATGGTGGGACACGCACCAGTCCCTGCCGACAGGGGGTCAGGGCATCAATTGGAGGGACACGCACCAGTCCCTGCCGACCGGGGAGGTCAGGTTCTCAGATGGCGGGACACGCATCAGTCCCCGCCAACAGGGGACGTCAGGGTCTCAGATGGAGGGACACGCACCAGTCCCTGCCCACAGGGGACGTCAGGGTCTCAGATGGCGGGACACGCACCAGTCCCTGCCGACAGGGGACAGGGCCTCAACTGACGGGACACGCACCAGTCCCTGCCGACAGGGGAGGTCAGGGTCTCAGATGGCGGGACACGCATCAGTCCCTGCCAACAGGGAACGTCAGGGTCTCAGATGGAGGGACACGCACCAGTCCCTGCCCACAGGGGACATCAGGGTCTCAGATGGCGGGGCACGCACCAGTCCCTGCCGACAAGGGACGTCAGGGTCTCAGATGGCGGGACACGCACCAGTCCCTGCCGACAGGGACAGGGCATCCACTGACGGGACACGCACCAGTCCCTGCCGACAGGGGACGTCAGGGTCTCAGATGGCGGGACACGCACCAAGTCCCTGCCGACAGGGACAGGGCATCAACTGACGGGACACGCACCAGTCCCTGCCGACAGGGGACGTCAGGGTCTCAGATGGTGGGACACGCACCAGTCCCTGCCGACAGGGGCAGGGCATCAATTGACGGGACACGCACCAGTCCCTGCCGACAGGGGCAGGGCATCCACTGACGGGACACGCACCAGTCCCTGCCGACAGGGGACGTCAGGGCCTCAGCTGACAGGACAGATACTTATGTTTGTCCGTCGGACATGGACGTCACGAACAACACTGACACAGAGTGTTAGTGTTGTCCGTGACAGTGTTAGAAGAACATCATCAGGGTATTCGCTTAACACACCTGGCACAGTAACCTGACTACTTTCTGGTCAGCCTAACCCCTTACTAACCAGGGGCACCCGAACCCCTCACCTGCTGGGAGTGCCCACATCTCCCGCCGGCTTTCGAGTCCCTAATGCCCTCACCAGCCCCGCCCAGCCACATACCTCACCTGCCCTCGGAGAGCCACTGCCGCCAGATGTTCTCCAGCGAGGGCGGGTCCAGCACCAGCTCACCCTCTTCCACAGCCCGCAGCGCCTCCGCAGCCATCTCCCCGCAGCGCACAAACCTGCCCGGTTCCTGTCCAGTCAGCCATACTCTGTATGACTCCTGTCCAGTCAGCCGTACTCTGTCCAACTCCTGTCCAGTCAGCCATACTCTGTCCAACTCAACTCCTTTCCAGTCAGCCATACCCTGTCCAACTCAACTCCTGTCCAGTCAGCCATACTTGTCCAACTCCAGTCCCGTCAGTCATACTTTGCTAGGTTCAAATACGCTTTCAACACATGTCAAAGTCCCCGGAGGACGAGGTAGGCAGGCGATGAACTTTTACCATTTTTCTCCACGAACGTTAAGTTCTCGGACAAATAAAATTTTGATCAAGCGGTTCCTCGGCGTGCCCAATCACATGGCTATCTCAGTTTATATCACACTACGAATGAGTCACATTCCTTTTAACCCGCGCCCCACCGGGGGTCCGGCGCCACCTTCACCCCACGGGGGGGCATCGATGGCCCCCTCTAACTCCGAAAATATGAGGGTTAGCGCAAATCTGCAAAGTGCATTAGAAAGCTCGCGTGAATTCAGTAAGAAATTAGCTTGAATTTTTAGGCGCTCAGGTCAATGGTTTGACCTCCAGAGATCAAGTTAGGTCACGATAGGCTCTTTTCACTCAAATATGCAATGCTTAAGAAAAATAGGCATAACTGTTATGCCATTAGAGCTATTGAGATCTGGTAAACTACATTGGATAGGAAAATGCGAGACCTTTCTCCGTTATGTGGAACTTAATGACCTTCCGCCAGTGGTTTGACCTCCAGAGGCCACCTCGTGACCTCATATGACCTGAGGTCATCAAAGGTCAGAAATTGACCTTGCCGTATATCAAATGAAAGCTAATGATGAGACATATACGATGGTGCTTGTTTCAACGCTCTAGCTTAATTAGGTCAAAAGTTAGTGCAAAAATACTGTTTTTGACCCCTGGTGACCTTGGATGACCTTGGAGAGGTCAAAGGGAAAATATGACCCCTGGGATCCGTAAAAGGGTGTCCAAAAACGCTTTTCTGAGCAAGCCGAGCATTTGCAATCGTTTTTGTGGCCTTTAGATCATAAGACAGCTTTTTCCCATGCTTTTTTAATGGGAGAGGTCACCTCGTGACCTGACCTTAGGTCACGAAATCGAAAAATCCCGGACATACACCTTGTAAACCCTGGCGGGACCATGAACTGTTGGAAGTTTCAAATCGATCGACTGAAAAAACGTAGCTCTTATAGAGCTCAAAAGTTGAAAAAGAGGTGACCTTGGTTGACCTCGCCTTAAGACCCTGACCTTGGGTGACCCGGGATAAAAAATTGCAGGGATGGTGTAAAAATTATGGGGTGAGAGATAGAGTCCACAACCGCGGTCCTGCGTTTCGTCGTTTTTCTGCTATCCCGAAAAAACCTTAGGGGGCAATCGATGGCCCCCGGTGCGGCGAGGGTTAACACGCGCCCCGCTGGGGCGCCCCCTCCCCCTCCTGGTTTTCCCAAGATAGCTAAAACATAAACAGACGCAGAAAAACGAAACTTACAGTACCTTATCCCCGATAAATTTTACACATTTGACCAATTTTTTAGTTAAGGTCATGTCACGTCAAGGAGCTATTCAAGGTCAAGTGACCTGACCTCAAAACCTAAAATCACGAGTTTGAAGCAGCGCCCAGGAAACATCAGCGAACCAATCAGTTTGAAACTTCCACAATATGATAAGGTCATTAGGGTCTACAAATCTGATATCTCGGAATTTCAATATTGTTGACCTAAGGTGGGGTCAATTTTTGGTCACCCCATTATAAGTTTATGGTTAAAAATAGGATGGGCTCGTTTTCAGTAAATACTGGATAGATAAATCTGAAAATCCTAAAAAAACGTCTATACTTACCACGATCTTGACCATTAAGTTGAATTTTTGACCATCTGACCTCTCAAAGGTCATGTCAGGTCACAGGAGCATAGAGTGAGTGTTTTGCCAATAGCTTAACACTGAATTGAGATAAAACTCCCATTTTGCTTGCATTGTACTTATATTGTCACGGTGAGTCGATTTATATGCAACATGACCATACCAGGTCACTCTGTGACCCTGACCTAGCTCGAGGTCACGTCATTTTCACTATTTGACCTGGCAAGGTCATATTATACATCATTCGATTTTCCGCGATAAGCAAAATCCAATGATGCATAAATATCTGCTCTAGATTCCCTGAGAGCAGATCTAGAGAAAGAAATGTACACTGCTCTGTTGTAAGCCTATGGAACCTTCTTTGACCTATGCTGACCTCAATATTGAACTGACATAAAAATTCGTCGTATAAAATATCGTCTTGCCAAGAGCTTTCAAACGCTGCCCGTAATTTTCCCTTATCTTTCGTGGGAAATGAGATACGGAGGGGGAACGCGCCCCACAGCGGGGCGCGTCATGCCAGGGACCCCAGCGGGCGCGTGTTAAGCGGCGCATAAAGATTTCATCGCGCAAAGGTAGGAAGCTCAAAGAAGACAGTGGCTGATTTTTTTGGGCTGTTTGGCCAAAGCGTTTTTTTCGTGTAGTAGGTGTTTTGCTGCACTGTACAGCATCTTATATCTTGTATTCTTTATAATTGTGTCAATATATGCATGTATGTTTATCCCATACACCCTGAGCATATTGGCATTGACATTATTACTATTACTATTATTATTAACATCATTATTATTACTTTAATTACTATTATCATCATCATTAACACGCGCAGTCGAGAAGGTCTTAAAGTGTCCCCTCCTAAGACCTCGAGAACCAAGAGGGTTAGGAAAACCTCTGTCCACTTTTGGAGACTATGGCGATTTACATAATAGCCAACTTGCATTGGCTTAGGTCAATATATTCGAGAATACACGAACTCATAAAGGCCAAATCTGGACCATCCTAAGGATCTTTCGGGAAATGCCGTGATTATGCAGAAAAGGTGAGGAATACACTGAAAGCGGACTTAATGCCATAGGTAGAAGGTCCCATACAATGTTCTCGGACAGTTCTGGGCTAAGGCCGTTGAAGTTCATTGACCTATGACGTCACAGTGTGATATTGGCCTCATAATTTACACTATAGTAACCATTGGGAAGGAAACAAGGATGCACCTTTATCCACAACATTTTCCATACCAAACTGTACGTCATATTCGGTGATGTCATCTAGCCGGCAGCAGAGCTCGATGACCTTAAAAATTGTGGCATGCCCTTGACCTGGGGTCTTGACCTTCAAGTGAGGTGAACTTGAAAATCTTGATTATATGGAACAATGACGTCACCATTGTCCACAGTACGGGTGATCTCGTGCGACCGCACGATTATGGCGACCACAAAATACAGGTCTGACTTGGGAAGTCTTAAGGTAAAAAATAAAATGCCGAGCGATTAAAAAAACAATCGAAAGACTCACCAATTCTCTCAAATTAGGCTGAGTAGCGCTACCGGCAGCGAACAGTGCCACGGCCACCTCGGAAAAAACAGGTAGGAGGGGCAGTAAAGGATCCCTCCACTGCACGTGGTACACCCCTCGGCGCTACACCCGCGGTGTACAGCAGGCGCAGCGCAATTTCTGACTACACAGGCTCACCACTGGTGTTTGACCATGGGCTCTATGACGTCGCCGGTGCGCGAGCAGACGGGCTGGTTCAACTGGTGGGGACGCTCGCCGCGGTACAGCCCGAGCCCCTTCAGCGCCGCCAGCACCGCCTCCCGAGCCTCATCGCGCCTCAGCCCCTACCGAAACGCCAGGTGAGACAGATGGGCGATATACTGCCGAAACAGTGACGACACTTATTGGAGGGAACTCGGCAATTTCCAAAATCTTAAATTTACAAAAAAATCCCTTTCAGAAACCAATGTGTGGACAACCTAAATCACATAATTATTTGAAATCACCAGAGGGTGTATTAGTAAAGTCAAGCCCCTATGCAACAGCGCATTTGCTTTGAAAACATGACCTGAGCGTGTTTCTTTTTACAGTGCATCCACAAGTCACCTGAAACTGTCCTCCGTTCTCGTTGATGCGCCCGTCTTCCGTGAGAATGTTAAGCAACTCCAGCCCGTGCCGGCGGCCCACCTCAAAGTCCGTGGGGTCGTGCGCGGGCGTGATCTTCAGCGACCCTGCAGGCAAGGTCGAGCAGCTGTACACTACCACACCTGTTATAGAGGGGGCTCGCTACAGCACCGTATGCACCGCTGCTGTCTGAGTCGGTTGGAGTTCACACTTTTAGCCAGAGTCGTAGTCAATATTTGTCATAGGTGGGATACACAGTCACAACATGGGTGGCATGAACGGAACACGAATGAAGAGTAGGGAACGCTTACTTTGCACTTTTTCTTCTAGACAAGTCAGAATCCGAACGTATCACAACACAGTCTTCTTCTTCACAAGGCAGCGAATTCCGCCAAGAGGCGACGGCGACAGCGTTTTTTTTTTTAGCTCACAAGGAGGATAAATATTTGGGCAAGGGTTCAGCTGTTCCAACTTATTTACGACAGCGATGGTTAAAGAAAATGGCGGGCGGGATAGTGTCATATTTTGGGTGATATAAGGAAGTTTGTGTTTTGTTAGCGATGTCACGAAACAGCTGCACCTCCAAATACTTTGAAGTCCGTGCCGATTATCATAAACATCCGGGCGGTGCACGATTACCCGTGCCGAGGTCGGTGTGCACGGCGTCATCCGCCAGCACTGGTATGGAGGGCCGGCCGGGCCGCAGCGGATGCGTGACCCGGCGGCCCACCCAGCAGCGGAGGCGCGCGTCTCCCGGAGACACCGCCACCGCCGTGTCTCCCAGCAGCGTCTCCGGCCGCGTGGTGGAGACCACCAGCTCCTCAGACGCGTCTGTCGCAGACAAGGCGACGCCGGTCAACGCCAAGGTACATTTACTTAAAGGTACGTTCAAGAGGGATTCCCCCACGCCCGACTGACGTCACACAGGCGTGGAGAAATTCCTTCACCTTTGAGCCGTGCGTCAAACTGCTGCTAATGGCACCGCCCGCTTACGAATTCGTGAGAATATACGGTAATCAAGTTTATCCCAAATGCAATAAATGGGCATTTTATCTTCGATTCTCGGCCTCTTTTTGCAAAAATTTGGATATTTTATCATTTGATTTTCCCATGTTATAGGCTACGAGGTGTGATGTCACATTCAGTGATCTGCGCTTGCTGTTGGAGGTGACTGAGTTAACGATACGTGGGATTATCATGCTGGATAGGTAGCAGGCGACGCTAGTCAAAGGCACGTGGGCTTATCATACAGGAGAAGTGGCAGCTATCTCACGTTCAAAATATGTACAGCTTCTAAACTACCACTCCAGCAATATGCTTTTTGTGCTCTTCTGTTGCATTTCTTTCTTTTCCGGCGCCGTCATTAACGTTCGACCAAGTGCCGGTTTTAAAATCTTCAGATACCCTTCTATAAAGCAGCCCTGCTGAGTGAGCAGCTCGTTAGAAGAGGTCTGCCTCACCCTGGTCCCAGCAGTAGGCAATGTCGTACATGGTGCCGTCGACGGTGCGGTGTTCGACCTCGATGTCGGAGACGGCCGACTGCAGCTGGCAGCACCAGTTGACCAGCGCCTCGGTCCGGTACACCTGACCCGCGTCGAACAGCCGCACAAACGCCTCCGACACAGCTGCCGACATCGACTGCGGCACTGTCAGAGCCTGTACCCCGCCTGACCGGCGTCAAACAGCCGCACAAACGCCTCCGACACAGCTGGCGACATCGACTGCGGTCAGGGCAGCATTGTCAGAGCCTGTACCCACCTCATCAGAGGTGGCTCAGGTGAATATTTGAATCATGACTGATCATAAGAGAAAATACGCCAGGAATCGTCCCTAACTCCATAAGGCCAAATAAGCCGCATTGTTGTGTCCAATAAAATGAAACCGTTTCTGTAAAAAATGGTCTTCAGGACCTCACCCATAAGAAAGGTTACTGCACTGAGTAAAAGCCCCACAGCACTGCCAAAAATCGATCTCGGGCTGCGTTTGCTGGCTGCAAACTATCGAGCAGCGACGGCAGAACGCCTGGCTGGCACACCTCCCACGGGTTAGGTACTCACAGGGTCCATGGTGAAGACAGAGCGGTCCCAGTTCAAAGTGACGCCCAGCGCCCTCATCTGCCGGTGAATCTGCTCTGATCGATCCTGCCGCCACCGCCACACCTGCCGCACAAACCTGCAACAGCACTGACAGCTGCCTGCTCCTGAACGGCTTCACAAACCACAGAAGTACTGATAATGGCTCCTGAACAGCTTCACAAACCACAGCCTGCAGTACTGATAGCTGCAGTCCCAGAACGGCTTCACAAACCACAGCCTGCAGTACTGATAGCTGCAGTCCCAGAACGGCTTCAAAAACCACAGCCTGCAGTACTGATAGCTGCAGTCCCAGAACGGCTTCAAAAACTGCACAGCACTGACAGCTGCTCCTGAACGGCTTCACAAACCACACAGCACTGATAGCTGCTCCTGAACAGCTTCACAAACCACAGCCTGCAGTACTGATAGCTGCAGTCCCACAACGGCTTCAAAAACTGCACAGTACTAATAGCTGCTCCTGAACAGCTTCACAAACCACAGCCTGCAGTACTGATAGCTGCAGTCCCTGAGTGGCTTCACAAACCACACAGCACTGATAGCTGCTCCTGAACGGCTTCACAACCACAGTAGTACTGACAGTGGCTCCTTAAAGTGCTCAGGAAATTTCACACAAAAACCCAGCTTTGAAAGTTATTGAACAGCGAATTCAGTCACGGGTGCTGGGGTAGTCGAAAACTGCACGGCCCATCGCCCAGAGGGGCCCCATGTTTCAGGGACCCTTATTCTCAGGGACATCTGCTAGCAGATACAGGACTCGAGTTTGGGACAGCGTCAGTGGACCAAGAGTAATTAGCTGGTGGGAGAGGAAGGAAGCGCAACATAACTTCCCTTGGTGAAAAACATTTGATGAGGGGGTGTGCGAATTTTAACAGTGGGTCACAAAAAGTCATGTGCTTTGTTTCACATTCCAAAATAATGGCTCTACCGGATTTTTGAAGAAAAAAACTGATGATACCCGTAACATATATTCCCAGTTTCTGTCTATATTCGATCTATGCCCAAGTCGTTTGGCCGGGGGGTGGAGGGTGTGGGAAGGGGGAAGGCGGAAAATGACTGTTTAAACCTTTGAAGGGTAAGACCTTCTGCCGACTGATCCAAAAACATAATAGCAAATGTGCGGAAATATCCTCCTATTGGAGACTACAAGGTGGCCAATAGCCAAACTCACTCGTGTCTGCCCAGACTGTGGCGTGTCTTGCGTTGTTCAGCCCAGAGCTTTTTCTCCACGATGACCTGGGTGGCGATGCCAGCATGGTCCGTTCCCGGCACCCACATCACCTGGTCCCCGCACATTCGGCGCCTGGGGCATGGAACAGGTCACAGCGCCAAACATCACAGTGCACATCTACAGCTACAATATCACAAATCAGTCACCTAATTTGCGCCAACGAACACACCCACAGCCAATGCGGACAACTTGATCATCCTTACATCGACCCCAGTCCACAGAACATATTTCCTGAATGCCTCAGAATCACCCCCCAGTCCGTCCAAATAACGGACACTGACCAATACAACAACGACTAGATACATCCTTAGGAAACCCTGATAAGTCCCGACAGATACTACATGACAAACCATGAGTCATTGATCAGGTTCCGCCCAGTGTTTCAGCGGCGTTCGGCATCATTCTCACCACCGGCAGATGGCGTCCTGGATGGCCAGGGTCAGCGCGTGGCCCAGGTGCAGCTTCCCGGTCACGTTCGGCGGCGGCAGCACCATCGAGAACCGTCGGCCGGCCGTGACGTCATCATCGGCAGTGGTCCAGCTGTCGGCTGAGCAGCTCTCCACCACCGCCGGCTCATAGGCACGGGCCAGCTGCGGAAACTCTGCAGCAGACAAATACTGCATTCAAGTACTTTTGCTATGACTAGTTTGCACTCCATGAGACATCTCTGAAGCATATCTAAGCATATCCACACCACTCATTCTTTATTCGGTTCCAAATACAACCTAGAGTGTCGCTTCCAATACTGTTCAAGGCCCTCGTCAGACATCACCTAGAGTACGGTAACTTAGTCTGGGGACCCTTCAGCAGGGCGGACCAGAGGAGGGTTGAAAGAGTCCAAAGGCGCGCTACCAGGCTGATCCCCGAGATACGGCACAAATCATACAGCGAGAGGCTGCAGGACCTGCGTCTTCCCTCTCTGTACTACAGACGGCGCAGGGGTGACATGATCCGAGTCTTTCAGATATTCCACGGTGCCATTGATCTTGATCCAACATACTTCTTCCAGCGCGACGAGAACTCGCGGACGAGAGGACACGACTACAAGCTAATCAAACCGCGCGCTGAGTCTAGAATCCGTCGAAATGCATTTGGCATCCGTGTTGTCAATGACTGGAACGCTCTCCCCACGCAAGTAGTCTCCGCACCAAGTGTCAACTCCTTCAAGACCAGACTCGACAACCATTGGAAGGATATCATGTACTTAGTGCCAGACACCGACTAGGTTGCGACACCACTTGTACACGAGCGCGTTGAGACCGGACCCTTACAGGCCTAGAGCCTCCACACGTCCGTATGCTTCAACTTCAACTTCAACTAGCTGCTCAAACGCCGTCCGTTCGTCGCGCCCTCAATGCTACCTCATGCGCGTCGCTCCCTGATGCTCGCGGCTGCCCCGCCATCCGCGCCATCTTGCCGCTAAGAGTCCGCCGCCATCCCCTCGCCCCCCCTCCGACGTCGCCGCCGTTGATTTCGCAGCGGACTCTGGGGTGGGTCGCACTCTACCCTCCCCTTGCTCCTGGAGCGTGTTGTGCGCGAATTACGAATCGCACATACCAATTCCTTGCTCCATACCTCTTCTCAACTCGAATCAAGTTCCTGTGCCTGCTCTTTATATGTGTTATGAGTGTCGGTGCTTCCTTCTTGGCTCTCCCACTCATTTCTGGTTACTTAGTGTGTGGTCACAGATTACTGCCAAGCCAATAAACGTGTATGGATGCAAATGAGCAATTCCAGCATTAGAATAAAGACTTGGAAATCCACCCACCCTTTCAAAACATGAGGCCTAGTCTTGAAGAGGTCGTAAAAACTAATGGGATGGGGGTAGACACAGGCAGCAGATAATAATTGTTGTAGGATCTAAATACTTTTAAAGACATTTTGCTGTTCTTCAACAGCTCTTTCAGTGAGCATCAATACAAAAATGTACAAATGCATATGAAACAACCCCAAATTATAATAAACAACCCCATTCTCTCTCTCTCCCTCTCTCTCTCTCTCTCTATCCCCATCTCTCTATCCCTCTCTCTCTATCCCTCTCTATCCCTCTCTCTCTCTATCCCTCTCTCTCTATCCCTCTCTCTATCCCTCTCTCTCTCTATCCCTCTCTCTCTCTATCCCTCTCTCTCTCTCTATCCCTCTCTCTCTATCCCTCTCTCTCTCTCTATCCCTCTCTCTCTTGATCCCTCTTTCTCTCTATCCCTCTCTCTCTATCCCCCTCTCTCTCTATCCCTCTCTCTCTCTTTCTCTAACTCCCTCTCTCTCTCACCTCCATTATCTGATGGTCCTGAGGTCAAATGATTGATTATTGATTTATGTGTTGCACTCAGCAGTAAGCTTCTCTGCTTCAGTGGAATACAGCACGCAGACAGTTTGCAGAAGCTAAGCATGCCAGTATCATTGGACCAAACAATTGGAGCTTTTGAACCTGAAAAAATATAATACTTGCATGAACAGAGTTGGTTGTACCAAAATTGATGCATACAGAAGTGATCATGGCAATAGACTAGGTATGATTATTACTGATCAGAGGCAGTTGATGAAGGACAACAGTTTCAAATCTGATTTTTACATTATCTGCTGTCAGCAGCCATAGAAGGAGAATAACAGCTCGTAATCTCCCAGTTTTTCAGTCTCTGTTATTAACTAGTATGTGCGAAGGGCCTGCATGGTTTATCTCTACATATAGATTATTTTTTGGAAAAAATTGAGACAACCACAAACTGTCATCCCACAATACTCTGTTAGGCAAGCAGAGACTCTGGGGATAGTCCATGAATCAACAAATCATTCAACACAGGGTGCAGCTTCAAATCAATTACCCTGTGCTGTCATCTCAGGAATGCTTTGAATCCAGAATTTTTCCTTTGAAAAGACTGAAAAAATCAGGCATAAGCTTTTGCAATCAAACTATGGTGTGCATTTCCAAAATCAAAGGTGCCGGGTTATGGGTATCAGCGAATCAAATCTGCAGTCTTGCACCATCTACATTATGAAATAAGAGTAACACTCTATGAGCCAAGTCCAGGCAGCTATGAGAACTGTCCAAGCAGCGTAATTTGTTGATTATCTGCCCTTGGTGCTATGAATCGCAAGCGAGGCGATTTTTCTCAATTTGAATTGAAACAAAACCGAAGATTGTTCAAGCCTTTCGAAACCTTTTTCTGAATTCATACCTGGTCCCGAGTTTTAAGCTTTTGAACGTAACAGTGCACGTTATGTATGTTGCGTTTACTCCATCATTTACGTTACGTTAGTGTCTCAAGATTATTTAAATTATAACGGTCTCTCTCTCTCACTCTCTCTCTCTTCACCCGCTATTTATTTTATTCACCACCACTCTTCTCCTGGCTATTATTGTTGTTTTGCGTCACACGCGCGAGCGACAGACAGCAGTTGCCGCCCGGCGCGGCGAGCGTGTGCCAAAAGATAGCGAGTGTGCTGCCAGATAGACATAAGACTGGTTAGAAACCTCTAGCAGTGTCCCTAGAAGCATCGCACAAAGTTCAGTCTAATGAGTTCAAAAGGTCCTGTGTGTGCTTCCCGTGTGGATATGTTGTGTGTGTGTGTGTGTGTGTGTGTGTGTGTGTGTGTGTGTGTGTGTGTGTGTGTGTGTGTGTGTGTGTGTGTGTGTGTGTGTGTGTGTGTGTGTGTGTGTGTGTGTGTGTGTGTGTGTGTGTGTGTGTGTGTGTGTGTGTTTACAGTGCATATGTGGAGATATGGGGGGAGGGGAAGAAAACACGTCACATGCTTGGATCCAATTTAGGCAGGGGTCGAAAAGTTGCCATTTTGCCATTCTAAATGGTGACAGCTGGGGTTCCACCGGGTGACAAAAGTCACAAGTCAATTCACAAAAGTGGCACCTCTAATTCTCATACACTACAAAATCTGGATTGACCTGGTTGGCACGGTTCCTATTTGGTTGGCCCACTATAACTGTCTGCGCCATAAGCTGTGTTCGACTAACCATATTTAGTAAATGCGGTGAATTATTCGAACCATATTCGATCCTGGGCTCGAAAAAGTTCGGGCCCTCGCCTATCTCTCAGCATGGGCTGGTGACACGAATGCTGATAAAGTGCCATTGTCACCATTGCCCCCAGGCTATGTCACCAGCCGTATTCACTTCTCCTTCCGTGGTCGAACACATCACTGCTATAATCAGCTAAGTGGCTCGGCCTTCACCGCACTGCGCCAGCCGCCGCATTAGGCGCGCTGTAGATACATTAGGCGCGCTGTAGATATTTATTTATAAATTAGGTAGGCGCTGGAAAAATAAATAGAGCGGAAAGGCAAGGAAGAGGAAGGGAATATCGGTTGCTATCTTTCTTCCGCATGTGGTGGCCAGGTGGTGAGAGTATAGGTGTTGATCAGTCAGGTATGTTGGTACAAGTATGATATAGAAATACTGCTTAAACCTAATATATGTAAGTTCTGCAGTGAAGGTAGACTTTGCCGCTGTGCTTACTGGTATGCCGAGTCGGGGACTCAAGTGGGCACTTGTAACTGGGTACCTAGATACCTATCTCTCTAAGCCCGTGCGTGGAAATCCTTGGGGGTCGGACCCCTCATTGGCGGAACCAGGAGCAACTTTTGGAGGAACGAAATCAATGTTTGGAGGGGCTCCATCAAGAAATCCCGAAAATAAAGTATTTTAAAAGGGCCTAAATTTGGATCTTTTGGTAGGCAAAAGACTCTATTTTGGGCTTTGTTGGGGGTAACAGTCCCTTTGGCCCCCTTGGATCAACCTTCGGACCCCCTGAATTTGGGTCTCCCGCAGACTTTATATAGGGCTTGTAGTGCCGTGCCAGTATCAACTCACAGAGACCTCCAGGCCTGTCTCATGCAGTGCCTATTTGAAGCAAAAATATTTTTTGTTTCATCTTTGGAGTGTGTTGGGCATCAATATCTAGATTTAATAACTGAAAAATATCCCACTTCTAGTCCGCAAAAAGTTGTGGAATGGCACAATGACAAGAGTAAGAACTTGTAGTTTGAGTTGTTTAGGAGGTAGCTTTTGGGGGTGGCTATGACTAGTAGGGATGTGGGTCAAGACCAGTGTGGGGCAGTCTGTGGGGGAAGAACAGTAGGTAAGCAGATTGTGTCAGGTTTCAACATCTTATCAGGGTGGTTGTTGGGCATAGTGAGCAGTTTTAGTACCTGCTTAGCTCATGCATATATGATAAATCATGTGAAGCATTGATGTTCATATATGGATTCAGACCTACCATCTTGAGAGTTTTTTTCTGTCTGTGAGGCACCACTAGCACACTGGATGGTGAGCGCCACCACGAACTCATGCAAGTGTCACAAATATAAAATCATTTAAATGTGACAATAATGATTTTTGAGGTATTTCCATGGTGAGGGTATGTATGTACATGGAAATATTTGTGCCATGAGTGTAAAATTTCAGCAGTCTGCCAATTTTTTTTCAGATTGGGGTCAGCAAAAGAAACTGCAGGGCACAAACATTCTTGGGGGCAGAACTTGTGGTGCTGGGGCAAGCAGGGATAAACCACCAGGTGTATATTTTAACATGGTGGATAGGTGAAGTATGTTGGTGGTTGTGGGCATTTGGGGACAGCATATGTGATTTATTGTGGCTTTTCATTTGCAGGTAAACAGCAAATGTGTATTACTCCATATAGGAAAAGAAGGACTGAAAGCCACTGCTATAAACTGAAAGCCACTGAATAAACTGAAGCCACTGCTTCAGTTTAAAAAAAAAATTTGCCTCCCCAATGTCCCTTGGCTTGATAATGATAGTGAATAAAAAGTGATAGAAGTCTGGTTTGAAGAAGCGTTTTGGGATATTAAGCAATGATTAGCATGATGTGCTTTTCTCTAGCAATGATTCAAAATGCTTCATAAATGTGAATAAACTATTGAATGAAATGTTTAAAGCCAACATAATGGTATCTGTTGCAAGTTTTGCTCTGTTCAATGATCAACAACCTGCAAAATGTATCTTGATATGAGTATTTATATTATTTTAAGCATCTTGAAAGAGAAAATTGATCTTGGCTGCCCAACTGTAGGGACCTAAAAATGTTTGACAAATCAAAGAGCTGCCATAACAAGATTTTTCTAGACAATCCATGTTCTTTCTGCCTGTGTCATACACAGACAGGATTGCTTGGAACTGTAGTGCATTCATCAGATTATAAGTTAAAACAGAGTCAGTGTAACTAGCTGATAAATGACAAAAATATTTTCATTCAGCATACCTTTACAATCATGCAACAAATCCTCTTAATGTTTCTCCTGCCTTATCTGTGAAACATTGTAGGTGTTATTAGATTTTGCTGAAGCAGCAGGTGTATAGGTTTGGAATGGGCTTAAAGCATTTGGGACTGTGGGAGAGGGGATTGGGGAAGTCACTTAAACTTTATCAAATACAGGCAAATTTTTATGACAGCTTTAAGAAAGCTGTCTAGATAGAAATATGAAGGGAATATTCATGATTGGATGGAAAGTAAGCTCACCCACTTATCTGGCTCAATTGAGGTGTATTGTGCAGGATGCAAAACTGTATACATGATTTTGCATATTTTTTGCACTCTTAAACTCTTGCAAATTTTGGGAATGGTCAGGTACAATGTTATCCCTCAATATGCTATCGCACAATCCTTCACATGTAGAACTATTATTTTAGCGAAAAATTATGTTTGGCCTGCTGCCTATTGTGCTGGTCCTCATTTGGCACTCTTTGTACGCTGAGATGTTTTGGGACTTCTTGCTCTATTTTTATGCCACTGCTATTTTAAAACTGACTTTAAAAGCTCTTAAAGTATGGAGTAAGTTTTGAGAAAGAGGATACAAAATGCTGTCAATTCAGTTACATAATCCCTTTCCTTTACGATGCCGACAACTAGAGAACATGGTTGCTTGGGGCCTGCTTTGGTTTGATACAGGTGGGGCTGGGGCAATGGCGTAGCCTAGGGGGTCCGTGGACTCCTCTTGGGCTTACTGTTCACTGTAAAGCAGGAATATGGGTGTTGGTGCTCCCCCTCTCCAGCTTGGTCTCGGTGACCCCGATAATCAGTCTTGGAAGGCCCCAGGGAATCGCTCTCGGGGACCTCTGAGCATCTGTCTTTTGGGTTCCCGAACATTCTTGGGGCTCCGAGCATCCTTCTCGGGGCCCCCGATCTTTGGCCCTCGGGAATCAGTCTCGGGAGCCCCTAAACATTGGTCTCGAACATCACTCCCGGGGGCCAGGGACATTGGTCTTGGGAGACCCGAATATCGGTCTTGGGAGCTCCCGAATATCACCCTTGGGGGCCCCGAGACCACTGCTCGGGACCAAGATCGGAGGGTCTCGGAAAAAGTGCTCGGGTAGATGTGCCTGTGTTGAGAATATGATAATCACTGAGGTGGATTTCCTGGGATTGATAAAGGTATACATTTTAGGGGCATCGAACATCTGTCTGAGGCCCCCGAGCATTGATCTTGACTCGGAGACCGTGATCATCGGTCTCCTGGACACCCCCACACTCAACATCATTCTTGGAGGCTCCCGAGCATCACTGGGTCCCTCTGAGCTTGGTCTTGGAATCCCTCGACAATCCGTCCCGGGGTCCCCGAATATCGGTTCCGAGCATCGCTCTGGGGAGGGGGGAGGGAGGGGGCGAGACCAGGTTTTGGGGGTCCCGGAGCGATTCTCGGGGCAGCGAGGCAGATGTTCGGGGCCCCCAAAGCGATGCTCGTGGAGTCCGAGACCGATGTTCGGGGGCCTCCGAGACTGATTCCCGGGATCTCAGGAGGTCAAGTTTGGGAGCCCCGAGACCAATGTCTACGCTTTCAGGAACAAGGTCAGCTCAAAGCAAGTGAAGTGCTCGTTCAGTGAGCAAGGTCAGTTCGAGCATCGCGCTCAGAAGCCACTGTTAATCGGTCCCATGGACCCCTGAACACCGATCCCGAGCAATGCTCTCGTTGTGTCTCCCGAAACTGCTGCGCGAGAGCAAGCTGGGGGGGATCTGAGAGATGTTTATGAACATCAAGTGTGCGAATTCGTTTGTTTTATAATGTTGTGACTGTATGACCTTTAAAATATCACAATCATATTAATGCGTGATAATATCTTTCTTCACGGCAAATATTCAGCGGTAACACTTAACTGCTACCCTCTCGCTGCGAGATTCTTTATCTATAATTTTCTAAGAATAATCACTGAAGTGACATTAGAATATTTCGCTGCTCAGCAGGCACAAGTGCGTGTGGTGAGTGGTGAGAGCCGCCAACTGCGAACTCTGAAGATGATTCTCCACCAGCAAGTCTTTCCTCATCTGATCCCGTCCGTCCAGAGCGGTGAGCTTTTCTCCTTCCTTCCTTCCATGACATGTTCATAAGATATCCAGATATCACAATTATTTTTAAATATTAATAAAGTGCACCTTTTCCAATCCTTAAAAAGGAAAATCCTGGGTGAAGTTCACTGTGCTTATTGGAAGAAATATTTACTCATTAAGAGCTGGGTATGGAGGGAGGCATTGAGCTATAAAGGGTCCATTCTGAAGGTTAGGCTCCAAGCCAAATCCTGGTCGCGCCATCTGCCTCCGCCATGAGGGGTCCGTCGGAGTTGGCTGCGGGCATGCTGGGATCGTGCGAGCCACAGCGCGCAGCTCCCTATCGATGGTGTCGACAGTGGCCGCGGGGAGCCATGCTGCAGCTGCGAACTCTGTCACTTCGCGGTTGTAGCCATTAGCCACTGTCCGCAGCTTTAGCTTCCGCTTACCATAGGATCTTTCGGTCAGCTGTGTAGCTGCGTTACCCCTGGCTTGACTTTCGTGCATGAACGATAAAATGCAAAATTTATCCTATGTGTGGTCCTGATTTCCAGGGGCGTATCCAAAGGGGGAGCGATCGGCCCCACCCCCTTGGGCTGACCTTAAGCACTGGAAAGAAACGCCTCCCGCCGCAGCCGCTGGGCCACCACAGGGTGAGCTCTGCGGCTTTAGCTAGGCCCCGCAGGCTTCGAAATCAGGGAAAATAAAAGTTGATTTACGCCGAGAAACCGCAGCGTAAAATTTGGAAGCTCCGGCCATATGGGTAAATTTACCACTCCAGAATACATCCGCAAAGATGCGTACAGAACAGAGCGGTGGCATCGTCATCAAAACACGCAGGGCGAACCAGTCGAAGCCCTCTACGTTTCCCCTAGGTTTTTGGGTATAAAATGTGCAAAAATTCGTAACGTAAGATGGGACTACTTTGAAATCGTGGAAAACTTCCAACAATGTTAAGGATTGATAAAAATATTCTTTGATTCGAAAATTGTTCAGTGGAAAGTGCTGCAGAATTATCAAGGAAAAATAAAAAATCTATAAGGGAAGCGTATTTACTTAGTATTTACGAAAATGCACAAAAATTCCATGGATTTCTAACACTGCATAAATGTTCTAGTATGGTGCACGGCGGAAAATTGATAATTGTCTGATGGGCGCTATATGGCCTTGCCAGGCTGGTGCGCCCCTTAAGCCCAAATAACTAACTAACTAACGATAATTGTCTGAAAGCCAACTGCGTAAGAATCCTCACCCAAGTATGATGTTGCCCCTGTTCCAAATGTCACCCGAATTCAGGCCTAGGGGCCCATTTTAATGTATTTCGGGGCCTCTGAAATCGATCTCAGGGCTCCGAATGGTTGTCGTTTTGGATATCTGAGGGTTGCTGTTGCAACCCCCCCCTCCCTAATGCTGGTTTCCGGGTCTCCAGCTTTTGGCCTCTGAGGCTCCCCGAGTGGTTCCTTTTTTACTTTTCGGCTCCTGGCCTTTGCCAACATCAGAAGCCACTGCCCAATTCCCCGCATATGCGGAAAAATTCCGGGAATTGATGACTGTTTCTCTATGTCCCACCGTGCCGCACAAGGCGGTTGGCAGTCATTGCAAGGACAAGGCTACGGTTAAGCGTGAGAGCCAACCCTGCGCCCAGCGAGTCCCGGTATTTGAACGCGAGACCCTTATCTCAGAAGGCAGGCCACTGAGTCTGCGACAGGGGCCCTCACAATTATCCCAGGCCCACTGCTGCCCGAAGTCGGGCCCCTATTCTCAGCAGTTGCAGATAATTTCCCTGTTTTCCACTAGGGCTCCCTGTGGTAGAAGCCGGGCCCCCAGCGGTTGAGCTGGGCCTCCTGTGGCTATCCGGGCAGCCTGACATGCTTCCGGGCGCCCTTTAGTCCAATTGGAACATCTGAGTGAGCGACCGGGCTCCTCCGAATTACCCCCAGCCCACTGCTGCCAAAGCCGGGCCCTATTCTCCGCAGATGCAGATAATTCCCCTGTTATCTACCCGGGCCCTCAGTGGGTCCAGCCGGGCCCTTTGTGGTTCAACCGGACCTCCTGTTACTATCCGACCCCCTGAAGTGCTTCTGAACCCCTGTGGGCCACTTGCGACCTATGTGTTTGCGACCAGGTCCCTCACGATAATCTCAGACATGTTGTGGCCGAAGCCAGTCCCCTACTTCTAACATTCATGCCCTCCTCCCCCATGGTCTACCTAGGCCTGACTACAGTCGGCCTCTGCCTTGCTTGCGGTTACCCCTTTGGTATTGGCCCTCTGTGGCTGCAACCTCCGTCTTTGCTTGGAGCAAAAGGTAACTTTATTCAAACAGGCCACAGAATATTTGATGCGATTCGGGATGGTCCTGATCACTGATCATAGCGGACATTTGGTCAATATCGTATTTGTGGAGATCCAACCCAATGTTGAGCGGACCTCAGCGTATTTAGCGCCGGTGCATAGCTTTGTGACCGACCAGAGTTCATAAAGTTGTCTGCCTCCCAAAACGGAAGTAATGTTTTTTTGCTCTTCGAAATATTGTATATATATATATATATATATATATATATATATATATATATATATATATATATATATATATATATGTTGATATATATACACACGTTTTTAATGAAAATATATTCCTTGCATGGTCCAGCCCCCAAAGCTAGTCCTGACCCCCTGTCAAGGCCCCCTTTGGTAATTCCTGGATCCGTCCCTGCTGATTGCTCACATACACTTCCTTCGGCTTCAAACGTTAGATAAATATATCAGAACTTTCAGCTCTGGTTTATACTGGGAGCATAATACACAAAAACAATGAAAAACGGTGTAACAACTCAAAGAAATAAGGGTTTTGGTAGCATTTTTAGTTTGGTGACACATTCGTGATGTGGAATTTCAAATGGTGACACGCCAGCAACTTTTTTGACCCCTGAATTTAGGGGCGCTCCCACTGCTGCCAGTCCTCATTACCAAATTACATATGTCACCATAAAGGCATAGACAGATCCTTCATTGCTGATTGGGGGGAGCACATTTTCAGGGGGGCGCTTTCCGATCAAACAGCAGGGGCAGATCCAGAAATTGTTTAAGGGGGCGAACCCTGACAGGGAGGGCCTGACCTCCTCAAGGGGGTCCGGGATGACTTTGAGGGCCCGGCCGTGCAAGGTATAAATTTTCATAAAAAACGTAACTACACATAGAACTATGTCGGCCAGCGTGCAAAAAAACGTGAAAGACCCTTTAATCCTCGCCCCATCGGGGGCCATCGATGGCCCCCTCCCTAAGGTTTTTTCGAGATAGCAGAAAAACGACAAGGCGCAGCGCCGTGGTTGAGAGCTCTATGTCTCACCTCATCATTTTCCCACCATCCCTGAAAATGTTTACCCCGGGTCACCCAAGGTCAGCTCACCAGGCGAGGTCAACCAGGGCACTTTTCACTTCAACTTTGAAGCTCTATAATAGCTACATTTCTTAGTCGATCAATTTGAAACTTGCTACACTTCATGACCCTCCAGGTTCTACAACGTGTATATCCGGGATTTTTCGATTTCGTGACCTGAGGTCAGGTCACGAGGCAACCTCTCTCATTGAAAAAGCATGGGGAAAAGCTTTCTTATGATCTAAAAGTCACAAAAATGATTGAAAATACTCAGACTGCTCAGCGTTTTTGGACACCCTTTCACGGATCCCAGGGGTCATATTTGCCCTTTGAATTTTCCAAGGTCATTCAAGGTCACCAGGGTTAAAGTCAATATTTTGACAATAACTTTTGACCTAATTAAGCTAGAGAACTGAACAGGGGCGCAGCCAGAGCTTTGGTATGGGGGGGCACACCAACTTTGAGGGGCACCCTGGGGAAAAAGGGCACTTTTTAACGTAACCTAAAAAAACTTACTATATCTTTGTTTATATCATTTTTTGGGCATCTTTGGTTCAATAAAAATGCAAATACATCATTGACAGAGAAGGAAAACGCGATTAAAACCGAAAAAAGAAAAAAAATATCACCAAAATGTAATGGAAGTAGCCAAAACACGACTGTTTGTATATATTTAAGGACAAATCAGTCAACTCAAGCAAGTACTTAACATCAGAGAAAACAGCGGAGCATGTGATATCTGTTACAATGTGCAGGTTCAGGAACATTGGAGTCGAAAATTCATTTGTTATGCCCACTGGTTTTGTCGTGACGAGTGAGCCCTGGCTGAACGTAGATTAAGTTTTTTGCCTCCCACAATCGCCGTGGGACGAAGAGTGGCATAGTGTCTTTCGAAGAACACATTTTTGCTGCCGGAAAAATTTGGGAGATACCTTTTGAACGCGTTTATTAAGTTCCATATTCTCAAGGATCGGTCCCAGTTAAGAGTAAATAAAAGGCGAACAGGCCGGTGGTTTGGATGGGGATGGTGTGACAGGGCTGAAAATTGTAAAAACTAGTTCTTGATTTAAATTAATTAGTAGAAATCCTGGTTTAGGGGCTGTGCTCTGATCTCAGGGGCACGTGCCTTTTTATCATCCCTTCCCAGAATCCACCAGTATAATAAGCAATTTATATAACCAGGGGTGCCTAGGTATCACAAGCCGTTTTAGAGATTCCTCATTCCTCGTTAGCTCCGTTTTACAAAGGGAGTTTCCATTGTGTTCTTATTCCCCATCTATTCAAGACCAGCTCAGAGGACCCCCTAGTGTGGACCAGAGCAGCTGCCCCCACCTCCCATCCCCTCAGTTGTGTCCCCAGGGACTAGACTAGCTCAGTGGTCCTCCGAGGTGATGGGAGTTGGCGTTGTGTTGTTATTCTCTGTCTATTCAAGGCCACCTCAGGGGCCCCTGATGTAGATCAGGGCCACAGAGCAGCTCATGCTTCACCCAGGGACTAGACTAGCTCATTGGTCCCAGAGATGAGGTCATCAGACTAGCTCAATGGGCCACAGATGGGCTCATAGGGCCTTAAACCAGTTCAAGATGCCCCAGAACAGTTTAAGGCGCCAGATCACCTCAGGGGGCCTCAAGCCAACTTAAGGGGCTCTCAAAAGCTCAGCGCCCAGACCAGCTCAGGGTAACCTCAGAACCTAGATCCACTCTTGGGCCCCAGATCAGCTCTTGGGGCCCCAGATCAGTTCAGGGGCCTCAAGTCAGGTCAGGGGGCAAGATCAAGTCAGGACCACTAAATCAACTCAGGAATCCCTCACCAGCTCGGGGCCCAAGCAGTTCAAAAGCCCCAGAGCTGCTCAGGGGACACCAGATCGGCCCATAGGGCACCCGATCAGCCTTGGGGACAAAAAATCAGATCAGTGGTTCCCGACCAGCTCGGGGCCCAGATCAGCTCGGGAATACCAGATCAAGTCAGGAGGCACTTAATCAGCTCAGGAGCCCCATACCATCTCGGGGGCCCTCATCAGCCTCTGCGGGCCCAGCTCAGCCCAGGGCTTTAGAGCTGCTCATGAAATCACGTAAGGAGGCCTAGACCAGCTTAGCCCGCGCCCCAGCGGGGGGTCCAGCGCCACCTTCGCCCCACTGGGGGGGCATCGATGGCCCCCTCTAACTCCGAAAATATGCGCGTTAGCGCTAATCTGCAAAGTGCAATAGAAAGCTCGCGTGAATTCAGTAAGAAATTACTCTACATGTTTAGTGCTCAGGTCAATGGTTTGACCTCCAGAGGTCAAATTAGGTCAAGATCGGCTATTTTCACTCAAATATGCAATGCTTAAGCAAACTGGGCATAACTCCTATGCCATTAGAGCATCATCATCATCATAATTGGGTTTTAAGGGCGCGCCGACAACGAGGGTCATGTGGCGCCCACTTATGCCATTAGAGCTATTGAGGTCTGGTAAAGTACATTTGATAGGAAATTGTCAGTTCTTTTTTCGCTATGTGAAACGTAAAGACCTCCCTCCAGTGGTTTGACCTCCAGAGGTCACCTCGTGACCTAAGATGACCTGAGATCACAAAAGGTCAGAAAGTGACCTTGCCGTATATCAAATGAAAGCCAGTGACCAAACAAACACGATGGTGGTTGTTTCAGCGCTCTAGCGTATTTAGATCAAAAGTTATTGTCAAAATACTTTTGTTGACCCCTGGTGACCTTGGATGACCTTTGAGAGGTCAAAAGGCAAATACGGCCCCTGGAATTCGTGAAAGGGTGTCCAAGAACGCTTTTCTGATCAAGCTGAGCATTTTCAATCGTTTTTGTGACTTTTAGATCATAAGACAGCTTTTCCCCATGCTTTGTCAATGGGAGAGGTCACCTCGTGACCTGACCTCAGGGCACGAAATCGAAAAATCCCGGATATACACCTTGTAGACCCTGGAGGGGCCATAAAGTGTAGGAGGTTTCAGATCGATCGACTTCGAAATGTAGCTCTTACAAAGCTCTGAAGTTGAAGTGAGGTGACCTTGGTTGACCTCGTCTGGTGGCCTGACCTTGCGTGACCCGGGGTAAAAAATTTCAGGGATGGTGGGAAAATGATGCAGTGAGAGGTAGAGTCCTCAACCGCGGTGCTGCGCCTCTTATTTTTCTGCTATCCCGGAAAAACCTTAGGAGGGGGCCATCGATGGCCCCACGTGGGGCGACGGTTAAAGGGCACCAGATTAGCTCGGGGGACACAAGACTAGCTCAGAGGGCATCAGATGGGCTCAGGGGCATTAGTGCAGCTCAGGTGGCACCAGATCGATCCGCTCGGGGGCCAGATCAGCTCCCAGTCCCCAGACTATGGCAGGAGCCTGAATCAGCTCAGGGAGCAACATAACAGCTCAGGGGACACAAGGTGGGCTCAGGGCCCACCAAACCAGCTCAGGGAGGCACCAGGCCATCTAAGGATACATCAATAATCAGCTGAGGGAGCACCTAATCAGCTGAAGAGGCACCATGTTGACTTAGGAGACAGAATCAGCTTGGGGAGGCATGAGATCTGCTCAGGGGCCCGAATCAGCTCAAGGGGCACTAAATCAACTATTAGGGCACCAAGCAAGCTCGGAGGCATTAGACTAACTTAGAGGGCATTATATGGGTTCAGAAGGCACAATTATTTGCTCAGTGGGGCAATCGATTGACTCAGGGGCACCAGATCAGCTTAGAGGGCAAGTAATCAGCTCAAGGGGCCAAGACCAGCTGAGAGGCCACGAGATGAGCTCAAGGAGCACCAGATTAGCTTCACCCGTACGATTATTGGCGACGATGAGGCATTAGGTGAACACATACTAGGTGCCCATACTCTTCCCGGGTGCTTGGAAAGGCGACAGAATGCCCTAGCTGACCGAGAAGGGTATTAAGTTGTCCAACAATAGCTTCAATCGCTACATGCGGTCCAGTTACATCTAGGTTCAACGGCGTAGGGCACTAAATTTCGAGTGGCACGGCCCAAATTGGGTACACCGCCTGGCAATCAAAAGGGCATCCCGGCAGTGATGGGGCACGTGCCACATGTGCCCCCTGGCTGCACCCCTGGACATTAGATCAACTCCGGGAGGGGGCCAGATAAGCTCAAGGGGCACTAAAACAGCTAAAAGGACACCAGGCAAGCTCGGAGGCATCATACTAACTTAGAGAAGAGCATTGTATAGGTTCAGAAGGCACAATTATTTTCTCAGGGGGGGCATCAGATTGACTACGAGGGCATCAGATCAGCTCAGAAGGCACATGATCAGCTCTAGGGGGCACCAGATGAGCTCCACCCGTACAATTATTGGCGACGATGAGGCATTATCTTGAAACGGATTACGTGCCTATACTCTTCCCGGGTGCTTGGAAAGGCGACAGAATGCTTTAGCTGACCAAAAGGCACTTAATTAAGCGATTTCAACAGTAGTTGAAATCGCTTAATACGGTCTAGTTTCATCTGGGCTCAACGGCGTAGGGCACTAAATTTCGAGCGGCACGGCCCAAAGGGGGTACACCACCTGGCAATCAAAAGGGCACCCGACACCGATGGGGGCACGTGCCCCCTGTGCCCCCTGGCTGCGGCCCTGGACAGTATATAAACTACGGGAGGTATTAAAATAAGTTCAGGGGCCCGGATCAGCTCAAGGGGCACTAAAACAACTAATAGGACACCAGGCAAGCTCGGAGGCATCAGACTAACTCAGAGAGCATTATATAGGTTCAGAAGGCACAATTATTTTCTCAGGGGGGGACACCAGATTGACTACGAGGGCATTAGATCAGCTCAGAGGGCAAATGATCAACTCCAGGGGCCAAGAACAGCGCTCAGGGGACACCAGATGAGCTCAAGGGGCACCAGATTAGCTCCGCCTGTACGATTATTGGCGACGATGAGGCATTATCTGGAAACAGATTGTGTGCCTATACTCTTCCCGGGTGCTTGGAAAGGCGACAGAATGCCCTTTCTGACCAAAAAGGCACTTAATTGTCAAACAATAGTTTAAATCGCCAAATGCAGTCTAGTTCCATCTAGGCTCAACCGCGTAGGGCACTAAATTTCGAGCGGCACGGCCAAAAGAGGGTACACCACCTGGCAATCAAAAGGGCACCCCGGCACCGATGGGGGGGGCACGTGCCCCCTGTGCCCCCCCTGGCTGCGCCCCTGGCACTGAAACAAACACCATCGTGTATGTCTCGTCACTGGCTTTCATTTCATATACGGCAATGTCGCTTTCTGACCTTTCGTGACCTCAGGTCATATTAGGTCACGAGATGACCTCTGGAGGTCAAACCACTGGCGGGAGGTCTTTACGTTCGACATAGCAGAAAAAAGACTGGCAATTTCCTATCAAATGTACTTTACCAGATCTTAATAGCTTTAATGGCATAAGAGTTTGCCCAGCATTGCATATTTGAGTGAAAATAACCTATCGTGACCTTTCTTGACCTCTGGAGGTCAAACCATTGACCTGAGCGCTTAAAACATGCAAAGTAATTTCTTACTGAATTCACGCGAGCTTTCTAGTGCACTTTGTAGATTTGCGCTAACCCCCATATTTTCGGAATTAGAGGGGGGCCATCAATGGCCCCCCGGTGGGGCGAAGGTGGCGCCGGACCCCAGTGGGGCGCGGGTTAAGGATGGCCAAAACTCCGAGAATCCCAAAAGCCCACAAAACAATTAACTGCCCAGTGCCATATAATCTCTGAAGCCCGTTCAACATTTGATTGGACCTCCACAAGTCCAGGGACTGGACAAATTTCGGCTTAGGTCACTGATCGGGACCATCTCAGATCGCATACAATATTATGTGGCCTGCTTCAATTAAGAGTTTAAGATATTATATATACTACTACCATGCAGGGAAGGATGCTGTAGCCACGGAGGGCCAGGACCAAAAGAGTCTCGCAAGTGTCATATGCGGAAACACATGTGTAGCAACTGTGCAGGGATGGCCAGAGGCACAAAGACCCACGCGCCAAGCCACGTGCCGACCACCCCGCCAGCAGCCGACTGCTCCAGTCGATACACGTGTTACCCATCCGGCGTCACCCCCTCCGGTACTATTTAAACCGAGATACGTCTTTGTTGAATACATTCTGTATCCAAGCTCCGGACCGTCACCAGCTCCTGATCAGATATAACACAAGCATTGCTGGGGCCAATTGTAGCCACAGGAGGCCCAGGTAGACCACGGGGGAGGGCTATTAACCAGGAGCGTAGCCAGGATTTCGCTCAGGGACGGGCGGCACCCCGAAAAAGGGCACCTGCGACAGCCCCAAAAGGGCTCTGATGGGTAAAAAGGGCCCTCCTTGTTACAGAATAGTGCTGAAGAGGGCTTAAAGAGAATGTGGCACCTTCATAACGTGATTTTAACTGAGATAGCCGAGTTGTAAAGCAAGTCAGAAAATCCGGAACTCCATATATCATTTGTCTTGGAACTCGATATTTCCGTAGAAAAAAGCTAAAACCTACCTGACACCAACCCCCTCATCAGCCCCCGCCGGGTGGCCATTGTTGTGACCTGCTGGTGTGACGACATATGCTGACGTCACGATGAGTATCAGCCAATCGAGGCCCTTGAAGCATTTAAAGTGTGGTAGTGGTTGCCAGATCATGACATCATCCACAGGCAGATATTTATTTATTTTCCTGGATGAGTATTTTTAAAAACAAAATATTGAGCTTATTGAACTTTTTTTTACAGAAATCATGAGTGGTTTCATTATTTTTGGCTAAAAGTAGGCCCAATTTCACTAAATTCCAGGATTCGACCAAGGTGCCACATTCGGCCCTTTAAGAGGGCCCTGTCTGGTATAAAATGCCAAATTTAGCCACAGAGCATAGTGCAGACGAGCCGCCCTTCGCGCGGCTCGTGTCCTCAGGGGGCCCTTCGGGGCTCTCAGGGAGGGGCGGCTGTCCCTGTCGCCCCCCTTGGCTACGCCCCTGGTATTAATGCTAGAAGTAGGTGACTGGCTTCGGCCGCAACGTGCCTGAGATTATCGTGTGGGGCTCGATCGCGGACACAAAGGTCTTAAGTGAGCCACAGGGGCCCCGGAAGCATTTCACGGGGCCGGATAGCCACAGAAGGCCCAAGTGAACCGCAGGGGGCCGGCTAGGGTCACAGAGGGCCCAGGCGGATGACAGGGGAATTATCTGCAACGGCTGGGAATAGAGACCCGGCTTCGCCAGCAGTGGGCCCGGGATAGACCTGAGGGGTCGGGTCGCAGACTCAGAGGTTCCAAGTGGACTACAATGGGCCCAGAAGCATGTTAGGGTGCCTGGATGGCCAGAGGAGGCCCGGGTGAACCGCAGGGGCCCCAGCTGCAGCCAAATGGGGCCCGGGTGGAATACAGGGAAATTATCTGCAACTGCTGTGAACAGGGGCCCGGTATCGGCAGCAGTGGATCCGGGATAATTCTGAGGGGCACGGCCGCAGCCTCAGCGGTTCCAATGCTCGGAAGCGTCAGTGTACCCGGAAGGCCACCAAAGGCCCGGGTGAACCACAGGGGGCCCGGCCCGGCTACAGCCAAATGGGGTCTGGGTGGAATACCGCGGACCTACAACTGCTGAGACTAGGGGCCCGGCTTGGGCAGCAGTGCGCCCGCGAGACGATTGTTAGGGGCCTGGTCGTGGGGCTCGTGGGACCTCCGAGGCAAGGGCCCGAGAACAAATCTGGGGGCCAATGGAGCCAAATTATTGTGGACTCCTAGAACAGCTATTTGGAGACCTGATGCCAACTCTGGAGCCTCCGAGATTAATTCAGGGGCTCCCGGATACATTATAAGAGCCTACGGCGGGAGGCGTTTCTTTCCAGTGCTTAATGTCGGCCCAAGGGGGGGCGATCGCCCCCTTCTTGGATCTGCCCCTGTCAGGCGGGCGCCAAATTGGTTAATCATGGATGTCTCGATACTCGCACCATGGGGGGAGGGTGGGAAGTGAAGTTCCAGGGGGCTCCGGGGCTCGATCGGGGAGAGAGAAGTGCCCCCTGGATCCGCCTATTTACCATAAGCGGATTTGGGATTGGTCAGGCCGTTACTTTTGGGTGGAAAACCTATCAGGTGGACGTCAAATCATATCGGGCTCCGACATAGGCGCATCCAGGAGCAGCTTTTGCAGGGAACCAAACTAACGTTTTGGGGTGGCGAAATTGAGAAAAAATCGGGAATAACTAACATTTTTAAAGAAAAACGGCTAAATTTTGGTCCGTGGGGTAGGGGGCAGAATATACGATTTTAGACTTTTGAGAGGCCCCGGCCCCTCTTGGGTACCATTTCAAAGGTCACCATCGACCTGTCGACCTTTACGCGGGCGCCGAGGGTCCATCATGGGCGGGGCAAGTATCTCTTACTCGCCCACCCATTGGCGCCGTCTATGTACCTCACCTTAACGTTTGGGCGAGTCCATCCGTCGTCGATGGGCTACTTAACACTGCGTTCCGACCTCTCAGTTTAGCACTTGATACCATGTGGTTTTGATTCTTGAAAGTTTTAGTAACGTCCGAAGGGTGTATGGAGGCGACACGTCCCTTATTCTGACACCAGACAGAGGTGTGCCCGGTGGTATGAAGGACGTGTCAGCTACGGCTGCATCTTTGGTGCCACATCATCTTAGGTCCGACCTTCAGACTTTGGGCCAAAGACTGCTCATTTCCCTGGACAATGGGTTATCCTCTCCCAAGGGCCGCATAATTTCCCATTGGATCGATTCGTCCGGCTGGCTGGTTACATATCTCAGTCAGTTCGAACGCATCCTGGCAACTGCGGGCCAAGTTTACTTAGTCGTAACTTCCTTATTACGCAGACTTGCAGTCATAGGCGCAGGAACCGGGAAGGGGGGCAGGGGGTAGCAACTCCTCCTCCCCCAACTTTGAGCCGACTCTGGACCTTTCCCGTTAACAAATCGAGTGATTGGTCGAAACATATTTGACCACAACAGCAGTGACTACTTATTCTCCCCCAACTTGGAAAAAGTTCCTGAGCCTGTGCTTGCAGCTGTCCTTATCCAGACAGCTATCATTTGGTACGTACACGGTTAGCAAGTGAATTGTCGGTGAACGCGGTAAATAATTAGGTTAGCCATGTGCTGGAATACAGCATGAATTCAAGTGAAGAGTGCGTGCTTTTTTAGTACGTCAGGAAGAGCGAGTGTATATTTTAGTTGTTGATTCGTTCTCACGTCATGACATGTCGGACATTTGTCCAAGTCTAAAAACGCTATCTTACTTTCACACAAACATCAACCGATGAAAACGATGTATTTACAATCGTGATGATGGATCGAATGACATAAAATCACAAAACAGCAAATGATGTCTACAGAAGCCAAGGGAAACCAATCAAAGGAAACCAAATCAAGGGAAACTAAATTCATAAACAAAAGCTAAATTTTCAAACGAGTGAAGTGTCTGGAGGTCGAAGACGTGGAAACGTGATTTGAAAACAGAGACAACAAGCGTGTCTCAAATTGGTGAGAACGAGAGCACAGGCAGCCAGTGAGATATTGGACAATGCAATACTGCTACACGTCACAAAAGGTCTATCAGGGGCCTGACAATAATTTCGAAAACAAATGACATCGAACGGACGAAAACAGTTCACAGGAGGAGCATGGTTCGAACTGAAACGATTACGCCGAATCACTGGTCGTTATAACCTGTCAGGCAGAACGCAAAGGGTCTACTGAAGTTCCATGGTCTATCGAAATTCCAACTAACCTGGCATAAGCATACGCCAAACAAGCCAACAGGTTGCGATGAGTCTTTCCGTCGTTATAACCGGTACATGATTTTAATGGCAACACAGGACAAATTGAGATCCATGCTTGTTGTTATTTAGATAAGCACGGAGGCATTCAGCGGAAACGGAGACATGCCATTTCATAGGCATGCCATTTTATAGGTTTCATTTCAATCTATTCCACTGGTCCAAAAATACCCACGCACAGAGCTGTATTACGTTGCAGGTATGTACATACATACATTGTGCGTTCAAACCGGAATTTCGGCGCGCAGAATCCAAAGTGCATAAATCGCCTACGCGCCTAACGTAAAAAACACACTAAAGAAAATTCTGGGCGGAGTTTGACGTCACTATGCCATCATATGGGTTTGCAAAGTGCGATCACTTTTTTCCGACACAAACCTTAAAACTTTTTACAAAGAGCTCTCGGCAACTGACAGCTTGTACTTATTGGGACATGTCATTTGAAGCTCAAATGTGACGACCTATAATCAACTATACAAACACCAGCATGTCCAAATGCTGCCACGTCGTCTTAGCACTCAGACTGTAGCCCAAATCGCTGTAAAAACACGTCATAAAACACCATAACTATCAGAACTACAGCAGGGGGAAGATTTGTGCCACTTCAATTTCGACCCTTCACGAGCTCTAGCGCAGACATGACCACTTGCAGCAACAGAGCAGTCACACCTGACTCCGGGTTCGGGTGGTTTTATCACACCTTTCCACCGGCCTCCTCCGTTTTGGTGCACCCCACGTCCAACGCCGACATCACAAAATGGCTGAAAAAGACACAAACGGTCGGTGCAGTCCAGCTCTTTTTCAGAGGGCCATTTGGCGGGGAACACTGTTGTGTCAATGCTGAGAGGAAGTCTTTGAACATATGGCAGCTCTGTCGCTATCAGTAACCAACTGGAAACAAACAATGACGGATTTCAAACACTGGTCTTTGTAAAGGAACATGGGCATACCGATGAATTTGTTAGTGGAGGGAGCGAGAGGGAGGGGGCGCGTCTAGTAACAAATACGCACGCCCACTTTTTGTTATCTTTAGTCAAATAGATTGAGAAGCGCAGCGCCTTTATCGTATCGAACAGTACTGAGGCCACGTGCGAATTGCTAAAGGAGACTGTTTTAATCCGGCACTTAGACGATTTTCGTTCAAACAATTTTTATGAGGATATACTCTCAGCCGAACGTGAGGGGAAGCCGGAAGAACCTGGGTCCCCCAGTGGAAAGGCCCCTGGGCAGGTGCTATTTGAGGGTCGCAAGACATTCACACTTGCTCTGATCTGTCACCCCAGTCTTCACTCACTCGAGACCACCGCGCTGAAGCTCTCCCAGCGCTGCTACGGTGCTGCCACCTGGTGTGGCGATGGCCTTCCTCAGCACCGCCGGCTCCATACCTGAGCGCACCAGCAGCTGAGAGGTACCCAGCACCTGCACGAGAGATCAGGGGTCAGGGGGCTCCGCACAGACCAGCAGCTGAGAGGTACCCAGCACCTGCACCAGAGACCAGGGTCAAAGGAGCTCCGCACAGATCAGCAGCTGAGAGGTACCCAGCACCTGCACGAGAGACCAGAGTCAGGGAGCTCCGCACAGACCAGCGGCTGAGAGAGACCCAGCACCTGCACCAGAGACCAGAGGTCAGGGAGCTCCGCACAGACCAGCGGCTGAGAGGTACCCAGCACCTGCACCAGAGACCAGAGGTCAGGGGAGCTCCGCACAGACCAGCGACTGAGAGGTACCCAGCACCTGCACGAGATCGGGGGTCAGGGGAGCTCCGCACAGAACAGCGGCTGAGAGGTACTCAGCACCTGCACCAGAGATCGGGGGTCAGGCAGCCGCATGCAAAAATACAACAAGGGACTGGGAGTTCTGTGCTCAGGATATCACGGTACTTGACGTTACTTTGACGGTCATTCCGGTTACTGACATATTACTCGCCAAAAATGGCAGCTCGGCGAATTCTAAGAAACCGGTTTTCAGGCGAGTGATTAAGTCACTTCGTGAACACACCACTGTCCCTCTTAAGCACTTGACAGTAAACATCCTTACAGCAACAGAATACTGAAAAAATTCGGCGCTAGTTAACGTTCTCCAGACCCCGCGCGGCTTTTCTGGCACAAACAGCCGAACTCCTTACCACGTTGGAGACGGCTACATAAGCTTCGTCCCAGGACAGGTTCTGGTTGACACCTCCCTGAACCATCGCTTCGAGGAACGCACATGTCTGAAACAAACACACATTCAGAGAACAGCCATCGGCATGTTTAGCGTTGCAGGTTCGTACGAATCCGATACAAACTGGGCCCGTATTCTAGAAGCTGAGCCAGGACATGGCTCAACCCGGACTTCTGGTATAAATAGAAGATTAAGATAGAGCCCGTCCTGATTTCAAGCACCGCTGCCGACTTAAGAATACTCTAGACGGCACGTTCAAAATTGGAAGACCAACATAAAAAAACTTATATTAATTGTCAACAGCAGGCAGCTGTTTCGGACAGTATTGAGCCGCCTAAAATTGATTCAACACCGTAGTACATTCCTTTTCCGAGCAACGCTAACAGAAGGCAGATTTTCGGGGAGACAATGCAGCGCACTTCAATGGCGGATAGATACCGACCCCCAGCGGCGTCAGCAGTCCACAATGGTCCCGTTTCCATGATAGGACTGGACTCTGAAGTCAGGTTCATAGCCAGCTCGATTCGGATTACATGCGGGGTTTCAACTCCCAAAGAAGGGGCACAATTTCGCGGCGCAGGATAAGCCATTTACCAAGACGCTTAAAAGTACTTCAAGGTCTCAGTGAATCCCGATTCAGAGCGTATTGAAACACGGTGGACGACAATTATTAGATTGAAACGTAAAAATTAAACATTTGCAACGCCATTTAAATCTGGGTTGAACTGTTTGAATTTGGATTGGCACATTTGAACAACATCTAGATCTTATTGAGCACAACAACAACAGCAGCATTTGAATCTGTGTTCTGAATGAGTCCGGGTTCAACTTGTGCCACTGGGGGCACTGCCGCCTACAGCGAAGATTCACGGTCAAACTCACGAAGGCGGCGCCGCTGGAGAGGATGGTGCTGTAGGCGTTCATGCTCTCCTCATCCACCCTGACGCAGCGGCCCAGAGCCGAGAACATGGTCTCGATCACCAGGTAGAGCGCGTGCGGCAGCTCCTCGCCGGTACAGTAGGCTGTCGCGGAGGGGGCGGTCAGACACAACCCGCTACCATTTACCGTGTGCTAGATCTTTGGGATGACAAAACACCTGCACAAGCTAAGGACACAACGAAATAGGCACAGTGCACCTGCTCATCAGAGCATAATGTTTATATTTGTTTCAGGCCGGGGTTTACGACACGCAATAGTCCCCCTCCCCACATTGGATATCTAAATCTATGGCTACAACTAGGTTTTTCCTTATCTTAAATCCCCTACATAAACTAGAAATGGAAACTGGCATCACATTTCATAGCATTCCAACTAGTCTACCCCACGTTTTTAGGTCCGATTCTCACCGCAGAAGCCGGCGCCGATGGCCATCATTTTGTTGGGTGCGATGCGCACCACGTGCAGGTTGGATGAGGTGACGTCGAGGAGGGGGGCGTCGCCGCCCTCCGGCGGCGGTAGCTGTTCCGGCGTCCGGATCCGCTCCGAGAGCAGCTGCGGCGGGGGCGGGCGGTCAGACTGGCTGCAGGTTGGCAGCCCTGCTCCTGGTGAGCCACGCCGGCAGGCCGGAATCGACTGACAGTAAGTCTTGCTGGATTCATTATTCACATACATGTTTTGTGGTATAATTTTTAGATTTTCAAATGAATTCCAAGAAACGTAACAGGACACTCTGTGATTGCCACAATATCACGCAAAATACACAATCGCAAGTGATGACGGTCGTAACATCGGCCTCAGTATATCATCCAAGACAGGATCGGGCTACCCGTCCAAGGATGCACCACTCGTTGCTGCGCCAATCACGCCTCGACACCTCATACGGCCGTCACAGCTGGTTGGTGCACCAGCACTATGGAATTGACCATACCAAACCTGCAGCTCCCCATCCCCATCAGGCAAGAGGGTCACCACTAGGAGCCCGCTGCATCTCTTGTCCACCCCCTCCGTCACGGCACACGTCACTGCTAACTTGCTGCAGCACACGCCTCTGCCAGCCTGCTGCAGCACACGCCTCTGCCGGCCTGCTGCAGCACACGCCTCTGCCAGCCTGCTGCAGCACACGCCTCTGCCAGCCTGCCAGCTTTACAGTGTCTAGGTGCAGCACACGCCTCTGCCAGCCTGCCAGCTTTACAGTGTCTAGGTGCAGCACACGCCTCTGCCAGCCTGCTGCAGCACCGCCTCTGCCAGCCTGCTGCAGCACACGCCTCTGCCAGCCTGCTGCAGCACACGCCTCTGCCAGCCTGCTGCAGCACACGCCTCTGCCAGCCTGCTGCAGCTTTACACGCCTCTGCCAGCCTGCTGCAGCACACGCCTCTGCCGGCCTGCTGCAGCACACGCCTCTGCCAGCCTGCTGCAGCACACGCCTCTGCCGGCCTGCTGCAGCACACGCCTCTGCCAGCCTGCTGCAGCACACGTCTCTGCCAGCCTGCTGCAGCACACGCCTCTGCCGGCCTGCTGCAGCACACGTCTCTGCCAGCCTGCTGCAGCACACGTCTCTGCCGGCCTGCTGCAGCACACGCCTCTGCCAGCCTGCTGCAGCACACGTCTCTGCCAGCCTGCCGCGCCAGCCAACTGCATGACCTGCTAGGCCTGACCACCAGCGTCCTCAGCCTAGAGGGCCATCCGCTGTCGGCCAGGACACCCACCTCCAGCAGCCTCTCGCGCGGCACGCCGGGCACCACGGAGATGACCAGCCGGGTCTTGCCGTCAGCCACCGGCGCCAGCCTGGAGATCATGCCGGCCAGCACCGAGGTCTTCACCGCCAGGAAGATGATGTCGGCGTCACTCAGAAGCTCATCTGAAACACGCGTGAAAAATGTCGACGCCGCAGTTCACCCCACGCGCAGCAGACCTGCGATATTAAATGTTCTTGTAATGGGGCGTTAAAGCATCATTGGAACGATATACGATGTGTATGGCCCAGAGACGTTTCCCATTTTTCCACGTTCAAAGTCGCTATGTGGCTGTTCTGCGACAATCCCCCTCAAATGGCGGGTCACACAGACACTGTTATTCCATTCAACCATACTAGATGACGTAACGGCTCCGATTCTCCGACACAATGTCCCGCTTCCGTGGACAGTGCGTCAGGTCGTGGCCTTTAGCCCCGGCCACAGTGGGCTTCCGATCCATTTTCGCTTCAGTGAACGGATATTCGAAAATCCCATTCGATCCCGGCTCGTAAAAGATACCGAAAGCACGCTAATTTCGCTCGATAGCCCATGGCAGCTGATTAAAAGACGAAATCGGCCATATTCTTATTCAAATCAGTATCAAAGCCATGACGGGTCCAGGGTGACAGGTAAGTAACGGTTTTGGGCTCCAGCAGCTAATTCCACTTAGAGGCAATACTTAGGATAAGTAGGATTCCTCTCGTTACAGAAAACCGGATGATGTAAAATATAACCATACTGGATTAAAACATAATAATGACCCAACCCAAGATCAAGACAACGTCACAGTCTGACTTAAGTCACCATGCTTATCAATAGACTGGAAATTACAAAACTAACACAACGACAAAAATAAAAGCTCTCTCACCATTTTAAAGCTCAATGACGCGAGTTTAAAGACATACTGAATTCGTCCCAGTTGATCCCTCAGAGGTCATGCGTAAATAAATTCGACTTGACCCCGGAGAGTGACCCAAAATAACACTTTTGACGAGATCATTCCAAGCCGTATCTACCATAGGCGTCAGAAAGGGGGAGGGGCAGTGGGCCTGGCTCCCCGCTTTTTGGCAAAAACATTCATGAAAAATGTCCAGTCAAAATGGGAGAAAACCTGACATTTTTATAACCAGCTGCGGCGGAAGGCAACGAGGAGCCCAAATTTAAACAGTTTTTGGCACTATGTTTTGTCAGCATCAGGTTGAAGTTTGGCTGGCCCCCTCACTTTTTCCCCATGGCGATGCTTATGGTATCTACTGCGATATAACCATTTTTCGGCTATTCCCCAGCATTTACATCAGAGCTCATAGCCCTACCTGACCCCCAATTCATCGCTATGGAAAAGTCCCGTTACCACAATTTATGGCATTTGATAGGCTTATATCAACAGATAAAAGCTATTCCCACAGCTACCACTTGCAATATTTTTGGAGGTGAGCTCACTAGACCTGGCCCGGTGACCTGCCCTGAATCAGACCCTACATGTTGAGTGAAAAGTTGCACAAATTACCAAAGCTAAGGTATGTCAGTCACGGCGGCTCTCCGCCACGCCGTTTTCCGACTACATCAGGAAAAACCTGAAAAGGGGCATGACTAGAAATCTTCTCGATCCAGGAGGGATCCTGGGTGGGTTAACGTTGGTACGGCCATACAAGCCCTAAACAAAACCTATGGGAGACCCAACATACAGGGGGATTCTAACCCCGCAACCCCCTGGGATTTCCACCCATGAAAGGGCGGGTGTTCAAACAGCCTGCTCTCCGGCGAGGGTGAACCCTCCCCTCTGAGGCGCGACGTAAACCCTCCCTCTGCCGTTGACGACACTCTCCGGCGACTGGTGAACCCTCCCCTATGCCGTTGGCGACGCTCTCCGGCGACTGGTGAACCCTCCCCTCTGCCGTTGGCGACGCTCCCCGGCGAGGGTGAACCCTCCCCTCTGCCGTTGGCGACGCTCTCCGGCGAGGGTGAACCCTCCCCTCTGCCGTTGGCGACGCTCTCCGGCGACTGGTGAACCCTCCCCTCTGCCGTTGACGACGCGGTCCGCTGCGCTGCCATTTGCTCACCGTTGCTGCTGGCCACGCTGCACTTCCAGCGTCTCCACTGCGCCAGGTTGCGCTGGGTGGGCGCGCTCACCACAATGTCGCTGGGAAGCACCAGGCCTGGCGGCGACAGGGCACGGTGAGGATGACTAGTGCTTAAAGGCACGTCAGCTGCCAAACGTCAGCGACGTCAGCCAAACGTCAGCGACGGTGGCTTCACGCCGGCTCAGTGGATGCGTGCATGCGAGTGGTGTTTCGACTAGCTCTGCCCAAAGAGGCAACAGACGTCGCACGCTGGAGAATTACCGCAGTACCAGGAAGCCACGGTGCAGTATCTGAATTGCAGCCTATTGCTAGCGAGAAGTGAAACGTTGGTCAAAATGTTCCATCTTGAACACAAAACATGATCTGGTTAGAGCCGAAGAGGAAAAGCATACCAAAATTCAGTTCTAAATGGAAAACAACTCGGACGACCAAGTAATCTAAGCGATTTCGATAGCCGTGCTGCCACGGCCATAGCCGGGCCCCGAACACCATATTACCATTGAAGTCGGTGAACACTTCACCTCCCACAAGAATGGCGATGACTGTAGCCAGCAGAGGGCACGGCCACTTACTCTGTTCCAGCAGTCCCTGCGCGATGGCCTGGGCTATCTGACCGGCGCCGATGAAGCCCACCTTCCGGTTGCCAATGCCAATAGACTCCGTGATTCGGCCCTGCAACGTACCAACCACACGTCACCGTGTGACTTCAACTCACGCCCAGGGTCTGATATGCCGGATCCACTGGAGGCAGACACTGGCGTAATTAAATGTATACAGACTTTTAGCCCGGAACTCCCTATAAAATACCTGATCATAATGTTTCAATTCCTGACGGTAGGTCTTAAAAATGTTGCACACAAAAATACGCCACAAGCGAAAATATATTCTTGAGAACCGAGCACCCTAAAGAAAAGCATAACATCACAGTACCAGCAAAAACCCCGAATTCGAGTACACATTCACAACGCGAGAAGCGGCCCGACTCACCGCGAAGTCACACTCGACCGGCGGGGAGGTATCGCGCTCCTTGTCCCGTGAGATCACGTGCAGGCCGTGGCCGGAGTCGCTGAATTCGTCGTCGTCGGCGACGCTGTAGGCCGAGTCCACCACCACCACGCTGTAGCCGGCAGGGCGGCACTTCAGCCTCAGCAGGCGGCGGCTGCGGCGAGTTCTGGCGGTTCCTCGCGTGCTTGCCACTCTGGCCGTGCTTGCGCAGGAACCTGGAGCCCGGGGTGAGCCGGCAGGCGCAGTAGCGACACCAGACGCGCGCCTTGTCGTTGGGAATTTCGCACAGCCAATCTGCGGGGCACAGCACGGAGGAGGGTGAGAAAGCAGTAACAAGAGCCGAGCACCGGCCACAGCCGGCAGCTCCTGGCGCCGTTTCCACTGCAGAAATACAAGGTCCGGCAACGCATCCACTGCCGGTCCATTCTCGGCACATTTCTGCAGACCAGGAAAACCACATTCACCTTCCGTTATCAAGTTACGATTGAAGACAACGCAACTTGCTGAATTATTCGTTTTTAACCTGATCTTTCCATCCCCTTTGGTAGATACCATTTGCTGAATGGGTCGATGCCCAGGACTCCTAATGCTAACTTGTACAAAAATCGATACCCTGCAGCCTCCGGGCCTATGTCGAAAAAAGAGGGCACCATTGAGCCCAATTGTGTAGGTCTCTGCCAGGCATTCCTCTCTAAATCAGTTCTGCTCAATCTGAACGATCTGTTGATAGGTTTTCGAGGTCTGGCTACGCTATGACTGACAATTGTTGATATAACCTACATGATTCTGATGAAGAGCTGTGCCCGAATATACAATCTAAGTGTTTTTTTTTACATCCGGATTCGAGGGGCCAGGCCAGCGAACACCTTATCAACTTAACGATCTGTTTATCTATTCATGCAAATATGCTTAATCACATACGAAACACAGGCATATTACTTTAAATGAATGCAATTGGTCATTAGAAGCTGCCACACCAGAATCAAAAGCATTGCAGCGATCGATGGGACTTGAATCTTATTTATATATGTTTAAATTCATATTGCGTGCTCCACAAATAAATTCGGAATACAAACTGGAAGCGTTACGATTCCATTATACACAAAATGAAAAAAACATTGGCAGAACAAAATCACTGAGCTCTATCCACAAACAGGGTGAAACTGTACGTTGTTGATATCACTGGTCAACAGCCAAAATTGATCCGGCACGTGAACACCTATTTCTACCTATTTCGATACCGCTGATTTCAAATTTAGTAACCGTTTTTGCCATCGGACCTGGTTTCTTCCCCAGAGTATACCTGGTGTATAGCCCCTACAGTTTCCACACAGTCATCAGCCTAGCCTTTTGTGAAAATATAGATCAAGGATGTCAAGAACCCGGATTATCTGCACCCAGACAATGCAGCTTATCAATATACATGTGAATTTATTGCAACGGAAGACTACCTCGCATTCAACTGCATGAACATTGCACATTGAACAATGCTTGCGCTCGGTCGCACAAGCTCGCCGGTATTGTAGACCGAGAGGTGACGACGCAACATTATAAGATGAGGATTTTATGTCAGTCACCTCCCTTGAAAGTCGAATCTAAGTAAAAAGTCACAGGTCAAGGTCATACCACCATTTCAAAGTCATTGACCCTAGTGCCTTTGGTCGGATGACGCCGCCTAATATGACGTATATCATGATATGACGTCATACGCTAGGTCACTCAATCTTGAGCTCAAGGTTGCAGGTATCAAGACAAAGGCCATGGGTCAAGGTCAAACCTTATTTCCCGCCCTACGGTTGCCATAGTGCTAGTTGCAGTTCACGTTATAGGCAAAATGTAATATTTTGACGTCAAAGGTCAATGGCCTTGAACTACCTTGCCCTCAAAGTTTCAGAGAACATTGCCTCAGACCTTTCCTCTGTAACTTTGGGTCGCTTTCTCTCCATATCCGGCTTCTCATCGCATAATCACGGAATTTCCAATGACTACCCTGCACATACAGAATTTGACCTATATGGCCTCGTTTTACCTTGAATATATTGATCCAGGTCTATGAAAATCGGGTTTAGGGTAGAATACCCTAGCCTCCACAAACACCCAAAACTTCATTTTCCTACACCTCTTGGGTTTTTCTCTGTCAATGTCACTGGTGTCAAGTAGGCTTGCACAAGGACAACACACATACATACTGTATCTCAAAATTCTGATCTGATACGGCATTTCTGCGGCCAGATTCATGTTCAGCGCCACAAATTACCTTAGAAGCGGACTATTTTATATTGGATCCACGACAAAAGTTAAATTTTGTTGACCAGGGTATTCAGAATGCTATTAACCCTCGCCCCCTTGGGGGCATCGATGGCCCCCTAAGGCTTTTTTCAGAATAACAGAAAAACGACGAGGCGCAGCACCGAGGTTTAGGGGTCTACCTCTCACCCCATCATTTTTCCCACCATCCATGAAATTTTTCTACCTCGGGCCACACTAGATCAAGTTACCAGGTGAGGTCAAACGAGGTCACCTCACCTCAAATTTTGAGCTCTGCCATAGCTACATTTTTAGGCCGATCGGTTTGAAACTTTCTACACTTGATGACCTCTCCAGGGTCTACAAAAATGTATATCCGGGATTTTTAGATTTGGTGATGTGAGGTCAGGTCACAAAGTGACCTCACCAATTAAAAAAACAGGGGCAAGCATCTTAAAGTCTCACAAATGATTGTAAATATTCAGGCTTCTCAGAAAAACATTATTGGATACCCTTTGACGGATTTCAGGGGACGATATTTGCCCTTTGATCTATCTAAGGTCATCAGTAGAGACCGGAATTCTATGTTTTTACATGCAACATATTTTTCACAGAAGATGACCTTTTTAGGAAAAATCACATATTGACTGAAAATTTGCATGAAACAACATTTTTAACAGTTGTATTCAAAATTAACACTTTTATGCGTCACATTTTCACTTCAGGTAGACATTTCCCAGAATTGAATGACCAAAAAGGAAGTTCAGTTGAGCTCAGTAAGTAAATAGCAAGAGCAACGGGAAGCAGAGATTATGATCTCGCGGTATTCTGGGGCAGTGGCTTCAGTCATGTCCAGGACATTTTTTACCAGTCGGAAACGATTTATTTTATGCCGGCGGGCGGAAGGCGTGTTTTGAAACGGAAAGATAAATGAGGAAACCTAACCCGCCTGGGTTTATTGCGACTGAGAGGGAGGGAGACCGGCCCAGCCGGACGTCTACAGGACCCGGACTGTTCAAAAGTTAGTCGGTGAGAGAAGGCAGAGGGAAGTGGTGTCTCTAGCATTCTACATATTTCGTGTGCACTGAACAGCAAACCATGTCATCGTCAGCTTTGAAAAGAAAGTGGCTGAGTACCTACAATGAACGAACAGATTACCCATTCAAGCTAAATGTGGACGGAAAATTGGTCTTCTGCAAGGCATGTGAAAAAAGCATTCAGTGCCAACCAAAAATCGCAGGTTACACAACATGAAAAATCCGATGCACACCTCAAGAACATGGGTCTAAAAAGAAAGAGAAGTGTGACACAGTCTCAGTTGGATCAGCCTGGACCATCAACAGCCAAGAAATCGCACCAGCACATCCTTGGAAGAGTTCTGCGAAGCGTTACTGGCAGCCAACATACCTTTCCATAAGGTGGAGAATGTCAAGTTTCGACATTTTCTGGAGAAGAACATAGGTGTTAGCTTGCCATCTGAGTCGTCTCTTCGTAAGACATTTTTGCCTGAGTGCGCGGACGAGGCCAAGGCCCAGATAAGGGCATCTTTAGCTGGTGCAGCTGTGAGGGTTGGCGTGGATGAAACGACCGACCCGTGTGGTCGGTACGTGGCGAACGTACTTGTTGGAAGATTGGATGCCGATGCGTATGAACCTCCATTTCTGGTAAACTGCGCCTTCCTGAAGAAGACAAACTCATCTAGCATCGCACGTCTCGTCAACGACACGATCCGAGACCTGTGGCCGAGCTTCGAAGCTTCGAAGCTGAAACTACTTGTAAGCGATGCGGTAGCCTACATGTTGAACGCGGGAAGGGACCTGAAAGTTTTATATCACAGCGTGCTACATGTCACCTGTCTGGCCCACGCGCTGCACAGGGTGTGTGAGGAGGCGAGGGAAATGTTCCCGAAAGTCAATGACTTAATATCTTCAGTGAAGAAAGTGTTTCTGAAAGCCCCGGCACGCGTTGAGATCTGGGCCGAGACCTTTCCTGATTCGCCCCTTCCGCCACAGCCCGTACTCACCCGATGGGGCACATGGGTAGAACCTGCGCTGTTTTATGCCAGGAATCTGGATCAAGTGAAGCAAGTCGTAAGTCTCTTGGACTCAACTGAAGCAGCAGCCATTCTAAAGGCACAGGAATCTGTCGTGGACAACGAGGTGAAGACAGATCTGACGTTTATGCTTCCTCACCTCTCCTTCATTCCTGGTGTATTGAAGGCACTAAAGGAAGCGGGTCAACCACTGAGCAGGATGCTCTTGCCAGTGAAGGATGCCACCTCGTCCGTGGAGAACATCCCAGGTGAGAAAGGACAAAGGCTCTCTGTGAAGATGAGTGCTGTCCTGAGCAGGAGCCCAGATCTTGCCACGCTTCGAGCCATTAATGAGATCCTGCTAGACAGTGAGCCCAGTACACCGCTGCCACCTTCAATGAGCCCAGGGGAGATAGCGATGTTCAAATATGCTCCCGTGACAAGTGTGGACGTGGAGCGCTCTTTCTCAATGTATCGCAACACACTGACGGACAAGCGGCACAACTTCACCCCGGAGAACCTGTCCAGAGTTATGGTGGCAAGGCTATTCCATAGCCGAGCTAAATCTTTGGAGTCCCAGTCACGGTGAAGATTGAAAGGCAAGGAGGACGCCACACAGAAGTCGTGTAAGGTAAGTAAACAAATAACTGCATCTGCTCTGCTTCTGCAATCAGTTGCTGTTTCAATCACTCCTTCGTGTAATTTCTCATATTTTTTGTGAATAGTCTGAACGAAACCACACGGAACATCCACATGTTTTCGTATATTTATCACATTTTTTTCGTGTTTCTGCCACATATTTTGGTGTCTCCATCACATAAAATATGTTATAAGACAGCAAAAAAATTCACATAAAATTCCGGTCTCTAGTCATCAGAGGTCATCAGGGTATAAAAAGCAGAAGTTTGACGATAACTTTTGACCTATTGAAGCTAGAGCGTTGAATTAAACGTGATCGTTTATGTCTCGTCACTGGCTTTCATTTGATATAAGGAAAGGTCACTTTCTGACCTTTCGTGACCTCAGGTCATGTTAGGTCAAGAGGTGCTCCCTGGAGGTCAAATCACGAGTCATTAGTTTCATATAGCGGAGAAAGTCCTCGCATTTTCCTATACCATGGACTTGACCAGATCTCAATACCTCTAATGGCATGAGAGCTATGCCCAGGTTTCTCAAGTAAACAATTTTAGAAAAAAACAAGTAAACATTTTAGTGGAAATAGCCTGTCGTGACCCAGCTTGACCTCTGGAGGTCAAACCATTGACCTGAGCGCTTAAACATACGAAATAAATCATACTGAGTTCACACGAGTTTTCAAACGCCCTTTGAAGATTTGCGCTAACCCCCATATTTTCGGACTTAGAGGGGCCATCAATGCCCTCGGTGGGGCGAAGGTGGCACCGGACCCGAAATGTCGCGGGTTAACCCAAAGTGTGCAAGCCACTTGGTCGAGGCAACAGAATAAGCCGCAGGCACCGAGAACAGTCAGCATCAGAGTTGGATACCGGCCGCGTGCACGCTCACCCACCTATCAGCTCACAGTGCACGCTCACCCACCTGTCAGCTCACAGTGCACGCTCACCCACCTGTCAGCTCACAGTGCACGCTCACCCACCTGTCAGCTCACAGTGCACAATCACCCACCTGTCAACTCACGGTACATGCTCACCCACTTGTCAGCTCACAGCGCACGCTTACCCACCTGTCACCTCACAGTGCACGCCCACTCACCTGTCAGCTCACAGTGCACGATGACCAATCTGTCAGCTCACAGTGCATGCTCACTCACCTGTCAGCTCACAGTGCACGATGACTAATCTGTCAGCTCACAGTGCACACTCACCAATCTGTCAGCTCACAGTGCACGCTCACCCACCTGTCAGCTCACAGTGCACAATCACCCACCTGTCAGCTCACAGCGCACACTTACCCACCTGTCAGCTCACAGCACACGCTACCCACCTGTCAGCTCACAGTGCACGCTCACCCACCTGTCAGCTCACAGTGCATGCTCACCCACCTGTCAGCTCACGGTACATGCTCACCCACCTGTCAGCTCACAGTGCATGCTCACTCACCTGTCAGCTCACAGTGCACACTCACTCACCTGTCAGCTCACAGTGCACGATGACCAATCTGTCAGCTCACAGTGCACACTCACCAATCTGTCAGCTCACAGTGCACGCTCACCCACCTGTCAGCTCACAGTGCACAATCACCCACCTGTCAGCTCACAGCACATGCTTACCCACCTGTCAGCTCACAGCGCACGCTTACCCACCTGTCAGCTCACAGCGCACGCTCTACCCACCGGTCAGCTCACAGTGCACGCTCATCCACCTGTCAGCTCACAGTGCACGCTCATCCACCTGTCAGCTCACAGTGCACGCTCACCCACCTGTCAGCTCACAGTGCATGCTCACCCACCTGTCAGCTCACAGTGCACGCTCACCTGCAAGTTCTGGGTCGGTCAGCAGTGAGCGTGGGATGGACTTGCGGCCCGATTTCTTCACCACCGGCTTCGTCGGGCGGCCGATCTGCCGACACGAAGCACTGTACAACACGCCCTGAGCCTAGAAAGGGGCCTCACAACAGATGAAGCACACCGCTCTACTTTTCTAGATATCTAAGAAAAAGACAAGTTCAGAAATATCATATTCATTCAACACAAATACAAAGTAAACAGCGAGTATGTCACTTGTTTGAGGCACCCTTATCGCCACTAGCAATGACGAGAAACTACAGGTTCTACTTTTCGAGCATTTTCGTTACGACACTGCGACGGAACAATGGGACCAAAATATAGATCCGCTGGTAAAACTCCATTGCTTTTAAAGGGAATCTAGCACCTCGGTCGAATCCTGGAATTTAGTGTACTCAGGGGAACTTTTAACCGAAAAGCATGGAAGCGTCAATGATTTATCTAAAAAAAATGTACAATAAGCTCAATATTATGATTTTTTAAATGCTCCTCTACAGAAAGAAAAAATATCTGCCTGAGGATGATGACATGATCTGGCAACCACTACCATATTCAACAGGCTTCAAGGACTTCGATTGACTGATACTTACCGTGACGTCAGCATATGTCCTCATACCAACAGCTGTCAACTGTGGCCTGCTGCTAAGGGTACATTTCAGGTAGGTTTTTAGCTTTTCTATACGGAAATTTTGAGTTTCAGCACAAATGATATTTTGAGCACCGGGTTTTCCGGCATGCTTTACAACTTGGCTATCTCACTTAAAATCATGTTATAAAGGTGCCACATTCCCTTTAAGGCAGGATATCTATTCAAAACACTGCTGAAAATAAAATTTAATAGGTAACGCAGAATGGTGGAATTCTTAAGTTTCAATACTGATCCATTCAATAAACGTACCTTAAATATCACTGATACAAAAAATAACAACAAATCGAAGCCGATGATGAATCAATAGTAAATACTAAAAAGGTAGGCATGCCTCTCACCATAATTACCTTCACACTATCTTTATGCGCAGAAGTTTTCGCGTGGCGGAAAAGAGCACTTTTGTTGGGGGATTTGAATGTGCACTTGCAAAACCTGCAGCTACATTTGAAGCTGTCTTCGGCGTCTTGCACAATCCAGTCCTTTAAATCTGGCTCCTTTAGCCAGGCCTTGTTAAAGGCTTGCAGGTACCATTTCTTTTTATTGGGCTGAACACTCTCCTCTGGAGTGTCCACCTTCTTATCTGAACTAAGCAGATCTTTCTCCGGAGTGGCGACATCTTCTTCCTGACTGTCCGTGTTTTCCTCTGGACTGGTCGTTTTCTTTTCCAGGCTGTCCATATTTGTTCCCCAAACTGAGAAAAGAGAGAGAGGGAGAAAGAGATAAGCTAAAAATTGTGGATGAACCCTCGTATAGGTCACATCCGTTGGGTCGGTTACAGCATTTAACATTCACACAGACTGAAGGGTGATAGAGGCTGCTGGAGCCCATGTGGAATGGTGGCATCGGGTTGCTGCTGCTGTGGTATGGTGCATCGAGTTTGAGCTCAGCATGAAGCTGTGCTAAGTTGTTCTAGTGAGGTCTGCAAAAGTCACTGCTGGGACATGACGGCCACCATTCCCTCGCCAGTAACCCGGCATAACTTATGCACATAAAATACAGCCCCCTCCCAACCACACATCTTGCTACTATCAGGGACAACATCCGCTATCGATCTACTACCCATCATCATCCGCTACCTTCTACTCTTGGAAATCGCTTGCAATAGTGCACCCACGATAACCCCTGTGGAAGGGACTACTATCCAGTTTGGCTTTGATCTAACAAACGCACCTGGGGATGTGTACTCCGCACTGGAAGTTCCGTACACCTAGCTAGAAAGGTTCACAGCAGACTGCATTTTTTTCAACTGAGGGAAAACTGGAACTAAATATCCTGAGTTATGCTCTCTTCTGCCGATGCTTCACTCCAAAGATAAGCCCACTACCCCGCCACATCCATGTGCCTTGGCGGAGAGGGCAGGGCAGACAAGCCACCAGGGAAGAGTGCCGTTGTTTACGGGCTTTTAAAAGTCACCCTACGCCCGCCAATTTGATTGTATTTCAACGCTCACAAGCGTAAGCCAGCTGCACTGTTAACAAGGCGAAAAAGGCAGATGACGTGAGTATATAAGTGTTATCAATAGACTCAAAACTACCTCAATGTCCGTAAATACATCAACAGAATATCAGGTGGTGGTGAACTGACACCATCGCTAGTTTTGCAGTATGGTGTTGCCATTACCAATTCCGCTGGATGTAGCGGATCCGTTCAAGGGGTCTGAGCAGACCCGTGGGTAAGTGAGAACAGCCAACCCTCATTCTATTGGTCATTAGATCATTAGCAAAAGCATGTCCTAATCAAAATCCTTGACACCAATCAGGGGGCCGTGTTGCGCCTATGTCGCAAATCAGGTGAGAAGTACAAGGACAAATTTGTCTCTTTTCTAGCATCGTCCTACAACAAGTTTCACCTCTTATTAGGTACTTTTTGACCTGCGCTATTATTGGTGCATTTCTGCTGCCAAGTTGAGGCTGTCAATTATTACTATCACTGAATGGGCGTTATACAAGTTTGAATGTCATGCTTGTCTCAAAGTATAATCTCAACTTCTGTGGGGTCTGGTTTAGAGGTGGGACTTTTTTAAAAAAGCTGGGCCTGGTCCCGGTCCTGGCCAACATTTCTTGGTCCCGGCCTAGTCCCGGCGAGAAAGATGTGGTCCCAGCCTGGTCCCGGCATCCTTTTTCCCACTTATTGGCTTTTAAACATACTAATTCTTGTGGATTAAGAGCCAAACATATTAAGCAAATTTATATCATCATTACATAAACAAATCAACATAAAGTATGAACAATAGCTTCAGGAAATCCTTACCTACTATCATGAAAAATGACCACAATTATCTGACAATGCTCTCTGAGGAAATGTTTGCATGTTAAACCCTTAAAAGGTGCCTAAAAATTATACATAAATCAAAATTCAAGCTGTATCACACCTCCCTTCAGTCCATCCATAAACATTCAATCAATAATCTTACCTAAGTTTTATCAGGAAAGGTCAGCACAAATACCTTCAAGAGCCTTAAGATCAAATCACCAAGGCACAGGAGCAATTTGACATCACTTTTACAGTTGCCATGTGACTACAGGACTGTTTTTGGCTGTTTATGAAGAATTATGTGAGTTGATGCACTGGATGAAGGAACTGACAATTAATGTTTTACATACCTAGGTAGTTCTCCAACCACCCTTCCTTCTTTCCTTCCTTCCCAACAACCAACCAACACACACACACAAACAAGAGGGCTAATGTCCATGTATGGATCTCCAAATATGGAGGCCAAGCATAGGTCTGTTGCAAAGCAAAGCTAGTAGCAAAAAACTTCTTTGATTCGCTTAAAAACGGCTTCCAATTATTTAGAACAAATCATATTTCAAACTTATTAATACCAATAACAATATTTGCTTTTAATAGACAAAATTTTAGAGCAGCCGTAGACGGCGCACTTAAGACAAATATAACATTATCACGTTTAGGAAGAGAATTAAGCAAAAATTTACTGAATCATCACATGGTTTTTAATACTTTTTAGCCTTGAGGCTACTAAAGCTTGTGCTTCTGCTCGGCTGCATTTTCCTTCAAAGACAGTAGTGGCGCACACTTGTTTTTTATCTTTATTATTCTTCTTGTTGTTGTCTACGACAACGCAGCGTGGTGCGGTAGTTGAATGTTGTTGAAGAAATTGAAGCAATTTACGTTTTATTCACGACATAACGCACAGACGTAGGTAATTTGAAATACTGTTGAGTATTTTTTTAGAGAGAGAAGGCAATTGAAACAGTGGGGTTGGTAGGGACGGCCATTTCAAATCGCCAATTCCAGAATTCTCTTTTCAATCAAGCTTTTGTTTTTATGCCTTCCAATATCCATATGCAAAAAACGTCTTTTTCTTCAATTCAAAGTGATTTTGACCCCAGTAACCACCGTTTTTGGGTTGTATTTTGGTTTTGTCACTGAGTTGCTTTATAATTAAATGAAGGAATAGGAATTACATCGGAAAATGTTGTTTCCAAAGAATGAAACTTAGTGAGAGCTGTATTCTGTGCTGTGTGTGTGTGTGCAATATTATTTTTTCTCTTTCATCTAGTTGAATTGATACTTTTCTCATCTTATAAAGTTGGACTATTGCATCAAGGAGGCAATGATGTGCTGGAAAGTCACCTTACCTTACCTTACCTTACCTAAGGATGTCGGAATTTTGGAGGCTCAAGGGCCTGCTGGCTCCGTTCTCTGGCGAGCTCGGTTTCAATGTAAGTCTTTGCTTGGTCTTACTCAGGCGGGTGCCTGAGTGGGGAGGACCATGGGTTGTGAAGCTCAACCCATGAGCAAATACAGGTCAGTCAGGACAGTCATACATTAGGTGGGTCCAGTTGGTATCAAGTCTTGCCTTGAATTGGTTGAGCGTACGGGCTTCCACTACATGTGAAGGAAGAGAGTTCCAATCGTTAACAATGCGGATGCTAAAAGCAGCACGACGGGCTCTTGTGATGGCTGTCGGTTTTAGCAATTTCCATCTGTGCCCCGGGTGCGCGAGGACGTGTCGAGCTGGAGGAACTGATACGGATCCTGGTCAATGGCACCGTGGAGAAGCAGAAAAGTCCTAATCATATCCCCTCTACGTCTCCGGTAATATAGTGATGGAAGTTTGAGAGCTCGTAGCCTGTCTAAGTAGGGTAAGCCTTTAATGCTACTAACTAAGCGGGTCGCTCGGCGCTGAACCCTCTCCAACGACTTCTCATCAGCCCTGTTGAATGGTCCCCAGGAAGCATTACCATATTCGAGAAGAGGGCGCACCAATGACTTAAAGAGAAGAGGTAGTGTAAATTTGTCGATGTGTGCAAATGACCTCCTAATGACAGCCAGGACTCGAGTAGCCCTGGAGATAGCAGAAGAAGCCTGCTCTCTAAACTTGAGTTCACGATCGATAACCACCCCTAGATCCTTCTCCGCCTCTGTCTTTGTCAAGAGTGAGCCTCTCATTGTGTAGTTGTGAAGCATGTTGTTATTGCCGATGAGAAGAACTGCACATTTTCCGATGTTGAAAGGTAGCTGCCACTTCAACGACCATCGGTGAACACTCTCAATGTCTTCCTGGAGAGAGAGAACTGATGTGGTATCGTTAGCTCTATTGTAAATTTTTGTGTCGTCCGCAAATATTTTGATGCCTGATTTTACAGTGTCGGGAATGTCGTTGATGAAAATCAGGAACAACAGGGGTCCAAGAACAGACCCCTGTGGAACTCCACTTGTAACAGCAGTCCAGCCGGAAATCGAGCCGGCCACTGAGACACGTTGGAATCGGCCTGATAGAAAGGCTCTAATCCAGCGAAGAAGCTTGCCCCGAATTCCGTAACCCTCCACTTTCCTGATCAACCTCTCATGCGGAACTGCATCAAAGGCCTTTTGGAAATCCATGTAAATGGAGTCAACAGGTTGGTTGTCCTCAAGCATCAGAGTCCATTCCTCCAGAACCTCAAGGAGGTGCGAATCGCAAGAACGCTTTGGCCTAAATCCATGCTGGTGTTTGGATAATAGGTTGTGCTCGTTGAGGTGCTGTAGTATAGCATCTTTCACGATTGTTTCCAGTACCTTACAGATGACTGATGTGAGGCTTACTGGGCGGTAGTTGCTCGGTTCCTGCCGGTTACCTTTCTTGAGTATGGGGACAATGTTTGCAAGCTTCCATTCATTGGGGAGAGATCCTTCATTGAGTGACTTCCTGAATATTTGAGCAAGGGGGACACAGAGTGAATCAGCTGCATCATGGAGCACACGTGGATGGACCAGGTCAGGACCAGGAGAGCTGGAGGTTTTAAGATGTTTCAGTTTAGAGCACACTTCTTCAGAGGATATCACTATGTCATCTATTTCAATTCCAAATGGACGATTCTCGAATGTCGGTATACTTTGGTTGTCCTCCACCGTAAACACGCTAGCAAAGAAAGAATTCAGCAGCTGAGCCTTTCCACTGTTATCCGTCTCGAGGCAGCCTCCTGGGTGCTTCAGGTCACCAATACTAGTCCTGGTTTTCAGCCGTGATCCAGTGTATCTCCAGAAAGCCTTTGGGTTGTTTTTGATGTTGGAAGCAAGATTTCGCTCGAAGTCCTTGTGAAGGCGCCGAGTCAGGGCCCTTAACTGATTTTGAGAGAGTTTGAGTCTTGCCAGGTCTATAGGGTCTCTGGTCCGGTAGTAGACTCTTGCCAACTTGTCCTTCCTTTTCTTTAAGTTAAGAGCCTGACTTGTCATATATATGTTTTTCCTATTATGCTTGATTTTTATCTTGGGGATGCATGTCTCAGTGATCTTGTTGAGATGATGTTTGAAAAAAATTATATGAATCTTCAGTACACAATACATCCATAAGTCTCCAATTGACAGCTGAAACCATCTCGTTGAAAAGGCCAAAGTTGGCTCGAGGGAAATTCAGTCGTGTCGTAAGAGCTTGAGTGCGGACAGCATAACACACAAGGCTGAAAAGGGTGACCAAATGATCACTCTTGCCTACCCCAGGAGAGAAAACCATATTCTTAACCATTCCTTCTTCGTTAGTGAACACCAAGTCCAACAAACTGGGGTTCTGACCTTCTCTGAAGCGTGTGGCCTGACGAACGTGTTGGAAGAGGAAATGCTCGTGTACAAGTTCAATCAGCAGATGAGATGGGTGTCCTAGGGGCGCAGCAGAAAATTCGCCATCCCAGTCGATTTGCGGAAAGTTGAAATCACCAACAATCAGAAGATGTGAAGCGGAAAGTGAAGAAATACAACTCAACAGATGAGAGAAGTCCGACATAGCTTGGATGCCATCGCCTGAGGGACTGCGGTAAATTCCCCCAACAAGTAAAGAATCTTGCTTGTGCAAATCAATTTTCAGAAAAAGGTGTTCCTTGAATTCACTGGTTGGGAAAAACACTTGTGCCACCTTCAGTGTGTTTCGGACATAGATGGAAATGCCCCGTTCACCGCTGGGACCAAGGTTTGCACAGCTTGGGTCAAAATTTGTGAAGAGGTCAAAGTTAGGAATGCTAAGGAGGGCAGGGTGGATGGGTAACTTCTGGGCCTTAGGAATTACTTCAGTCAGGATAACAAGGTCTGGTTCATTCCCAGCTATTTGCATGCAAAAATCCTCACGCTTATTGATGAACTGATCACAGTTTGTATATAGGATACTCAAGTTCTGGACACCATGTACACCAGTTAGTCACACTGGCTGAGTTTGAGGAGGAGAACCAGCAACCTGCTGAGCATTCAAACTTGCCGCTTCTCCAAATTGTTCAGATGATGAACCCTGGTGTTCTGTTGTAGGTAGGATAGCCCTATGTGTGGGGGCAGTGATCCTCCCCTCGCTTACTGCTGATCCTCTTGGCACCTGCACACTGGCTGGGTGAACCTGGACAGGGTCACTCCCAGTTGAGGGGGCAGCACCCGACGTGGTGGCACTACATTTTTGGTGAGCTGGGATTTTAGGTGCTCCCTCAGAACCTGCTGTACCTATATTGTTAGCCACCTGATGGGAGGGGTCAGCAGTAGAGGCAGAAATGCCTCTGCCAGCTGCTCCTGAAGCGACAATCTTTCCACGTTTGATTCGAAGATCAGTCTCACCTGCCTCTCGTCTTCTCCACAACTCTTCCCGGAGCTTCTTCTGCTCTTGGCGCTCTTTGAATGTCAGATCAGGTGTGATGAATACCCGTTTCCATTTGTTTGTGCCCTTCAGTTGTGGTGCCATCCTTAGGATGTCAAACTTTGACTCCTCGTTGTCTAGCGAGATAATGAGTAATCTGTCCTTGCCCGGTACAGCCTTGCCAGCACGGAAAGATTTTGTTACTCTGAGGCTTATGTGGAAGGAGTCCTTGATCATTGTAGAAAACAGTGCAATATCAGCTTCAGATCGTTCCCCTGCTGTGGATCCCTGTTGTTCGGGAAGGTTGTGTACGACAAGATTACGTTTACGCTTGTCTTTGTCTAGGAAATCATCAAAGACCTTAGACACTGTCTGGGCATCTTTTGAGGTGACAGAACCTTGGGAAGCAGAGGAAACATCCATCAGTTTGTCCTTGACCACACCCACCATCTTATCACATGTCTTTTTCACTACCTCGGAGTACTGGAGCTTCTGGGCCTGGTTCTCACTCAGGACCCTTTTAATCATGGAGGCATGCTCAATAGCATGCACCTCCTGTTCCCTCATTGAATGAGTGAAGAGCCGCATGTTCTCCTGGAGAGAGTCAATCTTGATAACCTGCTGTTGGATAGTGTCTGAAAGTGCACTGACCTTAGTGTCTAAGCGATTTAGATGCTCAGCCTGCGGGCCAGGAACTGCCGGAGCTGGCTCAGGACTAAGATCATCTGAACACCAGTGTCACAGTTATATTTTATCTCTTATCTTAGTTTTAGATGAAATGTGGAAATCATTACCATGAATTTTACCTTATCCAGACTGGCTCTGGTCCCAGCACAGCCTCGGCCTCTAGCCTTTGGCCCTCGGCTTTAGTCCCGCTGGGACCAAACCTGGTCCCGGCGCTGGGACTGCGGGACCCAAAAGTCCCACCTCTAGTCTGGTTGACAGACCTAGTCTCCATGGCTAAAGTGCGGTCAAAATACATTAAATGAGCATCAGAGGCCTTAATCAAATTTGATTAGTTTCTTAGCTTCGCCACACCTGCCTAATTGGCACTGATCAGGTGCAATCAGCTGATATCTCCTTCCAAATCATTCCAGTGGACACTTGTTTTTGTGCTTGCTCGGACCTACCCTAAGCTACTCTCATCTTTTTTGTAAGGAGGTGCTGGAACAAGCCCTTAACTTTCCATGTTTTAGTTTAAGCATGAAAGATGGTTCATGCTAAGGGCTGGGAAAATTTTAGTAGCTCTTCATGAATTTGATGAATAAGTGCACCATGTATCTTGCCTCAGTGGAACTTAAGGAATCTGGCAGTTTCCAATATCTTCAACCTCAGTGGTGTGATAAAGATTGTATCTTGCCCTTGGAAAGAAGTAAGTCTCCATTGCAAAAATGTCGTCCAGATCCAACAGAGGATGTAGTCCATTAGTTGCTATTTCTCCAGCACTAAAGCAAAGTCTGGGCTAATCTGCTGGGAAAACTGCACTTAATGATAATTGTTGGGGTTTAACAGTGCACCAACTGCCAGGATCATACCATGTTACCAGAGGCAGTAAAGTGGGATGTGATCCGAGCAGCTCCCCAGCTTCGTCAGAGTATTGAATGGGGCAGTCTATATATCAACCCTGACATTACCAAAACTGAGAGGGAAGCTGCCAGACAGCTCCATGAAGAACTGAAGGAAAGACAAGCTGGGGACAGGGACCTGGCCATTAGAAGCGGCAAGATCGTGGTTGTTGATGGATCTGATCTACGTCACCGCAAAAATGTGAGGCATGGCCAGCGCAGTGTCCCCATCTCCCTCATCCCTCCAGGCTGCTACCAGTTCTCAGACAGGTATTAGAAGTTCTGGTACCCCTCATCAAGGGAGCATCCCTTTGGAGGATAACAGGACTGTGAGGGACCCTGGAGCAGTTACTACAGCTGCTGGTGCTTCATCAGGTGCCTCAGTTGAGTCTTCTAGGTGGGTAGGTGGAGATGATCCAGTCTCCAACACAGTTCCAAAGACTGTTGAGGGTGCCATCGGCGCTGGTGGGGATCTCTCTACAGTCACTACAGGCTTTGGTGAGGCCAGCCAGGCTACTTCTGGAGCCCCTAATGGAGGTGCAGAACCTCCCCCAGCTGCAGTTAGTCCTGGCTGTCGTGGCGGTGTTCGACAGGCCCAGTATTGACATAAGTATGGTGGGGATTTTTTAGTGTTGTACACCAATGCAGATCAATTTATAAACAAAAGGGATGAACTGTTATTGCTGATTTCCCAAAAAGAGCCAGACTTGATCATGATATCTGAAGTTCTTCCAAAAGCAAGTACTGCTCCAATTGCACATGCCTGTATTGGTTTACCAAACTATGTCATGCACCTCAACTTTGACCCTACGAAAACAAGATCTGGCCCTTCTTCTGTCCGAGGCTTGGCTATCTTTGTTAATGAAGCTCTACACTGCCAGGAGGTCTCTTTTTCTGAAGTGGAGTTTTCTGAACAGCTATGGGTGAAGATTAGACTTACTGGCAGTCTGTCACTACTGGCAGGGTGCATTTATAGGAGTTCAAATTGCTCTCCTGTGAACAATGCTGCTCTCTGTAACCTTATTGAAGCAGTAGCTGCAACAAGACCTCAGCACCTGCTTCTTGTTGGGGACTTCAATTTTCCAAATATTGATTGGGAAGTTGGTTTGTCTCTCGATTCTCCAAGCCACATCTCACATGCATTTCTTGAAACCATCAGAGACAGCTTCTTAGTTCAGCATGTTACCAAACCAACCAGGTATAGACATGGTGAAACTCCTCACATCCTGGACCTTGCTTTCTCACTGAATGAAGACATGATTGAAGATTTGATTTACCTCCCAGGTCTAGGGAGCAGCGATCACCTTTGCCTCCAGATGAAGCTTTCCTGCCAAAAACAGTCCAGGAATTTAGTCGTTCATCCCAAGTTAGCATTATACAGAGGAGATTATTCCAAGTTGAGGGACCTGGCTCAAGAGGTTGACTGGCAGAGAGCTCATGATTTTGGGATGGAGGAGGAATATAACCATTTTTGTCACCAAGTGAATAGAATGACACATCTATGTATACCTACCAGGCTACCTCAACGCAAGAATCGAAGACAATATATCAATAGGCAAGCCATGCAGATTATTAAACAGAAGAAAAGGCTTTGGCACAACTACAAGGCAGCATCTACAGTAAGAGATCGAGATACTCTCTGGGAGAACTACAGGAGGAGGAGAAACGACCTGAGGAGATTCTCACGGCGACTGCGTAAAGAGTATCAGAAGAAGGTTGCCAGTCAAGTGAAGGAAAATCCTAAAGTCTTCTGGTCCTATTCTCGCTCCCAGATCAAAACTAGGGACAAGGTACAAGACCTACAGCGACCCGATGGTACAACAGGTACAAGTGACTCAGAGATGGCTGCGATCCTTTCTGCTTTTTTCTCCAGTGTGTTTACTGTCGAGCCCACCAGTGAAGAAGCCTCAAACATCCTTGCTCATAACGATGTGAACATTTTGGAGGACTTTAACATTACCCCAGCCATGGTTGAAACCAAGTTACAGAATTTGAAATGCTCTTCCTCTGCTGGACCGGATGGGCTCCATCCTCGTGTACTGAAAGAGGCAGCTTCAACTCTGAGCATTCCGCTTTGCTCAGTTTTCAGAAAATCCCTTGCAAGCGGACAGCTCCCAAGTGACTGGAAGGTTGCTGAGGTGGTCCCTGTTTTTAAGAAGGGAGGCAGGTGTGACCCGTCCAACTACCGGCCTGTGAGCCTCACATCCGTTCCATCTAAGGTAATGGAGTCTCTTGTAAGGGATGCTTTGCTAGCTCATATGCAGGAAACCGGCCTAATGACCAATGCACAGCACTGCTTTGTACCCAAGTGTTCCTGTACTCCCCAGCTTCTTAGCTCCCTTGAGATCTGGGCTAAACTCCGTTAGAACGGGAAGCCAGTTGATGTTGCCTACTTGGATTTTGCTAAGGCGTTTGACTCAGTGCCCCACAAGCGTCTCATCTGGAAACTGTTCAGTCTTGGAGTGCATGGCCGTGTCCTGGACTGGATTAAGGCCTTCCTTTCTGGAAGGAAGCAACGAGTCAGGGTCAATGGAGTGCTTTCTGACTGGGCACCTGTCACAAGCGGTGTACCACAAGGTTCCGTGCTGGGCCCCACACTGTTTGTGTTGTTTGTTAACAACTTGCCCGAGGGACTGACTTGCAGCGTGCGTCTCTTTGCTGATGATGCAAAGCTGTTCAGTGATGTGGGTAGCCAAGATGGATGGAGAAGCTTGCAAGACGATCTCCACCGTTTTGAAGCCTGGTCTGACCGGTGGCTTCTACCTTTCAACATCTCCAAGTGTAGTGTTCTCCACCTCGGGCGTGTTAACCAACACCTGGTGTACAGCATGGAGGGTCGAGTTCTTGCTGCATCGGCCATTGAAAAGGATTTGGGTGTGTTTGTGGATGAGGATCTCAAGTTTAGACGGCATGCAGCCGCTGCTGTCTCTAAGGCCAACCAAATCCTAGGTGCCATCAAGAGGTCCTTCGTCCACATCGATCAGCATGTTCTTCCACTTCTTTACAAGGCCCTTGAGCGTCCACACCTGGAGTACGCCAATATTGTGTGGGGACCCTTCAATAATAAGTCAGACCAGCTCCTGGTGGAGCGTGTCCAACGCTGCACAACTAGACTTGTGCCCTCCCTGCGTTCTCTCGACTATGAGCAGAGACTCCGCAGTCTGAAGTTACCATCCCTCTGGTAAAGACGCAAGAGGTGACATGGTCTTCATGTACAAGCTCATGCAGGGCCACCTGGGGGTATCAAGGAATGAGTTCTTCCTAGATCCACCAGTAGGCACCACCCGTGGCCACAGGTTCAAGGTGGGGAAGCCTCGTGCCATCTCAAGAACCAGGAGGAACCACTTTGGCGTTCGCACTGTCTCGGGTTGGAACAGCCTTCCAGCATGGGTAGTGGAGTCTACATCAACTAATTCCTTCAAGAATAACATAGACAAGTACTGGTCAGGGTATATATATTGTGCACCGACTTAGTTTTCCGCTACACATCATAACACGAGCTCGATGAGTGCGGGCAAGACAGGCACCTCCGTGCCTTATAAAGTCTCGATCGTCTAAGGTATCTAAGGTATGTTACCAACTTCACTGCTGTTGGTAAGGATTTGGGGGATCAGATCAACTTAAACAGGGTATTATGGTAGTAGGCAGATCACATCTCACAGTTCAAAAGGATCACATCAGAATGTCCAAAGTTCAAAGGGTCTAATGTTCATATGTTCTACCCTTTGAAAGTTAGACCTTTTGAATAAGAAGTCCAATGTTCAAAAGTTCTAAAGAGGCGTGCTCAGATCCATGAGAGTGGGGTGCATGATGCCACAGAGGCGTGCTAAGGCACATGATAATAGGAGGAAATGAGGGTTAGGTTAGGCTAGGTTAGGTTAGGTGTGTATGCCCTTGGTCCTTATTTCCTAGTCTGGGGATATCACCCCTCTTTCCAGAATCTGAGTGCACATCTGGTTTGAGTACCACTTTATGCTACTCCTCTAACCCTCCCTCCTTCTGTCTGTTTCACCTCTTAGGATTTTCTAGCAGAATGTGGGGATATTTCTAAAACATTTCCCAAAGTGGTACCCAGACCAGAGGCGCACTCAGAATCTGGAAAAAGGGGTGATATCCCCAGATTAGGAAATAGGGACCAAGGGCATACACAACTGACCTGACCTGACTTGACCTGACCTGACCTAACCTGACCTAACCTAGGGATTGTTCCAGCACCTCCTTTAACCTCCTCCAAACTGATCCAGAAGAGGTAGAAGTCTCCACTAAACTCTACCATCCAATAGAAAACCAGATCAGAGTATTCTACTCTTCTGGGAGGAAGTTGGAGGAAGTTAGAGGAGGTGCTGGAACACACCCATAACCTAACCTAACCTAACCAAACCATCATTTCCTCCTATTATCATGTGTCTTAGCACGCCTCTGTGGCATCATGCACCCCACTCTTATGCATCTGAGCACTCCTTTTTGGACCTTTTGAACGTTGGACTACTTATTCAAAAGGTCTAACTTTTGAAGTGTAGAGCCTATGAACATTGGACCCTTTGATCAGTGGACCTTCTGATGTGATCCTTTGAACCGCGAGATGTGATCTGCCTACTACCATAATACCCTTAAACAGGAGCTCTGCTGGGACCTGAACCAGGAACTGGTGGCTTAGAAAACAGAGTTTATCCACTATCCACCCACCACCCACTCAATAGCACTTGTTGAACTTAAGGACTCCACAATATTTCTACATTGGGGTCTAATACAGATTTGATGTTTTGTACAAGCATTGTTTGTTCCATAAAGATTATGTTTAGTCCATGGAAACTAAGTCATAGTAGGGCAGTGTGCCATCTCTTACCTGCCTAAGATAGTCTGTCTGACAGTGTTTAAGGTGTTGACTGTTTAATGACGTCTACTGGGCCTGTGTCATGTATGATGTCCCTGAGTGCCATGTGCTTCACCTTCCTACTGGCAGTCATCAGCCAGCCTTGCTTTCTTCTCAGGAATATGTTCCTTAGGAAGACAGCTAGATTCCATGTATCAAGAGTTTGTTGGAGGCTGGAGCCAGTTGGCTAAGTGACCTCCTGAAGATTTGGCAGCCTGCCCTAGCTCAAGCCCAGCTTGTTCCCCTTCCTCCTCCAATGCCCAACCTCAGCAGCTGATGTGTGGTTAAATGTTAAGAAGAAGTTATTGACTTCTGTTAGGTTTTATAACCATTGACATTAATTGATACACAGGTAATGTGGGGGATTATTATTGTCTAAAGCATAATGATTTGTCACTATAAATAAGCATTTGTGGACTTCATGAAAGCAAGCCCTGAACTGAAGGGTCACTTTTACTCTATTTATGAGAAGTTTTGCTGATTGACTGTTGTTTTACCTGCTTCATTGAATGAGGGTGCACATTTCGTTTCAGATTGAGAAGCTGGTGCTGATACTGCTCTGGATGGAAAAAGCGGTTTAGTGGCAGAAATGTGTGGATTGCATCACACTGTGGAATTTTTTACAAAGAATCTGACACGAACCTGACACTTGTATGCGAGTTTGGAGTGGGCAGCTGCAGAATATGTGCCTATCACTGATTTGGCTGCTGCAGTTATGAGACACAGTACTGGCAAAGCCGGGGAGTGTTGGAGAGAGGGGCAGTGAAGAGCACTGATCCACGGAGGACAACAGTTGGCAGGGTGTGAGCCCTGGAGTGTGTGCAGGTAAATAGCTGGCGGGGGCCGCCGGAGCTGGCGCCCCAGCAGTGGCGGCCGTCGGCGATGGTTGGAGCTGACGCCACTGAGCGGGTGACCCCCTCGGAGGCGCTGGGGCCGCCGCAGCCGCCGTCGCCTGTCACAGACGCCCCCGCCCGAGAGGTGGGTGTCTACTTGCCAGCCATGGACCAGCTCGGACAACAGCTGCAGCGACTGGAACCCACACTCAACCAGTGAGTTTTCTGCTAGAGGGCTCCTGATCTTGGGCTCCATCTCCCAAAACCTACGTTTAACATGATAAACCAAGCATGGCAGAACGTTATTCTGAACTACGGGATTACACCAAATATAGTCAGTAATCTATTTACGTTCTGGGCTCTGTTTGCTAAAAAGTGTGGAAAGGCAAGTATTTTACATCACACTTATCTGCACACTTAAGCCATATTCAGTGTCACATTTCATAAAGAGCGGTGTCTTTTTAACGAAAGTGGCCTAGAAATGAAACCCAGCGCACATCATCCCTAATTCTAAGTTGGAATCATATCTTTTTAATAGGCTGAATCACTCCTTTTTAACATTTAGGAGAAATATTTTTCAATTGATAGATTGTAGGGATATAATCGATTAGTCTGCTTCTATCCGATTTTTTAAAATTATTTTTGCAAGAAGTCCATGTAGGAATTATTGCTGCACAATGTGCGGCAGCGATAAAAGTAATTGTAAACGAAAGACGACACAATAAGCCCTCTTCTTGCTTGCTGTGGAGGATATCTTCAGCACTGCTTCCCCTTACAAATTCGGTTGAAAAATCGTGAGAAGTGGGACGGGAGGGGTACGGTGAACAAAAAGAAAGTTGTTTAGCTAATGTTTTTGAGAAACTTGGATGGGAATAGCAGGACAAAGTCTTTGAAGAATGGATGCAGCTATCTTTATCAATATCATCATTTGTGCTAGACGACTCGGTAAAGATCCTTGGATTTTGAAGGTTGCAATCAACCTGAATAGAGTAATTACCGTCCATCGACTTCATATAGGCGTGTCAGGACAAGCCTATTTAGTATCCCTTACTCCTTAAATTTGTTAAAATCGTAAAAGGAAATCAAAGTGAAAAAATAAAGTGACAGCACTCCGGTTTGTTTTCATCAACAGGTACCATGATTTAGTACCTACCATAATTATGTGTAAGAACTTTCATAAAACTAAAAATGTTAGGTCAGTTTGGCATAAGTATTTCTCATGTCAATCTTATGCTGTAAAAACTTTCAAGTGTATCTGATATTTTGTTTGTGACTTTTTCCTCCGTCACAGTAATATTTTTTACCGAAGATTTTAGAGTTCAGTGGATATTTATTATTTTTAATATTCCGTGTAATTTGCTTGTAAAATTTACGCTGCTGCTTCGTGCGTAGGTTTTCATATATGTTTTACGTATTCAACGTACATTTTGTTTCCTTTATGAAACAAGGACTGTGATTATTCTCCACTGCGTTTCCAGCAGAGAGTAATTTACACCAGGGCCCCGTTTCATAAAAGGGTGGAAATGCGAGCTATTTTATAACACACTCGTCTACAAAGTTACGCTGTATGTATAATCACGTTTCATAAACAGCAACGACTCTCCCACAAAGTGGTGTAGAAATTTACTTCAATTATGCTTAGACACGCGCAGTGGAGAGGGGTCTGGCGTTAGTGCTCAGTGGAGGGGGTCATTAGGTGCCCCCCGCCTGATTCTCGGAAACCAAGAGGGTTAGAAAAACGCCCGTTGGTGGTGTGTAAGGGGCGATGATGATCTACCTAATGGAAATGTTTCACTGACCTAACTCAATATCTTAAAGGTCAAAGGAGGTCGTAAATGTCAAATCTGGGCCGTGCTTGAGACCTATTGGGAAATGCGTAATTATGCGCAGGAAGCCGGGAATACACCAAAAGCGAACCAAGGTCCTAGAGGGAAAGGCCCACACAATGTTCTTGAAATTTTGAGGTTAAATTCATTCAAGTTCAATGACCTATGACGTAACAACATGATATAACCCCAATCATGTGCAATATAACTGACATTTTAGCAGCCTTTGGGCGGGAAGTGAGGGTTCGACCTTGAGTAGCCTTAATCGTCATTCTGAATAATGCCATCTGACCGGAATGCTTGGGTGAATGACCTTGACCTGTGACCTTTGACCTTGCCCATATGACGTTATAACCTCACCACTCGGTATACAGTGCAGGCGAACTGGTGCGACCGCGGAAACGCAACGGTCTCAAAATATGGGTCCGACTTTGAAAGCCTCTTAAGTATTGACCGATTTTCAAAAGTCTTTCACCAATTAACGCGCTCATGAATTCTTTCTAATTTGACGAAGTAGCGTTTTCCGGCGGCGAACGGTTCTCGGGTCACCTCGAAAAAATAGGTGGGGGCACTTTAGGACCCCCATCCCTCCACTGCGCTTGTTAATGCAAATGTAGAATTGCCTTGCTTAGTTATATTCTATAACTGACATTTTAAAAGTGAAGTCAAGAAGTATTTTCGGATTAATAAGGTGTACGAAAATGCCCAATTGATTCGGTTTTATTCGATCAGCAATTCATCATCCCATGAACTTTGTTGTGGGGGGGCTAGTGGACTTTTAAGCCACCGGTCGGGTTCAGTGGCGGAGCCTGAATAAGTCGATCGATCCCTAAAATCCTTCCAACAGGGTGAGGTTGGCGACGCCTAACCCGGCAGTTGGTGCGTCGTTAAACACCAACAAAAAAACTTTATTATGTATTGTTTTAACTTTAATGGCGTTTCACCTGGGAAAGCATTTCTTATTCTTCATGTTTTGTATCACTAGCGGATAAAAGATGCGCCGTTCCATGTTGTTTAGTTTGGTATTTATGGTCATGTTTGGGGTCTTTTAGATACCCATACTTTTTCCCGAATTTGCACCATATAAAATGTGAAAATGTGTTTTTTCCATCGCACTGGCGGACGCAGAAGGGGTCAAGAGCCCATACCCCCTGAATGGCGAAATTTTGACCGATTTGCTAAAAAAAACGCCATGTTTTTAGGATTTGCCCGAGTTGCCCCCCCAAACGGCGCTCCTGCGCTCCCCCTGTTTCATTGTAGATTGCATTCTTATTTTCCAACTTTCAACATATTATGTGGCATGAGAATGTGAATTTCTAAGTGAACATGAATTGAGTGTGCATCAGTGAGAACACCTAATCATCAATAGCTTTTTGAAGTTGCAGTTGTCAGACCCACGCTTGCGGTTGTTTCTGTGTTGTGCTGGCATCCTGTAAACCGCTCACGGATGCTACGTGATAAAAAGCGCCAGATATGCGGGTACTTATTGCGAGGAGTGCGGATTTTAGTTTTGATACTTCAATGGCCCGTGCAAGAAAGAAGGCTTGCCGTTGGCCTTGCGTGTCCTCAGAAAACCGCTCTTCTTGCGACCTCAGACGAAAAATATAATTCTGCCCTGTCTCAGCATGCCTACCTGGTGGTTTGTATTGTCATTGTAGGCTCTTCCACTCTGGTGCAGCGGGTTTTCAAGTCTTGTTGCAATACTTTCGTGGAGGGATGGAATGACGCTGACTCATATCTTTAAACATGAACATGATCGCGAAACCTGGCAAGCAGTATGAGTTATTCTTTACCACTTTTCACCAAACTACTCTACCTTCTCAAGGTACATACCTCTGTGATGTAATCAGTGTTCGTGTGGAGATCTGAGACTCCTCATACCTTTTGTATGTCACGGATGTAGTGCCGAAGATGAAGAGTAATGTCTATTTCCCGTGTTCCCGGTGTAGCGGCTGTGGCACATTTCTCTCTTCCTCACCCGTTGTTCGAGGTCAACTTGCCGGTGGATATCGATCGTCTTGTCGCGGCTGCACTTCGTGCAAGGTCATGCTGTGTGCTAGGTTATGAATTGTTTTTGTAACGGAGTATGAGCTGGACAGTCATCATTAGCGTTTTTGGACGCATTGACAGAGGCGTTCATTTTGCACTCTTCTGGCGCTGTTGGCTGGATTTGGGTTATGTTCTGGTAATCGTTCTGAACCGGGAATCCGGGAATGTGACGCCGCATGCCGTCCTGTTAACCTTCCACGCGGAACATCTGACTTTTCCTCCTGGGAACGTTTGAAATGAAAAAAAATATTCAAGTAGATATTCCACAAGATGGCGGCTGTCATTATTGTTTCAGTAAAAGAGTATATGCGCAAAGTGGCTCTACTTGTCAATTTTATATAAACTGTGAATACATTGACATTTTTACGCGTTATTCGTTCCATCTCTTTGAAAGCCCACATCAATGGCTCGCGTCAGATAAGTGCCACCCGAAGTTATCGAAAAAAGTGATATGCCCCGAATGGAAGGGAATAAGAGGAATACGTCACTTTCCGCGGAATCCCGGAATAGAATGTTTGAAAGGACGCCGCTGATCATCTCGGATACGATGAATCTAGAATACTTCCCAGTCTAATAACAATGGTTTGATTAGGCAGTCGATTAACATTAACAGTCGATTAGAACCTCGTCTTAGCTATAAGCTATTAAGCTGTTTAATGCTCTCGCTCATTTCTTCCCGCCGCCCTGTAGCTGTTTAATTCCGGGATATTGGTCTGGGAGCGACGGCTGGGCGGTCGTCCGCCCTGTCGTGTGGGAGCAGCAGTTAGCATCGCAGAAGGCGCTGCGTCGCAACTGTTTCCGTCTGAACAGGCACGCCATACACATTTGTTTATTTAAATCTGTCGCTGCAACTGCGCCGCAACAATTTGGCCATGCCCAGACGGCTGCCATTGAGAATAAGTTGTTTGTTATACAAGCCGAAAGGAAGCTGCAGCACATTAACCTGTTAAGCGGGTGCAGGAGCAGCAGAGCCTCGCAATTGTCTGGTGGCTAGCGAGTGGCGGGCCCAGCACGGCCGCCGCCGGCAGCCCAGCCCGAGGACAGAGACTCGGCGGTCATGGCGCTCTTGTTCTCGGAACAGTAACAATAGCCCTGCCGGCCGGTTGCACGTACGCGATAAGCCAGCTGTCCCCTGTGCGTTGTCATTGTGCGGATCTGGAGGGTTGGTGCTGGTTAGCCGTCTGTTGGACGCCGCCCCGCCCGGCCAGCAGTGGCTAGCAGTGACCTACATGTTGACGGTGTGGCGTCGGTACACCGAACAGCTCGGTGGCCCGGCTCGGCCCGGCCCTGCCCCTGCTACCAGCTTGCACGCTGCAGCGGACCACTTCTCAGAAACGACCCCACCAGCGCCTCGGTGGATCCCGGCGCTGCGACGGTGGGCAGGGCGATCATCAAACTTTTGACGGGCCGGTGAATTTTCAGCTCTGTTTTATTATAAATATTTTAGTGAAATTGTCTAATTTCCATACCTTTAATAGTTTTCAGCGCAGTATTACGCCGTGTTTACACTTTTTGTCAAAAATAACTGATCCGCTGAAAGACCTATTGTAGCTCACTCAGGATCCCAAAATTGTCAACTACCTTTCTTGCGAAGATGATTGAAGTTTTCTTGTGGAACCGGCTGCAGGGACGATTAGTTGAAACAACAAGCAAGGCCTGTAGCAACCCCGCTAAACCGAGTTCCTGCGATCTTGGTTATTAAGAATCCGAGAGCTTAAGTGGATAATCCAGTTTTCAGAGGGTCTGCAAAGCCACTCTAGAGCTTTGCGAATTCATCATTTTCTTTCTTTTTCTATCTGTGATGAGCAGAATCAACTTTGGGGGCTATTTTTTATCACCGTACTTTGTGTTATCGCAAGATGCATCATACTACAAACCATGCAATATCGAATAACGCATGTCTTTTTCTCGTGAGATGTTTCCTTAACATAAGAAAAGATCATCAGTTTTGTAGTAGTTGTGACAAAGATGACAGAATACAGCGCTATTTCGTGGGGGGTAAAGAAATTCAAGTATTTTGAATGAGTTGGCTCAGAGAGTAAATCAAAAGCTAAGTTGATAGAAAACAGTTTCAACCTTAATGCAAAATTGTTTGCAACCTCACAAATTTTAGAAGTGTCAATCATGATTGGGAAGATGATGGTCTGTCACAATTCACTATTATCCGGTTGATGTATGTTCTCATCTTTAGATTGTTTCTAGACAAGAACACCGAAAACAGTAATTTCGTCGACAGAGGCAGCGTGCTTTTCAGCATAAGTTGGGTGCAGTGCGGAACGTAGTTCGAAGCAGCCAACAAAGCGGTGGCACATGAGCCCGATGTAGGCTTCTGGACAGCTGGAAAGACATTGTGTCGAGCTGTACTGGTGGATATTCAGTGTCGTGTGTGCATTTTGTGGAGTGCACGTTTTCAGCGGCAGTGTGGGTCTTTACAGTGATGTGCACTTGTACTGTTAACTGTGAGGGAAACGGTAAATATGTTTGAAAAATGAGGGTCATTTCATCATTTCAAATCCGGGGCAATTGTGCATGGGCGCGGTCGGGAAGAAGTGGTCGGCTTACGTCCCTTTGTACCTTATTGTACAACAGTTCGGTATTGAATTATGCATTTCAAGAACAGCTTATAATACCGAAAAACGTGAGCAATGTTGTGCTCTGTTCATCAACAAAAACTCAGAATTCAGTATTTAGATCTGTCATTTGTCTTCTCGGGCTAATCCTGACCGACCTGTGGTGTGGAGTGTATGCCCGCCTTGTAAATATTTTAGCCCAGGGGGAGGGTACGAGGAATGCCATCACAGTTTGTGTTGAGTGTCAGTGTGAGCGTAAAATACAAGTGATGTGTGTCCAAAATTTGAAGAAATGGTCATACGTTTACAAGATAAACATCTGAAAAATAACTAGATTGCATGATGATTCTATGTCTTAAGGATTATATCCCCCCCCCAACTAGCGCGACCCGCCGTTCCATCGGCCGCAGTTGTGTGCCATGCCAGCGCGCTGATGCCAGTGGGTCGCCGTGTTTTTGCCAGCTACGTCGAGCGGGAGTTCCCTCTGCTGCGGACATCGGAGATGGCAGTCTACAGCCTTCCCAGTGTCTACATACCGTCCGAAAAACAACAGGTGAGGCTGCCAAAACGCGGATTGTGTTTTAAAGCTTTCAGTTCGCTGTCGGTTAGAAACTCGTGATTGGCAGAGCGAACTTTTTGTACGACCGTTAATGTTTTATACATGATTTAAGGACATAGGATATATCCCTCGGAACACATGGGCGCTGTTATATGGCGGTATAATTTGTTTTATGGCGGTTCAGTATGGCGCCCGGGCTGTAGCCTCAGCGACCTTGTTCTCGTATGGGGCGCCACTGACCGGAGTGGGCGCGGCCAGGCGTCGGAGGCAGAGCGCATTGTGTTCGAGCTGCTGCGCGGTCTCCGCGCGCCCGGACTGGGCGTGCTCTTCTTCCATGGCCGCCACTACGCCGGGTGCACGTCCAAGCACGCGGCCGGCGACTGCCTCATCACGCGGGAGCACGACTTCGTCATCCTGGCCCGCTACTCAGGTGGGGTCGTTGGCGGCGTCCCTCGGGCGAGCGGGGCAATCGATAGCCTGTGGGATGGCAAACAGCTACCGCAGCCACACTCGGCGGTCACGATTGAGTCAGTGGAGTTGCCGGGCTGGGCATTGCCGATGACTTGGTGTTAATACTGATGCACGCTTGCATGGTCACCGCCGCGGCCCGTGCCGTTGTGACTAGCTGCGTCTCCGGCAGGCAAGTTCTACATCCTGCTGGCGGAGGTGAAGTCCACCTCGGACAGCCAGTCGGAAATGCTGAAGACGTCGAACGCGCGCGAGGTGAAGGACCAGAAGCGGTCGGCGCTGAACCAGCTGCGACGACACCGCGAGGTGCTGGCACAGCAGCTCAACATAGGTGAGCCGAGTGGGCTGCGGGGTGGACTCAGGGCCCGCCCCGTGCCAGCTGTACACAGGGCGCTGCCGGCCGCTTTTCACGCCTCCGCTTCCGGCCGCTTTTCTTTTGGCGTGGGGTAGATACATTTGGTGTGGAGCGGGGTTACGTGGTTTCTAGCTCTTGCCTCGGTTTTGGGTGATCCAGGTGTTAATTTGCTTACCTATTCCCTCTTTAATGAGCACACAGGGACGCCTTTTATGATATGATTTTGTGCAATGGTCATACTGACTCTTGTATGAGCTAGAATGCGAACAACACCACTTTAGACGCTCATTTTTTTAGATGGTTCTCCATCAGTTTTGTAGAGCTCTCAAATGAAAAATTGCACCGGCAGTGTAAGCACGAGTGTGAAACAGTGGTCCTTCCTTCGAGTCGGTCTCAGATACACCACATGGGCTGGAAGGTCTGGGTTTGTTTGGTTTGTAAATCAGCCCATTGTGACGCGTCACTCACAGCTGTCTGCGGTGAAGGCGCTCTGACGCACCAATGACGTCACTATTGACCCCCAGAAATGCGGTGTTGATCGTTACAGGCAAAGATGTTCCATTTTCACAAACGTGCGGGAATTGTTAGCAACAAAAAAGCTAATCCTGAACTCTGCGAGTATCGATTTCCGTTTTTCGTTTATCATTTGTCGTGAACACCTCCTTTAGGCCATTGAATTTCTCTTTTTTTCTTTTTGTCAGGTTTTGTGACTTTTCCCGTTCTATGGTCCAAGTGGAGTCGATCGGTGCCATTTTATCGAAATCAGACAATATTTAGGTTTGCCTCATGGGACATGAAGATATCGAGTTTTTTTGTAAAAAAATAGCTATAATGAGGACCAATACGGCTGACGCTGTAATTATCATAATAATTCTAAACATGTTTTTTTAAAGCCTGCTATTGCAAGATGTTCATGTAGCCATGATGGAGTTTAAAGAATGTCGTAAATCAAGGGAGCAAGGTCTCTGTAAGCTATGGTATAAAGGACAATGATCATTTATGAGGCCTTGACCAGCGGATTCTTGAGCTCACTATTAGCTCACATTAGTGAGCTCAAGAATCCGCTGGTCAAGGCCTCATAAACGAGCATTGTCCTTTATACCATAGCTTACAGAGACCTTGCTCCCTTGATTTACGACATTCTTTAAACTCCATCATGGCTACATGAACATCTTGCAATAGCAGGCTTTAAAAAACATGTTTAGAATTATTATGATAATTACAGCGTCAGCCGTATTGGTCCTCATTATAGCTATTTTTTTACAAAAAACTCGATATCTTCATGTCCCATGAGGCAAACCTAAATATTGTCTGATTTCGATGAAAATGGCACCGATCGACTCCACTTGGACCATAGAACGGGAAAAGTCACGAAACCTGACAAAAAAAACTGAAAAATGAAATGGCCTAACCTCCGTACTCGTGCGTTTTTAAAGTGCCTTCGCAATGGAGGTGACGTGATCAATGCGGTGGAAAGCGATGATAAGAAATACGAAGGATGAGAATTGAGAAGATGGAATGCGACCTGAATGGGCCGCTGCTGTCCGAGGCGCTTGTGCTCGTTGCCTCCTGGTACTGTAAGGATAAGAATAGCTGGTTGAAAAGCACACACACACACACACACAATGCGAGCATTCGTACAAATTCACAACTGAACAGATCTAAGCCAGATCTGGCGATATTTGGTTTTGCACTATCTCTGTCGTTGTATTACTTCACGTCCTTCTGAGTGAAGGACGTGAAATGTAGGAACAGTGTACTGGGCTTTCACTAGTGTCACTAGTAACATGTTTTGAACCCATAGTTATTCCCTTTCATTTTATCATTGTGCCGAGTCCACACAACTCCAACCCATAAATATTTACCTAATAGAGTTGCAGTCTTCTTTTACGGGTGAATTATTTGCCGTCCCTGGCCCGGCGAATAATAATTATGAGGAATCAAAATCGAGTCTGGAGATGTCGCCTGAACAAAGCTCCCAACACTCCCAGAGTGGGGAATTCCTTTGAGCCATGTTTTTTTCGGCGTTGACCGTGGCCTTTGGTGGCGTGACCGCCGATGCCGCTGCGCGGTGTGTGCAGGCCACCGGGTCCGGCCGGGCGTCGTCGCTGTGTAAGCCAGCGCCGACGGTGGACCGCTGCCAGCCGCCGCCCCGCCGTCCCGCCGTCCCACTGTCGCTCTTCAATTACATTCAATATTACATTGCGGGTGTCAATATGGCGTTCAGCTGATTACTCTGGCGGAAATCCACGCGGCGGTGCCAAGAGTTGATCTGACCTCAGGCGTCATCCCAGTCAATACCGGACTTGTCCAGGAGCCTAAATTAATCACTATACTCTGTGTCATATGTGTGAGAGCGTTTTTGTGAAATACCTTAGAAAGCGAAAGTTCCACGGGTAACTTCCTGGAAGGAAGGCGTCAAGCTGGTAGAAGATTCTGTCATTTTAGAAGCGTAGCTTGGTTAAAACATTCAAACGAATGCAAAGAAAGCTGGTTGTAAACGCGTGTAAATTTTTGGCCGGGTTTAAGATCCAACCATAGGCGGGTCCAGGATTTCCGATCGGACGAACACCTCGATCAGGGTGAGCCATTTGAGCCAAGGGGGCACTATTGTGCAGGTTGCGCCCTACTATCTGGGGGAGGGGGCGTCGGTTCTCCGCGTGGGTGTCATTTGTTGTGTCTGCAGGGGGCCCAACGTTTCAGGCGGGCGCTCCAGGGCGGTTTCAGTGGGGACCAGCCCATTGTGTGGACGCTGAGCGCGTGATGAGGGGGAGAGGGCACCTGTCTCCCCATAACCTCTGGATCGGTCCCAAGGATCCAATGCACCCATGTTCAAGACGTCCGTCTCAACGTGAGTAGAATTCAGAAAATATTGTCCACCGCGTAACCAGTGGTCTAGAAAGACATGTTTGCTAGAACATAATATTGATGTGAGTGCATTGGAACTGCGTGCTGCATATTGATAGAAGTACATTATCAGTAGTCATATGGGTTGAAGGGAACTTGTTTGGCTCTGTTGTGGCCTTTCTGACTTGATGACCTGATGCTGTCGCGGTGCGTAAAGCCCTTGATGTTGTTCCGTTACAGGACTTTCCAATAAAGCCGGGCATTTGTTTTCGAGGAAATCTTCACGCAGTGGCGTTACGATCGTCACGCACAACGCGTGTCTGCGGCGGCCAACGTGTTTCCGGTGTTTGGAACTGGCTGCAGAATCTGTTGAAGCGCCAGGGGTGATTTAAGGTCATAGGGTCGTCCGGACGCGTATGGTCAGGGCACGGTGACCACTGGCCACCCATCATGCTCTGCGGCACCTCAATGGTGCTCCAACTGAGGTAGCAAACTCGTAAAACATGCCGGAAACTCCCCAATAATGGTGCGTTCGACCCAAAGCGCAGTATTTGCGGAGAGGCAAACAAACAAACAAATCTAACTTTGCGAAGCCGAATTATGTTCTTCACCTGGTACGTTCCACGCCATACGAACAAAATGCTCTGGAGGCCGTGAGGGCGGAGGGCCCGCGGAAAGGTCCTAAATTCCCTTGTGAGTATGTGAATTCCCGTTTATCCGCGAACGATGGCTTTCGAGCAATTTAGATATGCGACCAGGGTTTTTTGCCATGTTCTAAATCACTTGCAGCTGTTTGACTCCCGCTAATGCCTTCTGCTTCCTTAAACAACTGCCTTATCTGCCGTAATTGACTGGGGACATTTATTCGTCTTTTTATTAGGGGCATCTGCCCAAATTTGATGATGACCGGACTGAAATGCGAAAAAAATGTGAAATTTGTTTAGAGGAATCGTGCGTTCCGTGTTTCGAAGCATATTCCACCTTTCAGACGAGTCGTATGTCCCATATTTCATAGGAGCCGTGTGTCCCAAATTTCAGAGGAGTCGTGTATCCCGTGTCTGCAGAGTCTTGCGCCGCCCTTTCAGAGGAGTCGTGTACCCCTTGTCTGAAGAGTCTTGCGCCGCCCTTTCAGAGGAGTCGTGTATCCCGTGTCTGAAGAGTCTTGCGCCGCCCTTTCAGAGGAGTCGTGTACCCCTTGTCTGAAGAGCCTTGTGCCGCCCTTTCAGAGGAGTCGTGTATCCCGTGTCTGAAGGGTCTTGCGCCGCCCTTTCAGAGGAGTCGTGTATCCCATGTCTGAAGAGTCTTGTGCCGCCCTTTCAGAGGAGTCGTGTATCCCATGTCTGAAGAGTCTTGCGCTGCCCTTTCAGAGGAGTCGTGTATCCCGTGTCTGAAGAGTCTTGCGCCGCCCTTTCAGAGGAGTCGTGTACCCTGTGTCTGAAGAGTCTTGCGGCGCCATTTCAGAGGAGTCGTGTACCCCATGTCTGAAGAGTCTTGCGCCGCCCTTTCAGAGGAGTCGTGTATCCCGGGCATCATCCTGTGGCCGTTCCTGTGCGGTCGCTCGGTGGACGTGCGCACCAACCAGACCAACGCGCGCTGGCGCTCGGAGGACTTCCACCTGTTCTGCGACACGCTGGCCTCGTCCTCGCTCTTCAACCAGTGGTTTGTGGCGCGGCTGGGTCGCTCGCCCGACCTGCCCGTGCACGACTGGAACAAGCTGCTGCACCGGTAAGATGGAGATATACACGTGTAGCTCGCAAACATGCAATCCTCCCATTCGTTTTTCGTCGTTGCGGTAGTACTGTTGCAAAAGTACCCAAGTGCATATACAGGCCGCACCTCTTAACTTGGCCCTGCATCAGTTTTGGGATAACTGATCACAATACTGATATATAATCAACGCACGACCCGCGGCGCGCCACAGCGCCCGCCGACGCCCTCACCGAGGCGCCGGAGCTATATCAAATACGTTCAAAATGTAGTTAGAAGTGAGAATATCAAGTATGTGCGAATCTTTATAAATTTGTGTACGCTTTCTAGCTACGAATTATTGGCGCTGTACGCTAATGCAACAATTATTTACTATTCTTGCTGGATATTTTAACAGGAAAGGATGAGTTTCGTCATTCACAATACCACAGCTACAATTGGAGGAGCTAATTGCTTAAAAGAGAAACTGATGGGAATTAAGACCGCTCATACCAATCCTAGTCTGGTCAGAAGCAAGTTTTTCTTTGTTGCCCGATTAAATAATATTATTTACTTCATTGTGGAATGATTGTTTAGGTGTTCTTTTTAGGTGATGACGAAGAGAAAGCTGATTCAGTAATTCATTTGTACTAGAAAAAATTGAAACCTATCTTTATACATGTGTCTTCCTTTCGCTGCGTTTTCAGGGATCTCGTATCATTCTGGCGTGTTAGTCGTAATACGTTTTTTATTTACCATGGAATGTTTTAAATGTTTAACAGATCATATAAAAATTGTAATCCATGTATTGTCTTAGAGTTGCCTAATTTTTCAAGTCAATATCTTGTTTTGCTGATTTGTCAAATAGACTGCAGAGGTGTGTCCCGGTGGCGAGTCCAGTCTCTCGGTTCTGCAGCCGTTCAAGGCTGAGCGTTTCAGGTAGACGCCTGCGCCGCGTTGGCCGAGACAGGACTCGGCCAATGACCTGACGCCTAGTACGGTGTGGTTTAAGCACGCTGGTGTTGTCCTCAGCTGATCTAAGATGCGGATTGCGGAATCAGCGTGTGATTTCAATTGGTCTATGTTAAGTTTTTACTATTGTGGCTGGCATTATTTGTGGAATGAGACGAGAAATAGCTCAACTTATCTTTCAACACTTTTTTTATAAAGAAACGGATTGGGAGTCATCTAGGCATGCTCCATGTTGTATTATGGCACCGTTGACTCGTCCATAATCCGCAGACTGCAGTACTTGCTGCTGTGGCACATGCTCTTCCCACGCGCGTCACTCCCTGACTTCTGCTGCTGCCGTGCGGTGCATCAGTGCGGGTTTCCTATCGGCAGGCTGCTGCTGCTGCCGTGCGGTGCATCAGTGCGGGTTTCCTATCGGCAGGCTTCTGCTGCTGCCGTGCGGTGCATCAGTGCGGGTTTCCTATCGGCAGGCTTCTACTGCTGCCGTGCGGTGCATCAGTGCGGGTTTCCTATTGGCAGGCTTCTGCTGCTGCCGTGCGGTGCATCAGTGCGGGTTTCCTATCGGCAGGCTTCTCTGCTGCCGTGCGGTGCATCAGTGCGGGTTTCCTATCGGCAGGCTTCTACTGCTGCCGTGCGGTGCATCAGTGCGGGTTTCCTATCGGCAGGTTTCTGCTGCTGCCGTGCGGTGCATCAGTGCGGGTTTCCTATCGGCAGGCTTCTACTGCTGCCGTGCGGTGCATCAGTGCGGGTTTCCTATCGGCAGGCTTCTACTGCTGCCGTGCGGTGCATCAGTGCGGGTTCCCTATCGGCAGGCTTCTGCTGCTGCCGTGCGGTGCATCAGTGCGGGTTTCCTATCGGCAGGTTTCTACTGCTGCCGTGCGGTGCATCAGTGCGGGTTTCCTATCGGCAGGTTTCTACTGCTGCCGTGCGGTGCATCAGTGCGGGTTTCCTATCGGCAGGCTTCTACTGCTGCCGTGCGGTGCATCAGTGCGGGTTTCCTATCGGCAGGCTTCTACTGCTGCCGTGCGGTGCATCAGTGCGGGTTTCCTATCGGCAGGTTTCTGCTGCTGCCGTGCGGTGCATCAGTGCGGGTTCCCTATCGGCAGGTTTCTGCTGCTGCCGTGCGGTGCATCAGTGCGGGTTCCCTATCGGCAGGTTTCTACTGCTGCCGTGCGGTGCATCAGTGCGGGTTTCCTATCGGCAGGTTTCTGCTGCTGCCGTGCGGTGCATCAGTGCGGGTTTCCTATCGGCAGGCTTCTACTGCTGCCGTGCGGTGCATCAGTGCGGGTTTCCTATCGGCAGGCTTCTGCTGCTGCCGTGCGGTGCATCAGTGCGGGTTTCCTATCGGCAGGCTTCTACTGCTGCCGTGCGGTGCATCAGTGCGGGTTTCCTATCGGCAGGTTTCTGCTGCTGCCGTGCGGTGCATCAGTGCGGGTTTCCTATCGGCAGGCTTCTACTGCTGCCGTGCGGTGCATCAGTGCGGGTTTCCTATTGGCAGGTTTCTGCTACTGCCGTGCGGTGCATCAGTGCGGGTTTCCTATCGGCAGGCTTCTGCTGCTGCCGTGCGGTGCATCAGTGCGGGTTTCCTATCGGCAGGTTTCTGCTGCTGTCGTGCGGGGCCTCGGTGCGTGAGCTGGGCGGAGAACTGGACGTGGTCATGAGCCGCGACATGGACCGCACTGTGGCGCTGCTCTCCGTGGTCAGTTTTCGCCATGGCACAGCATATCTCTGTTGCATTCCCGCCCTCTCGAGCTCTTGCTTTCGCACGTGTCACCTCTCCCACTGTGCCCTTTTCTGCAGTTCCCCCTCTCTCTCTCTCTCTCTCTCTCTCTCTCTCTCTCTCTCTCTCTCTCTCTCTCTCTCTCTCTCTCTCTCTCTCTCTCTCTCTCTCTCTCTCTCTCTCTCTCTCTCTCTCTCTCTCTCTCTCTCTCTCTCTCTCTCTCTCTCTCTCTCTCTCTCTCTCTCTCTCTCTCTCTCTCTCTCTCTCTCTCTCTCTCTCTCTCTCTCTCTCTCTCTCTCTCTCTCCTCTCTCTCTCTCTCTCTCTCTCTCTCTCTCTCTCTCTCTCTCTCTCTCTCTCTCTCTCTCTCTCTCTCTCTCTCTCTCTCTCTCTCTCTCTCTCTCTCTCTCTCTCTCTCTCTCTCTCTCTCTCTCTCTCTCTCTCTCTCTCTCTCTCTCTCTCTCTCTCTCTCTCTCTCTCTCTCTCTCTCTCTCTCTCTCTCTCTCTCTCTCTCTCTCTCTCTCTCTCTCTCTCTCTCTCTCTCTCTCTCTCTCTCTCTCTCTCTCTCTCTCTCTCTCTCTCTCTCTCTCTCTCTCTCTCTCTCTCTCTCTCTCTCTCTCTCTCTCTCTCTCTCTCTCTCTCTCTCTCTCTCTCTCTCTCTCTCTCTCTCTCTCTCTCTCTCTCTCTCTCTCTCTCTCTCTCTCTCTCTCTCTCTCTCTCTCTCTCTCTCTCTCTCTCTCTCTCTCTCTCTCTCTCTCTCTCTCTCTCTCTCTCTCTCTCTCTCTCTCTCTCTCTCTCTCTCTCTCTCTCTCTCTCTCTCTCTCTCTCTCTCTCTCTCTCTCTCTCTCTCTCTCTCTCTCTCTCTCTCTCTCTCTCTCTCTCTCTCTCTCTCTCTCTCTCTCTCTCTCTCTCTCTCTCTCTCTCTCTCTCTCTCTCTCTCTCTCTCTCTCTCTCTCTCTCTCTCTCTCTCTCTCTCTCTCTCTCTCTCTCTCTCTCTCTCTCTCTCTCTCTCTCTCTCTCTCTCTCTCTCTCTCTCTCTCTCTCTCTCTCTCTCTCTCTCTCTCTCTCCTGTTGTAAGCTTTTGGCATGCGCCTGATTCAGTATTACGATTTGATATGTTCTGTTGCCATTAGCAGACATGACTCGTTTGAGATGCGATTCGTGCTTTGTTATGATGTCATTTCGGCCGTTGGTTATTTTAGGCCCGGAGGATGTGGTGTGGCTGATCCAGTGGGTGGACGCCCTATCAGTGGGTGCTCTGTGACTCTCCGGGAGTCCCTGTGATCAGAATGGTGCCTCTGTTACCAGCCAGGGTGCCTGACCTTCAGGTAGCTGGGTCGTTTGTGAATAACCCGGGCTCATCTGCTGCCATTATGCATCTGTGGCCCGCCGAGGTTGTGGTCGTAAATCGGAGTTACACTCTCTCCTTTTTAGATCTTAGTGAGTTTTCTTAATCCTGCGCGCCCTTATTAAAAGGAATGTGGCACCTTGGTCGAATCCCAGAATTTAGTGTAATTAGAGGTACTTTTAGCCGAAAATCATGACAACGTCTTTTTTATCTGAAAAATATACAATAAGCTCAATATTAAGATATTTAAAATGCGCCTTAATGGTAAGAAACAAACCACTGCCTGTGCATGACGTCATCATATGGCAGCACCACTACCCATTTTGGGTACATTTCAGGTAGGTTTTTAGCTTTTCTCCACGGAAATTTTCAGTTCTAAGGCAAATGATATGTTGAGTATCGGGTTTTCCGGCATGCTTTACAACTTTGGCTATCTCAGTTAAAATCACCTGATAAAGGTGCCACTTTTCCTTTAAAGGGAAATCCATGTTCCATCCATCCATCCATGTTCGGCCCATACCTGTGCCTGACCCTGGTCCAACTCATCCCGTTGAAAATGTTTGCAGCGCTGCTGGACAGGAACGTTTTTTCACTTCATAAGTTGTTGAGCTTAATCCGAGTGGGAAATCTATCGGATATCTAGTGTTGGAAAACATGGAAGTGGAATAAATACGACCATGTATAGAGATATTTAAATTATACCCACTTCAAACTGAAATGCAGAGTTCGAGAATTATTCAACTGTCGTGGCCAGACACGTGCAGCCCCAGTGTCATGTCTCTGACTCCGTTAGATACGTGCGGTCCCAGTGTCATGTCTCTGACTCCGTTAGATATGTGCGATCCCAGTGTCATGTCTCTGACTCCGTTAGATACGTGCGGTCCCAGTGTCATGTCTCTGACTCCGTTAGATACGTGCAATCCCAGTGTCATGTCTCTGACTCCGTTAGATACGTGCGGTCCCAGTATCATGTCTCCCGACTCCCGTCAGACACATAAGCCCACAGTGTGACACCTCTGACTCCGTCAGAGACGCGTCGCGGTCGCAGTCTCTGACTTGCCCGCCCCCTCAGACGCAGCACCGGCTGCTGCATGCGCAGCCAGAGCCGCTGCACGTGGACACGGTGCATCCGCTGGTGATCCAGGGCGCTGCTGGCACCGGCAAAACGCTCATCATGATCAAGAAGATCGAGATGCTCTACCGCACGGTGGGTAGGCGGTGATGAGAGATGTCAGGGAGTCAGTATGGCGATCTAGAAATAGTTATTGCTGTTTCGAGGTGAGTAAGAGAAGGTGAAGCTTTTTAACAAGCTTTATGTGAATTCTTCGCCGTATGTGCTCGAATTTGTATTACTAATTTGTTAATGAATGTTAAGTGCCTATTGTTGGAGTATTTTAACATCCTTATTGGAATATTGTTTTGCCTGTCGTATGTTACATCACAGCAAATTCTCACTATATTGTACTTGTCCGGTGCAGCCCGCTGTCCGCAGGGCCAGCTGTGCTGTTTCTCCGACCTACCCCCAGGGCCAGCTGTGTTGTTCCTCCTGTCTGCAAGGCCAGCTGTGCTGTTTCTCCGACCTATCCCCAGGGCCAGCTGTGTTGTTCCTCCTGTCTGCAAGGCCAGCTGTGTTGTTCCTCCTGTCTGCAGGGCCAGCTGTGTTGTTCCTCCTGTCTGCAAGGCCAGCTGTGTTGTTCCTCCTGTCTGCAGGGCCAGCTGTGTTGTTCCTCCTGTCTGCAGGGTCAGCTGAGCTGTTCCTCCTGTCTGCAGGGTCAGCTGAGCTGTTCCTCCTTTCCGCAGGGTCAGCTGAGCTGTTCCTCCTATCCGTTGGGTCAGCTGAGCTATTCTTCCTGTCCGCAGGGTCAGCTGAGCTGTTCCTGTTGTCCTCAGGGTCAGCTGAGCTGTTTCTGTTGTCCTCAGGGTCAGCTGAGCTGTTCCTCTTATCCGTTGGGTCAGCTGAGCTGTTCCTCCTGTCCACAGGGTCAGCTGTGCTGCTCCTGTCTGCAGGGTCAGCTGAGCTGTTCCTCTTGTCTGCAGGGCCAGCTGAGCTATTCCTTCTGTCCGCAGGGCCAGCTGTGCTGTTTCTCCGACCTATCCCCAGGGCCAGCTGTGTTGTTTCTCCTGTCCGCAGGGTCAGCTGAGCTGTTTTTCCTGTCCGCAGGGTCAGCTGAGCTGTTCCTCCTGTCTGCAGGGCCAGCTGTGCTGTTCCTCCTGTCTGCATGGTCAGCTGAGCTGTTCCTCCTGTCCTCAGGGTCAGCTGAGCTATTCCTTCTGTCCGCAGGGTCAGCTGAGCTATTCCTCCTGTCCGCAGGGTCAGCTGAGCTGTTCCTGTTGTCCTCAGGGTCAGCTGAGCTGTTTCTGTTGTCCTCAGGGTCAGCTGAGCTGTTCCTCCTATCCGTTGGGTCAGCTGAGCTGTTCCTCCTGTCCACAGGGTCAGCTGTGCTGCTCCTGTCTGCAGGGTCAGCTGAGCTGTTCCTCTTGTCTGCAGGGCCAGCTGAGCTATTCCTTCTGTCCGCAGGGCCAGCTGTGCTGTTTCTCCGACCTATCCCCAGGGCCAGCTGTGTTGTTTCTCCTGTCCGCAGGGTCAGCTGAGCTGTTTGTCCTGTCCGCAGGGTCAGCTGAGCTGTTCCTCCTGTCTGCAGGGCCAGCTGTGCTGTTCCTCCTGTCTGCAGGGTCAGCTGAGCTGTTCCTCCTGTCCTCAGGGTCAGCTGAGCTATTCCTTCTATCCGCAGGGTCAGCTGAGTTGTTCGTCCTATCCTCAGGGTCAGCTGAGCTGTTCGTCCTATCGGCAGGGTAAGCTGAGCTGTTCCTCTTGTCCGCAGGGTCAGCTGAGCGCCGACAGCCAGGCGCTGTTCCTCTGCTACTGGCCCGGTATACGGACGGAGGTGATCCAGCGGCTGCAGCGGCTGGGCGTGCATCACGTGGTCACCCAGCGCATCAGCATCAGCAACGACTGGTTCCTGCGCTGGTGCCGCCAGCAGCGCGCCGGCTTCAGGCACGTGTTCGTCGACGAGCTGGAGAGTGTGCTCATCTCGCCGCTTTGTGCTCAGATTGTGGACGAGATCGCGGCGCTGTACGTCAGAGGGAACGCCGACAGTGTGCCGGCGGTCGGCAGCGCCGGAGCCGACATGGACGCCAGTGACGCGCCGCTTGGTGGCCAGTGCCCGGCGCGGACTCCCGATGAGCCGATGGACGTGTCGGACGGGGCGGGCGGGCAGGCGGGTCCGTGTCACACCTGCCACACTATCCAGCAGCGGGCGGTGGACTCTGGTCGCTCGCTGACGTCCGGACTGGCGCCCGCCGCCGCCGCCGCCGCCACGGTCGGCCACTTCTGGGTGTCGGTGGACGAGAACCAGCGCACGGTGCCAGCGGTGTTCCGGTCGGTGCACATTCCGCCTGAGCCGCACCTGCGCCTCACCAGCGTCTATCGCAGCACGCGCAACGTGTTCAACCTGTTCCGGCGTCTCTGCGACTGTGCCGCCGACCTGAGCGTGGCGCACGCCGTCGACGGGCCGCCCGTGTTCTGGGTGGACCTGGCCGCCTTCGCCGACTGCACTGCCGCTGTTGCCGCTCTTGTCATCGACCTCACTGGCGCCAAGGGCTTCCTGCCATGCGACATATGCGTGATGCCGTTCTTCGACGACAACAGCGTCGATGTGGAGGCGCTGAACGTGCGCCTGCAGGCCGACTACCAGCCGGGCAGTCTGGTGCCGCAGGCGGTGCGGGGTGTAGAGGCACTGCTGGAGGCGCGTGCTCGCACCCTGTTCTGCGTCACCTGGCTGTTGCGTATGAAGGGACTAGAGTGCCCCGTGGTAGTGCTGGTGCTGCCCGCCGAGGACGTGGACGTGTCGGACGTGCTGGACCAGCGCAAGCTGTACACGATGATGTCGCGCTGCACGTGCCTGCTGTTGCTGCTGGCGCCGGCCGAGCTGGTGGCGCAGCTGGACACCAGCGGCGCCGTGCGGCAGTACTGTTTCAGCGAGGTGGCGCCACCGGCTCCCGCCGCCGCCGCAGCCGGGGTCGCCAGATGATCGCGCCGGCCGGCAGCGCCCCCTCGCCAACTGCGCTGTGCTGCAGCCTGAAGTGGCGCGTCTTCTGCCGGCTGGGTCCCGCGCCGTTTTATACTGCGTCTGTACAGGGCGCGCGCGCGTATCGAGGACTTGCTGCTGCTTTTGCTGAGGCTGCTGCTGAACTGAACAGTACATCCATTGTTGAATGCGCTTTTTGTAGTGTATGTATGTTACATGTGCCATTCGTTTTGAATAGGCTTATGTGAGGATTTATTTATCTGTTGTTACTTGTGATGTAGCATGTCTGGAGCTCACTGAACTCGTTTCTTTTCCGGCCAGTGTCGGTCGGCTATTTTAGCCAGGGAAGGAAGGCAGGGAAGAGGAGGTGACTGGGTCAGCACAGGCCGCTCCTGTTGCCTTCATCGGTACTATTTATCTGTGGAGGGATCTGTGTCCGAGGTTTTTAGAAAGGATGTTTATGGTTAATTATGTAGCAACGTTTGCTTTGACTCAGGGTCGGTGTTTTCGAGAATTTTGCGATGGATGCCGTCAACGGTTCCGTATAAAGAACAATATAAGTACTTACCAAGAATTGCCTTAACTCGTGGCCGTCATTTTACTCTTTTTCTTAATGTATTCAGACATGAGCAATAACCAGGGCAAATGACTGACCTGACCTAGGATTGTGGGCCTCGCATATTCGGTCCCAGTTTCGCATCCAATCGGGATATGGTAATTGTTATGATGTTGAATTAGCTTCATGAGCAACAGTTGGGTTGGATCATCGTCCGTTTTTATATCAATCTAAATATTATTCTTTGTTTACCGTTTTGTGTCGAATGAAGTCGGTTATTTATCGGAAAGGCAGTTGTGAATTATCCGTACCAGTTCAACAGCTGATTGACGAAACGGCTTTTAGTATTTATGCCAGTGTTCTACAGGGAGGTACTGGTCCGCTTATGTTCTCAGAAATTTGAGCTGGAGCAGTTGGAACCGATCCCGGTGGGCTTGGGCCGGAGCATTTCCTGTGTTGTTGTTCATCACTGGGAGTGAGTAGCCGAATGGAGCCGAAATATAGCAGTGCCTCGTTTTTCCGTCGACTTGGAGCAGCTAAGTAGATGAAATCCTGCGCACACTGTGCCGGTCGGGCGCCATCGCGGGCCAGAGGTGTTCGCGCGCCGTTTTTGGCGCCGCGCGCTACCAGCCCGCTTTATTGAGCTAGAGTGCTGAGACATGCGTGCCACCTGGTGACAGACGTCTGCTCGCGGCGTCTCTGTAGGCCTTGACGCAGGCCGTTTTGTACTGTTCAAGTTTATTACCTCCGGTTTAGACCACCTGACCGATGTATGCGTGTCATTGACTTGTAATGACGTTCCAGTGCTGGTTTATGTCGATGAATGTGGTGTCGGGAGTTGTGCGTTCGTGTTATTGTGCAATATTGAAATATTGTTTAATATTCGCGAAACCAAAACACCTACCCACGCTGAAGGTCTTTGTTGTCGGATGTCCTGGGTGCGGGGAATGGTTGCATTCAGTGCGCGCAGGACAGTGAACGTTGAGGAAAAGTTTTAACGCACATACATCATGGTCACAACGCGGCAGGTGCCCACCGGCGCCCTGATTTGCTGAGTCGCTACCATCTATCCCCGCGTGGTGGCCGAGGAGTTGTGGGCCAAAAAGTATATTTTCAGCGGAAATGTCCCAGGACCGTCCCCCAGAGTCTTTGTGTTTTGAATCCCCCTCCTTTGTGTTCTTCTCGGTTATATTTTGGCATCACGTTTGGATGTGTTAAAAGCAAAGGCGTAGGAACGGGGGGCAGGGGGCCATTGCTCCCCCCCACATTTCTGTGGTGGGCCCCGCAACAGATACAAAAATATCAGCAACTGTAACATAAAACAAAAAGCCAAATGGGTTGGATAGCTTGACTGCCAACTCTTCAGCTGATATGGGCCCCTGAACTTATTTGAGGTTATATGAGTCAGTCCCTGAGGCCCTGAGCTGTTTAGGGGCCCCTTAACTGACCTCTGATGCCCTGTAAGCTACGCTGGACCCCTGTGCTGAACTGGGGGTCCCTGAAATGCTTCAGAGGCACTGAGTTGAGATGGGGGCCGTGAGCTTGAATGGGCCCTTGCGGTATCCTGAGATCCTATGTCTGTCGACAGGGGGCATCTGAGCTGAGCTGCCCTCCCCAAGCAAATCTGGGCCCTAAGCTAGATATTGGGCCCCTTGTGTTGTGCCGGGCAGCCTCTGAGCTGTTATGGGGTCGCTGCACAGTTATACCCCGCAGGGGACCAATTTTCAACCCACCTGCTGACTTGTCCGGCACATGGATAATTGGGTGCGGGATGTGACGACACCCGCGACCCCAGTTGGCAGGATGGGTTTCGCCCCCGCCTTCGGTTGATGGACTAAATCGAGACTGCCATCCTCATCCTTTATTAGCCCTCCTAATTTCAAATCACACCAAGTCCTTGTTCCTTTTCCTCTTCATTCCTTGTTTCTTTGGCTGTACAAGCCTTTCCAACCATATCCTTTCTGTCCACTCCTAAATACGCCTCCTATCCACTGTCTGCAATGTCTAGCCCGGCGTGTCCCCGCGGGCGGCGGGGGTGTTTGCACTCTTGTTCGTCTTGAGTGTGGACACCTCGGTCGCGTGCGGCGCGCGGCTGGGCTGGGCAGTTCAAATAAGGAGCCCCTCAGCCATTTTCTACAAAACTAGGTATGCCAATTTTTATTTTCAAGGGGAACGTCAAGTGCAAAGTGAGAGCTCACTGGGCATGAACTAAGTAAGAGCTCTTGGCCCTTACACCTTCGCGTTTGCTTTACGTGAACGAGGCGGACGAAATCAACGTGAGTAGTTGCCAGGACTCTGTGCCGGTCGTACAATTCCGATGCGTATTTTCATTGAAGTCAGATCATCCACGAAAGTGTTTTGCGACTGCCTCCGCCAGGAGCAGTAGAACAGCTAGGGCGGCGGTGAGCGGCGGCAGCAGCAGCAACGGCAACACCTCCCCCACATTCAGCGACTCCACCTGAGCCGGCGGCTGGCGACAGATGTTGGCGCAGCTGGGCAGCCAGTGACGGCGCAGCGCCGGCAGGCTGCCGCTGCTCCAGAGTCGAACCAGCGCCCTGTTCAGCGCCCGCCGAAGGCCGCGCTGTCCCTTCCGCAGGGCGAGGTAGCCGCTGACGGCCGCCGCACCGCTGGATCCCTCACTCATACGTCGAAGGGAGCAGCCAGCCGAGCCGGCCATCGCGCATATGCGGTTGGCGTCCAAGAAGCTGAGAACACGCTGCTGGGTGCTGACGCGCCAGTCGGAGTGGTTGCCGCCGATGAAGACGCGGCGCTGCCCGCTCTTGGACAGCTGCCAGAGTTGGCGCAGAGCGGCGTCCTCGCTGTCCTGCCAGCGCAACACCTGCAGAACTCCCGGCTCGTGCGCCAGCGTCCAATCGGAGCGACGGAGGAAGTCAGAGACGTCGGCGATGGGCAGCGCTTCCTGGTGAGCGGCCAGCGTGGATGTGGCTAAGGCGGTGTAGCTGGCGACAGACACGATGCCCACCACCCATGTGGAGACGGCCACAACGCGGGCCGCCAGGGAGCGCGGTACCAGCGCCCAGCCCTGGGCTACCAGCGACTGGTAGGTCATCAACAGACAGGCGGGCACGGTCATCTCGCGTCGCTGTTGGTCGAGCTCGACGGCGGCCGACATCCTTAACACGACCGCCGCTGTCACAATCCAGCCCAGCAGCGCCAGCCACACCCCGGAGCTGAAGGGCTGCATCAGCTGTTGCAGCAGATCGATGGAGAGAGCGGGAAGGGCATGACTAAGCTGATCCGACCCGTGCACGTAGAAACCGTACCGCTGAGCTGACGGTGAGACACCGTCCACGTAGTCGACAGCTCGCTGCCAGTAAGGATCAATGGGGAACAAGTTGAGCGCCACGTCTGCTCTGCCGTACACTAGCTCACCGATCAGACCAGTCCAGGTGGCGTTCTCCGTCATCGCGCCCAGGCTGGCCGAGCCCGCCGGAGTCTCGACTAGGGTGTAGCTCACTGACGGCAACTGCTGCAACATCAGCGTCCACAACTCCACCAGGTAGCCGGAGAATACGGCAGAGCCGTCCCCTGTGTCGGCCGACGGAGGTCAGAGGAGGAGAGTGGAAAAGCATCACGCGCAGAGGGGCGGGGTAGCGCGACTCGTTTTGGGAGTGAGGGAAGATGGAAATCATGCTGACAGGTTTCGGTTCCGATAGAGGAGAGATACGCGCGGTTCCGCAGATGTGTGCACGGCTAACCCGCGAGACACCTGACAGCAGGCAGCAGTATCATAGACTTGCCACCAAATCGGCCGCGTCACAGGCAGTGTCCAAATCCAACGATCGTAGTTTCCAGTCAGGTCTCAGGCACACCTGCGCATGACCAAAGCCGAAATAACTTTCCAGGCTTCGAGCTATATACTTTTTATGTAACTGTTTTGCTCGGTTCAGGCAACCAAACTAATGATTAATTGACTTCCCCGGTAGACTAGTATGGACGGCCAAAGGTACGGACAACCCAAAACAAGGACATTGTCTAATGACTTACTGCTCCTTTCTCCCACTAATGGCTCTCCTACAGACTTGTATCCGTGCAAACTCGGTTGATCGATGCGGGCGTCGAAAGAAGTTGACTGAATGGTTGGTAGGTAGTGTAGGCCTTCCTATGCTTCCTATGCCCAATACGCGTAGTAACAATCATTTATTCCACTGTTGCGTGGTCATGTGCAAATTTGCTTCATTAAGAACTTTCGAACGGGGCACGTCACTTGTTTGCTCATGTGTTAGCGAGTATGTACAACTTCATGACGTTAAGCATTCCTGGTTACCAAGAACAAAGTGACTTATGAGGGGAAGGTGTGCAGTTCGCCAATAACTCTTGCTTTGAAGGAAGGAATGGCATAAGCTTTCCGGCATTGTTCATTCAAATCCTCCTTTATTCATCGATCACGAGTGGACCCGTCGCTAAAAACTTGAATCCATCCATGATCACTGCACAAGTGTTAAAAAGGCACCGTTGCCTGATGCTTGATAGGGCTTGACGACTTAAATGATATTTTACCATGACAAATAATGTCACGAACTCCGGTATTTCTACACTAAACGCATGTTACATAACCAGAAAAACGCCTAAAAGAGGGAGAAAACTGATATGGCAACATTTTGGCAACTCAAAACACTGTGGACTTTGATAGTGATGCAGTGAGACGTACGATTATTACGTGATTCGGATTCCTCGAATTTAAGGTCAGCGATTAGGCGAAGACCTATGGCTATTTTTGCAGCTGACTGCGCGTGAATATTCTGAAGAAAACCACTGTGCCCGAAAATATGATCACCGATTTTATTCAACTTACCACCCCAGATTCGAGGAGATAGGTCAAATATCCTCTCATATCACGGTCGACCTACATGCGGTGGACATTTGAACATACATTTTTATTTCCACTTTAAGTTAGCTTTATTGAATCCGTCCCGCAGGCCACAACAATAACACGTCTATAATGAAAATTTGTAGAAAAAATAGTCTGCCAATTTTTAGCACAGGTAAAATAAAGCCAATGTAGTAAGCGCCTTGAGAAGATACCGTTCGAGTAATCTCTACTTATGTTTTTATCATCGGTCACAGCGACTAGATATAAAAAGTTCCAAACATCTGTGAGGATTCCAGTCTTTGTTTCGTCTCCTTGCTGAAAAAATTATGACTCAAATAGTCCAGAATCCTCCGGTCAGTCAAGAATCCTCCGGTCGACAATACTTGCCTCGAACCGTCCAGAAAGTCAGCTTTTATGTACCTCACACAGCGTAGCTCTTGATGCATCGTGTGGACAGTATATAGCTAGTTTTAATGCGCAGATGCCTGCGGCCGCGCTCGAAGATAGACCATCACATTCGTCGCTCGGGTTCAACAGACCGTAACGACGGAAAGCACACTTTTGTCACAGAGAAAAAGGGGACATTGTGCTTAACTGTTATTTATTCAGTCACAGTTTTAACAAAACCCTCTTTGTTTGGCTCATAATGACATCAGACAACAAGTGTGTTGGTGTTTTAGGCCGCTACAACTTCTGCGGCTATCTTGCGCCCGATAACTAAGGATGACCTCGAGGTCATCCTGGGTCAGGACACAGGGTCAGTACAGACGCACGGTACCTGATCACGACCTTATAGCTTGCACACCGGCCTGCTGCATGGCATTATTAGATCAAGCAAGGAATACGTAGATTAGAACACAGGAGCACTTGGCAGTTAAAGTAAATACAAAGCCCGCATTTTGTCACCTAAAAGTGATTGGTCTTACCAGAGCCAGCTCTCAGTTTAATGACCAGTCGATCAATTCAACCCACAATTGCTGTAAAGTATACCTCAATTTTGATAAAAGTAAGCTGCCAAAGCCTAGGGCAGCCTAAGGCATCCCCGTGTCCACCTTAACTCAAATCGCATCCTCGCCTGGCAGGGATTTAGCGGGACCCAGGCCTGTTACTTTGCTAAATGAGCCAAGAAGCGAGTTCGGAGGTCGCCCATCCACAGCAAATTACTTCAACCGACGACAGTGAGCACACTCAACAGCGGGGTCACACAAAAAGCCACAGCAGCCCACGGGACAACAGCGTCCTCGCAGTGCGACTTTGGCATAAGTGCACAGATAGTGTTGGTTATCAAAATCACAGGGTCTCAGGCAACAACACTGTGACTCACACACTTCAGATATGCTCTACCTCCGGTAAGTGGTGAGAAAGGTACGGTTTCCGTCCATGGAGTGTGCAAAGTACAACCTGAATCACGTCACTCCTCACAAATATTCAAACAAGGGGGTCACAACAACGTCCATTGTGTAGAACAAGGTACACATTGCGATCGGTTCGTAAAAACTGTTCAATCTTCCACTTCAGAACAACCACACACTTGTGGGGCTAGAAAGGTTGGCGTCGGTGGCGCATCTGCTCGACACGTTTGTGGGACGGATAGCTCCGCAATCACACTCCACGCGAACGCCTTCACACACAGCCGTCAAGTACGTCTTGAAAACTTTACCTGACGCTGGAATGAGACGTTTGAACAACACCACTGCGAAAATGAAGCACGGGGATTTCAGTCACCACCAGGGGCGGCGGTTCCCGGAGGGGGGGGCGCCATCCTTGTCTGCGAGAGAAAGATCAACGCTCGCGCTCCGGAGATGGTCCCTCTCTATCTCTCGCTCAGGATCCCGGGGAAGCTACAAAAACAGCTCTGTCCGTCCAGGTTCTCGAATAAGCCTCGCACGCCCCATATTACAAACAACATTGCCAAAAAGGAACGAGAAATACAAACTAGTCTTTGTTCATATAAATACTTATATTTTCAAGACAACTTTTTTGCGCCACATTTCAACAATGGCTCCCCATTCCGCCTTGAAAATTCTCATGGCGGACACCTGTTTGACAACATTATGAATCCCACCGGTTATTAGAGCCATTTGTGAGTGGGCCAGTACAGTGGGGAACATTGTAAGAGGCAAAAGAAATAAAAAACAGCTCTACATAAGCAGCTACTATAGCAATATTTATAACACATATGTAATACACGCAAAATGCTAGTAATAAAAAGTGTATAAATAAATATCTCACTACGCTCTGGGACAGGGCATTGTAATTTCCGGGACCAGCCATAAGCATTAAAAAACCATTGCCAGTTTCCACACAACCATCACAGACCGACCAGATACATGTGAGAAAGGCCCTTACCAGAAAGCCAGGCAGTTGCCAGCTACACACACACACACACACACATTCACTAACATTGAGCAAGCCAGCGGTGACGCTGGACCGCAGAGCGACGCCCAAAACCACCGCAAGTTTGGCTGTCACCCTGACAACGTATCTCCGGCCGCAAGTTTGGCTGTCGCCCCGACAACCTATCTCCGGCCGCAAGTTTGGCTGTCGCCATGACAACGTATCTCCGGCCGCAAGTTTGGCTGATGCCATGACAACGTATTTCCGGCCGCAAGTTTGGCTGTCGCCCCGACAACGTATCTCCGGCCGCAAGTTTGGCTGTCGCCCCGACAACCTATCTCCGGCCGCAAGTTTGGCCGTCGCCCTGACAACGTATCTCCGGCCGCAAGTTTGGCTGTCGCCCCGACAACGTATCTCCAGCCGCAAGTTTGGCTGTCGCCCTGACAACGTATCTCCAGCCGCAAGTTTGGCTGTCGCCCCGACAACGTATCTCCGGCCGCAAGTTTGGCTGTTGCCATGACAACGTATCTCCAGCCGCAAGTTTGGCTGTCGCCCCGACAACGTATCTCCGGCCGCAAGTTTGGCTGTCGCCCCGACAACGTATCTCCGGCCGCAAGTTTGGCTGTTGCCATGACAACGTATCTCCAGCCGCAAGTTTGGCTGATGCCATGACAACGTATCTCCGGCCGCAAGTTTGGCTGTCGCCCTGACAACGTATCTCCGGACCCGGCAGAATCTCAGTAACCCACCGAAACCCGCACCGTCGCCAGACGCGTGCCCAAACCCCGGACAAAGGCCAAGTCCGCACAGGACCCTTCTATGGAATACACAGGCAATCGTTTGGAAACATCCAGGACCGGAATTTCAGCGCACACCACGGAACTCTGAATATTCAGATAGAAGATTCAGGAAGGATTTCACAACGACATTCAAAGAAAATTGTTTTAAGTTGATAAGATGTTCTGGCCTCTCTCTTCGAGAAAGGGATGCAGCATAAAGCGGATTCAGAGTGATTATATAGTCGGGCAGAGCACTTCACAGCAATCTCAATAAAGGTTCTAAATAGCTGGACAAATTATTGGTCATCATATGACCAACGGCCTCGAATGAGGTCCCTACAAACACTCCCCAATAATAATTCTTAAAAATTGACCGTCGTGACAATACGTTTGCGGCTTCTAACCCAGGGATTGCACCCGCAATGCGGCATATCCGGGCCAGTAGAATTACTGTGAGCATTCCCTTTAAAGGGAATGTGGCATCTTGGTCGAATCCAGGAATTTAGTGTAATTTTTATATAAATTTTGTCCAATTTGTTCCCAGTCCGACTGTTGGAGTCAGAGCCTCACTAAAATCATCAAGGGACTTGTCACGGAGTCCCCAACCCCACCACCCGAACGAGCAACTCCCACAATGAAGGGTTAATTTAGAAGCCAAAGTTTAACGTCCCACAAAGCACAGGAACGGCCGCCCCGCTCAGGTCACCCTCTCACCAGTCAGTTGCCAGCCGACCTGTACGTCGGGTAAACTATTGAGCGCCGGAGCGTCTCAGGGGAACCGATCCCAAGCCTGTACATGCACTGCCACTGCATGCTTCTGAGCAGCGGGCCGGAGCCCAACGCTCTACCAACTGAGCTACCGGGGCGGCTTGGGGTGTTTTCAGTCGAAAACCATAAAAACGTTCATGATTTCTCTGACAAATGTACAGTGAGTTCAACATCGTGATTTTTAAAATGCTCCTCAAGGGTGAAAAATAAACATCTGCCTGTGGGTGAAGTCATGATTTGGCAACTACTACCATATTCAATACGCTCCAAGGGCTTAAATTGGCTGATTGCTCACCGTGACGTCAGCGCTGCCGTCACACCAGCAACTGGCAACTGTGGCCGCCTGGCTGGGGTGGATTTGGGGTACATTTCAGGTAGGTTTTTAGCTTTTCTCCACGGAAATTTTGAGTTTCAAGACAAATTATATATTGAGTACCGGATTTTCCGGCATGCTTTACAACTTGGCTATCTCAGTTAAAATCACGGTATAAAGGTGCCACATTCCCTTTAAAGAAAGATAAAGCGAGAGAAGCAGAAACAGAGCCAGATTTTAAAATTTCAGGTTAGATTAATTTAAATCTTATGAGGGCTTGCGAAGGTGAACCACAGTGCAGCATTGCGGGTTTTTACCAACCTTCAAAATTGTTTAAATATTGTGAACAACGCGGCACGACCAACAAAATATACTAATATCTTAGTCAATCTTCTGACTGAATCGAGAACGGGGCCGGGTAACACTGTTCTTCAGAAGCTTTTCCACGAACATCCAGGGCTCCACGCAACCCCCCCTCGCCCCCAACGCCTAGAGAGAATTCCATTTCACTGGCTCCAGGCTGCGCACCTGCACGGTACAATCTGGGCCCGGCTATAGATTTGGGCACGAACCCACGCGCAGTGCGGTCGGAAAGAGGTAAGGAGTGTGCGACAAACACACGAGCCACTGAAGTTTGGGACAAACCGGCCAGTGCGGTACGTTTGGGACAAACCAGTCAGTACGGTAAGCATGGGACAGACCGGCCAGTACGGTACATATGGGACAAACCAGTCAGTTCGGTACATCAGGGACAAACAGGTCAGTACAGTCAAAACTAAACCGCTGTTCAGAATGGCATCGCCGGGAATCTCCTGCCACTTGAATCCAGAGAGGGTCAACGGATTCGTTTTGTAGCCCAACAAAAGGCTCGCCATCACCTGTCCTGCTGCTGGTCGCGCTTCACAGCTACCCTCCAGTTGGCTTCGGAGCGAAACTGACCAGCAGGGACACTCGCCTTCATAGCGCCCGCCACTCATGAAGACCCCTATCAGCAGCCACCACTAATATACAGATACTCTAAGTGTGACTGATGCTTGCGTAGATACAAAAACTAGCGTTAAGTCCACCAAAATAATTTACAAAAAAAGCTTCTTCATCCACGGCACCAAAGCGTACTGCGTCACCTAGGCCATGAGCAGCGTCCACCCCAGGCGCAGAGCCTGACGATACCAGCCATCAACCGCCTCCCGCAAGCGCTAACAGTCAACCGTTCTTCAAACCTTAACCTAACGAGCAACCCCAATCTGCTACCTCCGCTGCCTCACAGGGAGGCTCAACAAATTGCTTCAACACACCCGGCCGCGGTGACATCACCAGCACTGGTGTGACGTCATCACAGCTCGTCGTCACCGATCTCGTCGAAGGCGTTGTTTTCGACGGTGCGACTGGAGGCGAGACTGATTCGACCAACTAAATTTAGTTGCGACAACTTGTTGGATAGTTTGCGGAATGAAATGCCTGTGTTGCTGTCCTGAAAACGGCCCGTAAAACTATGTTAGAAAAATGATGTGAAGTGTTCAGGAAATTCATCCACCGCGTTCAGACATTAATTTCAATCATATCAAAAATAAAGAAAGAAGTCCGTATAGAAAACTAAACACAAATACCACAAGTTGAGAAAGGCGCTAAAAAAAGAAACAAACTCATCAGAATAAAATATCGAAGGGCAAATACGGAGCTTGAAATCAAGAACATAAATATGAATTATTGAGAGCTATGACGATACCAAGCGATACCGTCGACTACTTATCGATAAATCTACGGTATTCCGCATGAGGTGAACTGCTAGAGCGGTAGAAAACACTGTGGAGTCATTTCCAGGACTCAGGAGAGTCGCATGCCATGCAGTACTAAAAGTACCTTTTTCGGAAATCTTTCACAGCGGCCCTATTTCTCACTGCTTTGATGCTTCCTCAACCAGAAAAGGTGACACTCCATCGTTCCATTCCCCTTTCCCAAGCCGGTTTTCCGAGGTGACGGGACGTGGTGTGATTTATGCCACGTGAATTTAGTTTAGGGCCTGGATACGCTGCATCAGGAGTTGTCGCACACCGCGCGAGTTGGGATTCGTGAAGTCTCACCGCAGTTTTGATATTTTCGCGATAACTGACATTCGATATAAAGGAAGGTCGTTTCTTTCCTTATCTTGCCTCGATACATGTTAATATTTTGATATTTGTATTTGATACACTTCCATTCCGGTACAGCTGATATCCGGCACCAGAAACTGCTGCTCACGCTTCATTAATGCCCCATTTTCCATACATATTATTTGAGTGATTTCGCCAGGCTCCTGGGAAGGTACGACCCCCGGGTTTTTCCAGCCGGTGTCTACCCGCACATCCACCAAGCCACTCACCACGTGCTCCACCTCGCCCGCTCCCGAGCGCGCGTTCACGTGCTGCAGACTGCCATCTCGTGTCAGGTAGTTGAAGTTGACGGTGTGCACCTTCTCACCAGGCTGCCGACAGTACGAGACAGTGGTGTCCAACCCGATCCAAGTCCCTCAAAACACACATCCACACCCACACACACACACACACAGGGTAGCGGGGTGTTCGCGTTTTTCTCTATCCTACATAGGAGCCGAGTTCGAGGGGAGGTGTTTTAACCCCTCCCCACCAGGGAGAAGGTGGCTAGGAGACCCGCTGGGGCGGGTGTTAAGTAACACAAATCCGGCACAGGGTCCATTTTTAAGCGCCATTAATTCTAATCCACTCGAATAAATATTTCAAGAATGATCCTGTTAGCATTATGAGACTGGAAACATTTTTTGAAGCCATAACTCAGACATACCTTCTCGGAACTCTTGTGCCCTGAGCAGCATGAGACCTAGTGGTTTTGTTGTACTAACGGTTAGGGCGCGGGAGCCCATGAGAATTGAAGAGTAACAAAGAGCAAGCAAACATCACAGCGCTGGTGACGCAGTCTGTGTGATACAGATTTTAGGACACAAGAAGGAGAAGAAAACCAGGTACAGAAAGGTTAAATTCGCTCCAAACAGGTATAGACTGAAACGTGGGGAGGGATTCCTGGCCATCAGATTTTTCACCGAATCTTCTCGCAGTTCCCAGCTTTCACAAATAGGGCATTAGGTCCGAACCCCTTTCCCCTAAGCCTACGGTCACCTGCATACAGCAGTAACGTCACCACACATACAGTCCGTTTGAGATTTGCACGCAGCCCAGTGCACATAAGCTGGCCGCACACTGGACCGGGCGGTTTGTCCCGGTGCGCCGCCTACCCGCGGAATGCCGAGTCCCTTGCGGCGTCTGAGCAGCTCCTCCACCAGAGCCTGCAGGCAGACCGACATCAGTACCGCCTGCGGCGACGCCAGCCGCACCCACTGCAGGTTGTCACGCGACATCAGGTACTCGAAGCTGAGCTCCAGCGGCGCGGCGGCAGCGGCGCCGGCGGAGGCGGCGGAGGCGCCCTGCTCCGGACCCGGCTCCACGCTGGAGATCCGCCAGCACCGCATCCGCGTCACCTTGAAGCTGCCCTCCCGCACCGTGTCACGCGCGCCGCCCTCGCCGGCCGGGATCCTGCGCAGAGGCGAGGTCAGGTCAGCTGGGCACCCCGGGACACTGTGTCACGCGCGCCGCCCTCGCCGGCCGGGATTCTGCGCAGAGGCGAGGTCAGGTCAGCTGGGCACCCCGGGACACTGTGTCACGCGCGCCGCCCTCGCCGGCCGGGATCCTGCGCAGAGGCGAGGTCAGGTCAGCTGGGCACCTCGGTACACTGTGTCACGCGCGCTGCCCTCGCCGGCCGGGATCCTGCGCAGAGGCGAGGTCAGGTTAGCTGGGCACCCCGGGACACTGTGTCACGCGCGCCGCCCTCGCCGGCCGGGATCCTGCGCAGAGGCGAGGTCAGGTCAGCTGGGCACCCCGGGACACTGTGTCACGCGCGCCGCCCTCGCCGGCCGGGATCCTGGCAGAGACCAGGTCGGGTCAGCTGGGCACCCCGGGAGACTGTGCACGCGCCCGCCCTCGCCGGCCGGGATCCTGTGCAGAGGCGATGTCAGGTCAGCTGGGCACGCCCCCAGGACACCGTGTCACGCGCGCCGCCCTCGCCGACCGGGATCCTGTGCAGAGGCGAGGTCAGGTCAGCTGGGCACCCCGGGACACTGTGTCACGCGCGCCGCCCTCGCCGGCCGGGATCCTGCGCAGAGGCGAGGTCAGGTCAGCTGGGCACACCCCCAGGACACTGTCACGCGCGCCGCCCTCGCCGGCCGGGAGCCTGTGCAGAGGCGAGGTCAGGTCAGCTGGGCACGCCCCCGGGACACCGTGTCACGCGCACCGCCCTCACCGACCGGGAACTGCGCAGAGGCGAAGTCAGTCATTCTCGCCACGGAAGCAGCCGAGATCGGTGTCCGCTCTGTGGTAGTGCACTATGGAGGAGCGAGGCGATTTCTCGGGCGGATTCATGAGAACAGCGTCGGGCTTTAAACAGCCATTTAGCGTGCGAAACCGACACATGCTTTATGCTTGCAACAGTAGATATTCAGCGTACATAATCAGCGTGGTCGAATACCATCTGATAAACCGTAACAAAGTTAGCCCTACCCAAACAGTGATGTGTTCAGAAAACCATTCTTTAACGATAGTAGTTTGGTAAGTTTTACCGGACCACCTCGGAAATAAGGTTCAAACACATTTTACACCACCGCATAAGAGGTACTGCATTTGAAAATTGGTTGTTTGAAATGCATTTCCAACCAAATCACAAATAATGCATTTAACGCAGGAAGGCAAACAAAAATCAGGCCTGGTGACAAATTTTCCAGATAAATCAGAATCCAGCGTGGAACCCCGTCCGAGCGCCCGGAATCGCACGTGTACCGAATGTTGAGCTCCTTGTTGCCGACGGCGACCCGAGCCCGGGTGCCTGTCGCCGGGAAGTCGCACTCGCACGGCTCGAACTGCATGTAGCCGTAGAAGGGCAGCGTCTGCGCCAGCGCCACGAACTCCCGTTTACTGCCCTTCGCCTGAGGGCCAGGCCAGAGCCGAGTAACAGGTCCAGGTCATCAGTGGTCACACAGCCAGCGCATTAACAGAGGCCTTTACAGATGCATTAACAGAGCCGCCCCAGTAGATCAGTTGGTAGAGCATTGGGCTCCGGCCTGCTGCGCAGAAACAGGCAGTAGCAATGCATGTCCATGCTTAGGATCGGTTCCCCTGAGACGCTCCGGCGCTCAATAGTATGCCCGACGTAGGTCGACTGGCAACTGACTGGTGAAAGGGTGACCTGAGCGGGGCGGCCGTCCCTGTGCTTTGTGGGACGTTAAACGTTGGCTTCTGAATTAACCCTTCACTGTGGGCGTTGCTCGTTCGGGTGGTGGGGTCAAGGTCTCCATGGCAAGGCCCTTGAGGACTTTAGTGAGACTCCGACTCCAACAGCCGTACTGAAAAAAACGAGTCAGCCCAACAACTCCCTCCAGCCGCCGCCACAGGAATGTGGAGGCGACACTGCTCACCTGCAGCATGGTGAGGCGAGAGCGCACCTCCGGGTCGGCTGACACCCAGCCCCACTCCACCTCCGCCACCGCCTGCACGTACAACAGGTTCCTGCCCACCGTGTCCTCCAGCAGGTCCGAGTCGTACCGCACGTCCCAGTAGCTGCAGCAGAGACGGCACGGGGGCCACGCACGTCACAGAGGCTGACAGCAGAGACAGCACGGGGGCACACACATGTCACAGAGGCTGACAGCAGAGACAGCACGGGGGCCACACACGTCACAGAGAGGCTGGCAGCAGAGACAGCACGGGGGCCACACACGTCACAGAGGCTGACAGCAGAGACAGCACGGGGGCCACACACGTCACAGAGGCTGACAGCAGAGACAGCACGGGGGCCACACACGTCACAGAGGCTGACAGCAGAGACAGCACGGGGGCCACGCATGTCATAGAGGCTGACAGCAGAGACAGCACGGGGGCCACGCATGTCATAGAGGCTGACAGCAGAGACAGCACGGGGGCCACGCATGTCATAGAGGCTGACAGCAGAGACAGCACGGGGGCCACGCATGTCACAGAGGCTGACAGCAGAGACAGCACGGGGCCAAAGCACGTCACAGAGGCTGACAGCAGAGACAGCACGGGGGCCACGCATGTCATAGAGGCTGACAGCAGAGACAGCACGGGGGCCACGCAGTCACAGAGGCTGACAGCAGAGACAGCACGGGGGCCACGCATGTCATAGAGGCTGACAGCAGAGACAGCACATAGAGGCTGACAGCAGAAAGCACGGGGCCACGCATGTCATAGAGGCTGACAGCAGAGACAGCACGGGAGCAAAGCACGTCACAGAGGCTGACAGCAGAGACAGCACGGGGGCCACGCAGGTCATAGAGGCTGACAGCAGAGACAGCACGGGGCCACGCATGTCATAGAGGCTGACAGCAGAGACAGCACGGGAGCAAAGCACGTCACAGAGGCTGACAGCAGAGACAGCACGGGGGCCACGCAGGTCATAGAGGCTGACAGCAGAGACAGCACGGGGGCCACGCATGTCATAGAGGCTGACAGCAGAGACAGCACGGGAGCAAAGCACGTCACAGAGGCTGACAGCAGAGACAGCACGGGGGCCACGCAGGTCATAGAGGCTGACAGCAGAGACAGCACGGGGGCCACGCATGTCATAGAGGCTGACAGCAGAGACAGCACGGGAGCAAAGCACGTCACAGAGGCTGACAGCAGAGACAGCACGGGGGCCACGCAGGTCATAGAGGCTGACAGCAGAGACAGCACGGGGGCCACGCATGTCATAGAGGCTGACAGCAGAGACAGCACGGGGGCCACGCATGTCATAGAGGCTGACAGCAGAGACAGCACGGGGGCCACGCATGTCATAGAGGCTGACAGCAGAGACAGCACGGGGGCCACGCATGTCATAGAGGCTGACAGCAGAGACAGCACGGGAGCAAAGCACGTCACAGAGGCTGACAGCAGAGACAGCACGGGGGCCACGCATGTCATAGAGGCTGACAGCAGAGACAGCACGGGGGCCACGCATGTCATAGAGGCTGACAGCAGAGACAGCACGGGGGCCACGCATGTCATAGAGGCTGACAGCAGAGACAGCACGGGGGCCACGCATGTCATAGAGGCTGACAGCAGAGACAGCACGGGGGCCACAGCACGTCACAGAGGCTGACAGCAGAGACAGCACGGGGGCCACGCACGTCATAGAGGCTGACAGCAGAGACAGCACGGGGGCCACGCATGTCATAGAGGCTGACAGCAGAGACAGCACGGGGGCCACGCATGTCATAGAGGCTGACAGCAGAGACAGCACGGGGGCCACGCATGTCATAGAGGCTGACAGCAGAGACAGCACGGGGGCCACGCATGTCATAGAGGCTGACAGCAGAGACAGCACGGGGGCCACGCATGTCATAGAGGCTGACAGCAGAGACAGCACGGGGCCACGCATGTCATAGAGGCTGACAGCAGAGACAGCACGGGAGCCACGCACGTCACAGAGGCTGACAGCAGAGACAGCACGGGGGCCACGCATGTCATAGAGGCTGACAGCAGAGACAGCACGGGGGCCACGCATGTCATAGAGGCTGACAGCAGAGACAGCACGGGGGCCACGCATGTCATAGAGGCTGACAGCAGAGACAGCACGGGGGCCACGCATGTCATAGAGGCTGACAGCAGAGACAGCACGGGGGCCACGCATGTCATAGAGGCTGACAGCAGAGACAGCACGGGGGCCACGCATGTCACAGAGGCTGACAGCAGAGACAGCACGGGAGCAAAGCACGTCACAGAGGCTAACAGCAGAGACAGCACGGGGGCCACGCATGTCATAGAGGCTGACAGCAGAGACAGCACGGGGGCCACGCATGTCATAGAGGCTGACAGCAGAGACAGCACGGGGGCCACGCATGTCATAGAGGCTGACAGCAGAGACAGCACGGGGGCCACGCATGTCATAGAGGCTGACAGCAGAGACAGCACGGGGGCCACGCATGTCATAGAGGCTGACAGCAGAGACAGCACGGGGGCCACGCATGTCACAGAGGCTGACAGCAGAAACAGCACGGGAGCAAAGCACGTCACAGAGGCTAACAGCAGAGACAGCACGGGGCCACGCATGTCATAGAGGCTGACAGCAGAGACAGCACGGGGGCCACGCATGTCATAGAGGCTGACAGCAGAGACAGCACGGGGGCCACGCATGTCATAGAGGCTGACAGCAGAGACAGCACGGGGGCCACGCATGTCATAGAGGCTGACAGCAGAGACAGCACGGGGGCCACGCATGTCATAGAGGCTGACAGCAGAGACAGCACGGGGGCCATGCATGTCATAGAGGCTGACAGCAGAGACAGCACGGGGACCACGCATGTCATAGAGGCTGACAGCAGAGACAGCACGGGGGCCACACACGTCACAGAGGCTGACAGCAGAGACAGCACGGGGGCCACGCATGTCATAGAGGCTGACAGCAGAGACAGCACGGGGGCCATGCATGTCATAGAGGCTGACAGCAGAGACAGCACGGGGACCACGCATGTCATAGAGGCTGACAGCAGAGACAGCACGGGGGCCACACACGTCACAGAGGCTGACAGCAGAGACAGCACGGGGGCCACACATGTCACAGAGGCTGACAGCAGAGACAGAGGTTGTCCCAGCAGGCCGCACCCGCAACAGAGGCAGGGGTTGTCCCAGCACGCCCCCCCCACAATAGAACCAGGGGTTATCCCAGCAGGCCCCACATTGGCAGCAGAGGCAGGGGATATCCCAGTACGCCCCCTCCGCAGGGAACGGAAGGAGACGATTCAGTACCGCGTTGTGCAATATTACAAACAACTGCCAATGTACACCATAGAGGGCCGAACAACTAGAATCAGACGGCGTCTGCACCTAAATACATCTGAGAAATGCCCCTTGGCTCTTACGCGTGTAAAAATGCATGCATGCTTTGCTTGTATGTCATACCTTTTACGGTATGCTTTATATCCTAGATCTTTTTGTGGCATACCGACGGAAGATGTAAAAAACGAATATTTTGCTGTTTTCATGAAATATAAATGCATATACACACACGCATACAACATACATGCAAGAATGCATACATGTCCTCATACCTGGCAACACGGTAAGAAAGGTGATAACATGCGTTTGAGTGAAAACATAGCCCACACATTGTTTTTCCTTGTTCAGAAGTTCAAGGCTCATACCACACATTCTAATCCTATGAATCATGCTTACTGGAACCAATGTCTGGAGCAAAATAACCTTTGTGTACAAAAATATAAGAAGGATGGGAAAAATACCAGCAGCAGCTGCTCGGTATTTACGACATGTACTCTAACCGTCACAAACAAAGCGATAAGCAATCAGTACAATGTGACAGCACACAAAAGTCAAGCAAGAAAGAGTATACTTTTCGTCCGACACTCAAATTATGGAACAAATTACAAAAATGGCCCATCTTGTGTATCATCCATACTCAGACAGAACAAGCTAAATCACTCTAATAAAAGACTACGCGTATTTTCGAAAAAAGGTGATATCTAAGAGATGTGGAGATGTAACAAATCGCATGAATAATCATAACCACCCTGCCGTCGTAAACCAAAAGCCGTATCTCAGGGATTTATCTATATCAAAATTGTTCAGGAGAGCCGAAAAGGCGCTTCGAGCATTATTTCCGATCTGGTACGTTTTAACCATGAAAATTGCATATCACTTTGATCGCGATGAGATGCTAAATCTGAATATGTTAATATTTTATCATTTTGGCTTAAGGTATAGAAAGAAATCCTCATAAGGCGCAAGGTTTCCACCGAACCGCCTTATATTGTGCAGCAAATTTGTAAAAAACCGTATGTTGTGAGGCGCAACTTACGGCTTCTTGATGAAACATTAGTCAGCACAGAAGACAACTTAAAATACCTTATCTCTATTTCCTACGTAAATGTATGTCCGGTTAAAGGCTATGACGTTAAAAAAATTGTGAGAATTTAAGACCCTATCTTGTTTGAAAAGTTGCTTACTTTACTTGAATTTTACTTAATTTAATTTTGCTTGTAAAGTTTCCATACTTTCCCATTTCACATTTATCTGTGTATTGTATCTGTGACAATTTTGAGAATATTTGTCAGCACAGCGGGTATTGAACTAACTTCTCTATTTGTAAATTAGAGCACATTGACGTTGATTCGCCGTTTAGAAATGGCACGGTTAAAAATATATTTGAAACAAAGAATTCGCTCATCTTCCAGTATTCAATCACTTGCTCCCCACAGGGTGTCAGAAAGCCTGGCGTAAAACGGAAAGCGGCCGTATAAATAGTTCCAAAAGTTGTAATACAAACGCAGTATTTCATGACAATGCAGGACAAACTGGCAAGTTTCATTCTCATGACAAACCGATTCCGGATAAAGGTACATTCTCTCAAAGATGCAAGCGATACGTTTACGAGCCAAAACCGCCCAGAGGTCAGTCACACGAACATTCATCCAGCAATATAGCTGCCAGGAAGCCAACAAGGCGGGAGTAAGGTTGCATCATACACATACGTGATCAACACGCTGCGAGGCCACTCTGTTGTAGTTGGCTCATTAGTTGAGGGAGACCTAGTCGTTTAGCTCGCGGGCTGAAAACGTTCGTATATCCTCCCAGAAGGCCCAGCTTAGAATAACACAAAGTCGGTACTGGCTAAAGCTCATGTTTGAACTTAAAGTTGTTGATCTTCCATAGCCCGTGATGTCTCTACCACCCGAGCATGGCCAAACGCTGGCCATGTGGAAAAAGCCGACTACTACTGTCGATGAAGCTGACAATTGTTTCGTCGTTTGTAGGCGCTGTGACTGATTCAGAGTGATCAGGTGCTATTGTGGCAAGCATCCCAGGACTATTGAGACATCCCGGCATTATCCCAGGAGTAGCTGATGTCTCAGTAGCGTGAACCACCTGCGGGGACGCAGGATACAAGTTTTAGCGAATAAATGCTTGAAACAGTACCTAATTCGCGACACTGATAATGTGTTTTTACTTGAAAATCAAATTAGTTATGGCATTTTCCACAAAACGAAGGTCAGGTGCAGACAAATACAGATGCGTGCAAAAGGCTGAATATTTGATAAATTCTGCGTAAGCTCTTCAATAAATCTAGAGCAGACTGCTAATGTCAAGGCCACCAACTTGTTTCGCCCGGGCAGAGACCACCGGTACCGCAGGAGGCCATTAAATCAGCAAGATAGGCCACCGGCGCTGCAGCTGAGGCCATCGGAGCCGCAGGAGGCCACTGAATCAGCAAGATAGGCCACCGGCGCCGCAGGAGAGGCCATCGGAGCCGCAGGAGGCCACTGAATCAGCAAGATAGGCCACCGGCGCCGCAGGAGAGGCCATCGGAGCCGCAGGAGGCCACTGAATCAGCAAGATAGGCCACCGGCGCCGCAGGAGAGGCGAACGGTACAGTGGGAGAGGCGACTAGCAACGCAAGATAAGCCACCGATACCACAGGATAGGCCACCGGCGCCCCAGGATAGGCTGCCGACAGCGCAGGAGAGGCGCCCGGTATAGCAGGACAGGTCATTTGTGCTAACGCAAAGCCGATCAGCGCCGCAGTAGTGGTCACCGGTACCAACATCGCCTCAGGAGAGGTCAGTGATGCCAAAACAGAGCTGGGCGGCGCTGTCACCGATGCTGCGAGGGTATCAGTTCGTCCAGTCCATGACTCGGATGTAGTGCACTGTGCAAATCCGTTTGCATGCGCCCAGAATCTGCGTTTGCTGAACCAGGAAGCTCTGGAAAACGTATATGATGCGTCGACTGGCCACTTGGAATTTCAGGACGGTATGCACTTTCCAAAACTGACTGGAAAAGTAAAACATAAGTTACTCCTGGAAAAATAAGATATTATGGCTATTCCCGAAACCTCAACTTGTGAGACTTTGTGTGATCGAAACATGTGATCCTTAATTAATCCTTCGCTAATCGGAGCATGACAAGATTTGACCATTTTCACACAGCAACTACCCCCACCCCCACCCCAAAGTATTCTAGACGTTGCCACACGCCTGCATGAACATGTAAAACACAAATCGAGTGGGTGTGCGAAACTGAACTTTTGGAGTTCCACGCCTACAGAAGTGAGCACATTGCAAGTACTCACCAAAGGCGAGCTTGCAAATTTATTTGCGCCTATGGTTCCTGTCTAGATTCTTTCGTTGTGCCGAAGGCGCACTCTTCCCCCAGCCTCCAAACAAGAGTCTGACATAATTCTCAAATCTGAGACCGTGACGTAATGCCACTCTCCCACGAAAACGTCCTCCCAATTGACACACACTTTTCGCCCTTTTATCCTCCTTTTTCGTACATGGTCTTGAGATTGAAATTAATATAGCAATGGATTTAGCGTGACCATGAACCTTCTGCTTAAACAGAGGTGGGAGCACGGGTACTTGCCGTACATGCGGTGATTTGCAATATTTTCCTGAAATCTAGCTCGTGCACGTGCAGCGTCTGTTGTCACAAATTTGCCGTATTTCTCATTCGTTTAGAGATACGGCTTTCTGGGCGACGACAAAACTGGATTCATAGCATCAGAATGGTCTGGAAAACGCCGTGATGTAAATATTTGCAGATACGGCGTTTTTTGACGGAATGTAGTGAAAATCCTATGTAATGAAAAGATATGGCTTTTTAAAAAATATATATCTATATTTTTCATATAGTTTCAATGTCCAAATAAAGAAATGAAGACTGTCAATGGATGCGTATTGACGAGAGCTTTCGAATGATATAAAAAACCAAAAATGTCCAAAAATTGAGTTACAGCTTTCCTGTTTACGACGGCAGCACCCCCTCGAAAAGGCGAAGACTTACTTTTTCCTGAGCACGATGCGGTGCTCTGGCGTCTGCCCTGCTGTCTTCAGGGAGATGTAAGGCGCCTCGAAGTCGTGCAGCTTCCTCACGACTGAAGACGCAGGCAAGATTCGGAAGATGAGGAGCATAAAAAGGTGCTGCAAGCAGCCATAACAAGCCCCGAAACAACGGAATAGCATATAGTTTCCCCGACGCATTATTAAGCAATTTCATTCTGCCCTCTTCAAAATAATGAGGAAATCACACAATTCAACGCGGGAAAAGTTTCACGATTGTGCAAAATAATTTATTCTCAATGAGAACCAGGCGTAGGAAAAGTAGCGAAGATGACTTACTTGAGTAGCTATTTTCCGTTTTCTTCATCATAAATAGTCCAAAGTAGTATGTTAGTTGCGCAGGCAAGTTAATTTGCTGACATGCTTTCTGAAACGCGAAAGGCAGTACAGATAAGCTCTTTGGCAATGCCATCATCAACGAGGCACAAAACATCACAAGCAAATATGATAATACTGCTGTTATCACCTCAGCGAGAAACAAAACTAAAAAGGTAGCAAACGCGGAAACGAGCAGGACGATGCTTGGCTAAACGTCGACCATAAAATCTGGAATCTAAAATATACCCCTTGCTTATAAAAATTGAGACAGCGCTTGAAAGGTGTCAGCCGAATAAAGGAGGAGAGGACTCTCACTGATCACAACCGTCAACGCATTGGGAAGCGGGCGGGCGCCGTGGTCGCCGGCAGCGGCGTCAGGCGGACAACAGGTTCAGCAGCTCACCTCCAGCACGTCGTCGGTCTGCAGGGTGGAGGTGACGGACACGGAGACGCGGTAGCCGTTCAGCAGGTAGACGTCCAGCGCCACCTGCTCGGGCGCCGCCGACTGCGTCTCCAGCTGGGCCGACACCAGGAAGCCGTTGAACACCTCGCTGCCGAAGACTCTGCTGTCCTGCGCCACTGCCAGCGCGAGAGGTGGCTGCTGGAGCGCCGTTATTCGGGCTGCTCCGCGGCATTTGTAACGCGTTGTGTTGCAGGAGTGAGCGGAAAGCAGTCGGACACATCAGCGGACATACATCCGACACATCAGCGGACATACATCCGACACATCAGCGGACATACATCCAACATATCAGAGGACATACATCCGACACATCAACGGACATACATCCGACGGGAGACCTGAACACCGAGCCATATGATATGTAACCATCAACCCCCTCATTGCTTTAGAAAATCAGCAGTCATACGTGCAAAAATAAAATAACCGGGTTAACGACACAACGAACATCAACGTCAAGTAGAATTTCCAGCTCGTACCCTGCTTGTAGGGGTGGCATGGGACTTCCGACTCAGGAAGCCCCTCGGGAATTAGAGTTCAGGAGCTCCAACAATGAGCCAATCATTTTGCAAGCATGCACATAGATTGCTCAGTAACACCATCATTGTCTGTTTTCAAACTGCAGAGATAAGACAATAATAATATACATATCATTATGTTTGGCACACACCTGTGGCTTAGTACTGCAGATATTACATCTATCCTTATCGTGATTATCCGACAGTTTCAGGAAACTGAAGCGAAGTCACGTTCAGCAGAGGTAAATCAACATGACAATACCAGGAAATCCTTGGAGAAAGCGGAAATGTCAACCTTGCATGTGCAATTCATCCCTGGATTTTAGCATTCCGAACCTCTACACCTTTAAAATGTTTTGCATAAGCAGCACACGCGGTTGCAATCTAAGATACCCACGTTAGCTACTGACCTGTGTAACTGAAATCCTGATACACCCTCACCGTACAGTGATAGACTCCCTACCAGTAATCCCAGTCCGCTAATATCACCGTTGAAAATCTATGAGCAATTCAGCAAACCATGTCACTAAGCTTTTCCCCTGCGGCCTTACAACGCTAACACATGGTAGCTCCCCACTGGCTATAATTAAGCCAGAGCTTCTGTTTCAAGCTGGCAAGTGGCCTGTACCTATGGTTGCAGATGACTTTTATGGAATATTTGATGGCCGATGACCCATATTTTTATTGGATGGTTGTAGCTATTTCTTAACATGAACACGACGAAATCGCACAAGTCCAGCCACGACATATTGATGCGTCACCTGCACAATATTGTATGTTGCACGATAGAAAAATACAGAGTAGAAAAATAACTCCATAACAAATTTTCCTTTTGAACTTTTTGAATAAACCAATCCCTGGCTTTAATCGCCATCAATTACAAGCAAATAATTATTCGGAAATAAAAACAATTTTCTCAAAGTTCCGCACATTTCGGCTGCGAGTATTTTGTTTTCCAGAATCGAAACTTCTCAAAATCCTTACTGCAAGTCTGTAGCAAGGTCTGGCGGAAAGGTACCCCCGGCATGTGGGGCAACGGTATTTCTCGAAATGTAATACACTGAGCTGAAATAAAGCAGCTACCTGATGGTGTCAATTTCATTTCCTTACGATAGCTACTCGCACGGTGAACAGCTGAAAGCGTTAGTGCGATCGCACCAGGTCGCATGGAAATCGTTCTTTTAATTTAGAGAGACACTTTGCGGACGCTTCACATCCCCTCGCTAATGAATGCACACTTGTCCGTAGTCTTCTATTTCGATCGCAAGGCAATTTGCGCTCAAATCGCCACTAGAAATACCTTCATAGTGGGCAAAAATCATTTCTAATCTAGATCACGTCACCAAACATTTCACTAGCTTACGGGACTAAGGGTTGTTTAGGTTAGCGATGAACTGAACAAGGGTAAATGAAGAGAAGTGCAACAAAAAAAAACAGGAAAGAACATCAACGGTTTCTGACAACTAACACGTGAGGCAGTGCTCAAAAATAAAAAAAACGGCACCCAAATAGAAAACCTCGAAGCAAAATAACAAACAGAGGACCAAACGGCGCATCACAGAGCCGGCCAAGACGGCCGGGCTGCACCAAACCACCACCGGAGGAAGCCACGTACCCAGCTGAAGATACCGCTCCAGCAGGGCTCGGCGCTCCTCCACATCCTCCGAGTTGAGGTGCAGCAGCTTTTTTGGCGGGAACGGCGGCAGCGCGCGCGCACCAAACACGCGCCGCAGCTGGTCATGGAGACAGCTGAGCTGGCGGTACCTCACCACACAGTGGAGCTTTCCGTCTGCATGTACCGAGTACCCCTGCACACGGCAACCACGCCACATCAATAACAGAGTATTCGTGAAATTCGTTACACAGTCTCATGCTAGTTGTGATAATTTTTGGTACAGATCGGGGTCTGCATCAAATCAATCCCCGCCCAACTCCTTCGAACACTGTCCAATGTATTTGACTTCACGAATATTAGAGAAAGAGGCTTAGACTCCCCCTCGCCTACTCCCACCCAGACGCGGGACATATGCGCAAGGAATCTAACCAGCAGCCACGTCATTCCCGTCATTTCAACATTAGGCTATCTCCATTGTGTGCCAACCACTCCATGCATCCGTGCTAATCACCACTCTCGTATTGCGCCAGCCCACCCACTAATAAGCACTGCTGCGGGTGCGGCACCAGCAGGACGCGACGCCTCACGGATCCTCAGTAGCGACACAGTTACAGCGGTGACAGGTTTTTGGTAAATGAAGGACGAGTAAGCGTCGCGCAGTTTGCACTGGGCTTCAGCTTCTCTAAGCCAGCCAAAGTGTCGTCCTTGTTGCACCTTGTTTGCCAATCAGTTCAGTAAACACGTCATGCTTGGTAACGATATTTGTAACTTTTTCCCAACCCTAGCAGCTTCTCCAAAGTGTCAAAAGTCAAGGTGTCCAAAATATTTAAAACATTTAAAACAAAACAATGAACGCAAGCTATCGCGTCGACCTCCCGAAAAACTGTGGTAAATACTACAGATGGCGCACTGAGGACATTACGCAAACCTAACATCTCATGACACAAAAGACTACGATAAATAGTACTTCAAAAGTCACCGGACTTAAAAAACTTGAGAAAATCTGCAGTCCCAGGAAAAACGGTCTTGCCCTCAGGCTACAAAGCAAAGCAAAGCTAATATATTGTGGCGCACAATGATGGTTTTGTGACTGGCGTGGCACGCGTGGGGTGCGGGGGGGTGCAGTGGTATGTTGTGCATGCAGACGGTGGTGGTAAATAGGTAAATAATAATCAACATAATTTAGAGAGTGGTGGTTTGTGAGAGACTTGATGTGTAGGGAATGCCAGAGATAGCACTGAGTTTTACTTTCCGTATACAGAGCACAGTAGGTACAGTGCTGTGTCGTCGGTGTTTATATAATCTACCAGGGCATGTCCTCAAACCACGACAAATCAAGAACGTACTTTGAAAAAGCAGCTAATGGAAGGTTTTAATTTCCGCTTTGACCCATTTCAAGAATTATGTGTGAAACAAGATTTTTGGGTACCCTCTATCTGGCGCTTTTATTACTTAGTTTTTTTTAGCGTGTTCAGTCAACCAAAGGAAGAAAAAGAAAATAAAGATGTGGCTTCCTAACAGTGAATTACTGCATGATTGTCAGCTTAGGACTTTTTATGGTGTCCACCCTCACAGTCAAAAAGTATGGATGTGTGCCAAATCACATTTGACTGTATGATTTTGCATGCTATTGCTTATATTAAATGGAAAATAACTAGGAAATGTGTGTGCTTTTGAAACTATACTTTACACAACTTATTTTTGTTAATGGCTCATCCCGGGATGGGGGGATATGAAATAAAAATACCTATAATTACAAATGCAATGAAATCCTTCAAATTAGTTTAAAATTCTAAAATGTCAGCCATTGATCACATATGTTAAGAAAAAAGTCGAGTCGACTCAACTCCGACTCCACAAGGCTACATTCTGACTCGAATCAACTGGTCCAGCAGTCGAGTCGACTCAGACTGAACCCAAACCTGGAAGCGAGTCGACTCAACTCTGACTCGAGAAAAATTTGAGTCGACTCTGATTGTCGCGACTCAACAAGTCTGATTCTACGAACGAAATATTATCGAATTGTCATGCAATAAGGGTTTGTTTTAATGTTTTTTTGGAAGCATCGTGAGGAGGCCAAACAAAATTTAATATGAGGAGGCCACACAAAACTTAATATTCCTTTAAAATATTATAACCTCATTTGAAAAACAAAAGTTTTCAGCCCACCGCACAAAAATTACGCTTTTATAAACTATTTCCAAGATACATGACTACGAAGTGATGGCATGCATCTGGAAACTGCTAAAAAAACACACACACACACACACACAGCAAAAAAAAAAAAAAAAAAAAAAAAAAAAAAAAAAAAAAAAAAAAAAAACAAAACAACAAAAAAACAAACACACAAACAAAAAAAAAAAAACAAAAAACAAAAAAAAAAAAAAAAAAAAAAAAAAAAACAAAAAAAAAAAAAAAACAAAAACAAAAACAAAAACAAAAAAACAAAAAAAAAAAAAAAAAAAAAAAAAAAAACAAAACAAAAAACAAACAAAAAAAAAAAAAAGAAAAAAAAAAAAAAAAAAAAAAAAAAAAAAAAAAAAAAAAAAAAAAAAAAAAAAAAAAAAAAAAAAAAAAAAAAAAAAAAAAAAAAAAAAAAAAAAAAAAAAAAAAAAAAAAAAAAAAAAAAAACAACACACAAAAAAAAAACAACACACACAACACAACAACACAAAAAAAAAAAAACACACACCACAAAAACAAAAAAAAAACACACACACACACACACACGCTGCTGCTGAGGCACGCCCAAGCAACCAATGGCGCGCTGGAAATTAGCCGGAAACGGCCGAGCCCATTGTGCACGGAGGGACTCAACACCAAGCAACATGCAGAACGCTCACCATGTAAGTTCCTCCATTCTTGTCCTTTAATTCCTCGGCTCTTGGAATAGTAAAATGCATCCTGTCTCCTGAATGCGAATGTAGTTGAAAATAATGTTCCAGAAGAAATAAAACCACATAAGAGCTTTACAGAGATATAGATAAAAGGGGCATCACATCTGTTACCACATCTAGATTCTAGATGCTGAGCTCTTTCCTCTAGCACATCTGAAAAGGAGAAGGCGTATTAGAATACATCCCAATATATATATATATATATATATATATATATATATATATATATATATATGTGTATTTTTATATATAATATATATATATATATATATTTTTTATATTGCCTCGTTCCAATTGGTGTGACAACAACGACCCTGTCCAGGCACTAAAAGGGAATGTGGCACCTTCACAACGTGATTTTATCTGAGATAGTCAAGTTGTAAAGCAAGTCGGAAAAACCGGTACTCCATATTTCATTTGTCTTGGAACTCGATATTTCCGTAGAAAAAAGCTAAAACCTACCTGCAATGTACCTACCCTTGCTGTACCCCTAGCAGCAGGCTACAGTTGTCATGGCTGTTGGTGTGAAGACATAGGCGGATCCAGGGGGCAAGGGGCGTGCCCCCGATCGACCCTCGGCGCCCCTGAAAGGTCGATGGCGCCCCCTGAAATGTCGCTTCCCACCCCCCAGGATGCGAAAGTCGGCGCCCACCGATAGGATTTGGCGCCCACCTGATAGCTTTGCCGGTCATAAGTGGCGCCCCCTGGTCCGGATGGCGCCCCGGTCCGGATGGCGCCCCCGGGAAGGTGCCCCCGATCGGCAATCCTGGATCCGCCCATGTGTGAAGACATATGCCGACGTCACGATGAGCATCAGCCAATCGAAGCCCTTGAAGCGTTTCAAGTATGGTAGTGGTTGCCAGATCGTGACATCATCCACAGGCTGATATTTATTTCTTTTTCTACGAGTATTTTTAAAAACCAAATATTGAGCTTATTGTACATTTTTCAGAGAAATCATGAGTGGTTTTATTATTTTTGGCTAAAAGTACGCCTAATTTCACTAAATTCCAGGATTCGACCAAGGTGCCACATTCCCTTTAACCATGCCCCTCCAACACGGCACAATCAAACACATGACTGACAAACATAGCACATCACTGACGCAAGACATGCTTGTCCACAACACAGTCATCATCGCATCCACCGACGACACCCACAAACTAGGAATTCTAGAATCGCTTTACATCGATCAGCTGAAATCCACACATATTCACCCGACTCAATTGACAACAATCACTAAAACTGTGGGGAGGGAGCCGGGCAATCATCATAACAGATACTTGAAGTGTGTTTCTATGTGAACTATTGTTTTTGGCGGTGTGTAAATATAATTAATTGTGTTTTAACAGCTGTGAAGTGTTAATATTTTCTGCATCTCGAAAATATAGTGTACGGTAACTGAAAGTGTCTGTGCTAGTAAGCTCGTTTTTATGCAATGGTAGGTATTTTTAACACTGAATGTTTGAAATAGGAGCTGAAAAATATGTACTTTCCTTGAAAATGACTGTGAAATACGATAGAAACTAGTCGAAATTATATATATATATATATATATATATATATATATATATATATATACCATTTCCGGATTATCTTCGCTGAGCACATTGGGGAGAGTCGGCTTCAGTCCACGTTTCCGCAGGCATGTCAGGTCATCCTGCCGTTCTAATTGATACACGCTACAGGAGAGTAGACTGTGTTCCACTGTTAATCTAGCTTTACACGTGGAACATTCTGGCGGCGCGGAGTTTTCAAAAATGTGACCGTGTGTCAGGTGGGTGTGACCTAGTCTCAGGCGAGCAAGTAGGACTTCGGGCTCCTGGTTTTTCCTCGAGCTGGTGCACCAATTTCCTAACCTTGGTTTTACCTGGAATAAAGGTTTGTCATATTGGTTTTACCGCTTGGTCTGTAAACATTCTCTGAAACATTTATTTTAGTGACATAGAGTATCAGCGAGTGAAATTGGGCTCATGACTTGGCTCGGCAGCTCGATTGCCTCGTTCGCTAGCTGATCTTCTTGGACATTGCATGGAATTGAGGAGTGCCCAGGAATCCAGAGAAGTATGGCATGCTGTAGCGGCGATAGATTGGCCAGCGTTTTCACAATTTCATAACTATCTGGGCGTCTTGTTAAATCTAGTCTCATCATCGCTTGTAAGGGTGCTTTACAATCGTATCATATCTCAACTTTGGATAAGCGTTTCCGTTTGACGGGCGTAAGTGCAACTTTAACTGCATATATTTCTGCTGGAAATGCGGTAGATCAGTCTGGTTGGTTAGTTAGTTATTTGGGCTTAGGGGTGCACCAACCTGGTAAGGCCATATAGCGCCCAAAACAGTACAATCGCTAAAAGTAGGACAAGACGAACGCGTGATTTGATGATTCATTACCAATTTGGTGTCCAAAACATCAACGTGCGGGTGAACGGCGAAGTAAATAGAGCAGTGCACACACACTATCAACATCAGCCCCTCCTTTACAGAAAAAAGCCAACACCTCATACGATCCACCAGGCAACACCGCGCAGGGAGCGTCCCGGCACGAGGCGTCGGGGCGTCAGTACCGACGCCCACTCCGTACCCCCGGACCCAGGGGGCCCGAGAGTACGGGGAAGTCTCTGAGTCCGCCCGGGCGCCATGCAAACAGCTGGGCACCTAGGCAGATTCCCCCCTGGGCTGCCCCCCGACGGAAGGCAAGCGCAAGCCACATTTTCATGCGACCCGCGCCCGCCCTCCGCCGGACGGAAATGTAGTCTCAGCATGGGGCGTAGGACTCCACAGGGGGAGTCAGGCGCTCGGCGTCAGGCGGCTCTCCGCGCAGCGTCACCCAGAGGACCGACAGGGTATGTGCAAACTGTTCGGCTCAGGTCGGTTGGTTATTTGGAGGCGCACTTTGAATGTCAAGTCTTTGCTGTATACAGCGGCACCAACTTGCCTACCGTGATCTGAGCCATCTGTATACAAAAAGCTGTAACTTTTGTGGTCGTTTCTTTATTCCCCGAAAGTCGATACTATTTTTGCTTGGGTTGTATTCATCTTTGTACCAGTCAATAAGCTGTGCACGGAGAACGGGTTGTGACCCAAAATGGGAATGGATGTGGGCGTGGTTGCGGCGCTAACGACATAAGCTTCAACGCTTTTGCGGCATTATCCAAGCACCTCCCTAGGCTTGGTAGCGGTCGCCTGAAACGGGCAGGATTGGGGTTTGCTATGAAGGCAAAGCAAGCAGCAGATGGAGGTCCAGAACTTCCGTTTGCGGAGAAAAAGGGTTTAATTCATCGCCTAACCACCCCCTACTCCCCCGGTGGTCACGTGGTATGAGTTAAACTCGAGAATATGACGTGATGCTCAGGCCCGCATGCTCGAACAAACGTTTCCTGTTGAATCTCTCTGAAACCTATGTGCTAGGCGTGACTTCGGCACTGGCAACTATAAATGCATATATCTCTATTCAATGAATAATTTGAAATATGAAAATCTTTGGGCATTGTTTTAATAGGTATATCTAACAAAATAGGCAGAAAAATTGATCCGTGTCAAATAAGCCCCTAATAATAGTCTTTTCACCTGAACACATTTTCTACTTATTCATAGTCATTTATGGCATAAATCAAAGAGATCAATCTGGGACAAAATTACCCCTACCACCACTTTGGTCTGGAAACTGAACCACAGTGCCTTACTTCCTTTAAAAAGTTGCACCCAAAAATGTTATCAAAACCTGTCATATATTGCAGACTAATTTACAATGTTAGATAATTAAGATAATGCCTCAAGAATTGTTTGGGCAGATTTGGACAAGTTGTGTTGGTAGCTGTTTGGTAAATTGTGTTGTTTTGGGGCAGCTTGCTTTGTATTCAGCAGAGTACAGATTGTGAGATTGAGGATAGAAACTTTGGGTAAAGTATTATATTAAATTGTAAATTGATTGTCATTAATCAGTTTCATTGTCCATATCAGTTTTTTTGGAAGTGGGTTTTTTAGGCAGGCCAATGCTTAGGCAATTTAAAGTCATCAAATTCTTGAAAAGTATGGAAGATAAGTTCTTAGGAAACCTCACTAGCCTGGAGAGCAGTAATTTGAAAGAGCTTGTAATAGGTTAATAGTGTTGTCTTGTCTCCTCAAATATCTGGCCATGTTATAAGCTTTACATGCAGGCCACCAAACAAAAATGTGAGAGTATTATCCCAGACTGAAATATCATTCAGCCTGGATTTGTATTTCATCTAACTTACCTAAGGATAGAAAACAAATATGAGTGTCATGTCCTGGGCTAGGTACAAGTCTTTAGAAATATAGGCATAGAGGAGAAATGTAGAGAAATGTAGAGAAATGTAGGACCATCCACTCGGTCGGGGTGGATGGTCCTACACTTGGTGTGGATGCAGACCCTCCAGTTGCGCCTCGCCCTGCTCCAGGTACTCAGGCCCAACCAGGTTTGGATGGTGTGCCAGCAGGTGATAAAAACCCATTACTGTTGGTACCTCTAACTGTGGTCTGTGCCCTGGGGGCACATCTGGGAGCAACCCTGTGCCATGTGCTCATGCTCAGTCTGGTGGGTGCCCGATCCCGCATCCCTGTGGTGGCGTGCCCCCTCTTCATATGCCCCCACCTGCCATTGGACGTGGTGTCCTGATAGACAGACCTACATCACCTCTCACTACCACTGGAAACACTGACATAGTTTAGGTCCCTCAACTTTCCCACTCCGCTTCTGACTTGATACTTTGCTCCATTTCTCTTCTTGTGACTCCACAGCTTTATAATCATTTTCCTTCAGAACTTGGAACCCGCCCTGGCGACAGATTCCTCCTGGGTAACTAAACAAGCTTGCCATCGAGCTGATGCCTACAACATTGTATTAACCCTAGTTCTTGAATTTGAAATAATCTGTACCTTCAATTTAGTATTATGTTAACCCTCCCTCCTCCTTTTTGTGTAAAATTAATGTATCTGCTTCATTACGCTGAACTGTTGGTTGAATATAAGCAGGCTGTATTGGCTAGTCCGGATGTGTAAACTGGTCGGATATCTTCTTCTGCATCCAGTAATTTAACTTGCTAGCCCTTTGCTTTAAAAGTCTGCCTAAGCAGCTAGATATTTGCTTTGGCAAGCTAGTACTGTCTCAACGAGTTTTTCTTTTCTTCTTAATAGTTGTTTATCAATCTTGAATAACCATTTCATCCAATCTGCATCAACTGAAGTACAAAACAACAACCAGATTTCTTCCTGACTTCTCGGTATCTGATCGGGATGATGATTGCGATTCTCCCATCATTGAAAACTTGCTTCAAAATTGTAACTACACTACCATTTCTGACTTTAATAATTCTTGTTTAACCGATGGCAATACCTTAATACATGTCAATATTCGCTCCTTACCAAAGAATTTCGATGCTCTTTCGGCGTTTATTTCAGAACTTAAGCACAAACCTTTGATAATTCTGGTGACCGAGTTGTGGCTTCTCCCTGAACTTGCTTGCTCCCATGATTTAACAGAATACACTTTTGAAATTTCATCTCCTCAAGAATATAAAGGCAAGGGGGCTGGTATATACATCCACAAAAAGTTGCGTTATAGCAGGAGAGTTGACCTGGAGTCAAATACTACTCACCAACATTCGGTCTTCCTTGAAGTCAAAAACGTATTTCCCTTTAGCATAGTAATCGGTGCTGTATACAGGTCCCCTTCTTACCCATCTTCAATATTTTTGAACTACTTGGATGTGTTTCTTGATAAGTTATCTGAAGAAAATAAGACTTGCTTAATTGGCGGCGATTTTAACTTCGATATATTAGAATTTCAGACTAATGAATCCTGTGCTTGTTTCTTACAATCTCTGGGGTCTCGAGGATTCCAGCCATGTGTTTCTCTTCCTACTAGAATTACAAGTGACTCACAAACTCTCATTGATAATTATTTTTGTAACGATATGTCTGTTTTGAGGTCCACACATGTTCTCGTCTCAGACATTAGTGATCACCTGCCGTTAGCCGTCAATCTAGCAACCAAAATTAATCTAAACACGAATTCCAAAAACAAATTTCGTGCATTCGATTTTAGGAAGATTGATCTGTTAAAACTCAGTTTAGAACCAAAACTCGCAAATTTTTTCTCGATTACAGACCCAAACACTGCTGCAGATGTCCTACAGACTACAATCACTACCAAAATTTCCCGGTTCTCCATCAGCAAACCTGACAGGAGGCATGTTCTCATCCGCCCCTGGATCTCCTTCGGACTCTTAAAATGCATAAACAAAAAATCAGAAAAAAAAATTCATACGCTCCAAATCTAAATCAGACCAATCTATCTACAAATCCTATAACAACGCCCTGACCGGAGTGATACGCACTGCCCGTAAATTATATTTTCAACGGCGTCTAAAAGAGAATAAAGACAATCTCAGGAAGTTATGGGACACTATGCTAACCATCATTCGCAAAAATCAATGCAACAAAGACCTTCCTGATAAATTTTTAATTGGTGAAGCCTACTGTGATAATCCTTTGAAAATTTCTGAGGAATTTAACAAATTCTTTTCCACCATAGCAACATCTCTTGACAACTCTTTACCCTTGTCCACTTCAGATCCACTAGAATTTTTGGATAGAGACCCTGAACGTTTATTCAATTTTCTACCAGTAGATGCCCAAAGTGTAACTAATATTATCTTTTCTCTCGGAAGCACAGGCGCAGCCTATGATGGCATCAGTTCCAAAATTCTTAAGTTGCTCTGCTCTACCATTACCCCTCATCTAGTTCACTTATTCAATCTCTGCCTCTCCCGTGGTGTATTTCCTGACAAATTGAAAATGGCAACAGTCGTACCTATTTTCAAAGCAGGCGACCCCTCATTATTTACTAATTATCGACCCATATCTCTTCTCCCCATTCTTTCAAAAGTGCTTGAAAAAATGTTTACGCCCAAATTGCTAGTTTCCTGGATGATGAACACATTCTCTTTGAAAACCAGTTTGGATTCCGAAAAAATCATAATACGTTAATGCCGATTGCTCTGTTGCATGACGAAATTACATCTACCCTCACCTCTAAAAAAGTTTCGGCCTCATTGTATTTAGATCTCAGCAAAGCGTTCGACACCGTTAACCACGAAATTCTTCTTTCTAAACTTCATCACTACGGAATTCAAGGTAGATCACTGAATTTCTTCCGTTCATACCTCTTAAATCGCACCCAAATTGTAAAGTATAACGGAATTTCCTACAACATGCCCATTGCCCAGGGCAATGCCACTGGGCGTCCCACAGGGAAGTGTCCTGGGCCCCCTTTTCTTCCTGCTATACATAAATGACATATCCAAAAGCTCCAAAATTCCAAATTTCTATCTGTTCGCGGATGACACGGCCCTCCTATATTCTGCTGACAACTTCTCGCAACTACAATGCAAAATTAACGATTCCCTCCCAGATATCACGTCCTGGCTGCTGTGCAACAGACTCACAATTAATGCAAAAAAGTCGTCGTATCAACTCTTTTCCACTTCATCCAAAAAAGAACTGAATATTGCCATCAATAATATCCCTATTCAACGTCAATTTTCAGTCAAATATCTAGGCATTACTCTCGATGAGGATCTGAAGTGGAAAGGTCACATTAAAAACGTTGAGAACGCGGTTTCCCGAAACATCGGAATTATCTCTAGGTCCAAACACATATTTGACTCCAGTCACCTCCTCCTGCTGTATAATTCTCTCGTGCTCCCATATCTAAATTATTGTTTACCTGTGTGGGGTAACGCATTTCCCTATCGCCTTAATAAATTAATCACTTTGCAAAAGAGAATTATCCGTGTTATCGACAAAACTGACCGTTTGGCTCATACCAGCCCCTTGTTCAAAAAGCACAAAATTCTTAAGCTAACCGACCTTATCGAAGTGAGCCATATCAATATCCTGCACAACTACTTACGCCGCACGGTACCACATGCTTTTTCTACCAAAATACAGTTAGTGCAACCGAACCAAACTGGGAGAAATGTTCGGCAAGTTCAGCATTTTGCTGTGGAATTCGCTCCCACCCTTTATCGCAAATTTTCATTTTTCATTGCCGCCCCACGAAATTGGAACAAAGCCATCGCCTCAAAAATAAGATCTTTGGAAGATGTACCCCTAATTAAAAGCTTTTTCCGCAAGGTTGTAGCAAAACTGTATCTAGATGATTACTAATATTGTGTTTGAAAATGCCGATTCGCCCTGTCTACCATTCACTTGCTTACACTCGCTCTCATGATTATTGTAACAATGTAACGTTAAGTTTGCCGCAAAATAACAAATGTAACTATTGTAACTATTATACCTAATATAACGTAAATCTTGCCGCAAAGAAATTTTTGATTAGTGCAGCTGTTGGCGCTCTCACAGGCAGGCCTCAGGCACCTCCCTGACGTTCCAGTAAATCCCGTTTCTGTTTTGCGCGCACCCAATCATTTCTTTATCTCCAAATAAATCAGGCGCACTTCCACTCTCCTCTTTCCGCCCCCTCACTTTAACCCATCGCTTCCCACAGGACTCTGGAGAGCTGATGGACGCCGGTCAACGTCGACCACACCTGCGCCCCGCACAGGGGGCGCCACTCGCAAGTCGTCACGCGCGGGTGGCACCACATGGCGGGTTGTCCGCTGTCGCCAATCCGTCGGGCCGGACCGCGCGGTCTCCGACCGCACGCGAGTGGCCGGACGGGTCTGTCGGGCCGGACCGCGCGGCCCCGGCCGCGTGCCGCGTGCGAGGAGCCGGACAGGTCCGTGGGGCCGGCCGCCCGTTCCCGGACCGCATGCCGCGTGTGAGCGAGTGGAGAGTCGTTGACTGGCGTTGGTGTTTTTAATGTGTGTGCGTTTTTTTTACCGTTTGCCGCATGTTTTTCTCATCTACTCTCTTCCTCCCGCGGGATCTTTCCTATACTTTGTATGTACTGTTTTATCTGGGTTTTAATTGTGTGCAATATATGTATGGACGTAGAGCATCTCAGCCCCATCTAAAGTTCCCTGGCATGCTCTTGCACTCCTGAAAATTTGTCCTTGAGCTTGGGAAAATAAATCCAGGCAAAGATCTAGTTCCCAATGGCCCACTCAAAATTAAAAAAGTAAACAGCCTATATTTGGTTTGAGCCAATTTATAAAGAATTACCATCTCATCCTGACCAGATCTGACCATTTGCTTACAATCTGCATCTAGAAAAGGAACATATGATGACAGATATAGGTAATATTCACCAATAAAGAGGTAGTACAAGTAGCTCACATTGGCTTTCATACTTAAAAAAAAACAGAAAGAAATTGAGGGCACGTTGACTCGTGTATCGATCTGTGCTTTCTTTAAAATATGTCACCTATAATAGTAAATTGAAATAAAGAGGTCCAAAAACATACATGGTCTATCAATAAAAAATAATAATTTTGGAACAAATTCCTTTTCAGAAAGGAACATGCCACAATGGATGTACATATCATTTTACAAAAAGAAGGCATCAGCACTTTATACAAGCCTCAAGACTCAGAAAGCCTGCTGAATGACCTCATATGTCGGTGCGCCCTAAAAGGCTGTGCCGCACCTCAGAAAGTGATTACAAATTGAGAGAATGTTGGATGCCTGCATCAATCCATGTCTTATTTACAGCATAACACCCTGTTTTACATAAAAATAAACAGGACCAAAAACGAGCATTGCCCATGATAACAGGGATCAACAAAAATGACAGCAAGGGACAAAAAATGACAACTCAGTGGGGGAAACTGTGGTCAGCGTTCCCAAGAATAGCTACGTTCCCAACAATGGGAATATTGACCCATATTTGGGAACGCTTCTTCCATAAATGGAAACGCACGTTCCCAAGAATGGGAACGCCCGGAACGATGTTTTCAGAAAACACAACACGAGCTTAGAAAAGACAAGGGGAATCTTTTTACCTGGTCAATTTTAACTCTTCTTAAAATTTGAGGGGGAGTTGAATTGGTTTGGGAACACGGCCGCGAGAGGACGTGCCCCGACGAGCTCCCACTCCAGCTGATCCTTGATACCTTAGCCAACACTAAAAGAAAAAGTGCTTGGGATTTCAAAAGAAAAGCTAAATATAGAGAAGTTATTTACCATTCAGGGTAGATCCATTTTGGAAGAATAAATTAGATTCAAACATTTTCCGCTAAGTTTGCCTAATGCCTATCCCACACTCGCCACCTCATACACGTCGAAGATTAGGCGCGAAAGATGATGCGACAAAAGCGTCACAAGATAAATCTGAGGAAATACGATCGCGGCGTACACTAACCATCAATAAAAATGAAGAAATCGGAGGCAAGGCAAGAGAGAGGAGTGGTGGTGATGATTTAGAGTGTGGGTCAAGAGACGCAGGGAGCAGCTTGGTAAGTGAAAGCCCTTGGGTAAGTGCAGAGCCGGAAGCAGCAAAAACGCCGCTCAAAAAGGTAAGCGATTTGCTTCCCAACCTTTCATGTCACATCAGTGAACAGGTCGATCAGACCAAGGCCGTAAAACCGCTGTCGATCTCGCAGAATAAGAAATCAGTGCAAGAAAGGGAAAGTATGGGGTCCTTCAAGCTAAAAGGACAAATTGCAGCTCATAATGAGGCAAGCGGACATCATGCTGCTAAGTCGCATGAACAATCTCTGGACCCGGAGAACAAGGTGATGGGAGAGTTAGGAGCCGACCAGCAGGATAAAAACAAAAGGGAGTCAATGGGAGACCAACAAGTAGCTGATACACACAGAGGGGAAAATACTGATCCTAAACCAAGGAACTGCCTGGACCAGACACTGAATGTGCCAAAACAGGTGGGAAAACTTGATTCTAGTGTGTACGAGCCCTTTGAACCGGTATCTAGATCATCCAGTGCAGGTGGTAGTGGCAGTGATCTTTTTGTTTGTCATGGGGGTCCCAAGAAGGTCTGCGGTATGTCTGTTGGAGACAATGAAGAGGGTGTTGCATGTGACATTTGCCTCCGCTGGTTTCATGCCAATTGTCAGAATCTCAAATTGGCTGCTTACCGAGCCTTGAAGAAGTATTCTGATTCACTGAACTGGATCTGTCATAACTGCAAGATAGAAAGTACAAAGGAAAGGGACCCCACCCCTGTCACCAAACTCTCATCTAAAATTGAGGAGCTATCTGATCGTAACACTAGACTGGAAGCCAAAGTAAGCGAGTTGGTGGATGCAGTAAAGAAGCAGTCAGAGGCCTTCATAAACAAGTCAGACCATCAGGGAGAAATTATGTCTGCAATAGTCGTTCAGCAAACCAAAGTTAGACAAGAACTTCAACAACAAAAGGAGTCGGTCATACTGACACTGCAAAAAGAGCAGGAAAATAAGAGGGCATCCTACTCATCCATTGTGAAAGGGTCTTGCAAAGAGGTAATAGCTTTATATAATTCTACTATATTTTCTTATAAAATTTATTAATAACTAAAATTTTATAAACAAACTTTCAAAACTAAAAATATTTTTTATTTTAACTTAAAATACATTTCACCCACTTTTACTTATTTTTTTTATTTCACCTTATTCTTCTAAAAAAAGTATTAAATAATTTATTTTCTATATATATTATAAATAAATCTTAACAAATTCTAATTATAATTTTATTAATTTTAAAATACTTAATAATTATGTCAAATAAACAAGTTATTTCATTTATACTAATTTAAAAAATTATTTTATGATCTAAAACTATAAATCCTATATTTAAAACTAATATGGAGACTATATTTATAATTTTATATTAAAGCTAATAGCTTCCCTTAGCAACAAAATCAAAAATCTTCCAAACAAAACTTTTGGGGCAAAAGAAGCTTCAGCTGGATCCCGAGAGATGATAGCTGGGATATTCAATGAGCATGCTGACAAAGAGAAAAGGAAAAGAAATGTTGTAGTTCACAACTTGAAAGAGTCTGAGGGTAGTAACCATGTGGAAAAAATGCAAAAAGACTGTTCACAGCTTACTGAATTGGTAAAGCATGAGCTGCGCCTGAATTTAACTGTGACCAGTAGTTTCAGAGTGGGGCAGTACATCCCAGGCAAGGCAAGACTACTGATTGCAACTCTTGCTACAGAGGATTCAAAGTGGGAACTCATCCGCATGGCCCCCACTATCAGAGACAGCCCTGCTTGTGGAGGAATTTACATCAACCCAGACTACACAAGAAAAGAAAGAGAGGAAGCAAGAGCTACACGGCAAGAACTGAAAGAGCGACGAATCAAAGGAGAAGAAAACTTGATCATTCGTAGAGGGAAGATTGTTCCAGGGAACGGGGGTCAGAGTAAGCCAAGGACAGGGCAGGCTGTAAGTCAGCATCCCTCGCCACAGGAGGGACAGGCATCAGCTCCAAGAACAACTTCTACCAGTGAGAGAATCCCATTGCATCCAACTAAGACGAATTGACATAAAAATGGAAGAGAATTGTGTATCTTGTATACAAATGCTGACCAACTCATCAATAAGAAGAGGGATCTTGAAATGGAGATTGCTGGCAGAGAACCAGACATCATCCTCATAACAGAAGTTATTCCAAAAGCCCAGATTTCACCTCCAGCATTGCTAAACTTGTCTGGTTACACTTGTTACACCAGTTTTGACCCTACCCAGGCCAATTTGGGCTCATCTGGCATGAGAGGGATCTGTATATACACCAGGGAAATAATCAAGGCTTGAGAAACTGCATTTTCATTCAGCAGTTTTAAAGAGCATCTGTGGGTCAGTGTGAAATTTAGAGGAGAGGATGTTTTGTTAGCAGGATGCATTTATAGGAGCCCAGGATCTAATAGAGCTAATGATGAAGCACTCTTCAAACTCATGAACGCAGCAGGAGACTCTAAATCATCACACCTTCTAGTATGTGGAGATTTCAATTTTGGAGACATAAATTGGGAGTGTGGAATGTCTACAGCCTCGTCCACTCATCTGTCCCACCAGTTTATAGAAACTCTACAAGACAACTTCCTGCACCAGCACATCCAAGAACCCACCAGGTACAGAGATGGGAATCAGGCCAGGATCCTGGATCTAGTACTCACCAATGAAGAAAGAATGGTAAAAAATCTACAGCTAAATCCTGGCCTTGGGAAAAGTGACCATGTAGTGATCACTTTTGGTCTGACTTGCTATGCAGATCCCGTCCATAGTGAAACCCCTAAGCTAGCTATGAATAGAGCTGACTGGAAAAATGTCAGAGTTGATTAATGGGGCAAGATGGGACACTATAATAGAAATGGACACAAACAATAGTGTTCTTACTTCTCAGGGCACATTCTGCGGATCTCCAGACAATGCATCCCTTCGCAAAAACCAAGCAAAAAAGAAGAGTATTTACCTCACCAGAGAAGCAATTGCGCTTAAGAATTACAAAAACAGGCTTTGGAAGAAACACACCAGTAATTACATCGGAAAAGTGAAAGAAGTTGATGAGTACAATTACAGAAGAGCAAGAAACAACCTCAGAAAACTAACAAGACAACTCCAGGGTCGCTATGAAAAGGATATAGCCAGGAGATCAAAGAAGACTCCAAAGATATTTTGGTCCTATGCTAATAGCAAGTTAAAGTCAAGGCCCAGACTTGACGACCTTCAGGGATTAGATGGAAGCCTGGCAGAATCAGACACAGAAAAGGCTAATATCCTATCTGACTTCTTTACCAGTGTCTTCACGAGAGAGGACCTAACCTTCATTCCAGAAGTCACGCAACAGTACAGTGGAAGCCCCCTGGAGGCTGTGCAGGTGCCCCCTTCCACTGTGGCCAACAAGCTCAAACATTTACGGCCGGATTCTCTCCGGGCCTGATATGATCCACCCCAAGGTCTTGAAGGTAATGGCGGAGTCTCTCAGCATCCCCCTCAGCAACATCTTCCAAAAATCATTAGATGAGGCTTGCGTCCCGACACCATGGAAATAAGCCGAGGTAGTCCCAATATTTAAGAAAGGGAAGAGGCAGGATCCAGCCAACTATCGCCCAGTCAGCCTGACATCAGTGGTATCTAAGGTACTGGAATCAATCATCCGTGACTGCCTGGTTGAGTTCTTGGTAGAGACAAACTAGCTCTCGCAAGCTCAGCATGGATTCCTTCCCAAGAGATCCTGCATCACCCAACTTTTGTCAGCAATGGAAGAATGGACAGCCTTCATTGAACACAAGCACCCAGTCGATGTGGTATATTTGGACTACAAAAAGGCATTCGACTCTGTCCCTCATGAACGGCTTCTGGTGAAACTCCATGCATACAGTATCTGAGGAAAGCTTCTACAGTGGATCCGGAGTTTCCTATCTGGAAGAAGACAGTGTGTGAGGGTCGCAGGTGCTAGGTCTGGAGTGGCAACCAGTCATCAGCGGGATACCTCAGGGTTCTGTTCTGGGACCCACACTCTTCATACTGTATGTAAATGACCTACCATCTACTATCAAGAGGAGCATCAAACTATTTGCTGATGACACGAAGTTGTTCAGCAAGGTGAGTGATGACAGTGACCACTTTGCTCTTGGAGTGGATCTCCTAGCACTGGAGGAGTGGTCAAAGAGGTGGCAATTACCATTTAATACCAGTAAGTGCTGTGTTCTGCACCTTGGACCACATAACCAAGAAAGAGATTACTCCATGGCTGGGACTACTCTCAGTACTTCTACAGAGGAAAAGGACCTGGGCATCATCATAGACCAAGGTTTGAAGTTTCACACTCAGGCAGCCAGTGCCAGCTGGAAGGCCAACCAGATCTTGGGAGTAATAAGGAGGGCATTTGCCAACCTAGACAGTGAGACGCTGCCCTTATTGTACAAGAGCCTGGTCAGGCCGCTTTTGGAATATGGAAACCCAATTTGGGGACCTTTCTATAGGACCGACCAGATAATGCTCAAACAAGTACAGCGCCGAGCGACCCGTCTAATCCAAAGTACAAGACACAAAACGTATGAAGAGAGGTTGAGACATCTGAAGCTACCCTCTCTTGAGTACCGAAAGGAAGAGAGGAGATATGATAAGTATGTACAACCTCATCACCAGACATATCGGAATAAGCAGGGATGAATTCCTCCAGATGGCACCTGACAGAACAACCAGAGGGCATGAGCTGAAGATATTCAAGCCAGAAGCCGTCTCGAGAGAAAGAAGAAATCATCTGACCATCAGGAGCATAAACAACTGGAACTCTCTTCCCAGCTGGGTTGTCGAGTCTGAAAACACAAACATATTTAAAGCCAATCTAGACAAGTATTGGGAAAGAAACATGTATGTAACTCCTTACTAGGCATATTCCTACCCCGTTGCACCCAAGCTCTTCGAGGGAGGAACATCAGAGGCCTTGTGAGAGGCCTTAGGGTTTCCTAAACCATTAAGGTAAGGTAAGGAGTTTTACTTTGAATTAGAAAATCTGTCTTTGAACCCTCCCTTAAATATTTGTTTAAACTGCGCGATCCAGCTCCACAGTAAAGAACGATGGAAAGATTGCTCTGAAACTGTGCAGCCAGACAGGTATTATTTTTTTAGATAATTTTGGGGAAATTCAATGAAAAAGTAGTAGTATAAAAACAAAATTCCAAAATTGTAGACAAAAATATTTCTTTTGGCATCACACAGTTGCTGTAACTTGACTAAGCTTTTTTATATTGATTTGTATCAGAAAGTTTTTAGATCCTGTAGTTTTTGTCCCCAAGATTGTTTGAATTATTCCGTAGTGTTTTGATGAATTATGGTGCTCATCAACTATTTTCACTGGGGTGCTTCATTCATTTGCAGATCCACGCTGGGAAAGAGGGTCACGATTCCCCCATCGACCCTCGGTGCCCCTCCCCGCATCGACCCTCGGCACTCCCCCCATTGACCCTCGGCACTCCCCCATCGACCCCCTGATCAACCCTCGGCGCCGCTTGAAATGGTCACGGCGCCCCCTGAAAGGTCGATGGCGCCCCCTGATATGTCGCTTCCCACCACCCCCAGGATGTGAAAATCCAATAAGATTTTGCGCCCACCTAATAGTGGTTCCCTAGGGTCTCAAGCTCCCCCTCCAGATATCAGAATGCATGTAGTAAACACATACACAGAGACTGATCGAAGGCTATGGCGGGAGACGCTTGAGCCCCTAGCCCCCCCAAGGAGTTCTGGATGTGAGAATTGGTCACTATGATAGAATTTGGCACCCCCTGCTCGGATGACGCCCCCTTTCAAAAAAAAAAACTTGGATCCGCCTATGCCTCCTTCTACTCCTTTGAGCTTGCTTCATGCAGGGGTAGGGGTAGGCCTTGATCCTTGGGCCGCTATCATAGGCGGATCCAGGATTTCCGATCGGGGGGACGCCTTCCCGGGGGCGCCATTCTTTACCGGAAGACCATCTCGGATGGGCGCAAAATCCTATAGATGGGAGGCGATTTTCGCATCCTGGGAGGTGGGAAGCAGCATTTCAAAGAGGCCAGTGACCATTTCAGGGAGCGCAGAGGGTCGATGGGGGGCACAAACTCCCTTCGCCCCCCTGGATCCGCCTATGGGGCACATGCCCACTTTGCCCCCTGGATCCGCCTATGGCCGCCATATTTTTTCCGGAAAACTGACATATTGAAATAATTCGGTAGATATACACCTTTATTTGTTTCAAGCTGTCTGAAATTCCCGTTTGAATCTACGATGGCAAATGCGTTTCCAAATATGGGTCATTGTTCCCATTGTTGGGAACGTAGTCATTCTTGGGAACGCTGACCACAGTTTCCCCTATTGAACTGCGGGAGATATTGACAATGTCAGGGAGCAAAAAAAAAACAGTGAACTATAACAATAGCAAAGAGTCATACCTTACCTTAGATACCTTAGATGATCGGGACTTTATAAGGAGGAGGTGCCTGTCTTGCCCGCACTCATCGAGCTTGTGTCATGATGTGAGCGGAAAACTAAGTCGGTGCACAATATATAACCTGACCAGAACTTGTCTATGTTATTCTTGAAGGAGTTAGTTGATGTAGACTCCACTACCCATGCTGGAAGGCTGTTCCAATCCGAGACAGCGCAACTCCAAAATGGTTCCTCCTGGTTCTTGAGATGGCACGAGGCTTCCCCACCTTGAACCTGTGGCCACGGGTGGTGCCTACTGGTGGATCTAGGAAGAACTCATCCCTTGATACCCCAGGTGGCCTGCATGAGCTTGTACATGAAGACCATGTCACCTCTCTTGCGTCTGTACCAGAGGGATGGTAGCTTCAGACTGCGGAGTCTCTGCTCATAGTCGAGAAAGAGGAGGGCACAAGTCTAGTTGCGCGGGCGTTGGACTCGCTCCACCAGGAGCTGGTCTGACTTATTGAAGGGTCCCCACACGATATTGGCGTACTCCAGGTGTGGACGCACAAGGGCCTTGTAAAGAAGTGGAAGAACATGCTGATCGATGTGGACGAAGGACCTCTTGATGGCACCAAGGATTTGGCTGGCCTTAGAGACAGCAGCGGCTGCATGCCGTCTAAACTTGAGATCCTCATCCACAAACACACCCAAATCCTTTTCAATGGCCGATGCAGCAAGATCTCGACCCTCCATGCTGTAAACCAGGTGTTGGTTAACACGCCCGAGGTGGAGAACACTACACTTGGAGATGTTGAAAGGTAGAAGCCACCGGTCAGACCAGGCTTCAAGACGGTGGAGATCGCCTTGCAAGCTTCTCCATCCATCTTGGCTTCCCACATCACTGAACAGCTTTGCATCATCAGCAAAGAGACGACGCTGCAAGTCAGTCCCTCGGGCAAGTCGTTAACAAACAACACAAACAGTGTGGGGCCCAGCACGGAACCTTGTGGTACACCGCTGGTGACAGGTGCCCAGTCAGAAAGCACTCCATTGACCCGACTCGTTGCTTCCTTCCAGAAAGGAAGGCCTTAATCCAGTCCAGGACACGGCCATGAACTCCAAGACTGAACAGTTTCCAGATGAGACGCTTGTGGGGCACTGAGTCAAATGCCTTAGCAAAATCCAAGTAGGCAACGTCAACTGGCTTCCCGTTCTCAAGGAGCTTAGTCCAGATCTCAAGGGAGCTAAGAAGCTGGGTAGTACAGGAACGCTTGGGTACAAAGCCGTGCTGTGCATTGGTCATAAGGCCGGTTTCCTGCATATGAGCTAGCAAAGCATCCCTTACAAGAGACTCCATTACCTTAGATGGAACAGATGTGAGGCTCACAGGCCGGTAATTGGACGGGTCACACCTGCCTCCCTTCTTAAAAACAGGGACCACCTCAGCAGCCTTCCAGTCACTTGGGAGCTGTCCGCTTGCAAGCGATTTTCTGAAAACTGAGCAAAGCGGAATGCTCAGAGTTGAAGCTGCCTCTTTCAGTACAGAGGATGGAGCCCATCTGGTCCAGCAGAGGAAGAGCATTTCAAATTCTGTAACTTGGTTTCAACCATGACTGGGGTAATGTTAAAGTCCTGAAAAAATGGGAAGCAATAAACACAGGAAGCAACAACAGAGCGATAACACCGGGAAGCAACGACAACGAGGAGGAGGAGCAAAGAGGAAACCAAAGAGACGAGGGCAGCACTACACTAATAATCCCATTAATGGTTTGTTCTGCTACCCGGACACGGAGACACACTACCACACAGATACAACGCCGCCCAGAGCGCCGCCGCAATAGCACGGTTTTTGCACGGCACGGCTATTGAAGTAAAAAGGACTATTGATGCCATGGATGCTGCTTCTGGCGGCGCACAACAACCACAACACACACACACACACCGCCCAAGAAGGAACAAGAAGGAGGAGACGAGGAGTATGTCTTTAGCCGTGTCCGGCCGTGTCATGGATAACTGTACTGGATGGGCAACTCCCTCAAACCCCCATTGTTATCGGCGACAGCGCCGCCGCCCCTGCCACCTAGCGGCCGTCCGGGTGGCAGATAGGACGGCGCGTGACCAAAGCAGTGCCGGTAATACAGAAGAAACCGCACGTCACCCTTTCCTTATCATTTTGTGACTATTTATAAAGGTCAGCGGGAAGATGGTGACAATTTAATGTTTCTTAAAACAATCACGGGCATATTGCTTCGTTAAATCGGAACGTAACCCGTAACACCTGCACTGTAGGAGGGGGAGGGGTTGGTAGACATCCCCTATGACCTAGGAAACCAAGCTCTGGAAAGATCGCGTTGGGGGGAGGGGTGCAGACCATAATGTTCTAGCCTTCATCCTATTTTCATTGACCTAGGTGATGATCTTCAAGTTTAAACGAGGTAATTCAAGTCAGATCTTGACCGTGCTGGGTAGCCTTTGGTGAATGCAATGATCATGCCATCTGCAGTGCAACAAGGGCGCCACTTTTAAATGGCAATGCCTACTAGGTGGGCGCTAAAATCCTACCGGTGCATAGGCGGATCCAGGGGGCAACGGGAGACATGCCCCCTATCGACCCTCGGCGCCCCCTGAAATGGTCACGGAGCCCCTGAAAGGTCGATGGCGCCCCCTGAAAGGTCGCTTCCATTTTCGAACCCTGAGGAGGGAGGGCTGGAAAGCGAAATTTCAGGGGAGCGCCGTGACCATTTCATGAGATGCCGAGTCGATCGGAAGGCACTTTGCCCCCCCCTTCTCCCCACCCGGATCCATTGGCAGATGGAAGGGGATTCCGACCATGGCCTCTCCCTCCAAAGCGCTGGTGGGGTGGGGTAAACTAGCTTTTGGTCCCCCTAACGCCGGAGAAATATTTAAAAGGTGTTCACACTAGGTCTGTAGAGCAAAAAATTTTCGCTCCCATCCCCCCTCAGAAGAGCGATCATCGAGAGGTAGCTTATACTAGGTCTATTGAGCACCCGTATTGCACGTCCCCCATGGAGAGAGCAGAAATAGGTTTGCACCCCAAAAACTCGGGACTAAGTCCGCCCCTGCCCGGATTCGCGTATGGCCGAAGGTCGATGAGGGAGCACCTGCACTCACTGGATCCGCGCATGCTACTTACAGATCCCCACTTCCCAAACCATGGCACGGGAGCAAACAGATCCAGAACAAACAATCGTTTCGTTTCGTTACATTTGCCAATTGGCCTGGAGGAAGTCATCACAGGTCACCAGTGTCAAAAACATTATTTTTACGATAATTGTTTAACCTAATCAAGATCGAGCGCTGAACTGAACGGCATCGTATATTGCTCATCATTGGCTTTCACTTGATATACAAGTTACTTTTCTGACGGTGACGAAATGCTGCCCTCATCCCAAACTTGAAAGAAGTTCCCGCACCTAGGGTTTAAGACAGCGATCACGTTTCAGGTGTCACCCTCGCCATTTTAGAGGGCGCTGATGGTCTGTGGTATAGGCGGCGCGTGTCCGCCGGCATACGCATAATACACATCCGTCAATACCCTGGAAATGCACATCAACATAACGAAGTCTTAGCGTCCCATCCCCCACGCTGATTAGGCCGATTAGTGTTTCACTTTACAGCTAGACAGTCTGCATTCTGTATTTCTTACCTGTCTGGCAGCTTATCCCACAGTAGTCGATTAGCGAGGTTTGAGACGAGAAGGTCCTATCTATATGCGACCGGCACACGAAAACACGTAAGCTTAGTGTCATACTGCTTGGAAGCCCCCAGTCCGCTGTGAGCGCCCAATAACTCGACCCCTTCACCTTTAACCGTCCGGTATAGCCCCTTATATATGATTACAATAGTAGGTTGAAAAGCGCTGACTTCTGGGCAGGGCATGATCAGAAGCATAAAAACGTATAACGCCCCCCCTGCCATCACACCCAGGGCTCAGCTTCGCCCGCTGCTGCGAGTTGAAGGCAAAATTTTCAAGATGCTCCACGAAGCTGAACTGGAGATGGAGAAGGCGTGATAAGATGGCGAAGGAGTTCGGCTGTTCGGATATGGTCGTTCTGACTTACTCCTCGAAGTGTTGCTGGGGTCGGCGCTTTCGTTCTGTATTTACAGAGCTTCGTCAGAGCGAAAGACTTCATCCGATACTTTCGCTGACGAAGCTCTGTAAATACAGAACGAAAGCGCCGACCCCAACAACACTTCGGGGAGTAAGTCAGAACGACCATATCCAACAACGAATTGTGACAGGTATTGGTAATATTTCAATCGTTGCATAAAACACTGACTGTTAAAGACTGGTTTTAATCACGCCAATGCACGCGCGTAAATAGGGCGATAACAAGGAGACAACATACACAGCACTCCGCCGAAAACGATGCAGCACACACACAACAACCACGAACGTAATTCACATCTGACGATGGGAGGGGTCAGCCTTGGCGGTGGACTCAGGGATATTGAATTATATACACACGGATCCTGCGCAAACTTCTGGACCGTTAGATCCTGTTCCGGTACCCGGGTGAAAATAACAGCGAACAGTTGCTTGACATATAAATATAGAAATGGTGTTACTATTCAATATACAAGTCATAGTAACACATCACTCATGCTCCATGCTGACACACAGAGTGAACAAAATTTAACCGAATGATCTCGTCCATGTCCTTTCGCCGAAGAGTCTGTTTCGGTCGCTCGGCGTGTCCGTCTGTGAGAGTCGGTCTGTTTATCTGATAGTGACGCCACACTTAGTCGTACGCACGCATACCCCTCGGCACGACCGCCTCCTGCCAGGGAACAGAACCCTCTGGGGAGCTAAAGAATTCTGCCAAGCGGTCGCGCACCCTCCCAGCATGATGAAAAAACTGTTGGAACCGAGGCGTCCAGGTGCACACAGACCACCCTGCTGGCGGTTAACCCCTTCCTCTGGAAGGACGTGGGCACGATCATTCGAGGCACCGTCCCGGCGGCGTAAAGAGTACCATGGAAAAAATTGGTTGAAATATAAGGGGGCATGGTGAACTTGCCTGGACGGTTTGTCCTGGAATGTCCCTTACATTACAGTTACCAAAACTTATTGGCATGTGCTCACTGATGTGAAAACGCACCAACCTCATACAAAAAGAAGAATTCAACGTTGAAGTGAGATCAATGATACACACAAATTTACAGTGTGTCATCAAACAACTACTAAGGAAGAAAACGTAAGCATGAAGACCATGCAGGCATGCAAGAACAGCTGTACATGCAACATGCAATACATGCAGAAAATGTATGTGGAGAAAGCAGGGTTAAGTCAGGCAACAATGCCAACATAGGATTAGTAAAAAAATGAATTTAGTAAGAACAGATTCAGTGAGGCGTAAGTCGCTGAAATTCATTTATCAAATTCAAATGTCGCTGAAATTCAGGGACATAACTGTTGGCCAGGTGCAATGTTAAGGATGTGACAATGAGCCATTGGAAAAAAACATGATAGTAAAATTGTGGACTTCTGTAGTGATAATGTTAATTATTTTACTAATGTGGATTAGTTTAGGCAACAAAGACTATTTTCTCGAGTTTAACCATTATAAAAAGGGTTGTTTTTCTGACATTGAAGGGAATGTGGATCCATTGTAACATGATTTTAACTCAGACAGCCAAGTTGTAAAGCATGTCAGAAAACCTGGTACTCTATATATCATTTGTCTTGAAACCCAAAATTTCAGTAGAGACAAGCTAAAAACTACCTGAAATGCACCTGTAACCTTAGCAGCAAGCCACAGTTGTCAGCTGTTGGTATGATGAAATATGCTGATGTCACTGTGAGCATCATCCAATCAAAGCCCTTGAAGCCTATTGAATATGGTACTGGTTGCCAGATCATGGCATTATCCACAGGCAGATATATCTTTCCCTAGAAGATGATCGAAAAATCAAAATATAGAGCTTATTGTACATTTTTCAGAGAAATTATGCCTGCTTCCATAATTTTCAGCTAAAAGTTACCCTAATTACACAACATTCTAGAATTCAACCAAGGTGCCACATTCCCTTTAACTGAGAGCACATACAACATTTGAAGTACCTGTGCTGGGACTTAATAAGCAATCATTTGGTTTTTTGGTTGAATTTCAGTATCGCTCCAAGTTTCCCAAAATGATGATCAAGCCGAGTATGAAAAATCTCATTTTTCTGTTGCAACTGAGGTGCTTACAGCATACACCAGAATTTGACTGAATAACTTCGATAGTTGTGATGTATGGAAGGAATCAAACTGCCTTTATTCTATAAGTACTTGGAAACCAACAAGTTGGAGCAGTATCTTCCAAATCGCCATGTCATCATTCTGCATACATGAACCAAATTGGAAAAGAACTCTACAGCACAGCACCAGTCTGCCAAGTAAGGCAAGAGCCCAAACAAGTCACAATTGTGGCATTCAAATAAGTATATACCTATCTATCCTTGGTCCCACTACCGCACGCAGCGCAACAGGGCATGGCAAACACGCGGAAAAGGGGCAGGGGCCAGGCCCCCACTTTTGGCCAAAAATTTCCTGATCTCAGTCAAAATAAGAGAAACCGGACATTCTTATATCCAGCTGCGGGAAGGCACAAGGAGCACAAATTGAACAGTTTTGGTACTGATGTTGGAAGTTTTTGTCAGCATCAGGTTGAAGTTTGACTGCCCCCCACTTTTTGCCGGTAGCGACACTTATGGGGCATGGAGGAGGACCAGACATCAAACATTCCCGTCAATATATAGTTTAATGGCGGTTCTCTGACCGAATTCACCCACCAAATTACCAAAACACGTTTCTTAAAATTACTACACGTATTCAATACATTCTAAATAGCCCAATATAACACAGCTATTCACGTTTTCAACGCGAGACGTACACTCACTCACCGTCTTCAATACTCCACATGGCGACGTTCCGGCCGCTGTCCTATCTGCCACAAAGTCTGCCACCGTGGCGCTAGTGTCGCACACTCTATTTGGCCCCGGCCGCCGCTGTCGCCCGTGAGGGGCGAGTTGCCCGTCCAGTACAGTAGTCCATGGCCGTTCTGCCGGCAGAACGCATAATAGCATGCCGCACTGATGCGCAGTATGGTATCATGGACTCAAGATACCGTACTGCGCATGCGTGTAGCGTATTAATATGCGTTCTGCACGGCAGAATGTGATAGAAGTCTCTGCTTATTCTGAAGACTTTCTAAAGGTTTCTACGATTGATTGATTGCTTTTGTTGACGATTGATTAAAAACGGTCTCAATTTGGTAACTTTGTTTTCTCTCGATTGAGAGAAACTGGCGCGGTTGCGATAACGGCGGTGATGAAGAGATGATGGCGGCGGTGGTGATGGTGGGTGTGCGTGTTGATGTTTTTGTTGGTGTGGTTTGTTTTTGTTGTGATGAATTTTGTCGGTGCACAGATATTGATATGCTGCACTTGCTAACAATTATGGAGGAGGAAGGTCTTTGTCAGTGTTGTATTCTTTTTATTGCAAAATAATTGTGTCTGGAAAATCTGCTGGTTGGTGAATGACGACGATTGGTCCACAAATGCGCTGAAGTCGGTCAGAATTGGTACATCTGCGACAGTCAACTGTCTGGTGATTAGACATGTGTGACATTGCTGGTTCAAGCTCTTGAAATCAGTGGGGGAACCCTGTTCCTAGTTCCCCAGTCTGTAAAATATGGCAGTAGGCCAGACAATTCACCAGCCATCTAAAATTCTTACACAAATTCCCCTCCAACCGCCTAAAATTCACACCAATCTGCAATATACCAGGGAGAAAAATGCACCTATCCCTACCCACATGATGCAATGTTACCTCTCTTATCCCCCTCCTGTGTCTTTATCAAGGCCTTTAAATGTAGAGGTAGAACGTTCCTCTCTAAAAAAATGTTAACCTCTTTCTAGAGAGTTTTGCGTTTGTGATGTCAGCGATTGCTCTTGAGGTTGAGCCACCCATTCATTCAATGTAAATCGGCTACAGATTGCGGGATGTTCAAACAGTTTCAAGATGCATCTGACGAGTGGCAGACCCAGGATTTTTTACCCCACTTCCACCAAAAAGCAGTATCTTTGCCCCTAACACGCAACCTATCTGCCAAGCCTCGTATTGTACAATGCACAGTGGCAATGCATTGCTAAGCATTTCTAGGCGATCGCTGATGTCATTGCTGTGGCGAATGCCAGCTTTGCGGTTGCCATTTTTTGCCTATGCTAAAAAGCTGGAGTGCAACCCCCTGGTCTTTATAACCATTTATCCATCCCACATACCCTGAATGTCATCATCTTACCAATACTCCTCACTGTTCTTCAGCTGCCTGCCCTGCTCCTTTTCACCCATTAAGTTTCCACCAACCATCTATTGGAGCAACAGTCAACAATAATGCTAGTAATTGTTCACATCCTTTTGTTTTTATTTCACAGTAGGTAATGCATTCTAAACTTAATTTTATCTCTTAATATAAAGCTTTACTAAAAAGTTGTGGATATCATGCCAATTGCTGTAATCAATTTGATTAAATTACAGCTGCATCTGCAGCATAGAGCAACACCACTTTAGCATTGCTGCAGGCAGCTTGGCAATGTAGGGGGCACTGCAACTTGAAATTGTCGTGGTGTTTGCAAACAATGTACAGTTGCAGGTGAATGTGAGTGTCAACTTTTGTAGTTTTCCATTAAGTTCAGTGGATGTAATAAACATATATGGTACCAAACCATCCTGTGGAATCACTGGCACTGAGAGGGAAAACTCAGCCTTCGGCTGGACATTATTGCTGAAGCTTTTGTTCATGAAGAATGTATGCTCTACCAAAAGCCAACTGTAAATAGTAAAGAACCTGTAACACTTGTGTCTTTTTAATTTGGACCATTCACATACCTTAAATTTCCATGTCAGTATGCAAAACCTACTTTCAAGAACATAGTTTCCTTTTTTTCTTTCTTCATATTTTTTCTTATTTTCTTTTTTTTTTTTTTTACATATTTGTTGCAGAAAATCTGGTGCAATTAGCCCAATCATCATCATGATTGGTGGTTTAGGGCGCTCCAATAACAGAGGTCATGTGGTGCCCATCACTTAGCCCAATCGGTGTGATTGCTTTTTAGGAGTTATTTTTAGTTAGTTTTTCCCTCTTCCCACATTTTATTTGCTTTCAGTGTCACCTCCCTCGCACCAGTCTTGCAAATTTGCACCAGGACCCCATTTCATAAAAGTTGTAGAAATGTGATGTGTTTTACACCACATTCACCTCCAAAGTTACACCATACTCAAAATCACATTTCGCAAAGAGCGGTGACATTCACACGAAAGCGGCGTAGATATGAAATGCAGAGTGAATTATGCCCAATTCCAAAATGGAATTACCCCTTTCAAATATAACATATAACTGCTTAATTAATATTAAAAATTGCATATATATTTTTTAATAAATTAGTTGGAAGAAAATTATTGTACTTATTTGCTCTTATTCGATTTTTAAATTTCTCATGCACTTCTAAAAATACTGTGGAGGAAGATGCGCTAACAGCTGATGCAATAAAAATACAACACATTTGTTTTTGGCAGCACCCTGTTTTATTAGGTAGTTGCTGTTATCTTTTAGGGCCTTGGTTATTGTGAAGAAGGCCCTACTAAATGGTTATTGTATTGTTGTTTACTTACCTGGTTTACTTACTTACCTGGTTGGTTCCCTTCCGCGTCAGCGACCGCCTGGATAGAAAAGGGCATTGAAGGATGGAGGGAACCTTTTAAAGAAAAGACGCGCCAGTCCCTATCAGCACTTTCTACAAACGGTATGATTAGCACCTAACTGGTATTGTGCGTCTTCCAACATACAATATTCGTAAGATACAGGCTTAATACAGGCGAGTACATCATACAGTCCACCAGATCTCTCAGGAAATAATCACGTATATGCATACAGTTTATCCAAAATATGTTTTTCTAGCAAGCCCTTGAAACTGGCCAAGTCAGGGGCACACACAGCTTCGTGGGGTAAAGAGTTCCACGTGGACACAGATCAAACAGTAAAGAAACGTTTCCTAACATCGGTATTGACGGGAGATACGAATATTTTGTATTGATGACCTCTGGTGCGGTTCTGATGACTCCTGCTAAATAGGGTTTCAGGATCTAAACAGGACTTTCCATGGAATAGTTTCCAGCATTGGATGAGATCCGCTCTCAGCAACCGGCCTTGTATAGAGTACAATTGCAGTGCTCGGAGGCGATTGTCATAGCTGAGACTCTCGAGTCCGTTGATAGTCCACCTACTTTGGACATTCTCAAATAGACGAATGTCTTCACGGTAGCCTGTGTTCCTAAAACATAAACAATACTCAATGATAGGCCTGATATGTGTGGTAAGGAGGAAAAGCATGGATTTAGGCGAACGACAGACAGTCAATTTCAAGAAGCTCTGTGCCAGGTCCCCCGCTTTGCTGGCCACCGCACGTATGTGAGAATGAAATTTAAGCTCTGTGTCAATGAGTACGCCCAGATCCAAATGAGAGTCAGCACAGGTAATGGTGTTTCCATCCAAGTGATACCTGGCCTGGATCTTACGTCTTGACAGACGAGAAAAACGTAGCACGGCACATTTTTTCTATTCATGGGAAGACCCCAGGAGCTTGCTGTGACATAGAGGGCGTCAATATCACTTTGCAGGTGGGGTATTGCAGGAGGTTGCTGCTCACTGGAGCGGTATTTCACATAAGCATACATTTTCAAATCGTCAGCAAAGATCTTGTATGATGAAGTTAATCTGTGGGCGATACTATTGATATATATCAGAAAGAGCAAGGGCCTAGCACCGAACCCTGTGGGACTCCACTTAGGACCTCTCGCATGCTGCTTGTGATACCTCCCACACTGACTTTCATCTGCCTATTACAAAGGAAGGATGATATCCAGCAGAGTAATTGTCCCTCAATGCCCAGACAACGCAATTTGGCCAGAAGAATATCATGAGAAACTACATCAAAAACCTTGTTAAAATCAAAAAGAATTACATCTGCAACACCCCCCTCATCCATGCATTCAGAACTTCATTATAAACAAGCGGCAGCTGGTCCATCGTGGATCGACCCGCCCTAAATCCGAACTGGATCTTGGCAAGAAGAGAATTTTCCTCCAGGTATGATTCTAAACGTTTGCAAACAACTTTTTCCATTATTTTACAGCACACTGATGTTAGGCTTATGGGTCTGTAGTTTAGCGGATCATAGCGGTGCCCTTTCTTGTATATGGGAATTACTAGTGAGGTTTTCCATGCACTGGGTAGTCGCCCTTCTTCTATGGATTGCCTGCAAATGATATAGAGAGGATGGGCAAGATGAGCTGCACATTTTTAGCAGCAAAGGATGAAGCTCATCAGGGCCTATTGCGGAATTGCCGTCAAGATTCTGTAAGAGCTGAAGTATATCTGCCTCTGAGAATGTTAAGGAGTTACAAATCCCATTATAATGCTGGTAGGGTGCTGGATCATTAGGCGAAGTTCTCGTGTATACCGACTCAAACGATGACGCGAAACATTCACTCATGATAACAGGGTCGTCAGAGAGGGTACCCGATCCTAGCTTCAGAGAGCCAACACAAGGGCAGCCTATCTTTTTGTTACGGATGTAAGAGTGCAGCAGTTTAGGATTGTCTTTTGATCGTTCAATTAATTTAGTCTCATACTCTGCCTGGGAATTGACAGCAAAAGAGCGGTATCTCCTATTCACTGCTGTGAATGAACTAAGGGCAGAAAAGGCAGCAGGGGACTGCCTGCCTAGCTTATTCCGAATAGCTTTATATTTCTGCCAGGCAGTTTGTCTTTCTTTTATTAGGCTGGTAGGAGGTCTGGTTGACCAAGGTAGCTTACCATCTGTGTCTGCCTTGGCTGGGACATAGTCATCTGCCATCGATCGAACGATCGATTGTGCGAGTGTACTTCAGTGGAATTCGAGTTGAATTGTGTTTTCTAATCATGAGTGAACTGTTAAAGGTCTGTGAACCTTATAATTTCGTGAAACTGGGAAAGGAATAGTGAGTAAACATCTTTGAAGAATAACTAGATGCCGGTACTTAGGTACCTAGGTATATTGATATCATTTTCGCCACAGGTCCCAGTATAGATACTTGGATTTGTTGGTGACAGGCACCTTAATTGAATGTTTACCCTCCATAGACTCCATATAACACTGTCAGCGTCAGCCTATCTAGGGTTCTGTACTCCCTACTCCCTAGACTGTAAAATAACAGTAACGGCAGAAAGTCAAAGTAAAAATCAATGTCAGCTTTTCTGTGTATTTGCATCAATAGCTATCATCATTTTTGGCATACCAAATGGGCATAGAACTCTACATATCAGGTCAATTTTGCATGCATAACTTGCACTTCATACCTGTGCAAGGAAGAACTTGCACACCCTTTTTATTTAAGTTTATTTTATATTCATGACTTTTTGTCCTTGACTACACTACCTAGTTTTGCCTGAGATTCAGAATTTCATAAGAAATTATATATTTTTCATGTTTTGTTACATTGTCTGATAAATGTTACGCTGCTATATATTGCATAGCTTTTCAGGAGTGTTTTACATATTCAACGTACATGTTGTCTTCTATATGAAACAAGATTGGGAATATTCTACGCTGCATTCCAGTACAGCTTAGTTTAGAGCACCGTAACTTTGCAAGTAGTTGTATCTTACGCTGCATTTTTGTGAAACAAGATTGTGGTGTATTATTCACTTTCTGCGCTGCATTATGCTACTTTTACGCTATAAGCGTAAGTTACGCCTTTTATGAAATGGGGCCCTGGTTAATCAAATTTTCACCACTCGCTCCCGTCTCCAAGGACGCTCACACTGCCAAGATCTTGTCAAAGGGGCCATACTTTGCATACTGGCTAGTTCATCTTGATAGCCATGTTCCGAATAATGAGGGCAGTAACCCATGATTGGAAATATTCATTCAAAGACGAAAATGCCTCCCTATAATAAAAAATAGGCAGACCTTTCCAGCCTTTTTTATCGTTTTTTTCGACGTATGTGCCGAGCCTCTTAGACTATATCCTGCCGGATCGCCAAAAACACCAGTCCATAGTCTGCAGCAACCTGTATTTCACATTAATCATGGTACACTGAGGGAGGCTTCCCCTGCCTCCTTTTCAGCTTTAAAGGGAGATACGCGAAAAAATTATTGTGGTTCCTTGCTATTTGAAAAATCCTGATTATGAAACTTTCAATTATTTTTGTATCTTTGGCAAAATTTTGGGAGGCCACTCACTTATTATCGAAATAGGTTAACAGTTCCGATAAAATGCTGAAATCTTCACCCATCATTTACTTTTCGAAAACCATTGAAAGCTGAAAAGTAATGTATTTTTTTGTAATAAAGATATCTGGCCTTCTGTATTTGCATTTGAATTAATTTTACAAAGCCTTTGAAAAATAAAAAATGAATTAGTTTGCCCTAGAAACGGAAAAAACATATTACTCAAATCTTCAGCCGTTTCGTACCTCAGGTCTCCAGTCGTTTTCTGCTTCAGCCCCAGGATGACAAAATTTTTGTGTCAGAAAGGTCACGTGACCCGCCTATGAGGTGGCTGTACGTTCTGATTGGTCAATTGTGATTTCTTAAAAGTCCTATGTTTTTGTTTTAATGTTATTTTTAGCTGTAGCTTTTTAAAATAACTTTGTTTTACAGTTTTAAACTTTCAAGTCACTGCTTAGGAAAAATGTGACCGGTTTTTTAGATAATTTGATAGCCTTTGCCGGGGGGACGTCATTTACATCGATAAGAGGTGTACCGGTAAAGTCGTCCAGAAATGTTGACTTTGAGAGCAATTTTAAGACATTTGCAGGCCGAATTCGCAAAAATGAGAATACCTAGTACTTATGAAACAACTTTTTGTGACATTTTGATCTAGCCAATAAATTTTTCTCGCGTATCTCCCTTTAAGGAGTAGATCACAGGTGTCCTGTTTGCAATGTATGTATAGTGTTCCTATAGTTTGTAACCTGTGTTGTTTCTAGAGGCTGGGGACCGGATACACTTTTATACAAATTGTTTTTCTTGTTAATGCAGCAGAGAATGCTATAAGATACCCAAGGTTGTATAGGGACCTTTTTCCTGTTGGTTCTTTCCAGTTTGATTTTAGATATTTCGTCAGTAATTGTGTTTAAAAGAAAGGTTGCAGCTTCATCAGCGTTAGCTATGCGGTGAATATCGAAAAACACAGAACTAAGTTTTGTTTAAGGGAGTCAATTTTTCTTAAATCAAATATGTTTTGGGTTTGCTTTTCTGCTTGTGATTCTGGTTGTTTTTGGTCTATATGAATGCATATTGGAAGGTGGTCACTAATGTCTGACATAATGATGTTGTTTATGGAAACAAGGGAGATATTATTACAGTAAAAATTATCTATTAGCGACTGAGACGTTGGAGTTATCCTAGTCGGAAGAGAAATGCATGGTACTAAGCTGGCTGCAAGGAGGGTATTGAAAAAATTGGCACTGTGTTTGCCTGTTTCTATTTGTAGGAGGTCAATGTTCAGGAAATTGTAAGCCAAGTAAGCAAAATTTATTTCCTGCATTAATTGACATAAGCATATTTTTGATTGCATGCCGGAAAACCCGGTACTCTATATATGATTTGTCTTGAAACTCAAAATTTCCGTAGAGAAAAGCTAAAAACTTCCTGAAATGTACCCTTAGTAGCAGGCCACAGTTGTCATGGCTCTTGGTGTGACGACATATGTTGACGTCATGGTGAGTTCAGCCAATCTAAGCCCTTGAAGCGTATTGAATGTGGTTGCCAGATTGAATGCGTATTGGAAGTGGTTGCCAGATCATGACATCATCCACAGGCAGATATTTATTGCTTTTCTAAGGGGAGCATTTTAAAAATCAAAATATTGAGCTTATTGTACATTTTTCAGAGAAATCATGGATGCTTCCATGATTTTCGGCTAAAAGTTCCCCTAATTACACTAAATTCCAGGATCCCACAAAGGTGCCACATTCCCTTGAAAGTGTTACAGCGAGGGTCAGTTTAATACAAGATACGTTTACTTAAATGTACGTTCAAGAGGGATTCCTCCACGCCCATGTGACGTCACACGGCCGTGAGGGAATTCCTTCACCATTGAGCCGTGTGTTAAACTGCTGCTAATGGCACTTCCCGCTTACGAATTTGTGAGAATACACGGTAATCAAGTTTATCCCAGATGGAATGAATAGGCATTTTATTTTCGATTGTGGGCCTCTTTTTGCAAAAATTGGGATATTTAATCATTTAAGTTTCCCATGTTATATGCTACGAGGTATGACGTCACATCCGGTGGTCTGCGATTGCTGTTGGAGGGGGCTGAGTTTAATATGCAGGTACAGAAGAGGGATTAAGTAGGGCAGAGTCAGCAGTCTAGTGAAAATAGATTGACAGGCCTGTAATAAATAAATAAATACAATAATTAGATTACCATGTGATAATTGTGTTTGCGGGCTGTAAAGCACAGTTAAATATTCAAAAAGTGAGTGAAATAAATTTTGCAAATGTTTTACCTTCCCACATTTTGAACTGGGGCCAAGATGAGTTTTCCTGAAGGCAATCTATGGTATGGATTTTGCAGTTAACAATAGCATTGTGTGGTCTGTATGATGTACGGTGACATGTAAAATCTGTATTGCGAAATACCTTGTTAATGACATTATTTATTTTTCAGCTCACCGGTAGCAGTTAGATTGGCACGCAACCAAGATGCCCTCGGTAAGTGTCCTAATGCGACGCCGAAATTCGCTCACATTGTTCGGTGATTGCTCATTTCATTTTCATTTTGCCATCCCTGGCTATTGATGGCAATGTTGAAAGCTGCCCTGCCTGAGCATCCTGTTGGGTACAAGACCACTCCGTGTGCCCTCTCACATCGGCTCTAACTCATGCAGTCACCACTACGTGCGGCCTGCTGTCGGCGCCTGTCTGTGGCAGCTCCTCCGCTTCTGTCCCAGTGTCTGACCGGCGCGTGTGCCCCAGGCGGTGCAGGTGATGTTGGAGCTGGGGCACCGGGCTCAGATCCGCGACTCGCCCACGGCCGAAGGCTACACACACGACTGGGCCGTCTTCGTGCGCGGGCCCGACAACAACCCCGTGGATGCGTTCATTGAGAAAGTTGTCTTCCAGCTGCACGAGAGCTTCCCCAAGCCCAAGCGCGGTGAGTTGCTGGTGTCTGTCAATAACTGCGGTACTGGTGATGAGATGGGCGTCTGGGGCTCGGTAGGGAAATGGCTGTTAGTACAGAGACTAGCTCTGAAGCTGCGCGGGCTGATCCACTCCCGTGGAGCAATGCACAAATATGTCCAGACTCTTTATGGATAAAAATTGCATTTGGTTCCCCTTGCGGTCTCCAGTATTTCTCGGGGGTTCCTGGTCCTCTCATGTGCTTTCTTGATCCGGAAGATAAGCGTTGCTTGCGAGTTGCCGGCTGCTCTGACCTTCCAGCAGCACTTACAGGAGCATGTCCTCAGAGGCACCCAGTTCCGTATTTATCCATGCCTACCATGCCAATGCCCAACCTTTATCCGCCTAGATAACACCCAGCTCTGACTACTTTGGTCTTAGCGTGCGTTTTTCATTTCTTGCTCTGGCCATTTGGAGCGACATTAAGTGTGCAGCTAACGGTGGCCGGTGCGATTATAGGGGTTTGTACTTTAAATCCCGGTTGAAGGCCTGTGCCCATGCACCAAACGTACAACGGAGCAGGTCTTTAGTCAGATTGGACGTCCTCGCAGAAAAGCTGGTGTATCCCAGATGGCCTACGATATAGTCATTTATCATAGCAGAATTCATTGGTGGTGGTCCCCGGGGAGGAAGGGAGAGGGGTTGGGGATCAGGACCCCTGAAATTTGGGTCTCCTATAGGATTTGTATAGGACTTGTATTGCCGTGCCATTGTTAACCCATTCAGGACACCCTGGATCGATAATATATCTCCAGCCTTGATAGAATTGGTACGTCAATCTGTCGTAGCATTGATATAGACAGTAGAAATAAAGCTTAGTGACGTCTAGCTGCTAACTTTGGCGAAACAGTCACCACACGCTTCTGATGGCAGGGAGGTAGAGATACGGTGTCTGCTCAATGGTGGCAAACACATAGACACATTAGGCTAAATAAGACGGACGCGTGAGGGGAGCGTTGACTCGGAGATCGCGGCCCTTATAACAGCCGCCAGTACCAAACCGTGCCGACTTTACCATTACCAGTCACTGCCGGGTTTACCGAAGGTCATGGGAGGCGCTCGGTCACGAACACGGGCGGGGTAGTGCATGTCATATGTTTGCTGTCGTGCATGGAGATGGTGACAATTTTATCAATTTTATAGTTATATAGCCTCTTTGAATGTGACGATTCTGCGTTTGTTCTACCTGGAATTGTTTCTGAAATACCGATATGTTTTCTTTCTGAACCCATTGATGAAATGATGCAAAAATACGGTGGCAAGACTGGCATCGGACAGTGATAAACAAAGAGTAAGAATGATGTTTTCGATCTAATTACGCCTTCAGAGCAGTTGTTGGAATGTGCTAGTATACATTCCTCAGCGTTATCCTGCCTGTATTTGAGCATCACTGGGAACACGGCGCCATATTCCCGGTAAACTGTAGTCACGGTGACGCGCACCAACTGCCGGCGGCCTTGCGACTTGGTCGTCAAGTGCTGTTCTTTTCAGGAGGAGCCCCACTGACACTGACTGTTCACGTCACTTGGAGTTGTCTGGGACCGGACCATGGACGATGCTGTTTTGATTGGTCCGAACTGTAGGTGCAGTAGGTGCAGTCCCCTGGCCCCCTCTTGAGAGCCCCTACCAATGCCGTTGCTCCTCTCGTCAACCGCCCTCATCTTGCCAGCCCCCTCCCCCGGCCCTGTCGCTGGTTTACTTAATGCGTTGTTCTTAAACCTCGCTTTAGAAATGGATATATCGTTGAGTTCAAAGGTGAATGGCTTAAGGCCATGTCAAGCTAAAAACGAAGAATGAAAGGCTACGGGATTGAGAAGAACCGAAGTTAAAGGAGAAAATAGGAGACGATGCTCAAACCCACGCAAAATTAAAATGGGCTTATTTAAAGCGAGTGTGACCCCTTGGTGCAATATATATCGCTCTTTCGCATAGGCTCCATCCAGGCAAGTGACTAATATCAAAGGCGTAAATGAAGTTGAAACCACAGGGACCTTGGGATATGCAAATTCAACTTTAAGGGTGCCAAAAGTATTTGGCTCCGGGTGTCGGGCTCAACGTACAAACTTAAATGTGTTCAGTGTTCAGGCCATTTGCACGAACTATCGTAGCACGTGAATGCAATATACTTGTGGCTGTCAATTTCTAAATTAAATGCAACTATGACGCATTTTACAGGGGTTTAGCGCGATACTGGTCGCCAGAGTGGTCGGAAGGAGTGCTGTGTAGTCTGAGAAATTACTGTATTCACATCATGCCCTGCAACCAATGGTTATCAGATACCCCTGGTCTCAATCAATCTCATTCGCTCGTTTGCTCATTCTCCAATTACACTATTTTCCCTGTCTGCCCTCCGCCACCTCTGCTTTCACTTTCTTTCACTTCCTTTTACGGTTTCTGCTGCGTTGCTGTCCTGCGTCGCCTCCCTGTATATACCTGCTCTCCCTCGTTAGGCACCCCTGCCACCGACCATTGGCACGGGTTCGCATCTGCGTCTGCTTTGTGTTGCAGTGAAGCACGAGCCGCCGTACGAAGTGCGTGAGTCGGGGTACGCCGGCTTCCTACTGCCCATCACCGTCCATTTCCGCAACAAGGAGAGCTGCACCTTCAGCCACGACCTGGTGCTGCAGAACGACCAGCCCACCACCATTGTGCGCAAGGAGAAGCTGACGTTCCAGAACAGCTCGGAGGAGTTCCGCCGGATGCTGACCCGGGGCGGCGGGGTGAGTACAGCCATGTGGCGTGTGACGCCAGGCGGCGGCGTCTCCAGCTCGCCAGCTCCGCTGCAGCTGAGTCTGTACATGGAGCTGGGCAGTCTGGCTCACTGCTGGTGACGTATCGCTCACCCTGTTTTTATTCAGCTCAGAGCTTGTGTGTTTGGCAAGTGGCTTTCGATGCCATATAAAACAGTCTGTCGTGAAAGGATAGTTGGGAGATTATTTGCTAAATGTAAAACGAGGCGCTATCTGACCAGATGTAAACCCTTGAGCTACCCAGGCGGGGCGATGGGATGGGGCTGGCTATGCTTTGCTGCTGGGTTTCCCCACAACTGATTTTCCAACAAAGTATAATCTGGCGCAACGTTACGGTCATCAGAGTGAAATCACCGCCTCATATAGTGCTGAATGGTAAGTCGATGGAGGGGATGGGGGTATTTTTGGTAAAGCAAAATACACTATTCCTACGCTGGGACAGTCTGAAAAGCAATGTCAGAGGAGAGCGGCCGAAATAGTTTTTTTGCGAATCTTTTTCCAAATACTAGGGTTTTTATCTGGAATCGAATGCTGTTGACCTGACACATTTGAGGCGGGTTGAATCGCGACAGAGTGGAAAATAGCTTGCCAACAATGAGCCGGTAACACCCTGCTGGTGCCTACCGATTCAATTGCATTAGACTGGAAGTGAACAATCATGTGGGTTGTCGGAAATTTGGTTTCTCGCGATATGGACAAAAGCGATATTTATAGCCATATTACCGAAACGGTTTGCACAAGTCGATTAAAAAGCGTTACCAAGTACCTCTCGGCACCGGAACGTGCCCCGTCGCACTTCCCGGCGTTGCAGTTTCCCGCAGTCGCGCTGACAGACGCTATCAGCTATCCCCACATGGCGACAGGTGACCCGGCGAGGATGACCGCATGCGGCGGTCCATCGTAATTGGGATTTCTTCTAACGAATGCTAGTGGAAAAAACATTATAAAGTACAAAATACCCGTATGAATGCTGAGGAAAAATGTATTTTTTCATATAGAAAGATGTACCCATGGCTCACAGATAAATAAATACATGCGGTCCCTATACAAATCCGAATGTGCTTGAAAGGTGAAATTCTAAAATCCGTGTTCATTAGGTCCAAGCAGTGTCCTCCTATTTTGCTAATTTATGTTTCAAGGGTGCTTTCGGTTTGTAATTTTTAATTAGTTTTCGTGTTGGTTTTCCCAAGATCCCGTCGCCCACCTCGTATTGCCTTTGATTAATCGTTGATTGGTTTGTCTTCCTGTTTCCAGAAAGTCACCTGAAACTTTGAAATATATTCTTGTCTGGAACCCCAGACGATATTACCATTAAAACGAGCCTAGGTAGACAAAACACTTAATGCTAGTGCTGATATCATGGGGAAGCCTTTTCAAAGTTTGAATCTGCTACCCAAAATCGTTGTTAAAAGTTTGCATTATCGCTTTCCGAAATTGCACCAGCACTTTGGCATCTTACCACAGGGTTCCAAATCCCGGGGTGCTGGGTGAACAGTGACACACAGGCAAGCTGGATTTTCCACTTCTGTGTTATTTAGACTAAATTTTCCACTCACTTTTCAAATGGAGGTTTCTTAGCGCAATTCAATGATAATTGTGTATATGATCGGATCAAAAGTTCGGTACTAACTAAGGAAATTTTGATGGTGTTCTTCCTAAGCCTTAATTCATGGCTTAAATAAGGGATTTAATTGGCTCTCACAACATTGTAACTTTTGAGTTTTCCACTTGCCAATTGTGTTTTCCAATTTGAATTTTACACTCAGCGCCGTCGCACAAAACCAGTTTTGGGACGCTGTCTTGTCATGGTGCTTTTTCACAGTATCGTGGGAACAATGAGGAGCGAATTCTGAACAGCAGTGCCTATTTAGTCGTCATTTACTGGAAGGAAAAGGGGCTGGTGTATGGTGTCCTGGTTTTTCACACCTTTACTGAAGCAGTGTGACAAGGTTTGTGAAGCTGGTCTCAGCGTGCCATCCGACAGGGCTGTCGGTTTTCTCGATCTCTCGCAACCATTAGTAAGCTCTTGTCTGAGCAGCGGTGCCAGAATCAGACCCGGGACTGAGTGGGGGCTCTGGGTCTCCCCTTCTGAGCGCGAACTGTGAGCGGCGCACGGACGTGCCTCTGCCATACGGCTGGAGCTTTCGGCAGTACTCTTCAGCTCTGCCATATCTGAACTTAAATACAGTGTAGCAGATATAGTAGTTTCCGGCGTGGGGTATATGGCGCACTGAACACACTGGGCCCGAACACCTGTTTGTGTAAGCAGGTACCAGGAATTTGGGATGAATCCACCGTAGGCCTGCAACATTTTCAGAATTTTACCCAGCCGGAGGTTTCGAATGCTGACTTAAGACCCCAGAATCTTCTTAAGTGCCAAATCTATGTAAAAGTTAGCCAGAAAATGATTGTTGTCCCTTGTAAGAGGTGCTACGCTGGCCGCGAGTCCTTGTGAAGCAGAAAAAACTCTTTGAGTCCGGCCGGTACCCACCCCAGATCAGCTTTATTGGGCCAGGCAATAAGTGAATAGAACCTTATTTCAGGTATTCAGCTGAATAAGTGACCTTATTCAGGACAAGCGTCTAAACAATGCCGTGCCAGCAATGGACAAGAAAGCTGTATTTCCAGAGCTGGTATGAGCATTTGTTAGAAATCCGCCGGTAGCGGGTGATGTGGACTGAGGCGGGTGTACCCTGCCATCTAGGAGCGGGAGCCAGCACTAGCGCCTGCTCCGTCGTCCGCCGCGGTCTGGGGCTGTGGACCAAGGTCGGTAAGCTCCGCCGGCGATGGTCGACCTCACCTTTCTCCGGCTGCCCTGCTCTGGAGTCTAATTACCCGACTGGCCCGATTACCGTGCCCGCTGAACATAGGAGCTAGGTGCATAGGGCGCTGCAGGATAGTATGGTCGGCACCAAATGTTTCGTGTTTAAGATGCAGCTGGAACGAATCGAGTCATTCCGTTCTGGCACCGTTGGACTTCAGAAGTTTTTTTTTGCTTTTGACTAATGAGAGAATGCTGAATGAATTAATCTCGCCCTTTCCCTCGGAAGATTTTCTGTCCTGCAGAATCCCAACTGAAGCTACGCTGGGGGACTAGCCCTCAGCTGCGACCATGAAAAACGCTTCTCCCCTGACAGTACAGTGGTCCAAGCATTTATAATCGTAGTCCTCAAACGTGCAGCACTAGGAAAATGAGGTCACCCTACTCTTCGGTAATAAGTATGCCTGCTCTGATAGAATTCCATGGAAGAGCTTAAACTTTTCAAAACTGGTAAGTAAAGTGAAAACACTTTGGGGACCAAACAATGTAGGAGCAGGCTTGTCTAATCCCTGCTTTTCGCTCAGTGAGAATTCGAGGATTTTCATCGTTTTCGCCCCGTTCTCCCTTATATGCAGTGTGTGACTTCTTTTGGCAGCAGCTTTTTTTGGAACAACGTTTCGCTTACTCCCTTAGTGTTTCAATTCAACTGCAACCTTAGTGAAGTTTCAATTCAAATGCGGAAAAAGTTAATTCTACTCAACCAAACGACACACAAAATCCATTGGAGCTCTGGCTCATATTTATTCACGAGCAGGTACAAGTCTTCTTAAACAGGCCATATTTCCTCTGCATCGCTGTCGCCGCCGGTCCTCTCAGCCGGGTCCTGCAGCCCGCGTTACCCGGCCGGCTCTGCACCACGCTTTCTTTGTGTGGAGGTTGCGTTCTTACGCAACCGAGCGCGACCTGCATAACAATCACCACTAAGCGAGGAGGTGCGCGCCGGCTCGCCGCTCGGGATTGGCTTCTTTCTTTGTAACGAGCCCTGATTGGGCGTGGACTGGTCGGACGACCTCATTAGGCGGCAGCCGCTTGTTTTCTAGGTGCCAATGGCGCTGCAACGGGCGTAAAAAGTGGACTGGCTTGTATTGGACTTTCACTCTCGGCGGCGGGGTCGCCGACTGGCGCAACTGGAGCGGCGCCGCGTCATTAACTGAACTCCTCGGCCTGCCGGCGGGTGCCACTCTGCCGCTACCCTCTCACCTCCCGCTTCTGAGGCTTTGCCGAGTGAAGTGATTGCTCATAGTGCGTGTGGCATCTGGCAACGGATGCCTATAGCTATGAAAGTAGTCCTTTCCGTTTTTATTACCTTCGTGTCGCTGCGTTGGACGAATCATTCTATGCAGAGACAATTATCTTCGTAACTTTCATTTATTGAAGAATATTAAGCATATGCATCATATTTTTGCAACAAGCCTCGTCGACTCGTGAAAAACAGCTGTATCCATCACACTGGAAACTAAAAACCATTCAGCGTGTTCTTCAATGTTGCCCCAGTGCTCAGTTGTTGTTGATCCAGCCCCAGCGCAAGGCGCACCGTCTCGCGCGGTGCCGACGATTTACTGCCCGTACCGTCCCAGTCTGGGGCGGGCACCTTTGGAGTATGAAATGAGGGACTGCCACATTTGTCTTGGTTACGGATGTTTCTGCCTTTTTAGTGTCGTGGGTCGTGCTGTGGAAACAAAGTCAGCGCTACAGCATCATAGGCGGATCCAGGATTGCCGATCGGGTGGAAGGAGGGGCACACGATGGGGAGCGCCAGTCGGACCAGGGGATTCCTCTCTTTTGGACGGCAACACCTAAAAGTGGGCGCCAAATCCTATTGTGGGAGCACCGATACTCACATCCAGGGGGAAGTAAAATTTTAGGAGGGGGTGCCGAGGTTTCATCGGGGGAGGGAGCGGCAAGTGCCCTTCTTTCCACCTGGATCCGCCTATGTACAGCGTGACTGCATTTACGTTTTTCTCTCTACCCCTTCAATTGACTCTAACGGTATATCGTTGATTGAATGCGGTTTAATAGCATGCTGATACCGTGGACTTTTTCTCACGTGTTGCGGTGAGCCTGCGCTGCAGTGCACATGTGCTGTTTTATCAGATTCGTCTTCGTCGTATCATTCCCAGCGCAGAGCCATTTTATGCCAATAATGTGGAATCATGACCAGGCACAAAATTTTGTTTGCACACAGAACGTATCTTTTAAAATGAATCTGCTTATGTTGGTGGATTTATGTGACTGGTGGATGATTTGTGGATTGACGCCGTCCTGTTAGCTCAGTTGGTTGAGATTTGGCTCCGACCCGCCGCTCAGAAACCCTCCAGTGTGAGTGCGTGGTTGGAGGGCTGGGATCGATTTCCCTGGGACGCTCAGGCGGTCGATATTTATCCGGCCGGGGTCGGCAGGCGATTGGCCGGCGAGCGCGCGGCCTGAGCGGGCGGCCGCCCCTGTGCTTCGTGGGACGGTAAACGCGGGCTTCCAAATGTATTGTCGTTGCGGGAACCGCTGGTTTCATAGTGTGGCCCGGCTCTGTGCGATAAGTGCCTTTAGAGATTTACTTAGACTTCGATTCATCAAGGCGAATTTGCCAGAATTTTGACGAAATTTACAGATGCAATTTTCAATACTCTATGTATTCCCAATATGATAGAAAACCAAATACCGGGGCATGTTTGCCTACTGCTTTAAGATTTTGCTCTAAATTTGCAACTGCCGCTCTCAATTCGACAGTTTTCATGAATACATTTTACCTTTCACTCAGCCTCAACAATTTGGTTATGGTGTCGGTGCATCTTGCAAAGAAATGGAAAGCGAGCTGTGATCTTGTCAGAAATTCACCAATGGGAGCCATAGTGTGCGCCGCCCAGTTTAGTGGCGAAGATCCCTGTACCATAGGTATGCAGGGGCGTAGCCAAGGGGAAGGGGCGGCAGGGACAGCCGCCCCCCTCCCCCCTGAGAGCCCGAAGGGCCCCTGAGGATACGGGCCGCGCGAAGCGCGTTTCGCCCGCACTATGCTCTGTGACCAAATTTGAAATTTCATACCAGACAGGGCCCTCTTAAGCCCTCTTCAGCACTCTATTCTGTAACAAGCAGGGCCCTTTTTTCCCCATCAGGGCCCTCTTGGCACTGTCTCAGTGACCCTTTTCGGGGCGCCGCCCCTCTCCCCTGAGCGAAATCCTGGCTACGCCACTGTAGGTATGTGTACGGGAAAGGTCGACTAAAAAGGCAGTCGTGACCCAGTCCCCCTCCCTCGCCCGCCCCGAGTACGTCACTGAAAGTGGGTGTCGATAATGTTTCCGCTTCATTAGAATAACAGGGAAACGCAACAATGGACGCATCCCTTGTGCGAGCTGCAGTGTTCGACTCGCTTCTTGTACGTACCAGACCACCATGTCTTCTTATTCGCTGTGAATATAGGTGGTGGAAGAAAACGGCCACCAAAAATAGTTTCGCCGTTAGTACACCTGGAGGATGGACATACTTTTTCTCGTGGTAGTAGCCGTTTTATCTTTTTGTATCATTTTCGTTATTTTATTCATGAACGGTGTGAAAAATTATCATATTTTGTGAAATTATTTAATGCAATTCGGCCTAGAACTTTTAAGAAATCGAAACAATGGTTCCGGAACCCGTCTGTCATTTTCTTAAGGACAAAAATGGGTAAGACATTGGCGTTGTGTATTCCTTTCAGAATTTTGAGCTTCTTGTTAAAATTATTTCAACATCTCAAGTATTGATGATATTTCTTTGTTTTTGTCTCACGTTTTGGAATAATTTTTAACTTAAAATGTCATAAGGTAGACTAGAAAGTCACACAACAGTCAAGAACTTCATATGCCAGATGCACGCTTCGCTTTAGACCCAACAGTTTCCAAACTCACCAATATTACGTTAATTTTGACGGAGGCTACACTTCATTTTACCGAAGTTTGAAGATGTCGGTATGCATTTAGTAACGTAAGGAATCAGAAAATTCGAGGGGAAACGGGATTTCGTTCCAATTTTCATTGTTTTGTTGTCCAACGTCTCGTTGGATGTTTTTCTCATCGTGCTGTTTTGCTTGTTTTTCGTGTTCTGCCAGTTCCAACTAGAGAAATAGACCTGTTACGATGTTGAGTTTAACCTCATATTACATTGGAACCTGAACAGATCGCACGAACAAAGCTTAAGACAGCCGCGCACGGTGATGGAGCGGGCCTAAAAACGGGACGAAAATGCCAAAAATGACTTTCTAGAATTAATATCAAATGTATGCGATGCGTTTGAGAATTGTTTGGAACCAGTAAAACCATCATTATTTTCTTCCTCTAGCGTACCACATTGGTTTCACAGGAGCTGACACTTGAAACTTATTCTGCCTCGCTAAATACGGGTATCTGGCCAGAAATAGTAGCATGAACTAAAACGTTAATAACAGGTGCTCACACCTCGCCATCCATAAAAACCTACACTACCGTAAAACTCGGGATGTTTGCGACATTCTGGTTACAAAAAGACGGTTCTAGCTGCTCCGAAGAATGCAGTGAGCTTATTTTGATAAACATATGTTTCGGAACTAGAATGTATAACATACATCATATTTCCTTAGGCTGGCAAAAAGGCATAGGCAGGATCAGCTAGAAAATCACACCATGTAGTCTGGGAAGTGTCTTCTTTACATTGGCGGAATCATTAGGTCGACAACCGACGGCCCAAAAAAGTTATGCCAGTTTTAGTGAGCGCATGTTCTACCCGTAGTCGGCGGACGGCTGTGGCAATGGCGCGCGCGGAATCCACCAATTGACGCGAATTATTTCATTTCTCCAATCAAATGACACATTTAAATGGGGGAAGGGGGTAAAAAATCACAAAATATGCGTAGCGTTGTTGATGGACGGCCCCAGGAGGCAATACAGTTGAGAAGCAGGAGGGTAAATTGAGGCAACGAAAGCATATTGTTCAATATTTATTAGGGCACAGCGAGATCAGGTCGTGAATAAGAAAATTTATATTTTAAATTCGGCTGACTTTCTTGCCGTTTTTTTAATGTTATTTTAAACCGATTTTTCGTTAATCTGTGGCCTCCACCCCCTGTTAAAACTCACTGTCGCATACATACAGCCGGTCCCACAGTGATTGGTAGGTATTGGTGTCAGTTCGTTTAAGAAATATATTAAAAACGATTACTTTTCTCAAGGATCAAGGGGTGCCCTAGTGCCTTCGTTATGAACCTGACCTCAAAATGGATGTCCGCTCTAGATTTTCCTTTACAAGAGCTTTCGAATGGTGTATAGAAACTCGATCTAACTCCTCCAGAAGCCGAGTTACTCCTGGCTTTTGCCAACCTTGTTTTGAGAACCAACATTGTCTTACATAGGTTTAGAAATGACATCATAACTCGGTGACCTGACCTGACCTTGGATTGAAATTTCGTCAAGATGTATCAAATTGATTCTGGTTCGCACTTGCCATGTGGCATTGCGCTAAACCGAGTCGTTTTTCTCCCATCGCGAAAAATTAAGCAGGGGGGTAGAGTCGACCCCCTGGCAAAAGGAGGTTTAAGAGGAAAAACAATATTTGGTGTGCTTGTTTGAGCCGCCTGATGAGGAGCTTGAAATTGAACCCCAAAACATTGTTCTATCATTATTATTTATTGAGCTACGAATTTCGTCCCGTTTTTCAGGCCTCCTGCATCACTGTGCCGCGGTAGCTTCCGACGTTTTGTTGCGGCTCACCGATTCGGTCACGCAATGCACGGCTTATTTCGTCGATTACCGTGTCCTTCGCGGTCCAGACACAATTTTGTTAACATGTCAAGCTGAAAACTGAAGGTTTCGTTAACGCAGTGCCAGCGTGAACACACGGACTGGTATGCTATTATATAAAACACTTGCAGACGGCCAGGAAGGGGACACGACTGTGTGGAGGTGCTTGCTGTGCCGGCCTTCAGTGCTGTCCCAGTTTTGTCCATCATGTGCCCGTTCCCTAACGGGTTCGGCGTGGGTCGGGTTCCTCGGCTCGTTGCCTGAGGGCTCGTGTTCGCGCCGTTTGCAGGGCGGGAAGCCCGTCGTGCCGACCGCGGCGCGGGGTCCAGTGTCCTCGGTCGGGTCGGGTAACGTCAACAGCCCGAGTGGATGCACCTACCGTGTCGGGTCGGCAGTGGGTTGGCGTGTTGTTCTTTTCCTTCTTTTTTATGAAGCCTTTTCATCTGACTTCGTCACTGCTTCCCTGATCGCGCTTGATATGGGACAATGAGTAAAAAGCTGTTTGACACCATGCGGGTACCACAAGCCACAGCGGTGGCAGACGGATGGCGTTCTGGTTTTGACCCGTCGGAAATTGCTCTGGGGATTGCCTGGACCGGATGGGATCCGTAGTGAACGCCATCATCTCATTGGACCTTCGATCGACCCAGGGTCGTCCTCCAATGCATACTTCTGAGCTGGTCTGTCCATGAGATTGCAAGACGTGCAGTGCCGATTTTTAAAAATTGTTCAATTTGGAAACTGGATTGGTCGAAAGCTGTTGTTGGCTGCAATTTATAACCTGGACTGCTCAGTCGGAAACTAGCAATGAGGCCGTCTGGCCAGTAAGGCTCGACCACTCTTGCGTTGTGCCGAGCCATGTGTGAATCAGAGGCACCGAAGATGCCGCCGCAGTGCCTCCCTAACCCCCTGCAGCCGTATGCAACCGATTCCTACCACAAAGTTTTCCACGCGTCTGCTCACCTGCTAAGCCTTTGGTAGCAGCAATGGAGTGAACTCTCAGGCAATAAGTTGCTGGGCAGTAAGCCTGAGAGCGGCCAGCCTCGTTAGGCCGCCACCGCCGGTGGAAGTGTGGTTACTCCAAATGCGGACTGGCCACAGGCTGGCCACTCACCGGCATCTGCCGTACAGGGGACCTTGGACCATAGTGTCGGCGATGCGCAGCGCCCCTGCCAGGTCGGCACGCTCTGATGCGGTGTCCTGCATACTCCAGGCAGCCCCTGGTCGTGAACCGCCATGTTATGGCGTCACCCAGGCGCCAAAAATCCCTTTACTTGCTTCAACTTTGAAAACGTTACCAAATTTGGAAAGGTTTTGCTAGTCCCCGAAGCAAAATAGATACCTGTTGGACCTAGATCTGCAATCTTTGTTTTTTCGTCTTTGCAAATGACCCTTAACTTGTCGAGTTTAGAATAATTCAACATTTTATAGCCTTAGAAAAAGGCCCTAAAAGCAGAGAAGGGATTTCCTTCATATGCATGGAGGTGTTTTTGGACATTTGCAGTGGATAACTCCGCCCACTTCATGTCGCTGCTCCCATATTGGATGAAGATTGCAGTTGCTGACACATCAAGGATAGCGCAGTGTTGGGGTGTCGATTTACTTTTAGTAAATAATGACATATTAAAGGGAATGTGGCACCTTCACAACGTGATTTTAACTGAGATACCCAAGTTGTAAAGCAGGTCGGAAAACCCGGTACTCCATATTTCATTTGTGTTGAAACTCGATATTTCCGTAGAAAAAAGCTAAAAACCTACCTGACACCAGCCCCCCTCAGCCCCCCCGTCGCCGGCGGCCATTGTTGTGAGCTACTGGTGTGACGACATATGCTGACGTCACGATGAGCATCAGCCAATCGAAGTCCTTGAAGCGTTTCAAGTATGGTAGTGGTTGCCAGATCGTGACATCATCCACAGTCTGATATTTATTTCTTTTTCTAGAGGAGTATTTTTAAAACCAAATATTGAGCTTATTGTACATTTTTCAAAGAAATCATGAGTGGTTTCATTATTTTTTACTAAAAGTACGCCTAATTACACTAAATTCCAGGATTCAACCAAGGTGCCACATTCCCTTTAATAAAAGTTATGTTAGGACTTAGGTGTAGGTTGAATTGAAGCAAAATAAACTCAAGTTTCATATGTTTTATTATCATGCAAAATAAGTGGTGTAAATATATTTTATCATTTTTTCTATATTTTGAAAACCTAAACATTACATAGCTACGGCGAAGCTTTCTCGTGAACGTACCATGTGTTAAAGGTATCATGTATTCGAGGTGCAACTCCATATTTTGGCGAGTGCCCACCGGAGCCCCCACTCCCAGAATGGCCTGACCATGACTTGAGCAGGATCAAACAGTTGTTGGAGTGCCTCAGATACGCTGATTTGGCGATCATATTGGATCTATAGCCCTGTTCCAGCTGTCAGCACAGTTTTGTCAGCACCAATCAGCGGGCCGCGTTGCGCCTACGTCACAGGACTGTAGCCTCTCCCCGGGAACTAGTTCTAGAGATTTTACGGGCTGACGGCCTGCTGTTTGTGCTGATGAAAACCAGTAAGTGCACGAAGTGGCATTCTAATATTTTCTAATGATGTAAAGTTTTAAGTTCCCTTTGCTTTTCACGAGCAAGAGGCGTTTATGGCGCTGATATTACTTTTCTGGAGGAGAGGTTAGAGGTCCTGCTGACAAAACTGTGCTGACAGCTGGAACAGGGCTTATGTTGAACCTGAAATGTGGGCGATGCGCTTTCTAGAAGATTTTTTACAGGCGGGGCGCTTCAGGGTGTTCTAATCATGTCGCTCCGGGTAGAGTTTCCCCGAAGGCTTTAGGAGACAAGCAATTAAACGGACACTGTAAGACTAACCAAATAGTCAATAAAATGAGGCTCAGTCGCAACGGCACATTTGGCTCGGTGTGGTCCAGGTGAGTGCGATTTAATCTAATTTGACTGATTTGTTTCGACCACAATGTCAGTGGGAGGTGAAGAATTTATCGATATCACAAGGACCCTCCGCGGAAAGTCAAGGCCCACTGGTCGGTCCAGTTTTGCAGGCGTGTCCTTAGCCTTCATTACTAGCTAGGCCGCTCTCCAGCCTTGCTACCTTCTTTGCTACCGATCATTGCTGGGCTGCTATCGCCTTGATGCCGGCATTTTATCACCAGCTTTTGGCAGCGATTCCTTTGCAGTGAAGTCACGTGGTGTGTTGTAAGGATCTTGGTGTGATTAAATCTTCAAGCGACGGAAATCCTCCAGTGGTGCTATAGCCCAGGAATGCTGTTCAATGCGCATATTCGAACAAACTATTGAAGGCATCTGCTTTGAGTCCATCACGATTATGTTAAGCTCGTAGCTGCGAGCTCTAAGCAGAAACCGCGAGTCCGACGTGTCCGGGTAAGTGCTTCGGTTTAAAAATTTCCCTCTTGACTCATTTCAACGTAGCCAGATCTCGTGTATTAGATAAGACAGCCAACATATCTCCGCATTTGCTTTTTTCTATTTCTTTTTGTGAAAGTTAAAACGTCGCTATTTTATTCTGGTCGAGTGATTTCGCTTTAACGCTTAGTTAAGGCACCAGGCGTTTTTATTCTCCCTCCCGCCATCGCCCCTAATTTTAACCTAGCTTGTCGTACCTGGCTTAGGTTCCATTTTGGCCTGCATGAACCGTCACGCTACAGCCAGTCATATTTATTGTATGTAAAACTAATACCGCACAGCTATTTGGAATTTTGATTGGTTGGTGGGTTTCGCTCAATGTGGGGTATCCTTCTCAGGGTGTTTACGGTATTCCAACGGTGACCTTTTCTACTTTGTGAGAGTGCAGTACAGTATGGTGCACCCAACTCCTCTGTTACTGCACTACTGTGGGTGTACGTTTGTCGATAGATGTACGGCGCCTTGAATTGAATGCAATGCGCATCTTATGGGATCCAACGAGCCACCCCACAAATCAAAGCCTTGAACCGTGGTGCAATGTGCTGTGGGTATATTGCTTTTCTAACCCTAACCTGTTGCAAACAAAAGAAACGGAAAACAGGACTTGTTTTTGGATTAACAGGTGTTCCTGGAGTTGTAACCACGAGGCATTGGCAGCAGATTTGTAGGGCTTGTTAGATATGTGCGCATGCAGAAGCACTTGGGTCCTTGGCTTTGGTTCGGGGGAAGGATTCGAAAATTGTATCGTGCCCATGTGAGCCTGATTACTCTTTTCTTTATGATCATATTAAATCCGGTCTGTTTTGCCCGCATTTGAAGGGATGATCAAGAACCTCAAGGTAGAATGCACTCCTCCGATGGTTTTTCTTATCGTTAAATGAACATATTGAATTGAAAACACATTCCGGCCCGGATTTGGCTCCTGCAGAGTCTGTAGTCTGTAGTGTGCACGGTAGAAGGCGGGATCACCAGTCCCGGCGCTCTGTCTGTTTCTGCGGCTGATCTGGGCACAGACTGTGCCGGGGCCGACTCGGCAGCGATGACGCTCTGTGCGTCTTTCTGTGGCTGATCTGGGCACAGACTGTGCCGGGGCCGACTCGCCAGCAATGACGCTCTGTGCGTCTGTTTCTGTGGCTGATTTGGGCACAGACTGTGCCGGGGCCGACTCGCCAGCGATGACGCTCTTGCGTCTCTTTCTGTGGCTGATCTGGGCACGGACTGTGCCGGGGTCGACTCGCCAGCGATGACGCTCTGTGCGTCTGTTTCTGTGGCTGATCTGGGCACAGACTGTGCCGGGGCCGACTCGCCTGCGGGGGGTGTATTTGTGAGGATGCCGATGGTGGAGGCTGTGCAATGTGCGTGTTTGATTGTGCGTCTGATCAGGTGAGGTAGGCAGCTGTTGATCAAGGAAAGCCAGGACGCCGCCGACCTTATCGGAGGTAGATAGGGGCTGCCGATCAAGGGAGCGACACGCCGTGCGGGTAACGGGAGAACACAGACATTATCAGGCCCAGCATCAAGAGAACAACACGCTCGGATGGATTCCGAGCCGACCTCTCCGTCGTGTCGGGACTGGATGGTGGGGTGCCGATCTAGGACCCCATCGGTCCGAGGACGCCACTGCCTGGACGGGGAAGGCCCATTACGAGACCCTTATAGGGATTTGTCGTTTGAAGGTGAAGGACCGTTGGGCACTTCTCCGCCTGCTGAGGGCAAAGAACCTAATGCTGCCAAGTGGTTCTTTTTTAGTTCAGTTGAATGGGACCCGTGCTGGAAATTTCTTTCCTTGATCTGCTGCACCCCCTCTCCCCTGGCGAAAGACAACTTCTGAAAATGTTAACGGGGGTTTCCGCCCCGGAAGAAATATGCTTACTCATCATCAGATTTAATATGGTGTGAGGTTGGTACAGGTTGAGAGATGGGAAACATTGCATATCTCGGATTTTGTTTTGCATTGATAAGATACGCTCCACGCCGTTTGGTAACGAACTCCTATTTAAAGAAGCCTCGCTCTTGTTCTTTCCAATATTTGAAGAACACCGAGGGCAGGGGACGGGCTGAAATCTGAATGCAGTGCGATACGGAAACGTTTCGGTGTTAGTATAGCGCTAGCGTAAATCGGCACCAGCCGCAGTCGTTCTGGGGTGAGGAGCTGTGGAAGTTGCGGTTGGCGGAGGGGAGCGTGGACTCGGTGGCAGCACTGCCACGCAATACACGGTCCACTGGGAGACAACACTGGGGGTAGCGCGGGAGCCGGCATTGTATGGTGGAGCGCGGCTGGCCGCCACGCCTGTCTGGTGCCCCGGCTGCCGGCCATTGTCTGTCCCAACGTCTGTCGGCGCCGCCTCCATCCCGAACCACCATCTGACGTCACGGAACCGAGCTCAGGATTGTGCTCAGCTTCTCGCTTCCATTCTCCAATGCCTCTGAAAGCCCACTTTTCTGGTTGAGGCTATGGCTGTGGCACCTCGGTCAGCCCACCTAGACTGAAACATTACGGACTTTTGACGGGCTGCGGTGCGGTGACCTATGCTGCTGTCGTCGCTCCAGCGGGACAGCTTCGGCACCGACTTGGTCTGCTTCAGAAATTAATGAAGCCTCACTTTGAAACGAATGGAGTCGGTGTGCCTAGAAAAGGCGTAGACTAGATGATATGTGACACTATTATTCTCTATCTTTGTGCTTTGTCTCCCTCGTAAGACCGAGACGAGTAGCAGAAGATGACGCGTTCGGCAGCGCCCCCGGCCGATGCGTTGCTGGCTCTACCATGAAGGCTTCTGTCATGAATCTACCTATGCTAACGGTCAGTACCGGCGGTGTAGATAGGTATGTAGGTACATACGTATTGCACGCAGTTGGTGCTGGCTTAATCGGTTAGCGTCAACCTTTCGTTTTCCTCCTGCGACCGACGCGTCTCCCTTTTCTGGTCATCACTGTCGCCATCAGCTTGCTTCCTTCACTCGTAACAACCGGAGGCTGTGCGAGCTGCGAACGGCCCCGCGAAATTCTGCATCGGCATCCGCCGGTTACCGACAGAGCTCCGCCGGTCTGCACGGACCAGAACGAACGCATCGGCTCCCACCATAGACTCTAGAAATGCGTGTTTGGGCGATTATGATAGCCATTTGAGGATAGGCAATATTCAAAAGAATTTGCTGCACGCTTTACACAGTGAGCTTATCAGTTAAATGCCGCGCAACCGTGTTGAGACTGCTTTCCTTGCTGTTTGCCAGTACCGGCGACACTATGACGCCAATGCTGCCTCCGTTAAATCTCAGTAACGGATTAAATTTCCACAGGTCCAGCTGTAAGTGAGATTACCTATTTTTGGCGTGCCCTCGCTCAGCGTTGCCCTCTCAATGTGACGGTGTGCCGCTTTTTAAGGCTAACTTATTCTCTAGTTTGTTTCGGAGAAAAGAGCCGAATTACACACTATTATTGGTGCTTAGTTTGCACTCTGGTCTGTGATATTTGCGGGGATAATTAGCTCTGAATTGTGCCAGCTGTAATGGATTATGTGGTCTTTGGGTAGATAATGCCCAGTAAATGTGATTGAGTGTTTTGCGATGTACCTTAATTATATTTTTACACGTTCTTCCTAACTTTGCCCTTTCTCCGGTGACATTTGATTGGCACTCGGCCAAGTGGTGCCATTTGCGAACAGCCCTGGGCGGGCAGCAGAACAAAGACATTACATTACGGCCATTGTGTCCATTGTAAGAGTATGGACTAGCGCTCGCTGTGGGCCAGTCAGCTATTACCTGCTCCGTCTGACAGACCTGGCCTGATGTATTGCGGTGACTGGGCGTCAGGGAGGGATCCCGCCCCCTGGACCGTGTGGTGCGGGCGTTGTCAGTGACCTGACAGGGGGCGGGGTGACACGCCCTCGCCCCCCGTCCCGCTCCCGCCCACCCAGTGTGCCTGTTTCTGTGCTAGGCCGGCGCTTGTTTTGTCATCCCTAGTGTCGGTTATAGGGATGGTGCAGTGCATTGGGCTGGATGATCTTGGTTCAGGCTCGGCCGCCTGTTTGCAACAGCGGCGTATTCAACCTAAGTGGTAGTTGGTAATGACCAGAGATGGGTTGTGGTGGGTTGTACAGCTGTACATGTCCGGAACGTTGTAAATGAGCTGGGGAATGCATTATAGGGGTTGGGAGGCCGGGAGTGTCGTTTCTTGCACCTTGGGAGAGGGGTAGGTGGGAAGCAGTGGTCTAGAAGGCGCCGTAAATATTTCAGGGGCTCACCAGGGAACATCGGTGGGGCAAAATCTTACATTGGGGATGCATGCATCCCTGAAAGTATAAAATTTGCGCCCTTACACATATATGATATCCATTTTAAGTGGAAAAGTACTTTGGATTTTGGTTCGTTGTTCATTGGTGTAGATGATGGCCTTCTTACAGCGGATTTTGATCCAGTGTGGCTGAAGCCGAACTTAAATTGTAAGCATTCCGAATTCTCGATGTGCGAGAAAGCGCAGGGGTGCGAAATTCAAAGTGATATTCATATTTAGAACTGTATCCTGCGAACGGTTTTATCTGAAATGGCATCAATACCAGTTTTGGAGTGGGCTCGTCGCCAGCTTTTGGATGATGTGTGTTTTGCTGGGACTCAGAGCCCGGCAGTGGATGTCGGTTCGGAGACCAGGAGCGGACCTCCGATTGTAGAGTATTTGCTGGCTGACTCTCGGCGCTGTGCCGGTTTGGCGAAGGCGACCAACCCAATCGCCGTCCTCATCAATCGTCGTTATGCCCGCGAGTGCAGCACAGGCCGCAAATTCGAATATCTTCATTTTTTAGTTAAACCTTGAACTTGTTTCACGTGCACTTTAAACTCCGAACACCAGTCAGAAATTTTTAGTGAGAGCCTAATGCTGTTTCCACAGCTAGGATGTGCCCTGTGAAGAAAGATAACATCTAAGCGGACTGAGCTAAAAGTTGCCAGATGTAAACAGACCCACCTGCAAGTTTCCAGATGTAAACGGGCCCATCTGAAAGTTTCCAGATGCAACCGTGCCGGGCTGAAAGTTTCCCCCGCCGATCCAGGCCAACCCATGTTCGGAACCATGGCCATCAGCCCGAATCCAATACATGTTCGGAACCATGGCCATCCAATCCGACTCGGATCGAGGGCTACCGACACTGTCTGGCTAGTCGGACTCAGGCTGCGGACGGTGCGGGAAAGTAGACACCAGGTCCTGGTGCACTGCTCAGAACATTGATCTGCAGGCGTCGGGGCTCATTTCATGCAAATTGGCATTGCATTCCAGTCGATATTGACTCCATAAGTATGACCATTGAACAAAATAAGATGCAAATATTTGCGGGTTCGCCGCGACCGCGCTGCAAAACGCCAGCTGTGCCTAATGCACTGGCTTGCAGCAGCGGCCTTGCTCAAGGAATGTTGTGCCTATCAGGAACTACACTCGGGCAAAGAACGAGGTCTTGCGTGTTGAAGTCGCCAGAAATGCTGCCACCCCATTTCCTGTCCCGGGGCTGAGTGTGCCATTTTGGGACCGCCTCAGTTGTGCACACTGTGTGGTGCAACTGCGGGGCGGTTAGGGCCTGTTCAAACATGACGTCAGCCAAATTTGAATGCGTTCGGACCACCTACCGCTTCGTCAGCAATCGTCGGAAATATATGTTAAAAATTATGGATTTGGCCATGTCGGCTGAAAAATGGCTATAAGCTCAATATTATGAATCCAATATTCTGAATCCTCGGTTAGCAATAAAAAGTATCCAAATTTTCGTGATGTCAATTCGATTTATGAGCCGGTAATGCTTTGTGCGAGATTGAACCAGTTTAACGTCAAAAATTAATACGAATACAAATGAAGCATTTCTAAGAAAAAACGGTTATCATTGGGAACCTAAGTGACATTTGCCATTTCTTCTGTATTTTCGTGATATATTTAAGCTTATTTTACGTATCAAACTATATAATAAAACAAGCTAACATCTTTATAATTGACAGTACCAAAGTCATGTTTGTGCCGTGGGTTTTAAAGATGTCAAAGGAAGAAAAATTTGTCGGCGCCGCACGCGCATTGGTGCTTGAGCAATGAGCATGGCATCACTTTCCTAAGATGGTCTCATAGCACACACATCCGGCGAGGACGGGGTCGGTAGGGGGTGAAATTTACAGAAAATTCTCCGTGAACGGAGTGGAGTCCTGGGGCAAATGAAATTTCGACCAACGGGTTCCGCGGCATGCCCTATCACATGGCTATCTCTATCCAAATCCAATTCCGAAGATGTCACATTCCTTTTAACCCGCACATGTTAAAGCGTGGTTCCACGTCTCCTAACCAGAACGAATCTGAGGTCTCAGAACTATTATTGATGATGATTCTAGCCCAGATTGAGCGTGTTCCTGCACATTTCTGGCTTTTTCAAATCGGTGCCTTTTTCAATCAACGTAGACCATTTAAAGATCAATTACTAATTAAGAATTAGCTTCACCCTCCGACACCCATGTAAGGGTTGGCAAATGAAATCTCGCCCAAGATTTAGGGAACATCTTTCCCTCGCGCTCTGGAAAAGGCGCTACGCGCTTTGCAAGTTGCAGAGCGTAGTAGTGACATCGGGATTCGATATGGGACAATAGCAAAGCTCAAAAGCTCCTCCCACCTCTGCACGCGCCGGGCTTATCCATAAGGATAGCACGGCAGTTGAAGCAAAGTCCAAATTTCCGGTCTGGTTGCGAAGAATAAGACCGATTTAGGGTTGTCAGGTCAAGATAGTCCCCAGTAGACTCTGTGGTGTAAAGCCAACTAAGGTTGGGGTCCGGTAGGAGCGCTGGGTTCAGGGCGAGCCCTCGCACTTTACCACCGGGTCGGCCACCAGCCGCCATCTGTAGCGCACGGCTCCCACAAAGCGCACGAGGAAGGTGACTGTCGAGGGACCCATGTGACAGGGCTGGCAGCCGCCGGCAGAAAGTGGCTTAATCCACTGGTTTTTACCGGTCTAAACTGGCTAGCTAAGGCAAAAAGTGGCAAAAACTAAAATCAGTTGGTTATCAGCTGTTGCTTCCATGTCACATGAATCGAAGCGCCGTCTAAGTGTTTGGAAAAGTCTAGTGGAGTATTTCAGTGTTTAATAGTTCCTTAATTGGAGCGTATGTCAATCGTTTGTGAAAGGGATTATTGAATGCTTAACAGGCTCCTCGAAGCAACGAGTTCAATTAAAATTGCTGATGGAAATCAAAACTGCTGGTGGGAATAAGTTTTCAATTGGGTAAATCTTAGATATTTTAGATAATCTTTATTTTGGAAAAATGCATTCATGTTGTAAGAAAGCACAGACAAGGAACACTTTCTTGCACGGTTCCCCGGGTAAATAAATGTATGCCGTGGAAAGCAACATGTCGACATGTTTAACTGTTCATGTAACAGTTTAAGGGCTGGATTTCCAGCATTGTTTGGTTGCCTCGATGCGTAAAAAGATACCAGGAAGAAAAACCGATCATGTTTAAGCACAAAAAGAGGAGCGTTCGGGTCAAGTCTGGTCTCTCATTAACCTGTGAAGGTTTGCCTCAAACATCCTCAGTAGTTTTTATTTGTTGCTGCTGCGCTATGATATTGATTTTTTCAGAAATTAAGAGTGCTAGATGACATGGATAATAATATGGATTTTTTCAGAAATTAAATTTTAGATTTCAACATTTTCTCCACACTCGGTATACCGAGTAGGGGTCCGGTTAAATGAATGTTAACCTGAGGAAGTTTGCCTCAAACATCCTTTGTAGTTTTTTTGCTGCTGGGGCCCTCGCATAATATGGAAGGTTTTTTTAGAAATTAAGAGTGTTAGATTTCAACACATTTTCTGCATAGAATATTAACCCTACAATGCCAGATTTGAAATACTAAACTATTTTTCCTGAGGGAGCTGTGAAATATTGAGTGGTAATTTTGTCATGCTTTCAGCAAAACAATCGACCCATCTACGGTTATAGGCAGCTGCGGCTACTATCCGTAGCGTATGGAAATTTCTGCCACGGATATATGTTCAAATATGAAACCCGCATGTTATCGATCTCACACTAAATTTTCTCTAGGCTTATTTGAAGCGCTGGTTTGACATCATAATTTTAACTCGATCTGCCTCTCGGTATGTTAATCTATAATCTATAGCCTGCGAACCTTTTCCAGGCAACCATATTGAGCTATCTTTTTGGGTTTATTTTTCCGGTCTAGATCCATAAAAATGTGTAAAGTTATACATTCTTGGGTTTAAGAAGGGCAGACAATGGTGACACAAAGGGTCATATTTGATGCTTGAAAAATTGGGATTGCGTTATTTTCTCAACGTCTCCGCCGATTTCCCTCAGATTTGCAAAGTGGTATCAGAATGAAAGCTCTATCATTCCTTGTGAAGTTATTCACCAGAGCTTCAACACCTGCCTAAATGGTTCAAGATGATCCATCAGTTCTGATAGGTCATCTGGGACCTCTAGGCCAGAGGTCAAAATTTTCAACTTGTTTATAGGGGGTGGCCTAATATACCCTGGTTTCGAGGATGATAAGTGTTACACAGCTGAAAATACAGGGATATTCGTTTTCAGGATTGTTCCTATTTTCCCATGCATTTCGAATCATGTTTTATGAATGTAGAAAAAATTGATTAAATGCACTCTCCCTGGTACCAGAACTGACATTTTTTGACAAGCTGTAAAGAAATTAAAGATCAAAGATAAGTTACGCCAGGTGCGGCGGCACTACATACGGGCTTTTTCCAACCGCTTCCGAGAACACCTAAGCGGAATGTTCAAACACCCTTCCCCACAACCAGCGAGGGCTAATTTGGCTGAGTTCCATGCATTCTCACAGGAAAGTTTGACCGGCACCTGATTTTTTTAACCTAGTAAGAACCTTTGCAGCATTATTTTTGGCTTCTTTTTAGTCGAATAATCTTAACTTTATGCATCCGGTTGTGCGGGGACGTATCCAGCCGCTTGGTTTGGGGGCGAAACCCAGGTCAACCTCTGGTTCTGAAAAAGAAAACGTTGGGTGGCGGTGGCGGTCGCTTGCGGAATTAAAGTCGTGCAGGTGGTCAATTCTTACATCAACTGCTTACTTCTGAACGATCTCTTCAAACGAAAGTAGGTGTCACATGTTTTAGGGCGCCACGACAAAGCATATGTTTATCAGAAAACTTTGAAACCAATCGCGGTCGAGAAGTGGAAAGGGGAAAAGACGTTCAGTTTGCTTCCTCCGCGGGGAATTTCTTTCACGTTCAAAGAGGTGTTCTGCAAACGAAAAACGCACAGAAATGGTTTACTGACAATTAATTATGAAACACTAGTTTGCGGAGGGGGAGTGGTTAAGAGGGTTAGCCCTCTCTCTCTCGCTTTGGGGGGGCATGACTGGATTGCCCCCTGGATCCGCCCCTTGTGGTAGTGCATCGTTGGCAACATTGCCGACGTACCTCTAAGCCTTAGAAACGAGAAATGATTGTGACTTTTACTGGATAACATCTGTTGTATCAAATAAATGTACTATTTCGCGGTGACAATATTGATATTCCATGTGCATGTTTCGCAGTGAAACAGCGGGTAAACGAGAAACCTCGCGCATGCTGTTGAAACATTGACATTTAATTCTTTCCTGGTGTTCTATTTTCCTGGTGTAAGCTTAGACTTGTTGGTAAACTTATCACCCCTTAGATTGTGCCACTTTTGGCCACTTCCCGGTGTTTGCAGGTTAAAGCTGCCTGACGGCAAAAAAAGTTGCTGGAAAAGTTCAATCCCTGTCATTTAATAAAGAATACCGAATATCTTAGGGGGAGAAAGGTCAGTGCAGTAGTGTATTTAATTCCAGGAAAGTCTGCCTGATCTGTTCCATGCTACTTTCCAGTTCCCGCGCGTGCGTTGCGTATGCCGGCGCAACATAGCGTCGCGCGCGCGCATCCAGGTAGCAGGGTTTTGCGTTGCTCGGTTTCTCTGTTGGGACTGCAATCTTGAGGGCTTCCCGAATGCTTTCTTTATTAGCTGCGGAAATGAGGAACGGAAAAGAAAGGAAGCATCGCCCAATAAGCTAAAAGGCAGGGACGTACCGCATAATATCTGTTGTATCGTGAAGAATGTTCCTCTTTCGCAATTACGTTGTTGATGATCTTTGTGCATGTTTCAAGTGAAATATCGCGCAAGCAATAAACCTCACGCATGCTGTTGAAAGATGACATTTAACGTTTTCCTCGTGTTCTTTTTCTCGGCAATAGTTTTGTTTTGTGTAGTTTAGTTTAGTTTAGTTTAGTATGTTAAACATTTCATCAACGAACGTATAATGCCCCCCTTGTTATAGATGAACTAGAGGAGATAAAGTAGCGCAGTGTGTAAGAGAGAACAAGAAAAGTCGATTTCGATGCAGTCGGCTTCCGTTGAGCGCGCTGTCCTCACATGGAGCGTGTGCGGAATATGTCGTCCCTCGCTGTCTGAAGTCTGCCGAATGATTCGGATTGTCTGCGGCTGCTATCGCCGACAAGCGGCCGTGATGTGCTTCCGATGTGATGTTGAAACTTTGAGCTGAGAAGCGTCTCCGTGGCGGCGCCTTGGGGTGAGGAGGCACGGCTTTGTGGGTTCACGAGTCCATAACTGTCAGCATTATAGTAAATAAAAAACACTGCCAAATGTGGATTCCTAATATCAAGGTCTTTATTTACAGTTACGAACGCGCTGCAGACGCGGTGAACTCTTGTGAACGTGCTAGTCCTCACTACGTTGGTGCTGGCTCAGGATACGGAAAACAACGGCCCGTTTCGAATTGTAGGAGGGGGAGTTGCCATGGGGAATGATTCAAAAGATTAAGATCTACATAAATGATGCCAGTTTCTGAGCCAGCAAGTATTTTGATTCGAGGCCACGCTCAGCATGAATCCCTGATTTGTAACGCGCTGGATATAACCGTGCTGTTGGTGTGCTGAAGCATGACCTGCGGAGATAACAATTATGTGTAGACCACCATCTCTGTTACTCAGTGACGGGTCTAGCCGATAGGTTGGGGGGGCAAGCCAAAGTCCACAAGCAAAAAAGAAAAGAAAAACGTCACGCGGCGAGAGTATCCCACAATTTAGCCAGACGGTAGGTTTTGAGGGTGAACCCAAGAGTCGATGAGGAAAAGAAAACGTCACCGGGTCAAACGTGTGGCAACAAGATGTTTGTTTTGCTATAGAAGGCCCAATTTTTACACTAAAGTTGACTGGTTCCGTTTGAAGTTGAGAGTTGAAGCACCAACACCTTGCTTATAAACTTAAAAAGAGTCGGGGCAAAAAGGAGGTAAACAATTTTGGGGAGGAACATAGTTTGCCCCGAGCTTTTCCGTTTGGGGGTGCAAATGCTTTTTTGCCCCCTGGATCCGCCACTGCTGATACTTGGGTTACAACATGGCACCAAACTTTCGCTATTGATATTGAAAGTTCATCGGCTTATTTATGAATTGTGTGCACGTTCACGTCGCCAGGGCAGCACGTCTTCGGTATAAACAACAGAGTGGCATGAATGAGATCCTGCCGACGTTTCGAACCAAGATCTTTTACGGTCCCATACATTTGGCGCGTTTTTCGGCGAGGAGTAAGTTTACCGAAGATACTGTCACCACTAGTCATGCTTCTAGCCACTAGGTCGGCAGCAAGGGTGTGGGCTTAATCTCTTTTGGGCACCCGCCAATGAAACGTGGAAGTAGTGTCAAAATGTCCTTTGAGTTTTCCTTTTAGTTTTAAGTACTTTATATTTGTTTCATGGAGTTAAACAGGCCTACGGGAAGGTTAAACACATTCTATATTGAACAAAATATTTTAATATGGTGGTTTTTGACGGCGTTTCAAATTTGAACGCCCCCAATCATTAACAAATCAACGCCCCTGCCCTTCAACCTCCGATAAATATATGGAACGGTAGTCTAGGCGGAGAAGCATGACCTCGTGTTTACTTACTCGGCAAATGCCCGTTTTTTTTAGATGCTGCAGGGACTAACCGGGCCCAAGACTTGGCGGATTCCCTGAAAAAGGAACTGTTTAATTCTCCGGAAACCCTACCAACGGGGAAATAGCTGGCGACGCCATATCACCTTAGCAGTTAGTCCGTCGATAAACCCCGAAACTGATTACTAGGTGCAGTGGGTGTAAAAGAACAGCTGTGAGACTGAGCATGCCAAGGGCCATTCAACCGCCCGGTTGCTCAATAGTTACCGGGCGACTGCACGCCCAGAGGCGGCGTTACGGCGTAATTTGTGAATAACGGCTAGTAATAAAATACTACGTACGTACGTGGCATACATGGCCGCAGTTATTTGAAAATCTAAGCAATATGCTATTGACTGGCATTTGTAAAGAAAAAAGCAATACTCGTTGGTGACCATCTGCTTTGTTGGTGTCTCCATTGGGTGGCCGCGAATGACTGTCTGTGGCGCCGCGCACCCGGAGTTGCTCCTTTATCTCATATCTACGGAGAATTTCAGATGTGATTCGGGCACGCATGCCCGGAGCTAGCGTTCCATTTCGTCTTTGTCAGTCTCATATTCTCGCTGGGTCAAAACCGCCTGTCTAACGTCTAAAAGCTCATCAGGAGAATTTGAACGTGCGCCGACCTCGAGAGGTTAGCTCTGGCGGCGGCGCTGATAGCCCTGGCCGAGTGGGCTGGGCGGCTGCTGCGGCGGGAGGAGATGGAGCGGCGGCGACGGCCGGGCGGCTGGACCGGCCGCCGCCGCCGCCAGTAGCGCCGCTGCCGCCGCTGTGTGAGGACGCGGGCCGCAGCGACGCGCCGCCGACGTCGAGAGCGAAAGTGGACTTGTGAGCTGCCGGCGCGCCGCTGAGAACCGGGCTACTTTCACGTGTGGTGCGCGACCTTGTGCTGCCGAGCCCCGCCCCGCCCGGTCCGGCCCGGCCTGGCCCCGGCCACGCCTGATCGCAGTGTGCAACCAGCGCCGCGTTCTGCAGCTTTGCGAGAAGTGCGCCGCGATAGGTGTGCAGCCGCCGCACACGCTGGGCCGTGGGCGGCGTGAGTGTGAGAGCCAGGCCCTGGCTGATCGGCCGTGGTGCACTGCCTCCCGCTGTGGCCCGCCGCAGACGCCGTCCGTCGAGAGAAGGCAAACCGGTCCCGCTGCGCGCCGCCGTGCGCGCGCGCCGCTGTTGCGAAAAGCGGCCGTCAGCGCCAAGGCCGCGCCACTGGGCCGCGTGAGGCGGTGGTGGCGGCTGAGCTGCCGGCGGCGCGTCCCGATGGCCGCGTGAGATGATGACCAAGGTGCCGCCGCGGCCGCGCCATGGCTCCGTCATCCGACCCGTCCAGTTCCTGCTGCCGCCCCGGGTAAATACCGCGCGCGCCCTCTCTCGCTCTCGCTAACGGTCGTCCTTAGTGTCGCCGCCCCAGCTGGCGACCTTGGCCTGACGCTTATCGAGAGGTGGTCCACTCCCCCTCCCCTCCCCCGTTTGTCATCACTGCCACCCCCACCTTTATTGCCTTGTTGGCCAACTAAACGTAGCTGGTTGTCAAGGAACAAAGAGCGTTGAGGTGCCAGGGCTCCTTACCATATTGCCGATATTGAATAATTGCCTCGGTCAATAGCGTGTGCTTCGGGATCTGGAGCACCGTTAAGGGGAATGGATTACCTTGTGGAAGTTCCAGTAAGGACTATTTATAGACAGCGTAAGTCTGCAAATCTGGAATCCACATTCTGAAATCGCTCAAAACAAATCTGTAGTTGTTTCCTTATGTCTTATATCTAGCCTTTTCTTATATCTAACCTTATGGTGTCATTAAAGCAGAATGTGGCTTGCTTGGGTTGACTTAAGCAGCTCGTGTAATCACAAGGCTGACCGCTAGGGTGTCGCTCACAGTATGTCAACTTTGCGGCAGCGTTGCCACTATTAGTAGTTATCACCTGACATGCTTGGCAATCATGCACTGGGGATTTATGGCAATGAAATTATTGCAGCTAATGGAAAGGGATTCCTTCGTGATCTGAATTAGGGCCGTAAGGCCTTTTTGTCTTACATGTGTGCGGAAATTTTATACAGAGAGCTTTGGATGAAGGTGAAATATGCCAATAGTGGTCTCTCGACACTACAAAACTGCATCTCAGTTCAAAACCTATTATAAAGGTGGCACGCTCCCTTTAATTTATAAAATCCAAATATTCATTAAAATAAATAAAATATATAATCATTCGATTCGTATTGACGAGAGGATTGCAATGGTCATAAACTATGGCTGTATCTTGTTTTTTGAAGCTATTACAAAATAAACGCCTTTATGCATGGTGCTATGGACATTCAAAATATCCCAATATTTATGACCTGTAGCTCACTTACCACACGAAAATGAATGCCACTGTAATGAAAGAGCATCTCAAGAGCTTTCGAATGGTGTTAGAAAAATGTTTCTACCTATCATAGTTTCTGAGATATAGGAGGTTTTCTTAGTACACCTCATATTAGCGGTTTTGACCTATTTTGACCTCTGGTGACCTTGATATTGACCTGACAAGAAAAATGACCAAGTATTTTCGATATCATTTTGAAGAGCTTTCGATTGCCGTTTTGCCTTTTTCTAGCTCTTTAGTTTTTGAGATCGTGGGGGTCTTTAGCCCCCCACCATCAATGCGTACCCGCCACCGGGGCAGGGTTAAGTCGACTTACTTTCTGGAAGTTAGGACTGCTTGGATACCATTTGTTGCATCAGTCGTGGTGGTTTTCGGCGCTGTATCCCAGGTAGGTAGCTGTTTCACCAGGGCAGCAACACTATGTTCGAATGTGTTTATCTATAGCCCCCCGCCCCACTCTGCAGACGGATGTCATCACATAACCAGAAATCCCATCTGGGAGCTTTTCTCATTGCATGTTAAGGACCAATTCATCATGTGCTAAGGAAAAGGTAGGATATTTTCTGAACCCAGTGTCGAATGGAGTGTGTTCCCCGTATCAGGTAACTGTACTTCCAACCAGCGATGAAGCTCGTTTCTTTCACGAGCTAGCACGTGGCTGCACAGCTCATGCCGGGTTCGGAGAGACAGCCGTTGGTATCGACCGGTGCCTGGCATTTGGCTGCTCTCCGTCTGCCCACTCTGACGGACGCGGCCGGCGGACCGCCTTTTTGCTAGTCCTGCGAAGCTGCTGCCCTGCCCTTTTGAAGCCATTGCCGGTGGCGCTACTACCGTGAATAGCTGCATGCTGGCACGGCCTGACAAGCCACAGGTGCCACGCCCATGCTGCCATATGTCAGTGTGACCCTTGTCAGGGCCCTCCGTCCCATTTGTCGTACATCACTTGTTGTCACGCCGCGCTGGCGTGGGACGCGCCTGGCGTGCCCAGATTTCCTCAGGCTCCGTCACCGTTTGGTAAGGTGGAAACGATTTGTTGCCAGTCGGCGCCTGGCCGCCGTGATTACGGCTGGTGTATGGCGGACTTTTGACCCGGCATACTGGTTTTGTCGGTGTGTCTCCCGCGCCGGCACACGTCGCTCCTGATTAACATTCGGCTCCTGCCTGACATGCGGGCCCTGACGATGTGTGAGGGCCCATCGAGCACGTGATTGGATGCGATGCTTGATGGCCAGAAACATACAAATCAAAACCTTGTTACACAGGAGTTTAAAGGGGCTCCTTTTTAACGTGTGTCTGGGATATGCTTGGTGGAGATGGAGGGCAGTCCCTCTTCAGATCTAGCTGATGCCCTTGCACTAGCCTAAGAATGCTTCCCTCCCCCGACTTCGCTCCCTTTTATCACCCTGTTAGCCAGGCATACCACCCCGCGGTATCCGACCCCTGGTAGACAGCCGCGGATGCAGGATCTCGAACTGAGGGTGTGGTATCAGCCGAAAAACTGACACACACCGCTGAGTGCTCTGAAGGCCCGCTTTTTGCCCACCCACTGGTCGTGATGAGCGCGTCCAAGAGGAGGGGGAGGGCGGCCACCCCGCGCCACCCCCCTAAACGAGCGCCTGCTCACTAATAATCGACCCATCACTTTTTTACATCGCTTTAACGCCGCTGTGAATGTGTTGAAATTTCCCCGTTTGTGTTGCCTGGTGTTGTACCTGGAGAGACGCAGTGGGTCCAGGAGCCGCTGGCGTTGCCGGTGCTCGACTCCACAGGCGAGCGGTCCTAGGAAGGGACCCCTGCGGTATCGATCGGATATCGCCAAAGCCTGGCAGTGAGGGCCGTCACTGCTCGGCAGTAGATCCTTGGAGCAGATATGGGCGCCATATGGAAAAATACCGGTGGACGGCCTCAGGTGAAACAGGGCGTTTAATCGGTATTGTTCTATTATAGACGTGAACATACTTTAATCATCCCTGAACATGGGCGGACGCAGACCCGAGTTTTAGGGGGGCAAACCCATGTCTGCCTCTCCTCCTGGTGGGAACGTGCAATTTGGGTGCTTGACAGACCTAGTATAAGCTAGCTCTCCAAGTACATGATCGCTCGTGGGGGGGGGTGGGAGTGAAGATTTAATTGCTCGACAGACCTAGAGTAAACACCTTTAAAAAAATTATCCCGCCTTTGGGGGCAAAAGATAGTTTGACCCCCTTCCAGCACTCGGAGGGGGTCATGGCTGGAATGCCCCCCTCGCCCTGCCTCCGCAAATTTCCTTGAAAAAGTTTTAACTTTTTATGTTTGAATTCAACAGATGTATGTGCAATCTTTCAAATCCGCTCCAAACCGAGGCACACTGCCTCAACAAGTGTATAACCATTTGAGGCCACTGATCTGGGTTTTTGTTCTTAATTCTAGCACAGTTTGATGCGTAGATTCCAGATATGTATTCCACAAAGTCCCTGTTTGGCGTCTGTTTTTGTAATAATATTTGTTCTGGAAAAAAATTTGACCCATTAGCTTCCAAAATATTTATTGGAAAATATCATGTTTGTTCTTCTGTGAACCACCAGAGTGCTGTCAATCGAATTATTTGAAGCAGTTTTATTTTCTATCATAGCATCTGTAATTTTGAAAGAAAGCTGCAACAGTCTTCATGCAGAAACCAATGACAGATACCGCGTCGGTTGTTTTAATAAGGCTGCAAAAACAGCTTTAAAACTCTCCCGAATTTAGCTCCGTCAAACTGGCTGCAGAGCCAGCATGTCCAATGAGATGATGCTGGACACAGCAGCTGACCACACGCCGACTGTGCTATGTATCGCTGGGCTGCAGTTGGATAGGGCGGGATTCGGGCGCCTTTGAATGAACAGAGTCCATGTGTAAAACTAGCACATACTTTATTGCAGCTCATTTTTTTAATAACGGCACAGCAAAATTCTCTTATGAGCAGGTTTTTCTTAAAGGCTTGTTCACTATTTTTAACAGGTCATATATATATATATATATATATATATATATATATATATATATATATATATATATATAACATATATATATATGTTATATATTTCAAGGTACTGTGAGGTGATTATTTGGATTGAGATTCAGCGTCTCGATACTTTTTTCATTGCGCACATTCATTACCTTTGTATTAGTTTCCTAAGAAGAAAAGTTATTTTGTTTTCTTTGTTCCATGGACTCACTTTAAGGGCTGCACTTTCAAGCCACCTCCTCACTTCCTGACCCCCCCCTCCCCAAATCCCAAAAACTTGGAAGAGCTCAAGGCATGCAGAGGTGTATGTCACCGGATGCGCAGCATGCCTTCAGCCAGTGCCATGCAATCGAGAGGGCTCAATGTATGCTCTGAAGCGCGTGCCCATAAACGCTGGATAAATGCCTGTGACCGACCAGCATGCAAACTTGGCCTTACTCAGGGGGATGGGTGGCTTGGCGGATAGCGCGTCTGTCTACCAAGCCACCAGTCCCGGTTCAAGTCCCGGCGGAGCCTCTGAATAAGTTGATCTGATCCTCCAAATCCCTGCCAATAGGGTGAGAGTTCGCGATGCCGTAAAAGCTTGGTAGTTGGTGCGTCGTTAAGCCCTAACAATTATTATAATTGTCGTTCCGCACGTGGGTTATGATTTGGGACCATGGCCAAGCTGAGGAACACTGTTACGCCAATGCGTTTGGGCGCTACCTGTCATTTCGCGCTAATCCAAGGCTGTCATCCAAAAGGCCCTGAAGACTGTGTGAATACGGCCTGACGGCACACAAACACCGCCACCTGAGTCCGTAATGGCTGTGCTGTGTGTGACAATTAATTCGGGGGAGGTAAAATGGTAAAGAGGACTATAAATGGCGGCAACGCCTCTCTCGTTTGTCAAGATTGGAGTGGTAAAAGAAAAACAGCGAGTGCAATAAGATGATTCTTTAAACATCCATCCAGTAAATATTTTGTTACACCCAAGAGTATCATGCAAAGCTGGCTTTCAGTCCTTTGCCCACCAGAAGTTCACAATCGAGGATGACATTTGCGCCCCAAAATATGCGGCTATGTGCGCTCTGGAGTTGACACGCCATCCAATTCACGCGCTTTCGCACTTTGCTCGAAATGGGCTGTTTTGCTCGGCGGGCCCGCCCCGGTCAAGTAAGCCCGGTGATGAATTGGACAGGTACGGTCTTTGATGCCGCGTACCCGAACTGACGGCAGTCGATTGCCGAACAGAGCCACTTAAACCAATAGTATTCATCAAAAGGCTGATGCTTCAGGCTTAGGACAAATCCGGAACAACATTGAGCAAAGCTGTCTGTGCGGATTGTGGAGCCAATCATATTGCAATCTAGTGTTTAAAGAACCCTCACAGTCAGTGAGGGTTCTTTGTTTAGGCTGAAGTTTGACTCTGTCCCGGTTATCGGCTGAAAGCGTATATTTTTGTTGTGTTTACCGTTCGAATTTCAAACATTGCATTCGTCCTTGAGTTAAACAAATGATTAATCGCATTATTTGTGAAAGACTCTTTGGAAATATAGTAAACTTGAAGTAGCAAAACCTAGAATCATATGCGCCAAATTCTTGTAAAAGAAAACGCGCTGGAAAATTTTAAATTGCGAAAACAAGTTCCGCACAAGGATTTTTTCGGATTACATATCTGGAATTTATGCATAACGTTGTATCAGAGACAAGTTAGCTGTAACGACCTGGCGAGCGAGTAATCCGACGTAACCTGCGCGTTGTGGTAGGATGTGCTCCCCCCCCGACTGTTGCCCCATGCCCGGCCCACGGGCCAGTTTCCCAACACAGGATCCCAGCATCCCGCTATGGTCCCAGCATGCCTACCCACGCGGTAGTGCTTCCTGTGCACGCCCTGCCCGCCAATGGAGTCTTCGTGCATCCGCACTGGGGTCACGTCGCCGGAAACTGCTATCTTGCTGAAGTCTGTACTTGCAGTCTGATAATTTCATCCCTGACTTAGGGCATTTGTCTTTCAAGCGTCGATGCACCTACGTAAACACTTGTCTTCCATGTTTGGTGATACGGAATTTGGGAACGTCGTTGTAGCGGATGGTCCGACGTCCGGTAGGGTGACAGATATCCAGGCTTTGCGGACAGATGTTGCGATGCTCAGATGGCCAGGGACGCGTGGCCATACGATTTATCGAAGATGTGCCACTTCAGTGGACACCGTGGCAGAACCGTGGGCCTAACTGGGTTAGGAACTAGAAGCGGATCCAGGATTCTCCTGATGGGGGAGGCTACTACTAGGGTTGCGGTCTAAGGGATTGAAGAGGAATGCCACAGTTCAATTGAATCCTATTTCCTTTGGAAATGGATTTCCCATGGTTTCTGCGCGCAATTTTACATTTAACGAAGTTTATTATCGGTCTATATCTATACCTATTTTCTTAATCCCAATCCTGTCAGTGAGCGGATCCTGCTCATCTCTCAGTTTTTCTGGGATATGTCCAAAACGGTCCGTGATAGATTTTTTGAAACTTTTGAACTTTTATTTACAGTAGATTGAGCAGATTTTCGGATTGTTTTGAGGTAACCTCTCTACCAAGGGCGAAGCTCGGTGTTTGTTGAGGATCTATTCACAAGCGGAGTTTTATCGTGTGCGGTGCGTTTTTCGCACAGCAAAGCTGTCCGTAACAATATCGAGAGATGTTGAAATGTTTGAATACTATGTCTAAGATGTCAGGTGATAGTTAATTTACATTTTCATGTAGATTTTTTAGACAGAGAAAGTGCCGGCAACTCAGTGTTCATCCTTAGGCGGATCAAGGAGACGAGGTCCTTCAGAATCCCCCCCCACACCAGAACCCGTGAGTTTGTGTCTCAATGCACTTTCATTTACCCCCCCAGCGGGTTTGTCATGAGCGAGTAAAGGCGAGTAAATTTGAAGAGTGTCAATAGCCAATGAACATATATACTTAGGGCATTGGCAATATGTATCGTGCCACATTATTTTGCCTTCCTGCATACGCCTCTGATAATTTTTCATTGTACCATTTATCTCGTAGTCAAATGTATCACACAGTATTTGATGTCTGCTAATCTATGCAACACAAATAAATATGGTGAAATGTATAAACTGCACCGTATAATTGTGGCCCTGGAACCGCCATTGGATTTCGAATTTTAATATACCTGAAAGAGATGATAATGTTTCATCAATTATTTTTGAATACGTACTGGTATTTGGAACTCGAACACCTGTGCTTATTAATGGAGATTCGGAAAACAACACAAATTGTACATTTTTACGCCCCTGCTCACAATTTTCCCAATTTTTTTAAAATAAAGTTTAGCGTGAGAAAAATTGATCCGCTGTAGATTCTTACAATCGGACGGGCAGATTTTTAAATCTTGTTTGGGGGTCAAATCCGTCCCGCCTGACAGGGATATGTTCAGCCAGGAGCCTGATACGAATAGAGCTAAATGAAAGCCTATTTGTCCGTTTGATCAGTCGTTGGGAGCCCAAGCTACCAGGCACTTGGCATTAGATACCTAAATTGTTACTATCACGCCCCCATGCAGAGGGGCTACCCTTTGTTTTCCAGAAAAGGCAACCACCGTTCTCGGTTGCACCTGTGGACTATGCCTTGTTAGGAACAGAAACGTGAGTGACTTCGTTCTCGACAAAGATCCCGGGTTTTGTAAGAACGTGAATTGCGAGAAATCCCGCTCTAAAATCGTGTCTGGGGTTCGTGGCCACATTAAATCGAGCCAGTTGTTAAAGGTATCTTGGTTCAGTCCAGTATCTGATGAATGTAGAAAATAATCAAACGCCACGAGGAAAATGTTTCCAAATTTCTTCGGATTCCGAGAGAGTGGAACTTGCAGATCAGTACCTACCTGTGCAAATTGACCATGAATTCTGGGTAATTGTTTGTGGTATGTTTGGCTCTCAATCCCGTGAAGGTGGTACAATGTACTAGTTCTGCACCTAAAAAACCTTGAAGTGCCTGTATCTTGGCAAGGAAGCTCCGAGTGAACACGGTTGATCAAAAAAGCTTCACTGAATTACCGAAAGATTTTGGAACGCACATGGCTGCTCGATAGTAATTCAAAGGGTTCCGGATGCTGGCGGATTCAGTATAAGAGAACCTTTCGCGAGGTAAGCTTAGAATTGAACGAGAAAGGGGAGCTTCATCTTCCGTTGAAGTTGAAAATCATAGATGGAGATATTTCATATATGGGCCGTGACTGGACAAGGTCACAGTGAAGAGCGACTGGTGCCTCTTGTTCTGAGAGTAGGAGCAGATATAGGGAGCAAGGGCTGTCATAGGGCATGTACCCGCCGAAACTGATCCAGATGGGCGAGAATGGCAGGGCGGACCGGTGCTGGAGGTGCTGTCTGAGAGACTTCTGGTGACGATCATCCCGAGTGCGTGTCTCAGGGTGCTCCGCTCCGCGCCGACTCCATGCGCCGGACCAAGGGTCATCAAATATGCATTACAGTGGAGGTGTGAGCCAAGTCAGCCCTGCGGACGCGCTCATTAAACGTGGGCTGCTAAGGCGAGAATGGCCTAAACGGGTCTTGGCCTCCAAATTCGCTGGTTTAATTAGTCTTGAAAATAGAGGTGGTTCCCTAGAATAGTTAAGCATTTTCTAACAATTACGTGGGTGAAATTTTGCCCGTCCGATTATTGTAAGGTTGTCATATACAATCGTTTGATAGATAGGGAAGATAATAAAAGGAATGACATTCAGTCTCGGATCCATATGTCTGCTTCAAAGTGTTTTTGAAAATGGTGTAATGTTCACCTTCTGCCTGTTACTCGGGGTCTCAGTAGGCATCTGCTGTGACTTCGTACACAGTGCTAGGAAAGCTTTTAATTTTATTGATTGTTTTATTATGGTCATGGGATAAAATTGGCGGTAAATTTGTAATTGCTTTCGCTCCCCCTCATGTATCTGCTTTATCTCAGAAAACCATTGCACTTCTTCGAATGTGAGGCTTCCGTCAGTAATTAATTCAAGAAAATTGGAATGAAGTAACATGATCGGAATCTAGTTCCTGCTGCAAGTGCCGTGAAAACTCCCCCAATCTATCCTAACACTTGGGCACATATAGCCAAAGAAGCTGAAGTGCCCTTAAACACCAATAACCAATCTATCCTAACATCTAGGTCGTCTGCACTTGAATGTTGGCTCAATAGCGGGCTATGATTGAATGCGCTCATTGCCAGACTTGCCAGCCACGCAAACATTCCGAATCATATGATGAACCGCACGAGAATGCTGCAACTTGACCAGTTGTAAGTGCCCTGACTCACCAGTCTCTAGTCTTGTAATAATAGACCAGTATGGATTGGTACGTGAACCCGGAGGTGGCGTGACGCCCTGACCATTGTCAAGATACCTTTACTTAAAGCTACGTTCACTTCACGCCTGACTGATGTGACACAGTCGTGAAGGGATTTTTCTACCCCTGGATCTGTTGAAAAGATTCAAAATTTGGTGGTGCTCGCTTGCAAATGCTAGAGAACACAAGGAATTCGGTTGTATTCCAAATGTAGAAATAAAGCATTCTGTGCTTAATTATGGTTGCCTTTTTTAAATATTCGGGATAGTATGGATACACCTTTGATTCAACCTGGGCATGTGATGTCACAACACCGACGGACCCTTGCTCTTGGAGGGGCTGGGCCATAGCAGTGCGAGGTTTCAACTGCATGCCCATGAGCTTGACAGCTTGACATTTTCATACCTGCCACTGTTTCCTCTTGGGGCTTAAACCGCGCTGGCCGAGTTGTCCCCTGGCTCAGCCAACGTGGATGTTCATGTTAATAAAAGCGGAAATCCATCAGGCCGAGGAAAGACCTTGGCATGGTTGGGTGCCTCGCCGTTCCCCTGGTCGAAACAAAGCGATTAAGACCGCTCGTCCTTGCTGCTGATGCTTCGTCATTTGGATAATTATCGCGCCGCCCATTGGATAATCACGAGAGCGCTCACAAGTGTTGGAGTCGGGGCCACGGGTGTGGAAATTCGCTTGCATTTCGCAAGAAGGCGACGATAGGCGCATGGCCCAGCGCGTGTTGTTACGGTCGTGTAGCGACAACGCGGCGCGGGTGAGAGATTGAGTGGTGTTGAGGGGGGGGTGGTGTGGGGTGAGAGATTGAGCGGTGTGGAGGGGGTGGCGTGGGGTGAGAGATTGAGCGGTGTGGAGGGAGGTGGTGCATGGTGAGAGATTGGGCAGTGTGGAGAGACGTGGCTGGAGTGAGAGATTGAGCGGTGTGAAGGGAGGTGGCGCGGGGTGAGAGCCGGTGGAGCGGCGCGTTTAACGGCTGGTGCTAGCCTTAAATTTTCACGTTGGGGGAAGTGAAACCGGCAAGGAATCAGAAACAAATGATGCGACCCCTTTTGTCAACCATGCCTAAAGTCAATCAGCGGATGTTTTGCTTCAAGTGGCTATATGGTTGAGTGTTTCATCGTGGCAAAAGTATAATTGTGTTGCCACACATCCTGTTTTGTTTCCCACTGGAGCACGTGCAGCATCCGTGTCGCCTGTGCCGGACTGGGACCGCGCGGTCGGGCTTACCCTCCGCAGCACCGTTTGCCGTTGCGGCGTCGCGGTTGAGCCACGAGCGGGGCTGCGCCGTGTCCTGATGCCATGAGCTGCCCCCGCTCGTGATCCCCCGCCGTGTCAGTGGCGGCTGTTGTGTGAGTGCCCTGTCGCCGCCGCTCGTGATCCCCCGCCGTGTCAGTGGCGGCTGTTGTGTGAGTGCCCTGTCGCGGCCGCTCGTGATCCCCCGCCGTGTCAGTGGCGGCTGTTGTGTGAGTGCCCTGTCGCCGCCGCTCGTGATCCCCCGCCGTGTCAGTGGCGGCTGTTGTGTGAGTGCCCTGTCGCGGCCGCTCGTAATCCCCCGCCGTGTCAAGGGCGGCTGTTGTGTGAGTGCCCTGTCGCCACCGCTCGTGATCCCCCGCCGTGTCAGTGGCGGCTGTTGTGTGAGTGCCCTGTCGCCACCGCTCATGATCCCCCGCCGTGTCAGGGGCGGCTGTTGTGTGAGTGCCCTGTCGCCACCGCTCGTGATCCCCCGCCGTGTCAGTGGCGGCTGTTGTGTGAGTGCCCTGTCGCCATTGCTCGTGATCCCCCGCCGTGTCAGTGGCGGCTGTTGTGTGAGTGCCCTGTCGCCGCCGCTCGTGATCCCTCGCCGTGTCAGGGGCGGCTGTTGTGTGAGTGCCCTGTCGCCGCCGCTCGTGATCCCCCGCCATGTCGGTGGCGGCTGTTGTGTGAGTGCCCTGTCGCCACCGCTCGTGATCCCCCGCCGTGTCAGTGGCGGCTGTTGTGTGAGTGCCCTGTCGCCACCGCTCATGATCCCCCGCCGTGTCAGTGGCGGCTGTTGTGTGAGTGCCCTGTCGCCGCTGCTCGTGATCCCTCGCCGTGTCAGGGGCGGCTGTTGTGTGAGTGCCCTGTCGCTGCCGCTCGTGATCCCCCGCCGTGTCAGTGGCGGCTGTTGTGTGAGTGCCCTGTCGCCGCCGCTCGTGATCCCCCGCCGTGTCAGTGGCGGCTGTTGTGTGAGTGCCCTGTCGCCACCGCTCATGATCCCCCGCCGTGTCAGTGGCGGCTGTTGTGTGAGTGCCCTGTCGCTGCCGCTCGTGATCCCCCGCCGTGTCAGTGGCGGCTGTTGTGTGAGTGCCCTGTCGCCGCCGCTCGTGATCCCCGCCGTGTCAGTGGCGGCTGTTGTGTGAGTGCCCTGTCGCCGCCGCTTGTGATCCCCCGCCGTGGCGGCTGTTGTGTGAGTGCCCTGTCGCCGCTGCTCGTGATCCCCCGCCGTGTCAGTGGCGGCTGTTGTGTGAGTGCCCTGTCGCTGCCGCTCGTGATCCCCCGCCGTGTCAGTGGCGGCTGTTGTGTGAGTGTCCTGTCGCTACCGCTCGTGATCCCCCGCCGTGTCAGTGGCGGCTGTTGTGTGAGTGCCCTGTCGCCGCTGCTCGTGATCCCCCGCCGTGCCAGTGGCGGCTGTTGTGTGAGTGCCCTGTCGCTGCTGCTCGTGATCCCCCGCCGTGTCAGTGGCGGCTGTTGTGTGAGTGCCCTGTCGCTGCCGCTCGTGATCCCCCGCCGTGTCAGTGGCGGCTGTTGTGTGAGTGCCCTGTCGCTGCCGCTCGTGATCCCCCGCCGTGTCAGGGGCGGCTGTTGTGTGAGTGCCCTGTCGCCGCTGCTCGTGATCCCCCGCCGTGTCAGTGGCGGCTGTTGTGTGAGTGCCCTGTCGCTGCTGCTCGTGATCCCCCGCCGTGTCAGTGGCGGCTGTTGTGTGAATGCCCTGTCGCTGCCGCTCGTGATCCCCCGCCGTGGCGGTGGCGGCTGTTGTGTGAGGGCCCTGTCGCCGCCGCCGCTCGTGATCCCCCCCGGTCAGTGCCGGCCGTTTTGTGAGTGCCCTGCCGCCGCCAATGCGCCATATATTGGCATGGGACTCGACTATGGGGTGTTTTGGATGTGATTTGCTTCCTACTTACAACATAGTTATTTCCTGACATGGTGCGTGGTCTTGGCTAAAATGAGAAGTCTCGTAGTGTTAAGTGCAGCGTTACGTACTTACCTTGATACAGGAAAACGTGTCTTTAGTATAAGCAGTTCTCACTTTTTCTTTGACAAGAACGAAGAAATGATATATGGCGCATTGGCGGCGGCAGGGCACTCACAAAATCATACCTTGACATGAAAAAGCCTAGCATCCAAGAGCAAACAAAGTTATTTTGAATTCATGATTTATTGAATGTCGTGATTCAGGACTACCAGGACTGATGGTCCCTTTGGCGCCAGATATCTCGAATTTGGGTTCTTGTATCGTGTTTGGGATTCATTTTGCCGGCTGACCCCAGTTTCGAATTTCGTTTTTTTCCGGACTCTTTCTCCGGTAGTTAGCTCGGAGTAGTTTTCAGTTGACCTTTTAGATAGATACGGCCTTTTCGCCTCGGGGTTTCGCTCAGACCTCCTCCCTACGATATCGGCAACCAACGGTGATACGAAAAATCGGAAAGCCGCTGGATGTGCCCCTCCGTATTCTACTTTCAACCAAGTTTGAACCGTCCCTATACATTGCGATGTCACAAGGGGTCAAAATGGGCTAAGTTTAGTCCGATTTAGAAAATCGCTTATATCTCGGGAATGCTTAGTCCCAGAACAAAGTCAGGGGTATCAATGTGTTCGTCTGTCTTTATCCAAATATTCGAATAATTCTCGATATGACCTTGTAAGGGTACGTGGTGATCCTGACCTCAGTTCAAAGTCAAAGGAGGATGTTTAAGCCCATGTTGTATATCATTCGAATACTTAGAACCTGCTCGTCACTATGATGTTGCATTTCTTGCTGTATGGTAATTTGTGGAAAAACTGTTGCCAAAAACGTTTCCAACAAGGAGTGTGACTCATGGTGGCCTGATAACCCGTTATTTATCTGAGCTCAAAATGGTTGAAATCTCCGCCATTCGTCTTTCCAAGAGCATTTGAATGATTTTTAGAAACTCGCTCTTTAGCAGCTGAGTTACACCCTGGTTTGAACTGCCTGATTTTGGAAGAGTAAAATCCTCTTACCTGAGTTTTAGTGTCATAAATCGTTGGCCTGGCCTGACCTGATGCCGATTTTCGACCACAAGTTGTCAAAGTGATCACCTGACAGGTATGCAAAGTAACGAATCTCATTCAAATCGGGTTGGGATCATTCGCGAAAAACCGAGGGGTCCGATCACCCACACCCCCCTCCCCTGGCGTTGAGGGACTAGCATACTTTCGTTGGATATACACGGATTACCGTTTAATCAATCCTTTACCGCACACAGACATGAACTGTCTGGTATCGTGCACGTGGGTTTTTTCTAGTCCCCCTTTCAAGTGCCAAGTTTCGTGAGCGGACGGCTGCTGGTCGTCTCCGCTCGGCTGAGTGATAAACGCTCGACGGGATGAATCTCTCACCATGTCGGTACGGCTAATGATAAATCATTCAAGGGAAAAGCCGTGGGAATGTTTGCCGAAGCGTGTCCACGTCTGTGATACGCTGCACAGCGCAGCGGCGCTGCCCAAGCTAACAAAATTGCGCGGCTGCATGACATGCAAGCGTCAAATACGCTGCATGGTTTAAGTAGGCACATGTATCACACATCCGTTTGTATCGTGGTGGTGGACAAGTAGCGTCGATTTCCGAACACGTTCTGTGTGAGGCACTCTGCCGGTTTGCCTTCCCTCGGTCAGGTAAGGCTGCATAGCTTAGGACGCACTTTGCGGGACATTCAGATAATGGGTTTCGCTCTGAGCGGGATCAACAGGAACAACACTATCTTTATTCGCTGCTGGGTTCCAATTTAGTGCGCCCGACAGATGTGGGTGTTTCCGAAAATGCTGACACATCTAAAGTGTTTTCTGTACTGATTTGTATTGCAACAGACACAAAGCTCGGTGCTAACATAATACCGTAGTTACATTTTATGTGCAATGCGTTCTGTCTTCGTCTGTCCCTCCCTGGTCGAACTTCAGCACGTGCTGGAAATGTACCCCATTTCAGGAAAGGCATATTTCGGCTCGGCGACGTACACGTGCGAGGACGTCTAGACATTCTTGCGGTGTTATCGCTCGTACACACGCTCTGACAGCTGTTTTGGGTTCAGGGATGTTTCGGTGTCCATTCAGGAAAACTCAGCCTTTTAGATGCCCCCACAGGTAGAAGTCAGGAAGTGTGAGGTCTGGGGACCTTGCATTCCACGTGACAATGGCTCCCTCGAGACAGCACGCTCTCTGAGACGTTCCTACAGTCACTTAGCACCTGCTGTATTTGCTGGGGCGCCATATTGCTGAATCCACGCCTTCGTTGTTGGTATCCACACACCTCTGCAGGGGGGCAGCAACCCATAACTGGCTTAGCACCTTGCTGTAGCATTCAGCCCGCCCTGAATCGTCCTCGATCCAAATTGGGCCGATTATACCATTGCTGTTTATTGCACACCATGTGGTGCACCTCACAGAGCGGAGTGGACATTCTGAAGCCACGTCAGCTGAACTTGTACTACAAAGCCGGTCATATTCGCTATTCACACGTCCATCAAGATAACAATGAGCCTCAGCGAAAACCAAGCCTTGTCCAAAAACTTTACGCTCTTCTCGCACTTCTCTAAAATCCCGCTGCAGGATTGTAAGCGAGCAGCTTTTTATTAGCGCCACGCCAAACAGGCACACTTGCCCAATGACGGGGATTGTAAGCATGGGTGTTTAAAGATCCTCTCCATCGGGTCAGATCGGACATGGGAGGCGGTTTCCGTCCGTGGGGATTGAACCCAAGTTAAAGAGAATGTGGCACCTTTTGTGACGTGATTTTAACTGAGATAGCCAAGTTGTAAATCATGTCGGAAAACCCGGTACTCAACATATCATTTGTCCTGGAACTCAAAATTTACGTAGAGAAAAGGTAAAAACGTACCTGAAATATACCCAAAATGTACCCAAGGGCCGGCCGCAGTTGTCAGCTCTTGGCGTGACGACATGCTGACGTCACGGTGTATAGTCAGCATATTGAAGCCCATTGAATATGGTAGTAGTTGCCAGATCATGACGTCATGCACAGGCAGAGGTTTATTTCTTACCATAGGGGTGTATTTTACGTGTCAAAATATTGAGCTTATTGTTTATTTTTCAGAAAAATAATGGGCATTTTTATGATTTTCGGCTAAAAATATCCCTCATTACACTAAATTCCTGGATTCGACATATGTGCCACATTTTCTTTAATCCATGCTGTCGGATCTGAAGACGGACACTAGGTAACCACTAGGTAACCCGGCCTGGTAGCTTTTCTGTCCTGAAAGCCCAGTCTGGTTGGTAGTGTGTAATATGCCAGTGGTGGCCTGGATCAGACCGTCGTGCCCTGGCTGCTCCTCGGTCTGGTTGGTAGCAGACGTGAGCCGATTACTATGCCAGTTTAGCACACGCAACCGCCCTGGCAGCGACAAATCACGACTTACCCTCATTGTCGCCAGGACTGGTTTCCCGAGCTACGGCCTTCCACCAGCTGACGCTGTGGGTGCCCCCCCCGTGGCAGTATGCTCGATTGTTTCGCTCGTGCCGGGCACGCCAGGGCGGCGACTGCCATGGACGTTTGGATTTTGAGTGGTCCAATGGGACCTTGAACGCTCGCTGGGGGTGGCCGTTTGACAGTATTGTCTGAGCGGGGCTTTAGCTTAGTGGTGGAGCCAGACTGCAGCGCCGGAACCGTTGGACCGGCGGCCGGCGCTGACTGGGCTGAAATCGGCCGTCGGCAGACCCGCCTATCGATCGCCGCCGACCGATTTAGACACAAACGTCCCATAAGGGCGACAAACGGCGGTCTAATGTGACGGCTGTGCATCTGCCGTGTAACGCGCCGTTGGTGGAGAACTCCGGCTGTTCGGAGATGAGGGGCACATTCCCTCGGAGTCTTTGTGAAAGAAAGTACTTTTGTGACATTGGCAGATGTAGTTTGAACTGTTGCTTGGGATGTCTCGCGTCAGGAGTGTCGTTTGTAAGAGGGTTTGGAGCTGAGGCTGGTTCGCTGGGGCTTCTAGAATGTGTGATGCAAGCGGCGCCGTGAGGTGCCGGCCTGCTCTCCATGGTGCAACCCGCCAAGATCGTGCACCAATGCCCCGGGGCGCAGCATGGTCAGCGTGGCGAAACCGGCGGCCACACGACTGCTGTAGGTCGGGTGCTAAGGAGAGATGACTGCCGAACAATACTGGGCCCTTTTCTGCAATCATTATCACAATTTTCGCCGGGAGTGAGAGTTCAGTGCAGTGCTCAACGGAGCTTGCAAAACCACACAGGATGACTAGGCACAGTTGAACTGAAGTCTGGTAGCTTTCCTCGTACTCAAGAAACCAGTTGTGCTGGTGCTATGACTAATTCGTTATTGATAGGCGTGGTGAATTAGCTCGTTTTCTTTGTCTTTGTTCAGAGCAACACCATACCATATCAATTTTGATAGGATAGGATGTCAAGCTGAGGCATAGGGCCACACATTTCAAAGGATTAATGACAGAGAAGCATGATGTATCTCGAAGCCCGTGCAAGCCTTGCATGCAGTGATGTCGGTGCAGATTTCAGACTATGATAGGTATTGATGCTTTGGCTCCGCGAGCATTGCCCCAGCCGTGTGCGAACCCTGGATTCTCAATGGGGAGGAGACACCCAATCAGGGCGCTTTTGGACGGCACTGCCTGTGAGGGATGTGCCAAATCTTATAGCTGAGTCGCCGCGATTCATATAGCGTCGTTTGAAATGGTGCTGAGGCTAGACCGGGGAGGGGGGACGCACGTGCCCCCGCCCCCAGCGCCCTGGATCCGCCTGTGGAGCGGCTGCGCCCCCGCCTCATCCCGGCGCTCGCCATGCATTGTAATCAGCAGAGGCTGCACTGAAGTGGTAACTTTGGTCGGCAGGGCGAGAGCGTTGCGCTGAGTAGCGTGAAAGTTAACACGCGCATTGACGGGGGTCTGAGCCACCTTCACATTGACGGGGGGCGGGTACCCGCCCCCTAAGATCTCGAGAACCACGGTAGGTAGCGAAAAACGGTGAAAGGCGTTGGGCTGCCCGTCCACTTCTCCATCGAAAATATTTGAACCATTGTTTTGTCAGGTCACATTTAAGGTCACGAGAGGTCAAGACATGCCGTCATAGGGATAACATGTAAATTCAGTTTTTCGACCATTACATCTGAACAAGTAAAGATAGAGCAAAACGACTTGAACTATATGAATCCTCTCAGCAAGCCGAATCGAATGATATATAATTTGACCTTGCTAGGTCAAATAAAGGATTTGACCTGACCTGAGGTCAGGTCAGGGTCAAATTATATAAAGTGCATATTATTAGAACCGCAAAGCCCAGGCGTTTCTAATGCAGCTAAAATAAATGCTCTATCGCCATCTGTTACTGAGTTATTGCGTAAAAACCATTTTTCCAATGTATTTCCAACGGAGAGGTCATGCTTCGTACCTGACCTTAGGTCATCGATATAAAAAATACCGGAACATATTTTATTAATAAGTTCACCCTGCTCCAACTTATGCTTTCTTAAACTTTTTTAGGTCGGGTCACCTGACCTGTACTGGTGACCTGACCTGAGATGACCTAACCTTAAAATTTTCACAGAAGTTGTAAAAATGATGAGGAAAAAGGTATACCAAGTATGGCGGCGCTACGCGCCGCCGTTTTTCTGCTGTCCTCGAAAAACCCGAGGGGGCGGGTACCCGCCCCCCGTCAATGCGCGTGTTAAACGAGCGCTGGTCACAGGGCGCAGTTTTGATCAGTTTAACTGCTCCAAACTTACCGGACAAAGTTTGTGCTCTAGTGTCCCACTTTCCAGCCGTGGCATCCGTGCTGTTATATCTTAGTGCGTTGAATTTGTCATTCGTAATGGAAAACGTTAGGGATCGTCAAAACGTCTCGCCCGTAAGGAGCGTGGCTAAAATTGACTAATGCCACCGATTTAGATCAGTTTTTGAACGGTGTGTCGCGTTGTGCAGTAACGTTTTGTGATGTTAGTGAGGACGATGTTCGGGAAGGCGTCTTCACGTACAGCCTCTGCAGCTGCAGTGCCCTAAAACTCTGGAAGGCGTCTTCTGGACAGCTGGTATGGTTACAGTACCAATTTTGGCGGCACAACCTTGATGTCAAACTGAAGGTCGACCGATAACGGGATTGGAAACTGCATGCTATGAGCATCTTTGATCGCTGTAACTATTGTAAATTAATGTAAATCATATTTGAGAAACATATTTATTTTACTCCCAGTCATTAACGAAGGTCTTTGAATTAAATGCGCCTGTTGCTGCCAGGAGTCACTAGGCAAACGATGTTTTTCGGTTGCAACTGTCAGACAGATACCCCAACCCGTCGTGTTCGCACTAGCCATCGCTGTAAACAGCGTGTTGACGGGTGCCTCTCACTCTCTACCGGGGTGTGATGGGAGCGGATCGGCGGGTCCGCTCCACCTGCAGCTGTGCTGCGGGGCCGGAGCTGCCTGCAGCCGGGGTGTGGTCACCAGCGGTTCGCCGTGTCACCGCAAGCGCTGAAAATCCACTGTGGGAAGCCGGCAGCTGATCGCTGACCATAATTGGTCGCAACAGCCGAAGCGGCTTTCAGAAGCTCTCGGCCACAAAGACCAGGTTTCTAGCGCGCAATGAGTGTGCTGCGTGGTGGTGGTGCGCAGTGTTGACGTTGTTCACAGCTGACGCGGCCCGGCGCGGGCTGCGTCAGGGCGGAGCCGCGCCACCTGCTGGGATTGTCTCAAGGCTGCGTGTTGTCATACTGCGGGCCTGGAATCCCGCTGCCTGCTCGTCGGGAATCCCAGCTTCGCTGGAAGTCGGCTGGTGCACCGTGTAACGCACCTTGTTGGGCACCAATGCCTCGTAAATGGGTGCTCAAGCACGAGTTTTATTCACTCGAAGAAGGCGATTGTAAGGCGAGCTCTCATTAACCCTATTTCCGTCAGGCTCCGGCAACCCCTATTTCCGGCAGGGGGCAATATTGCCCCCAAGATCTCGTAATCTAACCGGCCGATTTTGAAAATTCAAAGTGCCATAGATTCCTCTGCTGCTAAACTTTATTTTGAAAAAGAAAATTTCAAAATTTTTATTTTTAGGAGAAGGTCGTGCAAAATATACAATTTTTGTGTATTTTTAGATTTTCCATAACCCTTGTCTCTGTTGTACGATTTTCACAAAACTAGTTTAGATTTACAAATAATTGACCCAAAATTTTCATATACTCGAGTTACGCAAAATTCGAAATTCAATGGCAGTTCCAGGACCAGGACTATGAGGAAATATATACAGCCTAAAAAGTTTTTGTTACGCGGATTAGAAGCCGTCATATACTGCTTGGCATCTTTGACACATAAATAAATAAAAAAAGTGAAAAACCATCAGGGCGGATGCAGTAAGGTAAAACAGTGGTAAAAACATACCAACAATATGAATGGTATGCATGAGTATATTAGTCCCTCGACTAGTTGAAATTTAATTTCGATAATTTTACCCTCCCATGGCAGCTCTGGGAAAGGGGGTGACATAGGCGGATCAAGGACTCGTCGTGGGGGGGGGGTGATTGAAACACATTTTCAATATACAACGATATTGAGTCGCGGCGGTGATACTGGCTGGGAATATACATTTGAAAATGTGAGTGACTGGACACGCCTCTGGTAATCTAGAATTGGGTTATAACTATTTTGAATTTTCATATACCCAATTGTATTCGCCCTGACATGGCTGTAAGCAGTCTTCTCACTTACTAACGTTTAGTCCTTCTTGATAACATTCCCCCCATTTTGAACTGCTGTAACCGCTCCTGATGAATACAAATAGTGACAATTGTGAATGCACTATCATCTCACATAAAAAATGATATAATAAAACCATATAACTGGTATCAGGATCAGCAGAGACGGCTTCCTTTTACAAAAACCCATCGCATACGATAATACTTGGTTTGTGGATAGAACCTCCCCAAAAACCCAGCCATAGCTCCGCCCCTGGTAAATATATAATCTTGAAAATTTCAGAAAACCTGCCTGTACTAGTTTTAGGAAAAGTCAGGAAGTTTCAAAGTTCTATCGCAAGCCGTTTCGGAGATATTCTCGAAAACCTGAAGGGGGCAATATTAGCCCCCCTGCCGGAAATAGGGTTAAGCCGATGGCGTGTGTGGAAGTTCCAGGGTGTTACTGGGAATCGGAGGGAGGGGCGCCTGTCCGGCGACGACGCTAGGGAAATATCACGGCACCTGGAGTTGTAACCGTGCATGTATCCCGTAATCGGCAGCGTAGCCCGCCGGCTTGCGGCCTTCCCTGAGCTCGGTGGTTTCCATGTTTCCGCGGGTTACCACCGCTGGTTGTGGGGGTATTAATGGAACCGCGCGGTCGACGCAGACAGCGTGGACGCCGCCGGACCAGCTTGCGCAATGGAAGACACTGGCCGCTGCTGGCGCAGTCTCTGCTCGATCGATATTCCCACAGCTGGCGCTATCGGAGAAATCCGGCAGCTTGTAATTGGTTGTTATGGTGGTAAAGGCGACCGTTTTGTCCTATCCTATTACTCTAGCCGACTGGAATGGATTTGTCCTACAGAGAGATCAGATGTGACAACCACATCATAAGCGGATCCAGGGGGAAGGGGAACTCCCCCCCCCGATCGACCCTTGGCGTCCCATGAAAGGTCGCTTCTCATCCCCCTCCCGCCTGCATAATGTGAATGGCGGTGCTCCCGCGATATTATTTGGTGCCCACGTGTTGGGTTCTACCGCCCAAAAGTGGCGCTCCCGACCAATTCTTTCCCGGCCAATTCCGGAAATTCTGGGTTCGCTCATGAGCCGCATAGTGAGCAGGACGTATATGTATTCAGCACTAGTCACAACAGTCCTGAATATAGAGCTTTCAAATGCTTCATCCATAGGCTCATCTTCTGGTCACTGAGGCTCATAGGCTCATCACCTATAGGCTCATAGGCTCATCTTTTGGTCGCTGAGGCTCATAGGCTCATCATCCATAGGCTCATTTCTGGTCGCTGAGGCTCATTGGCTCATCACCTATAGGCTCATAGGCTCATCTTCTGGTCGCTGAGGCTCACAGGCTCATCTTCTGGTCGTTGAGGCTCACAGGCTCATCTTCTGGTCGCTGAGGCTCACAGGCTCATCATCCATAGGCTCATCTTCTGGTCGCTGAGGCTCATTGGCTCATCTTCTGGTCGCTGAGGCTCATTGGCTCATCTTCTGGTCACTGAGGCTCATAGGCTCATCATCCATAGGCTCATAGGCTCATAGCCTCATCTTCTGGTCGCTGAGGCTCATCATCCCATATTTCCGATAGGAGTGGGCGCTTTGTTCAGTAGGCGCCGTTTGGGTCCGGAGGGGATCTGGACCGAGAGGGGCTGCCATTTGGGTCAGGGGCGCTTATTCCTAAGGTGCAACCGATCACAGAGGCTTGAACTTGAAACGTGGGGGCGTCCATACTTATCCTGGGGGAAAGGTGGGAATCGACGCTTCAGGGGGGGCGGGGTAGTTCCAGGAGGCGCCGCGCCGGGTGGTTTAATGAGGGGTACGTGCTCCTCCCCTTGCTCCCTGGATTCGCCTATGCTATAGCTCTGATCGCGTTCATGACCACGCATTTAGATATGATCGTCGGAGGGCGCTGGTTGCCAGGTGGTGGCGATGTCCTATCTCGGATCTGCCGAGGTACCCCCCTGACCGTCGGCTGACGACCTGCCCGGACCGGTCCTGCGTGTGGCTGCTTCTGCTCAAGGCTTCAGGCATGCCGCCGCCGGCCGGGGCGACGCCAGTTCTAGGACTTCTCAGCCGCCCGTCTGGCGGCTCCGCTTTTTTATAGATTGCTGGTACGTGGTGCGACCGGTCTGTTCCGACCTGCGATTTGTCATGGCAACTGCGATTTTCTGTCCGTCACCATGGTTCCATGTCAGATACAGTACCACTGCGTAGATACATTCCAAATGGGTTCACTGTGGTCAATGTTGTAGATGTTATTTAATGGTGTAGCAAGTGGGATGATTATGTGTAAATAGCAGCCATTCGGGCATTGAAAAAGGTTGGTGAGGTCTTACCGCTCAGGCAGGCAGCGTGCATGTTGAACTGGCACGGATAACCATAATCGAAATTGTGACATCCGCTGTTTCGGGGTGGGTGAGTGCAACTGTTGCAGCCGTGCTTGAAAACAAAAGGACCGCGGATTTCAAATTATTGTTTCGGCTGGGCGTCGGCGGAAGCCTTGTATTTTTCCCGTCACTTCGTCAGTGTTGATATTTTCTGTTCCGCATACATCCGCTTAAATACATGCATTCAATACTTCTCTCGGAATTTTGTTTGCCTCAGACATTTTACAAATTAAAATGGAGGAACCAGGCAAACTCTGAAAGACGTCGGGAAGCGTTGATAGTTATTATTGGTTTCTAGGCCAGTTTTCAGGGTGCTTTTTTGAACGCAGCTATCCGCGATCACATCCCCACTGTCACGCTGCGCCGTCGATGTCCACCCTGGTTCGACGCTGATGTAAGACGCGCACTTAAGGAAAAGGAAACCGCTTTAAACGAGTAAAGCGTAACAGGACAGCAGACACGATTAGAAACTTTGAGGAAAAACGTCAAAATTTCAAATCAATTTCAGAAGACAGATACTACAAACACCTTCAGGGACTGATTGGGAACTTCAAAACGAATCCGATAAGGTTTTGGACTTTCTTAAAGAGCATCAAGGAGCAAAGGGCAAATTCCCACTCTTTCGGACGGAAACCGCCGGATCAATTCAGACAAGGAAAAAGCTGATCTTTGAATCAAATATTTGCCAGCAAGTTTACTTCTCCGGAAGTGATTCACTACCCAGAACCTCCCGATTATAATCTTCCAAATTTGACGGGCTTTGAAATCTCTGAAGCCCAGGTCCGGGGTATTTTGGAGAATCTGCAGGTGCACAAGGCCTGCGGTCCGGACAACATTAGCGCTCGGGTCATAACAGAGTGCCGAGATGAGCCCGCATGTCCTCTAACAATTCTTTTCCGGAAGTCCGTGAATGCGGGGGTCTTCCCGAGCAGGTGGGCGGAAGCCAACATTGTCCCAGTATTTAAGAAAGGTTCACGAAATTCTCCCGAAAATTATCGCAGTGTTTCACTCCTTCCGCTGTTCGGCAAAGTCGGAAAGATGCGTATTCCAAACGCTTCTGCGCATGTGCAACCTGTTCTCACAGAGAAACAGCACGGTTTTGTCCCTCGCCGATCCTGCGAAACGAATTTGGCAACCCTTCTAAAAACGGCGGGGACTCAATATCTTCAGGCCATCAATTAGACATTTTGTATCTTGATTACTCTTCCGCTTTCCAGAGCGTCAACCATAAATTGCTCCTGCACAAAATCCAGAATTCGTACAGCATTTCAGGACAAGCGCTTCGTTGGCTCTCATCTTTGCGATCGAAAACAACGTGGATCATTAACGGGAAATGTTCAAATTGGACTGAAGTGCGCTCTGGAACTCCGGAAGGCAGTTTGTTATCACCTCTACTGTTCGTGCTCTTCCTAAATGATCTTCCCGACACCATCCAAACCCAAATTTTGATGTTCGCTGACGATGTGAAGCTTTTCAACAAAATTACCTGCACAAGAGATGCAGAATTTCTCCAGAAAGACCTGGATCACCTCATTCAGTGGTCAGAAACCTGAAATTAAAGCTAAATCCCACCAAATTTCAATCATTTAGGATCACCCTGAACAAAAAAACAATTCTGGCTAGGTACAAAATTCGTAACAACGACCTGGAACATGTTCAAGAAATTCGAGACCTAGGCGTTTGGCTAGACACAAAATTGACGTTTCAGGCTCATATCAACCATACCGTCAGCAAAGCGAATAGGATGCTAGGTTTGCTCATGCGCTCACTCCAGACTAGCCGAACGGCGGGACGACTGAAACCTGCTCCTATTCTTGCAGCCTTCTTTGGCAACGTTCGCTCCATCTTAGAATACGGTAGCGTAATCTGGGGCGGAGCCGCAAAAACGCACTTAGATCGACTGGAAAAATTCAACACAAATTTCTGATGTGGTTGGCTGCCCACACTCACGTGCCTCAACAAAATTTATCACTCTCCTACAATGATCTACTTGGTAGTTTCAAAATTACTTCACTTTCAAAAAGGCGACTAAAAAGCGACATTCTGTTCGTCTACAAAATTATCATCCACAGAACGGACTCCGCCTTCCTGCTTGGGCACCTACCGTTGCATGTGCCTCAGCGTCGGACCAGGGAGGGACAAAACCAGCCGCTACACATTCCTTTTGGGAGAGTAGAAACCGTGAGATGGGATTGTTCATCCGTGCAGTTCGCGCTTTTAATCATCATGTCAGCACGTATCCTACCATCGACCCTTTTATCTCTAGTTTCTCATCGTTTAAATCCTCCGTCATTAAATATCTTAGGGATCATCCGTTTTAGTGAACCCATGGTTTTAGGATTTCACTGTTTTATAGCATCATGTTTTTTTAATATTTACATGTTTATTTGAATTTAATGTTTCTGCGGTTGTAACTGTATATGTGACTATCAGTTCATCATCTTTTGTAAATATTCACGTATTGTTTTATCCATTGACTTGAGCTGTAAGTGGATAATCCTGTTGCTCATATATACTGAATAAATACAAAATACAAATAACTCGTTGAATATCCTTTTTTCTATCGAACAAATTGTAAATTAAGGCTTGGAATTCACGAAAGAATAAACACAGATCGAATTGTTTTCATTGTACTAATAGTTCCGCTTATGTCTCTAAGTTGTCGCTCTAGTTGATTGGTACAAAGTAAGAAAGATCCCACGGTTGGGATAACTCTGGTGTTTTTATTTTATATTCTTATCTCCGGTTATTTGCGATTTGTTTCAGGAAATTGACAGTGCCTCGCCAGGACTCTCCTCTGAGCTGGCGCGTGCCTCATAGAGCGTTGTTTGTATTTGCATCGCATCGACGGTACAGTGTGCATGAATGAACGTTTGAATCGCCGATACCCAGGGGCGCCGCCACGGAATTTTGCAGGGGGACGGACCCGGGCTGGTGCTGACCGGAGGAGGCGAATTTTGAGCATATTCGGTACCTAACAGCATTAATGACGATGGGCCCAAAACATTGGGGTGGGGACGTCCCCCCTGGTTGGACAACAGGGGGACGCGTCCCCCGCTTTCGGTGCCCATGCCGATACTTATGATCGCCTACCAATAGTTTCGGGAATTCACACCTCGGTTGGGTTTTTTATTCTTAAAATTTCGTAAGTTTTTGTAGCTTATTCGCTCAACAAAATTGTTGAGCCAAGCAATCCCTGCAAACGGCACATCGTACAGTGTGTCATTTGGCTCTGCACCCTTTGGTGAAGGTTCTTGTCTCTACCATTAGTTTTGCAAACTGGGCAAAAGAAAACTAAAATTTAGTTTCATATCCCCTGCCCAGGGGAAACCGTCACAGCTAATGCCTAATGCACGTGCCCACGCGATTCGCTTTTCACCGTATAGCCAACGTACTCAGCAGAGCAGTGGGCAGTGGACTCAAAATAGCTCAAAAGCGCTACCGCTAGCGACAGTCGTTTAAGGGGACTGCTATTTCCCTAATATAGGAGATGGATATTGAGAGAAATGTGTTTCTTCACCAGAAAAGCAAAAGAGATTTAATACATGCTTTTGTGTTTTTTTGTACATCTTCCGAAAAGATGCCAGTTTCGGATGTAGTATGTAGATAGGTAGAAGTTTTCCTTGAAAATTACTTAGAAAATAACGACGAAAAACCATTGTTTGTGGTAGCGCCTCAGTACCGCTTTATGATAAAAAGTAGCGGCAAAGGAGTAGTGAAGTAGTGGGTAGCGGTTACCCAATTTTGGTAGCGCCGCCCACCTCTGCAAACGCACATTAACAAACGTACGCAAACAAAAATGTTGGCGAATTGTTCTAAGAACGTCTCCCAATGCCCCTCAGGAAATCGATATTGAGCTGTCGGATTCATCCGATAAGTCAAAATGGGAAAAATGGGGAGTGACGCGCCCAGGACCGCAGTCAAGCTTGGGGTACCGTCACTGCATGGGTGCGGCCACATTATTTCGAGTTCTCCGACGGCGGCTGCCTCCTCCGACCCTTGGTCGTTAGGAGGCGACGTCTCCCGTCGACGACCTTGGTGATGAGGTTCGTAGCGATGCTGGCGACTGCCCTACCGTCTCTCGGTTACCAGGCAAGTAACCGTTCTGGATCAGATCAGCCCTTTCCTACGCCTCTCGATGTGTAGCTCCTGCTTGCTTTTGTTGTTATATTTGCTATGAACCGGACTGCCCCAAGCACATGTTTCAATTCCTCCAGCATGATGGACTCTACAAATGACAGGCCGACCGCGCGAACCAGACCAGACCCGGCTGGTTTCTCTGCACCTTGTTGGGGACGAGAGTACTCAGTTCTGGGTCTCGCTCTGTCGGAGGGTAACAAGATACGCCCCTTTCTGGTTGTAAAGGTGTTATCAAAATTCAGAACCACAGCCCGCGTCTGCCGGCACTCCGGGACGAAGTTGGAGGTGCCGTAGGTTCTTGAAATTGGAGGTGCCTAGCTAAAAGCCTCTCCCACTCGGGGGAAGGTAACGCCCCGGTTCAGTGGACGGCAACATTCCTCGGCAGTTGCCACTGACAGCTGATATCAGCCCGTTCTTGTGTGCCGCCATGCTGGCCTGTCCTTTCCTATACCTCGACTGGCTCAACTCCGGGAGTGATTCGCATCAGCGCTTGTTGGAAAAAGGTAGGTTGTTTTCTGGGATCGCTAGCGCTCGTGCGCGGTTCTGATGTGTGCCCGATAAAGCCGTCTTTGCCGTGTTCCTTGTCATTACTTCCAAACCCCCGCCGTGACAGGACTGTCGGAAGTGGTACGCGTTTGGGGGAGGGAGTAGCACCACTCCCACTGTCTCGCCGACATCATCAACCGTGAATAATACGGGTGCAATATAGCTGCAGACGCCGAAGAGCAGTAAAACTCCAACACAATGGCAATGGGCGTTATACAACCACCAAGGCTGGTGCGCCTTTAAGCCCAAATAATCAATTAATGGTCCTCCGCCAGACAAAGAACAGCGCTGTTGGTGTTTTTGCTTGTTGGGAACTCTCTGGGTTCAAACAGAGGGATGTATTAATTTGTTCTTCTCGGTCACTCCTGTTAATTAAACAGGAGTGACCGACTTAGGAAGACTGAATAAGAGGCTGAATGGTGAGCTCACAGAGACGGATACCTTCGTCCTAACTTCACCCGACTAGGATTTGTCCCGAACCACCCGTGTAGGCTGGATTTTAGTTCGTGTCCATGGGTATGCTATAGATACGGATATGCGGCTAAGACATGCAAAGGTCAGGATAAGCGTAGGAGGTGCTCTGTTGTGGGCCACGGCTCAGCTCCTTGCGAAGTTCACGTCTCCAAATGTGTCGGATATGATGGCGGCCGATATATGTGGTCACGCACTTGCCTTCCTCTCTGAGAGGGAGAAGCTGAGGGATCAGGAACTGGGAAAGCCTCCCAAATTGAACGCAACACCAGGAGGAACCCAGTTAGCATCGCCTCCCACACAGCCAATGGGCCATCCCGGAGAGAGTACTGGAGAGCAGTTGCTGACTCGGTGGCTGCAGGCCAAATGTGGGTCGGAGCGTTCCTCCTCAGCGCCGCGAAAATAAGGACGCACTTAATGAAGGGAGCAGAATTCAACTTCTGCCAACCCCTGTGGACAGCGACCTAACGCTTATGCTACTGCAATGGATGGAGATACTGGGAGCTTGGGGGTCGAACCCCCGGGTTGGTCAAGGATAAAGGCAACATTCCTCCGCCTTTCCTTTCCCAAGGGCCTTGTATGTCCGGAAAGAACGGAAATATCACCACCAGAATGGGATGCCCGTACAGCTAGGTGCCTCCCAGAAGTGTTTGATGAGAAGAGTTGGGAGACCTAATTGTGCATCTGGTAGCTGGTTATTCTGTTGTTTGTTGTTGTCTTGTCTACATAATGTTTGACATTTTCTGCACTTAAGAATTGTTCATACCGGCATGCTTGCTTAATATAACCGCAACTAAGCCCGAAGTGGCCACATAGTCGAAACACCCTGAAACCTTGAACAGCATCGGAAAACATATAACGAACGCAGGCATTTGGAAATCATGGGAGTGCCGTGCCGGGGAGTTGACCATTGACATGGATAACCGGCGGCAGTTGCTGGAGTCGAGGTCGCAATTCCGTATACTAACCAGAGCATGGGCTCCAATTGTCATGGGCGGTTTGCACGAGCCAGGGTGTAACTCACCAGTGCTAGCTGCATACTCATGAGGTCCAAATACTGTTGACATGTAGACGTTGTCCGATCCCAAGTTTAATCAAAGGCTTAGAACCGATTGTTTTAGACCGGATTGACCACTTACAGTTTCTTCGTATTGAAGCTGATCAGATAATAGAGTCTAATTGAACCTTAGTCCGTAGCGCCGGCGGATCCAATATTTTCGTTGTGGGGGAGGCAATTTGGTCAGGGGATGACAATTCTTAAGGTACGATCTCTCGGAGGGATGTAAAATTGCATTGTTGGGGCTCCAATACCTGCATCCTGGATTGAAGGGGTTGCGAAGCGACGTTGGTGCCGGGGCGCTGGAAAGGGGGGGTACCGGCTGGCTGGGTTGATCGGGGGACAAGTGCCCCCCTTTTGACCCCTGGGTCCGCCTGTGGCCGGGATATCTTTGTTCGAAATTGTTTTTCTTTGTGTAAGTTTGGGACCCGGCGGCGCGACACGACTGCAATTAGTGTGGGATCTGCCACGTGAGCAGCTCAAATGTCTTTGATTTTTCTGGCCAACGTCGTCTCTCGTGTATTCATTATTATACGTATATTCAGGCATACGTAGACACTTTCGCATTAGCCTTCTCGTTCTCTTGGAAGTACTCAAGGCACCGAAGTGGCACCGAATTCGGGACTAATCATTAAAATATCTTCGAAATCGCCGTGAGTTCGAGCTCCAGTAAGGTCAATAACTTCAAATTGGTATGTAAGTGTGTCCGAAGTTAATGACCTCGCTTTGTGGGCAGAGGCCGTCTACCTTTACTGACATACCAAGAATGTACCTGGTTAATGTGTCTAAGATTGCCGGTACGGAGAAGCTGATTTATTTGCGTCTACAACGCAACTACTACAGTGGCGGTGCATTTTGTGCCGTAAACATCGTACGCTTACGAAAGATTTCTACGCATGTATACATGCGTACAGACGAAAAAAATATAGCCTCGTGTGAGCATTGTTCGCTGAACATGGCTTAATGACGACATTTTAGTATTTGTATTTGACCACTCGCACTTTGCTAGTGTTGTATGGCAGCTTCTCTTTGTACAATCGTTCCCTAGAGATGAGACGGGCTCAGGTTAATACCACGTGCCGGCACTTTATTGCGGAGCAGTGGTGTGTTCCTCCTCCTGGCTGTAGTATGCTGTTTAGAACAGTGCTTTGTGTCCAGGGTCAGGGGAGTCCCCGGTCGGTGCCATGATATTGAGATGAATGCCAGCCGTGGGCCCGGTGATACCGGTGCAGTGGCGTGGTGCCGGTGGGCTCTCGAGCTGAGTCAATTGGTAAGGGTGTCGGCGGCCGTGGGTACGACCCCCTGGGGCGTGTGTACGGTGTAGCCGCTCTGCCAATGTATCACTTCTTGTGTCGTAAGCAGCCCAGCACCATTGGTGGAACCAGGATATCCGATGGGAGGAGGCAGTTTGGTCAGGGCGGCTCCGTTTATGTCCGGTTAGGGCTCCTATGCTTGAACGGAATGTGGCACCTCGAGGTGATCTAAAGATAACGCATACTGGAAAACCAGCTGTTTGATATTTAATTTCTAGCAGAGCTCGCCGTTTGCAGACAAATGGATGTGGAAAGAGCGAGCTCGCGGCCCGGCATCGGCCGCAGTCACCATCAAAGCGCTGAGGGCGGCCGGTAGGCTACGGGCTGGCGGTGACTAGAGGTGTGAGAGCAGTACATTCGAAAAGAGGTACGGTCGTGAAGCGCAGTTGCTCGGTAAAATATTAATTCTGGGGGAACACGAAATATGAAGGCAGGGTTTTAAGTATGCCCTGTATGACTGATGGCTCATTTCACATTTCATGAAGGTGCGATATTTGATTTAAGGTAAGATCCAACTTGCATGTTTGGCGGTGGGAAGCGCTGTTTCGGGAGAGGGAGGGGCGCCGGGCGGTTCCAGGGGGCGCTGGGGCGAGTTGTGGGGCACTGGCCTGGTCGGAGAGGGGGCACGTGCCCCCTACTCCTGGATCCGCCTGTGCCTTATACGTACGTGTTAGCCGTATGAGTTTAGCCTTAGCAGTTGGTGTGTCGTTAAACCCCAACACGTACGTGTAGCTGCATTGAGCTTCACCCATTCTGTTGGGAGGAGAAACGGAATAATTTACTTTCGCTCACGCTTAGTGCGGTGCCAGCGAAGTTTTACTCCGACAGTCTCACTGTATGTCTGGCATGTAATTGGGCAGTAATGGAAGTCCTTTTCTCTTAATAATTTATATTGCAAATAGATGCATAGGTGATGGAACGGGAGGGGCTTCTGCCCCCCCTCCTCCCACTTTCCTGCGGTGAGTCCCCTGGATAAAATTAGCCGCAAGTGTAATGTGGAAAATAAAATGAAACGGATCCCAGGGGAACCTCTCGAGTTAATCTAAGGGACCGCTGAGCAAGTCTGGGGCCTGCTGGGTTGATCTGGGAGTTTCAGATCTTGTTGAGGGTGCCCACTTGAGCTGGTCTCAGTGCGTTTCGAGCTCATTGACACCGATGAATGGTTTTAAAACTGCTCCCACAAACGGGGCACTTGAGTGTAGTCCCTCTCATGTGGCAAAACAAGTTCGAGCGTCATAGGATCTGCACTCTTTCCTTTCTCATGGATATGGAGTTCTTTGAGGCGGCCCCTGAGGTGGGCCGCCGCAAAGTCATCCCCCCCACCCCCCACTTTTCTCACGGTTCCTACGCCCCTGAACAAATGAATCTCGAGGGGATAAACTATCCTGCCTTGCCATATGTGTAGGAAAATCCCCTTAGAGCAGGGAAGTGGGAGCAAGGTGGTGCCTTAAGTATAGAGGTATGTCGCTAAAAGTGGTTTCACAGAGGAGGTAACGACCCCAGTGGGGAGAGGTGGTTTTTGGCTTAGTCGCCCCTGTCCCCAGCGCGTCTGGTTCCGTTTGCTGAGCGTGCCGCTCGCCACATCTCCTGTCTGGTGTACCGCAGTCATTATAGCTAATGGCTGACCCAGACTTCCAACTTGGCCATGCACCCAGGTATCAAGCATTGATAATTGTGAAAAAAACATCTCACTTAATGTCTGCGTCTCAACAGACTGATGGGCTTTCCTCTGTATTTTAGCCGGTGTCTCAGATATTGGCCCTTTTTTGTCGAGTCCATTCGTTCGTCTGCCTAGCGGCTGGGCCCCTGTGGTTGTGGCGTACCATACCCACTTATTTAATCATTTCGCAATCAAACGAATTCTCCTGGTTATAGAGTACTTTGTCCCAACACTCATTTTTATTTACAGAACTCCCATATCCCTGAGAAAGGAAAGCGTGCAGATCCTATGACGCTCGAACTTGTTTTGCCACCACACGCAGCCCCAGCGGGGTCAGCTGTAGATCCAGCTTCGGCGGACTCAGGGTCAGCGTGAATGACACCTCGCGATCCCGCGCACATACCCGAGATAAGTGGCGGGGCTATGGCTAGTCCTCCCGGAGCGTTTTAGTCGACTGGAGCAGCGCTCCGAGGCGCTATCTCCCAATTAATCATGGCCAGCCTCCTCCCGCGTGCACGTCCGGGCTTATGTGGCTCCGCCGCTGTCGTGAATTTTATTTAGCGCATGTCGCTAGTGTTCATTTAATCATGACCAGCCTCCAGCCGGGGGCACGTCCGGGCCTATGTGGCACCGCCGCTGTCGTGAGTTTTATTTAGCGCGTGTCGCTAGTGTTCATTTAATCATGGCCAGCCTCCAGCCGGGCGCACGTCCTGGCTTATTGAAGGATCTGCCCAGGGTAGCGCAATGCTGAAGTCGGAGATAGAGCGGTAGTGCAAACGCTACTGCCGTTCTAGTGCTAAGCGTTGTTACTTCCGATCCAGATTACATCCACATACATACGCAACTAGAGGGAATGTGCCTCCTTTATAATGGGATTTGAACCACAATAGTCAAAATAGGTTAAAGGCGTAACGTGGCCCCACTGGCCTCGCGCTGATCCTAGTCATCACCGAACAGCCCCCGTCGGTCATTAGTCTCATTGAGGGCAGGGAGGGAGGCGGGAGAGTGCGCTAAAACGTATGTACTCTCATGAGGACGTTGTTCCGTATGTGGTTTCTTGGAGAAACGCAGTATGAATTCAGGGTTTTTGTCGGCATGATGTGCGCGACAGAGCTCAGTCCATTTCCCATGTAGGCGCGATTTTCCTTTTAATGGGAATATTGCACTATGGTGCAATATCAGACTGGATTGGTTGTACGAACATTTTATTAAATTTAATTGAATTTGGCCTCATTTCTGCTTAAATGTAGTTAAAAATCCCTAGATTTCGTATAATGTAATTTTCCTTTGCTGGAGGTAAACAGTCTCCATATCCGTGTGTCGTCATGAGCTGTTAATGTTTGTGGCTCTTACACCACAAATGAATACGGATTTATTTCAAAATGCCTATGTATATGGTTTTAGGAAAAAATTGCTATTATCAGAAACCAGTGACATTTATGAACAACTTCTGCTATTTTTATTGATAAACTAAAACTTAAGTATTTCACCTTTCAAACCATTCATTGAAGAAAGTTACGCATTGTCCCCAGTGCCAAATTTGGGCTTCTCGTGAAAAATTTCTCGCGCAGCAAGCCTTTAGCAATTAAACCACGTTCCCGGTGTCACCTCATACCACGTGACTACCCAGGGAGGCGGGGTCGATAGCAGTTGAATTTTGATGTTTTTCCCAAGAACGGTTAGTTCTGGGACAAATGAAATATCGGGAAAGTGGTTTCTCGGGATGCTCTATCATATTGTTATATCAGTTCAAATCCCATTGTGAACATGCCACATCCCCTTTAACATTGGATGGAACGAAACGAGCACTGGCGTAACGGATAGCGCGTGAAGAGCGAGACAAGGCTCCATTGAAGGGCGTCACCCGGCCGGCAGTCTAGCGAGTCCAGTTCTCATCCCGCGCCGCTAACGCAGAACTGTTTGATGAAGAGAGCCGGGATCGGAGAGCGAGTGTGCCGAGGTTATTCGGCCGGGGTGGCCTGGTGCGCACGGCTACCCGTGGTACCCACGGTCGGTGACCGGCCCGGAGTCGGCACAATAACCTGCAGTTGGCGGCTGCCGGCTGGACCGGTGACGTCATCGGTACAGAAAACCGGCACGTGCAGGGGAATCCCCTCCGGGGTCGGCCGCCCGCCCTGGCGGCTGGTTCAAGGCTCGAAGCACTGCGCGGACGCGTGAGAGGCTTCACATCTGGGGAGGGACTCTATCCCGATGAGCTGGACGTTCTGGGCAAACTGCGATGTATTGTTTTGACGGACCCGACGTAGGGCGTGATGCAAGTCTGCTAATGTGTTTGAAAGCTTTTCGCTTTGAAATTACGATAAATCGCCAATTTGAAATATAGAAATAAAACTGTAGAATCGTAACCATGAGACTCCGTGACTGTTGCCAACGGGGCACAGAGGGGCGGGAACGTGGACGTGCCCGGAAAATGTATCATGCAAACCAAATGGCACATAAGTGACTTGATTCTTGGTCGGCGGAAAGACGGTTGCTCTGCTTTCTTTTTTCACACCGAGAAGGATTTTCGGGTCGCTTTCTGGGAATTTTTTACTGATGCACCTGTGTGAGGGTAACGCACTCGCCCAGCATGTGACTGATTTCTCTTTATCTTGGGGGAAGAGTATTTGGAATTCGAGCTAAAGCCCCAGACCTGGATTGTGATTATCGAGACTACTGCTAATGCGGTTGCCTCACAGCGGCCACTTTCGGTGTACTGACCACTCATCGTCAATAATTGTAAGAAACGGCCAGTGTTAATTTATTTTTGAAGAAGCATCGAAGATATGCTGCCTTTTTTGCGTATTACACTTGTGATAATCTAGGACGCCTTGCATGCTGGTGAGAGCACCAGCAGCCCTTACACCGATAAGGACATGTCGAGCACTTGAATTTACATCATGACCTCACGAAGGTTCCCACATTACGAAGAAGCGCTTGGTCATGGCTCTATCAATCAGCCAGAGAGTGTGGCGCGGCACGGCGGCGGTCTCAGGTGGCGACGTTTGAGATCCACTGTCGGTTCAGCTGTGCCGGCCTCTGCGGTCTGCAGCTGTGGGAGAGGGCGCCGGGTCGTGCTCTGTCGCCACCGACTGACAGATACAGTGCAGTGGTTTGTGAGACGCCGCCCCGCGATGCCGCCGCACCGCCCACGGTCTTCATGGGTGCCCCAGCCGCGCCGCCAGTGCCGGCCGCCGCCCTCCGGGGCGTCATGAGCGTCCGGCTGTGCCCAAAGTGTTCCACCTGTCCATGCTATGAGCGCGTGTTGTCTGATAGCGCAGAGTGTGAGAGAGGTACTGCAGTGTTGCCTGCGCACAGCCCCATGCGTCCGAGAAACTTTACAAGGGAACGCAGGTTTCCGGCTAGAGGCCCGAGGACCCCTCCCGAACTGGAATCGGAAGTTTGGGACCGGGATGGGAGCGATCCATACCGTCCTAGAAACAACAGCTGGTCGCATAACTTCCGCAATTCGTCCAGTCTGCCAGATTCACTGCCTCGCGGGGCTTCTCCGCGCTTTAGATCGCCTGAATGTGGTGTCTGGCGTGACGATCTGAATCAACGCCATCCTGAAGATTCATCCGACTGTCGTTGGGAAGATCCTGTTCATTATCGTCGATGTTACAGAAGAGGTATCGGACCCAGGACTCCGCCATTGCCAGATGAAGAGCGTGGGTCAGGTCGTGTTGAGCGCAGATTCTCACCGGTAGCCGCACCCCTTGGACGCTCCAGTGCAGCAGGCAGTCGCGCAGAAGTGCGCTGGTTTGGCTCACGGCCAGCTCCTGCGCGGGAAACAACGGGACGAGAAGCTCCTTTCCAAGAGGCGTCGTTAACCGGGCGAAGGAACAGCCCGCAGGCGCTGAATGGAACCGGGCGTGAACATGATCCGGAGGAGGTGTGTGGGGCCGGGCCTGGATCCACTGACGAGGGATTCATCCGTGCCGAGATGGTGTCAGATCGCCGAAGCAAGGAAAGCCGAGCTCCGGGTTGCGAGCAAGAGGTGCTAGAGCCAATAGCGGGGCGACCAAGGTCATCTGAGGCAGGCGTTCCGAGGATTGGTCGCCAACACCGCGCTAGGAGACCTACAGCCACGCGCCAGTGGTCTCGCGGCGAACGAAGAAACAGGTCTGGTCTCAGCGGACCGTTCCTGGGTCCGCACTATCCTTCAAAGGTAGCCTAAATAAGCATCCGAACTTCTCTGGGGCTTTTGCAGAGAATGGTGATTGTTTTTTTCTTCGGAATAATTTGGCGTTATTCTGCACGCATTGATTTGTTTGTTGAGTGTTAAGGAGAATATTACGACTTCATGGGGGGATTTGAACTGAGATAGCCTTGTGATAGAGCATGGCGAGAAGCCACTGGCTCGGTATTTCATCTCTCCCAGAACTTACCTTTCGCGAAAAAAACACAAACAATCCCCCCCCTCACCGACCCTGTCCGCCTCGCATGTTTATGTGATATGAGGCAATCTTAAAGTGGCGTTATGCTCAAGCCCCGCAACGCGTGCTGCGCGGACATTTTTTTGCTTGAACATCTTTAAAACCGACATGACCTTGGTATTGTCGATTATGAATGTGTATAACTTGCTTTATTGATGGGTTTGAAACGGGAAATGGGTTTGAAACGGGAAATATCTCTAAATATATCCAGAAAAAAGAAGAAATCGAAAAGATATCACCGTTTCCTTATGGTAACCTCTTTTACCTAAAAACGCTTTACTTGAATTAGTTTTCATTTGTAGCGCAGATCAAACAAGTCTAATCTGGCACAGAGTGTTACCAACTCATCGGCCCATTTGACGTCGCGCTGATTTGGCGACTTATTATTCCAAACTGAGGAAAAGCGAAATATTCGGCTTACTAGCCATTTTTAGCCGCCCGAAGGACAAATCCATAATTTTTTACATCTATTGCCCCCTGAAGCTACCTCAGTCTAGAATTGCACCAAGGTAGCACATTCATTTTAGGGTATCGGAATTCGGAGGTTCTGGAAAGTTCTCTTCTTTGGCTCTATTTATTCGACGTGAATTTGAGGAACAATTTTCTGCTTTGTCACAGGTGTGTTTATTTGACATTGTTTGTGTTAGCTCAAGTAAGCTTTCTTATTTTCACAGCCCTTGGTAGGAGGAGTTGAAATGTTGATGGCGAAAAGTGCGACACGGTGGTGCTGAGTCACGCCGGTGTTTCAGTTGCGGCTGGGCGTGCACTTGGCTCGGGGGAAAGCTGCTCTGATGGGTGGGATCCTCTGTCGTTTGGGTGTTTTAAGTGAAAAGTGTTTGGACTGCTGGGTATAAAGGAAATGTGACACCTTTGCTATTGGGTTTTACCTTTGCTATTGGGTTTTAACTCAGATAATTTTGTTATAGAACATATCGCCAAACCCTTGGATAGACATTTCATTTCTACGTGGACGAAAGCACAATATCCGGTCACCGTCCTTCTCTCAAGAGTCTTGGATACTCTGAACGAATGAAGTGACCACAAGAAGAGTGGGATACAAGCACAGCTTTCTTCGTGTCAGAAGTATTTCACGCTCGTACATATTATTTTTTCTTAGTGATTTTTAAATGCCTTTTGCACACTGCATGGTCTAAATTAAACGTATTTTTAGCTATTGTTAGTGTAATGATGAGCGTGATAAAGCCAAGTCGCTAAAAGCGCCCTATAAGCCTAATACGCACAGGATGACTCAGAACTGGTTTGATTTTGTTCACATTGGGCACTATACCAGTATATACACAGCAGTCTCAGAAGCTACTGCGTCCCAAAGCTCCGACCATCATCATCATTTTCAACTGCTTCGGTATGGAGGGCTAAGCATTGGATAGGGAGAACAAAACTTATTCTGTATAGCCTTACAAGAGTGTGGCAATATAAGAACTGTGGTGCACCAGAGCCATCGCGTGGCGAGCATTGACTAGGAGAGACGTTGGCTCTAACCTCTCGGAGGTACAGCACCCGGCCGCATGGCACAGGCAGTGGGTGGGGCGTCAACGCTGGCACAACTGCGGCCGCGCGTCCGGGCTGTGGGCGGCGGCGGCACACTTCAGAGACAGTGCGTGGCAGCTGTGCGTGAGTCGGTCTCTGTGCGGAGCCGCAGTCAGCTCAGGCCGGCAGCTGCTCCGCCGCCGCCGCCCTCCGCCCGCACCCGGCAGGCGACGCCGCCGCTTTCATGTGCGGGCTCGGTCGCACACGCAGCCCGCCGCGGTTTCTCTCATTCGTGCCGCCTGGCTAGGATTGGTTATTGTTTCTTCTCGAGTTCCGGATCCCATAAAAAACAAGCTGTGAATTGGAGAAAGTGGTTTTGTCCAGGTAGACTTTGATTATTTCGGTACGAGAGCGTGGTATATCTGGGCCATGAATCAGAGCTAAAACCAACCGCCAAAAACCCCGTCTTGCAGTATTATTATGTTTAAGCGCAAGTCCCGTTTAAGTTTGCAAAGCGGCTTAACGGAATTAAGTGATGAATCATGACCATGCTTCATAGAGGACCGTTCAAACCAGGTGCTTAAGAGGAGAGTAATTTCAGGAACAACCTTGATTTCAAGTTGGTGTGCAAACGTTGTAACATTGGTTCAAAAACCCTTCCGGATGGGATTTTTAGCAACGGCAGACAGGCCGATCCAGGATTTCTGATCGGGAGAGGGGAAGTGCCACTTTTGGGCGGCGCAAACTTGCAGGGGGCGCCAAATCTTATCACGGGTCCGACGATGCTTACATCCTGGGAGATCATATCAGGGGACGCTGACTATTAGTGGAAGGGGTGGGTATGCGCGTAAGAGCAGATGAAAACGGGATTTTTTAGGGGGAGGGAGACAATATTGCCTAAATTTTATGGAAGTTTACTATTGAAGAAAACCAGCTAGTTATTATCCAAAGATGTGTTTCAGCGGAAGAGGGAGGGGGTGGCTGGTCCTGCCTGTGAAATTCGGGGGTGGTTACCTCTAAGTCCCCAGTTCCCACGTTCATGTGACAAGTGGGAATATAGAAAAAAGACAACAACTCTTCGCAATCGTCCGAAACATCCTACATAGAGATATCCTGCCAATCAACTTAAACACTGAGAAAATCCTCATACACGGCCAAACACTAAGCAACGAGGAAGGCAGGGCAGTGGCCAACAGTGTGCAAAATTATATCGTGGCGGCCCTGGCAGCTCGGGGTGCGGCGGGCGGGCGGGCTGCGGCGCGGGTGTAGGCTGACGTTGGGTGAGCGCGTGACGCGGGACTTTAAAAGACCCGAGGCGGCGGGTATTTCCAGTGGTAATTTGTGTATTTGTGTATATTGGTACTCATATTGTGTAGTATCATGTAAACCCAATTGCAGGAGAGGCGCCACGACTTAAGCTTTGTGCTTCCGCGCCAATCCTGCCTTACATTGTTGTGCTCTTTTGTGTGTATGAATAAGAAATAAAATACATACATACATACATACATACATACATAGAGATGAAGATGTGAGTGCATGTAGCAGGACGTTTATTCCAATCACTCCGAATCATTTGAATACTTCCGTTTGGAATTGTGTCGCGCCGGCCTCTAGTGGTTGGCAAGTCTTTATCCGGGAAATGTTTGGGCCTTTTACTCCCCAAAAGTAGCGCTTTGGTATGATTTAGTTTGTTTGGAGTCATCGATATGATTGTGCAAGTATTTGAGTATGAATGATTGTGCAAGTTTCACAATAATGGTGAACCTTGTGGGAGATAGAATACGCACCTTTACAGAGCATGGCAGAGGATCGCAATCTGATTTGGACTGTTGGACCTTCCGGTCTGTTGGCAAATGGTTTTGAAAACGACGTGAAACGTGCAGCGTCGGGAAGAGTGCAGGGTACCACAGGGAGTCCTGAGACACAGGTATAGACACAACTTTTTATAGATGGGACATTTCCGTATGCCTGATGGTCGATTTTACCCGTTCTTATCTCAATTTTCTTGAAAGTTTGCCGATGCTCATCTTGTCATAACTGAACAGGTCTGCGTCATTTCGGCCATGTTACACTGTGCGCGTGCGCTAATTTTTCTCTGTGGTTATTTCATCCGCTTGGAATAACGAAGAATCAATGAAATCATGTATCATTCTTTTTATGGGTGAATGAACGTTAGTAACAGCTGTTGAAACGTTTTCTGTCACATGAAAGTGGTATAATGGGGATAATAATTTGTCATGCTGTGTGGATTTAGATACCGATATCAGCCCATGAAAGAACATGTCACAAAGTATTAGGATCAAATTATAACCCTGAATATTTATCTATAAACATGACAAATTCATCAGGATGCATCCATCATTGGTAAGCGCCGTGGCCACACCCCACGCCATGCGCAGCATGCGTTCGTCTCAGCATGCCTGATACTCCACAATAATTGTTGGGGTTTAGCAGTGCTGTTGGGATCTATTTCTATCTGTTGGGAACAGGGCTGTTGGGATCAACAGAGCTGTTGGGATCAAATATCACGCTGTTGGGAGGGGGCTCTGCCGGGCCTTGAACCCGGGACCGGTGACTCAGGAGACTGATGCTATCCACTGAGCCACCCCCTACCATTCCCTCCCGATACTCAATGACATTTGCTCAAAAACGATGGTGATAGATCAAGGAGGTTAGCATGGACAAAGAAACTTGTTTTGTATCAATATGAATTGTATTTTCACGCCTGGTCTGAGCATTACGAACTACTTACTCTTTTAAAAGCGTAAGACATCGCAAGACTTGAAGCAGGAAAGAGTCCGCTGTCCGGCTGCAGAGTGAGAACATGATTGCATTCAGGATCAGCAAAGAGCGGGCGAAATGTCGCTGTTATCGCTTTAAAGGTGGGATTATCAGTCGTAACGTTCGTCAGTCGCATAAAACTAATATGAAACTGTTACCTTGCGGAAGCAAATCGTGCACGATAGGTGTCATGGCGACTGAGCGCGCAGACTTGTGACCGCAATCATGGCCGCTGGGCGCAGTCTTGTGTCCAGCCAGAACCCTGCGATTTGGGGAGTATGCCTGCCGAAAAAATTTACATATTTAATTCAAACGTCCGGTATATAAATATCATAAAACACTCATACCTTTCCTATCATGCCATATTTGAGCAGTTTATCACACGACCACTACAGTTCTGTCACTAACGTTCGCAAATTACGCTTAATGACCTTTTACAGCGTCATGACGTAATAAGAACTTCAAAGGAATGTGGGAAATTCCTGCATCTTTATGTATATCGTTTCCATTTCGGCCTGCGTAAACTGTGCCTGAGATCGGCACTGGACTTATAAATGTTTTCTTCAGGGGCAAAGAATCACGTGGGTTTATTATTAGGTTTGGATTGAAAAAGGCAGATTCTCCGAATTCAGGACCACGAAGCTTCGGAAAGCTCAGGCTCACATTGGCTGCGCTTCTTTTCAGTGTCCTTCTAAGTTACCAACATTGCCTCACGAGTCTCTGCCACGTGGAGTCTGGAGTGAAGTAACTTAAATTTGATGTTAAAAAATACAATACGTTTCACAAGCCTGCCTGTTATATGTACTTTTATATTGGGCGGCTGGTTCGTCTCAAATGTATTAATTTTTTCCAGATCTGGTAGCTTTGTTTTCAGCTCTGTTCAAATATGCCGAAGAAGACTGAGGGAAGAGCTGTGTTGTGCTTCATTATGCCAGATGCCGCCCCAAATACACATGCTACTTCATTTTCCTACATCACCGCCCACTGTCACAAATGACACTCAGCTCAAGCTTGGGTCCTGGGGCGTGTCTAAAACAGGCCAACCGTGAAATTAGCCCTAAACTTTGGAAGACTATTCCCGCCTCCAGTGCTTGTCACATCCTCACATCCTTTCAGAAACGGCATTTGACGCCCAACACCCTCTAGACATGGTGAGCTGCTGCGCGGATGGTTTCAGGTTTGGGGATTCGGTCCAACCTCCCCCCCGGTCAAGTTTTCTGGTAGCTCTGCTTCCGCCAATGCTTAGTTGCATGACGTAATAAAATGATGAGATTAGTGTGTTTGAACCTATGACGTTTTATGTTTTATTTTCTTTGGGTGGGGGCAGGCTTGTAAGCATAACTATTGGTTGTATTGAGCTGCTGGGCGAACAATCCGAGCAGCTGTGTCACCCTTCAGACTTTCCCCAGATGCTCCTATTCCAAATGTCAAAGGTCTGGAAGCCTGGAATGTCAAAACTGAAGTGACGGTGCCTCACTGCATAGATTGGAACAAATTAAAGAGAAATAACTGTGCCGAATGGTAAGTGAGGCTGGCCAGTTTCTCAGTAGTGTCTTTTGATGTCCTGAGCTACTCAAAGTAAAGCTGAGTTGGGCCTCAAATATGTCATATTGTACTGACAAGTGCACAGAGAAGAGAGATAAATAAAATGCAACCATTGCGGAAGTTTGAGACTGGTGGTTAGACCAAGTGGTTAGCCTGATGGAAAAATCGAAACTAAACGAAACTCAACGCACCAAAACAGTGGCGTCGAACTTAATCGTTCTATGATAGACGCAGAAGAGCTTTTTTAGCTTCCAAACGTATTTATTGCTTTACGGTAACGGTAATTTTTCACACCTCGAGTAAATATTTGAGTGTTTAAAATGCACCAAACACCCCTCAATGCAGTATAGACATATGGGAGTTCTGTTTATGGAAGTTTTCTCATCGCCTTTAGTCGCGTCGGGCGCTCTCACGTTAGAAGCGTTGCTCGGTTCACTGGCGTCAGCCAGGCGCAGTCCGCCTTGTTGGGGCCATGTGGTTTCGGTCGCTTATCTCGGCGGTATTATCCAGCGTGCAGCGGGCTTGTTATCCGCCGGAAAAGGTGGTGCTGTGCAGCAGCTGTCACACGTACTGACCGTTTCCGCCGCGCCGCCGACACGGCTATGTCTGTAGCTGCAGATCGGGGTTCTGAACCGCGAACACGGCTACCTCGGTAGCTGTGGGACAGGGCTCTGAACCGCGAACACGGCTACCTCTGTAGCTGCGGGACAGGGCTCTGAACCGCCGACACGGCGGACTCTGTAGCTTGTAGCTGCGGGACAGGGCTCTGAACCGCGCAGCATTTCACCAGCGGCTGCCCGTTGGCTTTCACGTGGCGAGCTGAGGGTCTAGCTTCGTTTATTTTGTTACACTTTAAACGATAAGCTAGGAGATCTAGATATAGATGAAGACCGCGACATAAACCATCGCAGCATGAAAAAGAAAAGCTATGGCACATGTGCTGACATGATTTTATACATTCAATATCATTGTGCTCACCTGTTCGCTGCTGTAACGTTCAGAAAATTGTAATCTCTGTGCAATATACAGAATGACCGTACCGAAATGAATTAGTGAATGGATGAATGAATGATTGATTGAATGAATGAATGAATGAATGAATAATGTGACCAGAATAACAGGCTTTTGATTGATTTTTGCGTTTCAATGTTCTGAACATTGTTGTGATAGGTATTGCCTGTGTATTTGGGCGCCATTCCCAGAAGTCCTTGAACGTGCTGGGCTTGTTGCATGCTTGTGCTGTGGGACTTTTTGTGAATGGGAGCGTGGCTCGCGAGTGAGCTAATCGAGAAACCTGTGGTGGATACAAGCGCAGTGGGGCTAGGGGCGCGCAAACCCCACCCCTCTGCAGTTTCAGGGTGCCCAAAGTAAGCACTTAGTAACAGGTTATTTGAGGTAAAAGCGGAGGAGGATTGAGCCTCCCAGCAGCAGCCCCACTCACTGAAAGCCTGGGTTCGTTACTGGGAGGAACCAGGTTGCACAGCAAGGTCTCGCACCTCCCGTTACAGCATGCTGAAAACCTGGCTCCTTGATTTGAGTGCGTTCATTGCAGCGTCTGACTGCCGCTTGCATTTTTGGAACTTTTCGTCCAAATTCGAGGCCTGATGTTGCTTTAACCCTCGCCCCACCGGGGGGCCATCGATGGCCCCCTAAGGTTTTTCCGGGATAGCAGAAAAACGACGAGGCGCAGCACCGCGGTTGAGGGCTCTACCTCTCACTGCATCATTTTCCCATCATCCATGAAATTTTTTACCCCGGGTCACCCAAGGTCAGGTCACCAGACGAGGTCAACCAAGGTCACCTCACTTCACTTTAGAGCTCTGTAAGAGCTACATTTCAAAGTCGATCGATTTGAAACTTCCTACACTTCATGACCCCTCCAGGGTCTACAAGGTGTATATCCGGGATTTTTCGATTTCGTGCCCTGAGGTCAGGTCACGAGGCGACCTCTCCCATTGGAAAAGCATGGGGAAAAGCTATTTCATGATATAAAAGCCACAAAAATGATTGCAAATACTCAGACTGCTCAGAACAACGTTTTGGGACACCCTTTCACGGATCCCAGAGGTCATATTTGCCCTTTGACTTTTCCAAGGTCATCCAAGGTCACCAGAGGTCAAAAACAGTATTTTGACAATAACTTTTGACCTAATTGAGCTAGAGCGGTGAAACAAACACCATTGTGTTTGTCTTGTCACTGGCTTTCATTTGATATACGGCAAGGTCACTTTTTGACCTTTCGTGACCTCAGGTCATATTAGGTCACGAGGTGACCTCTGGCGGTCAAACCACTGACGGGAGGTCTTTACGCCCCACATAGCGGAAAAAGTGCTGGCAATTTTCTATCAAATGTACTTTACCAGGCCTCAATAGCTCTAATGACATAAGAGTTATGCCCAGTTTGCTTAATCATTGCATATTTGAGTGAAAATAGCCGATCTTGACCTAATTTGACCTCTGGAGGTCAAACCATTGACCTGAGCACTAAAACATGCGAAGTAATTTCTTACTGAATTCACGCGAGCTTTCTATTGCACTTTGCAGATTTGCGCTAACGCCCATATTTTCGGAGTTAGAGGGGGCCATCGATGCCCCCCGGTGGGGCGAAGGTGGCGCCGGACCCCCGGTGAGGCGCGGGTTAAAATAGCCCTTTCCGAAGCAAATTTTCGTGAAAAATCCATTTTGATTGATTCATAAGTAGGAAATGACTAAACCCTCACATTGTTTGTGGTACGAAATGTTTTCCTAATGCTGTTCTGGTATGCATGTATGCATGCAGAGGAAATTCTGGGTTATTTCATATGGGTCCTAGGTTGGAAAACATTTTAACCTTCGTTCTGGTGTGGGTGGTTAAGGAATGTCCCGCCCCCTTCTTTTATTCGGAATAGGGAGGAAATAGTGGTGCGTCTGCTAAAAACTGCAAATAATTGTTCGTGATGCCTTTATAAGTGATGGTTTTAGGAGTAGGAAATCCCTTAGCGCTCGCCCTGATGAGAAAGAAACTGTCCCTCCATAAGGTTATTGAAGGATAGCGTACAATGGCGACGTGTCCGCAGCCAGTGGTGGTAACTGAGCGGTTTGTTCGTGATATTGACATTATTGGTCGTTACAGAACAAGAAATTCCACTTGCCATCGCACAAGGGGGGGGTGGATACCCCTCCCTAAATATTTACCCAGGGAGTAGGCGCTGTGCTTTGTGGACAAGTCTGCAATAATTTGAATGTAAATAGACTGACACATTGTCGACAAACTATGGGTTCAGCATCACGTCCTCTGTCTTATCTTGGTGTTAGGTTTGTATGCCCGCTTCTCAAGGATTGCTGTAGCGCTGCTGTAGGGTCCTTTCATCAATCTTTTTCTGCCTCTCAAGGAAACGCGTATCTTGTAAAGCTCATGGCAGCAGGCTTTATCCACCTTAAAGTGTTTGTATGACACCAGCACGCCATAAAAGAACGTAAAATTTCCTAGATCAGATCAGAAAGATCACGGTAAAGGATCTAAATTGTCGGTCATCGACCCCGAAAATATAACGATCTGGTTGGTCATTTTAAAGACAGAGTCAGGTTAAAAGTCGACCCAAACCGATTCCGCTCAATTCTCTTTCCACCTTTGAAAGGAGATTTCTGTCACATTATTATTACATTTGAAATGAAATAATTCAGGGAATTAGTGTCACTGGTCCGAAAAAGACAACAATTACGCTTTGAGCCATTGAGAGTGCATAACGCGTGTTCGCAGATACTGACGCAAACTCAAACAAAATCAAGGAAGTATTCGTAAAGATCTGCCCACTATTTTTTAGGTTTGCGATGTGCTATCGATGCCCAAAAAGTTGCATGATTTGACAATGGTGTGCTGAAGTCAGTTTGACTTGGTTGTCACCTTGAATACATTTTTCAGATTTTGTTTTTATCTGTCCCTAAAAAAAACGCAAACGTTAGAAACATGATTATGAAGTGATCTCTTCCGACACGATTGGATCGGCGGCTGGAGAATGAATGATCTGACCAATATCGTGGGCATTGGTCTTGCTTCCGTGACACGATGTACCTGGCATAGGTCTAAGGCTGTTTAAGACTTTATTTTATGTTTTTTATCATCGTCGTATCGCTTAGAACAGCCATTACTTTTGTGCTGTGCCTGGAATAAATGCACCAGTGGTCTTCGCTGCGTTTTTCCAGAAACTGCCCACACTCATGGAAAACCTTACTCTCGGTGGTACCTGTAGATTGCGAACAAGTCACAGTGTACCCGTGATCGTTATCATTGCTAGTGGAGCCGTGACCATTCCCTTGACCCCCCCCTTCCTTCACGGAATTGAGTTAAGTAGGACACCGAACAGAGTGTTCGGTAGCTGCGGCGGCGGTGGAACCAGTGGTGTGTCACCGCGCACTGACATCACCCCCGTCCATTGCGGGTGACGTCACGGCACGATCAGCTGTTGGCGTCGTGCGGCGCCGCCTGGGCTGCGGCCGGCCGCAGCTGAAGCGGCGGCGCTGCTGTAGGTAGGCCGGCCCCAGGGGTTCCCAGAACGGCTGACTAACGGCACGCTAACGCCGTGGAAACGAAGGTCTCGGCCTGGCTGCTGGCTCCGGAGAGTGGCAACCGGCTGGTCTGTTACCCAGCGCGTATTTAAGTAGTTTTGTGTGAGTCTGTTGTCTGGGTTGTGTGTGTGTATTGGGGCTTTAGGGCGCTTTCAGTGACTTGGCCATATAGCGCCCCCTGTTGTCTGGGTTGAGTTCAGTTAATCCTGGTTGTAAAGAAAGTGCATTGCCGACCCCGAGACTGCAGCTAGACCCCTGGCCACCCTGGGTGAACACCATTCATTGAGCCAACGTGGCGTGAAGACGGAGCGCAGCTTAGGTAGAGCTGTCGTTTCAAGCGTGATACTGGCGACCCTGACACACCACCGAGAGAACTGGCGCCCCGCTATGATGTCAGGTCGATAAACCTTGCCCGAATCCATGCCCTGTCTGGCACGGACACATGAATTGCGATGTGCCAAGATTGAATTGTCTCGACGTTGCGTAGTTTGCGTGCCAACCGGGGCTGTGTCTTGAGTGCCTCGTTCGCTGCGGTGTTGTTGGCTGTCTCGAGCGCTGCGGGAGGGCTGGGTTAGTGTGAAAGGGCAAGGCGAGAGCTGGGTTCTGGTGTCGAAATCGGCGTCTCCGGGCCACAGACCCAGACCTTGATCCCGTCGCGGGGTCACGCATTGCGTGCGCTGCTCTCTTATCTGCGCGCTTCGGTCGCTGAAGAGTCGAACGCCCAGGTTCTCAGGGCTTACAGCTCTTTGGTGGGTGCTCAGTATCAGCGTAGTAAAGCTGACTTATGCGCAGAGGGATGTCGTTCAAACTTGGTTTGAATCTGATGTCTTTAGCACATGGTTGTCATGCAAAGCGCAGTAACTGGTCATTGTCGTGTTGGAGCAATGACTTGATTGTTGAAATAAACACTATTTGCGATTGCCGCTCAAGGTGCTGGAATTTGATTCGGCGTTTTTCCTGCAATATACTACCCACACTTTATTTGCTTTTGTGGCCTTGTTTCATTCGTTGGAACAATTGCAAGTTCAAACTCTGGTCATGATCTACTGGGTTTTCTCCTCACTTTTACCCCTTTTCATCCATCGCATTATTTTGCCTGAACATGCTTGCCGTGAAATAACATCATGGTCTTCATGCTATGCAAATATATGCGTTTCTTCAAGCGTGTCGCCACAGATCTTTAGTGGGTAGGGGGAGCAGGGCTGGTGATAGAAATGCCTACATATTTTCGCACCTCAAGTCGGACGGATCGTGTAGTAAGAATTATTAATAAAAGTGTAGCAAGAATAAGATTTGAAAGGTTAACTTGTGCGTACTTAAATTTTAGTATTTTCCTGTTTCGATTCAGATATTCGCCACGCGCTATAACTGGGCAATCTAAAGTGGGGGAGTCCTCATTTGGGGAGGTGGTTCCCATTTCTCCAGAGCGTCCCCTTCGTGGCGGCTGTCCTGTATTTCTTCCTTTTGCGTCTCTCCTTCAGCTGTCATGTGTGCTGAAGTGTAACCTTCTTCTGCTGTCGGAAGCGCAATGGTTCCTTCTGAATGGGCGGCGGCGGAGGATACTGGCCCGTCAGAACCACGAGCAGTCCGGTGCCCAGTGGTTTATTTTCAGCCGAGCTGTTCGGCGCAGATGCTGACTGTATTGGAGGTCCCACTCGCTGGCTCCCGGAGCAAAGCCCTGGTGGCTGTGGGACATTAGACCACCTTGGATAGGGCCAATTGCGGCAGCTGTCTTTGACAGCTCAATGACCCGAGCCAGACGCCCAGATCTTTTGGGATATTGTTTTACTTCAGTAACAAGCTGCATGCCATAAATGGGGCTAGGGGTGATGGACGAAGTGAGGACGAAATTTTTCTTAGGGACGGTAGTCTAAAACGGGATGTGTCTGCTAGTGGTACTACGTTACTACTTTGTTCTCGAGTCATCTCGAAAACATTATGTCACACGGCTGTAGAAAAAATGTTGCTATATTTTTCGTACTATCATGTTTATACCTCCTCTCGTCGTTCCTATGTGAGAAATCTCCGCTTTTAAATTCGGGGAACTATAATAACGCGACATTGATATATTGAGACCTTTGTGCTTGGAGCTGATGCGAGAGGGTCCTTGAACGCTTTCTCGGCAGCTACCCACAGGAATTGGTGCACGCCCCTGAAGCGGTTCCTCCAGCGCCACCCACCGGGCCTACGGCACGGCCTTGTCCGAGGCCTTAGCATGTTTTCAGGCTGTGGAAATGGCGCTCGTTAGGCGCTCCGACTCGCTGGTGCAGTTCAGCGGGCGTGAGTCTGTGTGGTTGCGTGACACCGGGAGTTTGCCGGTCTTACTCAAGGTGTCGTGGGACCCCAGCCTGTGACCAGCGTTTGAGAATATAGAACCCGACTACGTGGTGCCCCATGAAGCCGAGATCCGTGCCGGATCAGAAACCGCTTACGGAGTACGGAGGGGACGGCGACATCGGTGAAGGAGGGGGGGTGGAGCAGCTTATACTAAATCGTATTGCCTTTTTATCGGACCAGTTTTTTGGTATTGTTTATACGCTTGGTTCACAGCTGGGTGCACGAGTTGTTTGGTGGTGGCACACGAGAAGCTCGTGGATCGGAATCTCAAGCGGCGCGGTTTTGGAATCTCCATTGAGCTGTGCGGCTTTCTATCTGAAGAAACACAGCTATTTGGCCTGCCTACTCAAGGCAGTTTCATTCAGGAGACAGGAGCTCAAATTCAACAATACTTCATATTTAAAGAGTTTACTTCAGTATTTAAAGAGAGTCACGTTGGTGCATCTTACGATATTAAGCACCTCTGAATGTGGGTCTTCTAGAAAAGTTTATATGTGTATAGAAAACAGGGCCTGTACCAAAATCGGTAGCCATGGCCCAGAGCTGACGACCCCAAAAGTGCAGAATACCTACTATGGTATAGCGCAGTGCGATCTGGATCGGAGCCGGCTCCGCGGCAGCCATCCGGGCCGTAGTCATCAGCTCACGGCGCCTGCGGAGCCGTAGTCACCAGCTCACGGGATCTGCCCGAGCCGTAGTCGCCAGCTCAGGGCACCTGCGGAGCCGTAGTCGCCAGCTCAGGGCGCCTGTGGAGCCGTAGTTTTCAGCTCACGGCGCCTGTGGAGCCGTAGTCGCCAGCTCAGGGCGCCTGCGGAGCCGTAGTCACCAGCTCACGGCGCCTGTGGAGCCGTAGTCACCAGCTCACGGCGCCTGCGGAGCCGTAGTCACCAGCGCACGGCGCCTGCGGAGCCGTAGTCACCAGCTCACGGCGCCTGCGGAGCCCTAGTCACCAGCTCACGGGAGCTGCCCGAGCCGTAGTCACCAGCTCACGGGGGCTGCTCGAGCCGTAGTCACCAGCTCACGGCGCCTGCGGAGCCGTAGTCACCAGCTCATGGCGCCTGTGGAGCCGTAGTCACCAGCTCACGGCGCCTGTGGAGCCGTAGTCACCAGCTCATGGCGCCTGCGGAGCCGTAGTCACCAGCTCATGGCGCCTGTGGAGCCGTAGTCACCAGCTCACGACGCCTGTGGAGCCGTAGTCACCAGCTCACGACGCCTGTGGAGCCGTAGTCACCAGCTCACGAAGCCTGTGGAGCCGTAGTCGCCAGCTCAGGGCGCCTGCGGAGCCGTAGTCACCAGCTCACGGCGCCTGCGGAGCCGTAGTCACCAGCTCATGGCGCCTGCGGAGCCGTAGTCACCAGCTCATGGCCCTGTGGAGCCGTAGTCACCAGCTCACGGCGCCTGTGGAGCCGTAGTCACCAGCTCACGACGCCTGTGGGCCGTAGTCACCAGCTCACGAAGCCTGTGGAGCCGTAGTCACCAGCTCACGGCGCCACTCCTATAGCTGAACTCTACATAGTCTTCAGCAGCTGAACCGCCCCGAAGTCCCAACACACATAGCTTTTGCGAAGCACCACCTGAATAATCGTGTAACCGCAAATCTTCCCATCTAGCTTCATTTCGATGGAGGGTGAATCGACAGGAAGCTGTTCCATTTTCTGGAGATGTTGTTCTCCGAAGCACGGTCCGTGCGAGTTTTAGTGCCAGTTTGTCTCAACTGGGCTGGCGTGGCGTGGAAAGGCCTCGGTCGCCACTGTTGAAGTGGCGCATTAGTGCCGTCGCGGCCAACAATGGGCGTGGAAACGGGGCCGCGCCGAATTGAGTAGTGTCGGCATGCCCCGGCCGACGCCGTGCGGCGTTTGAGCCCTGGGAAACGGGCTGGCTTTTCTGCTTTATGTGTAATGAGACGGATGGCGGGTGTGGGTATAAGTGTGATCTGTCTCATGTTGCCGCCGTCACAGGTGGCTGAGTGATGAATGCGCTGAATGTGTGGTCGCCCCCAGGCGGTCTGGTGCAGTCCTCAGTAATGAAACGGCTAATTGGAACGTCCAAACAGACGCGACAGCGCCGGGGTTCTTGTTTTGGGCTGTGCTTTGTCTGCTGCTGGTCCGTGTGCCGGTACAATGGGGTAATTTGTATGACAAATGATCGTTACACGCGTAAAGTGGGTCGTCATGCTTGTTTCTCGGTTACGTTGTCACTGGGGAGGGATATGGGGTTGTCTGTAGCGCATGCTCCGATTAGATTGACGTAAACGGTCACGCGGTATTTGCCGCTAAATGGGCGCCTGTTTGCAGTGATCTGTGAAGTGTTCACAGTGCTCCCACGCTTCCGTGCTCGGTCCCAGAGCAGGCTTTTCTACCTCCCAATCGCTTAGTTGTCAACCATGACTCCTCTGTGATTGTCTACCTTTGTTCCCAAGCAAATTGCAGTGTTATCAGAAACACTGGCATCTTCGCTTTGCGACGGGAAATATGTGCCCATGGGGACGTTAACTTTAGCTTCAACTAGGTCATGATCGGGTACTTCGGAATTAGGATTTCAGTCAAACTGTGGTACGGTAGATTTTATGTTGGTATCAGGTTTATATTTGTCGGTTATACTGTTGAAACTGGTGCCGTGTTTAAGGGTAAGTATGAACATTTGCTGATACTATTGCTATTACTGATACTTAGAATCATTTGCCTTATTTGTAGTGCACGGGCTGCGAAGACTGGAATGAATGGGGGAGGAGGAGGGAGACATAAATCTCGAAATTGAAAAATATTTATCATAAACCCGTTAGGTTTCCAAGGGAACATCGAATTTGAAATCGTCCAATCCGCCGATCCAAGTCCTTCTGCGTCTGCCGTAATCGTGCTGTTTTCACAACTTTTCCGCAATGTCAACGCTGTGAGATATTCAATGAACTGGCGTAGATAACGGGACGGTGTAGGTCGGACTTAACCAGATAACGTCGGTCGCTGCATTACCTCCAGCTGCTGACCTGCCCTTAAACCTTAAAGGAATGTGGCACCTTCATAACGTGATTTTAACTGAGATAGCCAAGTTGTAAAGCAAGTCGGAAAACCCGGTACTCCATATGTCATTTGTCTTGGAACTCGATATTTCCGTAGAAAAAAGCTAAAACATACCTGACACCAGCCCCCTCATCAGCCCCCGCCGGGCGGCCATTGTTGTGAGCTGCTGGTGTGATGACATATGCTGACGTCACGATGAGCATCAGGCAATGGAAGCCCTTGAAGCGTTTCAAGTATGGTAGTGGTTGCCCGATCGTGACATCATCCACAGGCTGATATTTATTTTTTTCTAGAGGAGTATTTAAAAAATCAAAATATTGAGCTTATTGTACATTTTTCAGAGAAATCATGAGTGGTTTCATTATTTTCGGCTAAAAGTACGCCTAACTGCTCTTAATTCCAGGATTCGACCAAGGTGCCACATTCCCTTTAATGCGACTGCTTTTCCATCCCAGCAATATACCGAGCCGTCTTCACCATGTTTGCCGTGCTGGTGTTGTGTGAATGTCGCGGTCGACGTTGCCGTGTACTGAGGCGTCTGTTCTCGCTATTTCAGATCAGTGTCAGCCACCAGGAGACGACCAAGCCGCGCAGTCCCCAGCACCGGCCCGCTTCCTACGGAGGCAAGGGCCGGCCGCCGGCCGCCGCCCCAGCGCAGACGGCCCGAGACGAGCAGCGGCGCACCAAGCCTGGCGCGGCGGCGAGCGGCGGCGCGGCGGCGGCCCCCTCCAGCGCCTCCGCCGCCGCCGCTGCCGCCGGCAAGGTGAAACATCAGGTCTGTGCGAAATCAGCGGCCGGGGCGGGGGCGTGGCCCGCACTGCCACGTCGGCTCTAGTTTTTGCCTTGTCTATCGTAAGCCTTGGGATGGTTTTAAATGGTTTAGTGTTGTCTTGAAGCCGCTGCTAGCCGCTGTAGTTTTTCACGTTTTCCAGTCCTGTTATTACCGATAAATGAAATTCTCGATATTATCTGAAACGATGCTTAAATTAACGAAACGGCTCGCAGCTTAGGATCCACACACAAACAACCAGAAACTACAGTATCCACCCCTGTCATCGACAAATCTTCAACACCACAGACTCCCATACAATCGAACACAACAGCACCCTCAGACGTGTTTACCAAGCGGTATGGGTCAGAGCGGTCCTCGTCGGCGCCTCCAAAGGGTCGTATGCGCAAGGAGCGTGGTGAAGCCGTTTCATCTCCAGGTCGCGGGGACACGGGGCTAATGCCGCCGCCGTACCCTCCACCACCCCCGCCTCCACCAACACCTCCCGCTAAAGCAACAGGCAGGGACCACCTGAGCACAGGCACCCATGAAGGAAAGCGCAGGCTCTCCTCTCCAAACCTACGTTTCGAGGAAAGAAAATCCCAAGACAGAGAAGAGGAAACAGATTTGGCGTTTCGGGATTCAAAGGGAAAGCGAATTGCGGTACCGAGGGTACAAAAAGAGGTTCTTCAACCAAGGCTGCACTCGGGCTCCACCGAGAGTATCGGAAACGTCCAGCACGTCTGGCAGGATGTGCCGCGCCCATCCCCGCTAGTGATGGTAGGCATCCGGGGCCGAGAGTCAGAGAGGCCTACATGGATAGGGACACTACTTTCGTGCGTCGCTCTCCGCCTAAGGGTCTCGGATACCCGGAACGAATGGCCAGACCACCAGCAGAGTGGAACACGCGTACAGCCTGGTGTGTATCTGAAATGTTCGACGGCAGGAGCTGGGAGACCTAGTCAGTGTTGGGTAATTGGTTCGTCACATTAGAAGTTGTTGGCTGATCCACTTAGTTTTCATTCTCGATATGTTTTGAATGGTTACAGCTGACTACCACTATTTTTTGCTTTTTTACACTAAGATGGGCGCAAAATGACCTAGTAGTCGAGGCGCCCTAAAACCCCAAACAACAACAAAGATGCTTAAAGTAAGGTATACTGTGCTCGTGTTCATCCATGCCACCAGCCTGTTATAACGAACAAGCTGAGCAAATTGCATATGTGCTAACGCAATTGCAGTCTAACCTACTTCGCGCATGTCGTGTAGTACCGGAATTCCCTTCTCCAATGTTTATCAAGAATTTATTGTAGCAGGCACATTTTCAAACTCTGTTTTCTGGTCGGTTTCTCTCTAAATAGCTGTTCATACTGGAAAGGTCCATCCAGCTAAGTGCGAACGGCAAACGTTTTGTTCTAACCTAACTTGCTGTCCCTTTTACAGCCCTTGTATAGATGATTTGTTCGTCAATTCACTCTATTGGCAATGATACGCATTTTTCTTCAGTTAGCGAAACATATTCCTCGCACAGTTCCAATTATTCTGAAAACCATTCCTCACCAAGGCTGAATGTCAGTTGGGTATTGAGGCGATGCGTGCCGGTCTCTCATGGTCGAGCGTGATTGGCATGGCTCGCATATGCCTACAGTTTCAGCCTGCCCTGGTTCCAGCCTCAACGGCTCAAATCAGTGCTAGGGGTTGTCATTTAGCTGTGACCAGTGGGCTTAACGCCTGACATTGTCCTAAAATTCTTCGCTTGGCGTGTTAGGCGGATCCCACACAGATCTCCTATCCGGTGTTTGTGGCATAAAATACCAACCAAAGTCTCCGTTGTTCGGTCTGAAGATGAGCTATTAATTTCTGTATTCATTATTCATGGGGGTTTAAAGCTTAAGGTATCGTCCCACCTCCCATGCCTACCCGGGCCGCTAATGAGCAAATACCATAGCCGCGTCCAGAATCGGTCCGGCCCCTGTATTTTAAAGCCGATGGTGGAACCACGGACTTGCGAGCCATCTAGTGTAACCTAACTGTATGATAAATATCAGATTAATGTTTGTACGAAATCAACGTGATGTGATTTGTTTAGCTCCGTTTAGAGTGTGCATGCTTGTGGTCCGCTGCTTTTCACTGTCTTAAACTTAAAGTAATGACGGGATGAAATTATAACCGCTATTATCGCCCTATCTACTGTGAATGTAGCTAGGAGGTCGTGCAGGCTTAACACCCAATATCTGTCCCTAAGCAAAGCCGCTCATGGCCCTGGGTGATATTGTAGAGAGTTGGAAATCGAATTTAATTTATATGTTCTCTGGAGGTTCCACGTTATGGCTAACGTCGCGGAGAATTTGGAGCTTCCGAGAAGTCGCGGAGAATTTGGTGGAGCGTTCGCCGCTATTTCACGAGTTTTGTGTTTACACCCACTCCCCCCATATGTTAACTCCGGGTATTTCACTATTCTTAGTTTTTTGCGAAGGAACGTTGATTTTTCAAAGTTGGGTAATGTAGTTTGAGATCTGTTTCTGCACCTCCTCCGTTAAAAAGATGGGAGGAGCTTGGAGGAGGTCCGACGAGGCACAAAACCGGCGTCCGCAGGAACGGGCTGGGAGGAGTTTGAAGGATATATCAGCTGCGTGCCACGGATCGGCGCCAATATGGCGGGCGTAGCGAAACTCATGAATCGTCGAAATTCGATTAAGGCTTCTCTTGCACCTTACACGCATTTAAGCGGAAATGGCACACGGTAAAACAGCGAAACCAACCACAGTATAATCAAAACATAAATTTCTTACTGTAAAACGATTTGGTGTGGTTTATTAATGGAAATGAATGCGCCAGAATTGTCTCCTCCAGCCTCCTCCGAGAAACCGCTTCTCGCTAGAAATGAGATTGGAGGAGGTTTGAGAGGAGGTTGGAGGAGTCGCTAGAACGCGCGGGAGCAGGTTGGAGGGGACGCTGGAGCATATCTTTCGTGCCTTGCCGCTGCGAACCGCTGCCCGCTACACCGCTACCGATACCTTTTTATTATAAAGCCCTTCTGAGGCGTTAAACCCAAAAATAGTTTTTCATTGCTCTTTTTGTATCTTTCAATGAGGCTGCTTTTTATCTGGATAGAACATAGAATAGCAGTTTTATTGTGAGATATTCAAACAAAATCACACAACAAAACATTTCTTCAATCTCCATCTCCTATTTTTCGGGGGGTGGCGGTCCCCTGACAGGCTCGTACGAACCTTTGAATTATTTTGAGTGTGCTCCTTGCCTCTCCGCTACTTTCATTTTAGTTAACCGCTACCGTTTAGAGAGTCTGTAAGCAGCGGAGTAGCGGACTCAAGCAGCGGGCCACCCGGCTCTGGAAATGATTTAAGCTTTCCTGCTATTTTATCCTCATCAGTAGAAATCTATGGCTGCTGTACATCACTGATTGTCCCATCCCTACTCATCTATCGAATGCATGTCCGTTTGGACTATTTGAGACTAGTGGTGTCTGGGTTCTAACTCTGGTAATTCGCTGAACAACCATGGCCCAAAGGCCTGGCATAGGTAAACGACCGCTGGTCTTTCCTGTTAAAAAATGCTTTGGAATCAAAATTAATGGGGCGTTGAACCTCATTCTTTGGTCGGTTCAGAAATGGTCACGGTGACTAAAATGCTGATAATTTCATTAGGGAAAGATAAGAACGGCACAAAATCCGTGTTTTGTTATGTTGGGAGCCGAATGCCGTGCTGTGTGCTGTCTAGTTATGCTGCGAAGCTCACAGCCTCCGGGCTCTACGACGCGCCAACTGCTGAGTTCATATGCCGTTGCCCAGCTCATCCTGTCTGGAGGGTATTATGAGGATCGGAAAGACTTATGCCGAGTTCCCGCTGGGGTTTTGAACCGGGGTCTGCGGCGTGGAAAGAGAATACCCTACCAGTATAGTAGAATTAGAAGGGGTAGGGTAGGGTAGGGTATTATAGTTAGGGTATTATAGTTAGGGTATTTGACTGACCCTACTCAGTTCGAATAGCCTGCTCAAAAGCTTGCTTTAACTGAGGGCTCGTAATATTTGCCACTGCATCCCCAACTGCGAAGTTCTCCCCGTATTGTGTTTTACACCGCTGCACAGTGGTCGAAAACGACCTCACGGATGGCCACCGAGGTTTTTGTTAATGTTCATTTTGCTACAGCGCTGAAACGGCCTAACCGATTCACCCCAAATTTTCAGCAGATCATGCTATATCAATTGCAATGGGAGATGTATACTTAAATTGATTCAACTAACACCCGCACTGGAGAGGGGTCTGACACTAACGCGCACTGTAGGGGGGCGTGGTGGACCCCCTCTAAGATCTCGGAAACTAAAAGATACAGAAAAACTCTGTTTGGAGGGTGGGTGGGGGCTATGGTGATCTACATCATGACCAATTTTCATTGACCTAGGTCAATATCTTCAAGGTCAAACGATGTCATAAATGTCAAATATTGGCCATGCGGGGACCTATTGGGAAATACCGTTATTAAGCGGGGAAAATGACGGGAATAAGCTAAAGGCAGACTAAGGTCATAGAGGGAAGGTCACAAAAAAGCTTTGCTACAATTTTTGGGTCAAGGTCATCCAAGGTCATTGACCTATGAGGTCACAATATGATGATGTACCGATAATGTACACTTTGACTACCACTTCTGCCAGTGTTTGGTGGAAAATGAGGATTGACCTTTAAAAATGACCTTTAACCTTGACCTTTGACCTTGATCTTTATATTTAGGTACCTTAACTATGACTTCATAGAATAATGCCCCTCCGACCGGGTAACGCTATTTGACCGGAAGCGCTGGGGTCAATGACCTAGAAAATTCTGATATGAACTTGACCTGTGACCTTCGGACCTTAACCTATACCTTCCTGTGAAGTGACCTTGGCATATGTTCCCGGTTATATGACGTTATGACGTCACCACTCGGTATCCAACGCAAACGAACTGGTCCTACGGCGCGATTGTGGCAATCTCAAAATGCAGGTCTGACTTTGAAAGCCTATACGTCACACAATTTTCGCCCGATTTTTTAGATATCTTCACCAATCGATGCCCCGTTAAATTCTCTCGAATGTAGCCAAATATCGTTTTTCGGCTCTACGAGCTATTCTTACGCCACTTCAGAAACGGGTGAGAGAACCTCTGAGGTCCCCCTCTAGTGCGCGTGTTAAGCAAATGAACTGACCTAACCCGACCCCTAATGACGTGGTCAGGTGTGCTGGCTCCGCATCCAAAAGGGCATACTCAGCCTCTTCTCAGACTAATCGTCTAATCGGGCTAAAACAAAATACATATTGCCATTCGGAACCCCTGAGTGAAATGAGTTTGTGAGCTGCTTACCATTTGCTACTCTCGTTAAAATTGATGTTCCCAGGGGTCACAAAAGGTCACGTTGAATGTTCGCACGATAATATGGGTTTCTTTCATTTCATATATTCAAACGGCAGGAAGATCAAGACAGTAGTTATCAGTGTACCCCTCTCATCATAGCATGTCGAATCATGTGCAATATGAGCATGGTTTATGCTTGGGTGTCCTTGGCCAAGGGTGATTCTGGGTAGGGTTAAGAAAACCTATGAGCTTACAATGAAGATAATGTGCATAAAGGCGAGCAATACGACATGAGAAGCACCTGATAAGCGTCCCCCGCACCTTGCGGGCGGCCGGCGGGCCGTGGCGAGCCGCGGCGGCGCCGGGTGGCGGGCGGGCGGAACGGCTCCGGGCGGCGGGCGGCCCGGTACAATTTACACTGTGGACAATTTTGCGCACATTTGCGCACTTAGCTCTCTTCAGGCCATGGCAGAGAATTACTTGACCTATGTTTCCACAAAAATTTAATTGGCAGAAACGTAACTTTTTTTCGTTTGTCTATTCGAAGTCAGCAACTAGTTTGTAAGGTGGATTTGTGAAGGGGTAATTAAAACGCAGATTATATACCTTTACTAAAATTTCAAATATACACATAACGCTAATCATCTTAAAGCTGACATTATGAGGATCATTTTGATATCAATTATTTCTAGTCTGACTCAGTTTTGACGTTTATTATTCAAAGTTAAAAAAATCGGATCTAGCAGACGCATCGAGTGCCTTACTTCTGGATTTCATCATCGCCTTACTTTGATGAGTAATAAGTGCATCTTTCAACCAAATTAACTTGATAATAGTGGCCATTCAGAACACTCTGAACAATTTTTTTCACATCGGCAGCCATAAAACCCCCAAATTCCAAAATCCGAAAAACGGCCCCGTGGCCACCCACGACAGCGTTTCCGACCACAGTGCGCTGCTCGCTACACGACTTAATGATATGAGCAGGGATTAAACCTTCCGAGAGAAACCCCATTAAATAAACTTAGCAGTACACCAAACATGCCCGGAGGAGTATTTCGGACAAGACGAGGAGCTCTTACTCTTGGGCCAAAGATAAATTGATGAGCTAAGCATTAGTGCGGAACCATGGATATCTGAATTCTGTCAGCCGCCATTCCATCCCGTTTGACCATCAGTCCAGTGTCCGCCATGCTTTCACGTACCACCACTCCACTGCACCTGCTTGCTCTCGTTTGCCGAAGTAGTAGCACTCACTGAGGACTCGCAATATTTGCCGCATATGTATCTAAGCTTCTGGCGTTTTTCCATGTCATCGCTGACTACGAAGGCCGGTCGATTCCCGCGACTGTGGCGGGGCGGCGGGGCCTGTACTGGGATCTCCCTGGATGTACGGCTCCAGAACTCGTGCGGAAAAGCCCACTCGTGGCCATAAGCTGGCCGCTGCTGGCCGAAATCGGCATACCTGTCTTAGATCCAGTGCTCGACCTCGCGGTGCTTTGGGCATTTTTCTGGCTGCATTTCCGTTGTCAGAATCTGTCTCTGACTTTCGTGGTAACTGGAGATGGTTTCGAACGTTCGGATCGTTATCGTCAGATTATTCTTGATGGGCGTACTTTTAGTTGCAGAGCTAGCCATGAAGTATCCATGGCGGCTCTATTTTTTATGCTGGTGCTTCCTTTAATAGGTACCGTATAATTGGTCCATCCTCCGTGGTAAAATGCTGTGCGGTTTCACAATTCCCAGTGACAGATGTAGGATCCGGTAAGGGTGGTATTTGGGGCGGAGGTGAAGTCTGAAGAGGACGGCCCATGCCACCTGACTGGCGCCTTTTGTATGTTCGGAGGGCGCCTTCCTGTCGCCATTTTCGGCATTTTTTAAGGTTTGGTTTTTCAAAAGTTTCCGAGGAATAGCGGGGCAAATTTGGCCACAGTAACACCGCTATCGGAAGAAGGGCGGCCAAACAGTCCAAGAAAAGTATGTGGCGGACAGTGGGCGGGAGGCACGCAATGAAGCACGCCAAAAACAGCGGGATTTTTCGGGCTCACCGTCTAAAGTCTATTTTTAAACGCCTTTGCCGCACAGTTCTGGAACTTACAGCTTTTTCAGGGCGCCTTCGGCTGCCGACATGATCTCCCGGCGTCCCTGGGTCGCGACTCCACGGACTTAAGCGGGGAGGGGGCGACCGCCCCCTTCGCTCCTCTACTGCATCCGTTCCTGATACGATTTTAGGTCCGTGTCATCCAGCGACGTTGTCAAAGCAGTTTGCCAGGTACAAACTCTTCGCTTTTCATCATCTCTGATTCAGACTTCTGTGGTCCGATTATCTCTGCTGGAGACCTGCTGTGGCAGGATTTGTATTCAGGGCAATATTTGTCGGGTTTCGCCAGCTCACTCCATGGCGCTGATGCTGCAGCAGGGTGGTCCGCGGTGTAAGACCAGGCGAGCCTACGGGCTGGTTCGACGATCTCGTTGCGGTGGTGCCGGTCCAGGTCCTTGGTCCGGTTGTTGAAGACTCGTTACACCAGGTTTCTCTATCTTGTTTTGTTCACTGCAGCTCTGTCGCCTTGCTTCCGGCAGCCTCCGACCGGTCCCGAAGTCAGGACATGTTAAACCAATTAGTCCTGTTACGCCTGAGGGGCTCATTAGGTATTTCTGTTCTTATTTCTGGCTAGCGTCTCATTTTTCCGGAAGTTGGCCAGCGGCGCCGCCGCTGGGCGCTGTCGCTGGTTGAGACGGGTGTAATTGGTTGTGGCTGACGGTGGCTACCTGTGCCATCTCTGCCGGTAATGGTCACCAGCGGATGTTGGCGGGTGGTTATAACTCCCATGCTTGAACCGGCTCGGCGTCCACTCAGACCCGCCCAGCGGCCAGCGCTGGTTGCCAAGGCAACGTGCCGCGCGCCACCGCTGTTACCATGGCAACACGTTCTTACATTGAGACCCTAGGGTTCCTTACCTAAGGCTTCTGAGGATTATCCTGATTCTAGATGCCTGTGATTTTTCAGTCCTTATTGTCGTATCCAGGCACTGTGTCAGGTCGGCTTCCCTCGCCAGATTGGTTCTGGGAGACAGCTTTATTGCTTCCGACGCACGCTTGTGTGTGCTGTTGACACCAATAGCTTTATGTGTCAGAATGTCAGCCTTGTCTGTTACAGTTGTCATCAGCTACCTGTTTCGGTGCGAGACAAAAAGTCATGCGTTGATCCTTGTGCGGTGAGACCAACTGAACGGGACGTCCCTGTTTGGAAGGAGTGCCTAAGAGATGGAGTGTGAGATAATGTTTTGTTGAAGCGGTCTCCCTGCCGGGTAATTGTTCCCCCAACACTTATCTGCCACATACTTGGAACCGGTTGTGAGTGGAGAATGATGTTTGGCCATTAAGAGTTCCTATGTATCTACTTCTTTTTTAACTATTTTTTCTTGCTGTTTTTATCTTCTTCCTCCTTGACAAGTATGGATTCCCCTACCATGATTACAAAGGATCTTTTAATTTTAGGAAAGGAAACCATCCCGCGGCATTGATGCTGTAGTACGGGCGGCAGTTGTGAAAAACGGAAATGGTGCCTCGCACGCTGATTCGCTCAATACATTTTCTACCACATAATTGCCATTTAGGATAATAAGGAACTAAAAATGAACCCTTTGTTTGCGACGGCCTTGTTGCTTGGGCGCGAAATCTATGTCTATCTATCCCCGTTGATAGATAGATATCTAGTCCGGGTTCTGACCGATATCCACACATATAAGATATTGGTCAGGTCTGATAGAAGCTGGATCTGCAGTTGATGAAGCTGTTTGTCATGGGACTGTGTTGTGTTCACAAAGGCATCACGTGCCTGTAATCCTCATAACCCTCTTCTGCTAGGCACGCGTCTCGGTGTGTGTTATCTTCGTATCCATAGATGACGGCGAACATAGCTTGGTAGCGTACGGGGTAGACATGCAAATACAACCTTATGCGACCCAGTTTCGGCATCCGACTCGCCTGACCCTCACGTCTAATCCAATTTCACTTTGAGAATAAAAAGGGAACAATGGAGTGCGCTGTTGTGTTTTTTCTGTGTTTTATCATTCTTGTATGTTGTTTTTGGTACTGTGAATATTTATTAAATGCAAGAAATGGTTATGTGTTCCAAAATGCTTTGACTTAGCGCCATGCGGAACCTCAACTTTGACCCCGTGACTTTGCTGCTGTCATGTTCCGATTCAATTGATGACTGGACTGACTTCTATTAACTGATCATCATCAGCATCATCATCATTATGGTCATTTGGGTTTTGGGGCGCGTTGACGGCTGGGTTTATGTTGCGCTCATCTGCACCTAGCTTGACCCTAAACCAACTCCCAGTAATGTTGCTCCGTTGAGGCGATTTAAAAAGTGAATGGTAACAGACTTGTCGTGCTGTCGGTTTGTTGAAGCTTTAAAACCAGTCACTAGATTTTTAACTGCAGCATTTCTAGTGCATCTGCAAAGAAGTTGTCTCCTCAATTCAAAGAGAATGCGGCACCTCTGCAAAGGAATATGAAGTGATTGAGAAGTTACGATGTGATTAAGCGATCCCGAAAACCACAGGTTTTGTGATTTATAATTAAAAGAACTCTCCCTTTCCGGGAAACAATCATGTCTTCCGAACGGGTATCAGCGCCATCGAACCCAAACTCCTCCGCGTGGCGTCCCCCCGAATTCTGCTAGTCCGTCGCCAGCCTTCAGGTCCATAGGGAGGCGAGGCTTAGAAGCACAGACCAATGCGCTCAAGAAATAGTAGGCATATGAAAAGGTGTTTTCCGTAAGATACTAAGAATAAGCTATGAAGCCAGGGAGCTTTCGGCACCGTCTACGCAATTTAGAGCCCAGTTCAAATCCCTTCAAACTGGTATTATTCCCAAAAGATTCTGTCCCTAGTTTTTTCTTCTAAATATTTGTCCCCTGGTGCCAGAGACGATAGACCTAATGCGCCATGGTGCATTCCATTCCAGGCATTGGGCAGAGACGACCTAAGAATTGGTGAGTTGACCAGGATTCGTGGCAAGTTTTCCTTTCTCATTATCTGTTGGTTATTTATCATCGATGCAGTGTTGAGAGTGGGGACTTTTTCATGTTTCGTATTGACGGCTAGCTCTTCTGTAGTTACCTGGGGTCGTTGATCCCTCCAGAATTCCTATTTGACGCACTGAATTTTGGTGTTCTTCGTCGGAATTTTTCCCTAGAAATTTTCATCCGAAATCGTCGGAAAGAAAACACGAATGCTTGAATCTCATGTGCCTTGACTGCGACTCTGCCAAAGAGGCCTGTGAGCTAGTGACTAAGCTCATGAGTGACTGAGCTCGTCTGCTACTGCTGGCCCCAAAGCTGGCGTGGTTGCGTTCCTCTCCCTGTAAATCAAGACGTGTGAGCATATTGCATTGCTAAAGCGACATGACATAACAATGTAGCCGTTGCAGTTTTTGAGCGTGCGGTACTGCTTATGCGATGTGACATGATGGTCATGCTAGAAGCGGAGGACGGCGGTTGTTCAGGATTCAGCTGCTGGGTAGGTAGAACTATCGTGTTGCCGTAGGCCTGTGGTGACAGTTGTGTCGTTTGCTACTTCGAGGGCGGGGAGAGGGTCGGGGCTACGGAGATCTAAGGAATATGAACCTTTGGATGATCCCTCGCCTGAGCTTTTCCTCCCAACTCCTTGACTTACATTGCCTTACATGTTCCGCTCATGCTGAGGGCCAACCCGGGTGAAATATCAGTTAAAGATAGATGAAAGAATGGACTGGTTTCCTGTCGAAAATGCAACTGCGGGGAGCTTTTCACACGTGCCGGTACGCGGGGTGGATACCCCCTTCCCAAGGTCTTTCTAAGATGGTAAAAAATAATAACGCGCAGCGCCGCCGTACTCTGCATAACCGTCAGCATGTCTTTTTGCAGCTCCTGACAAAATGTTTGGTCTAGATCATATCAGGTCAGGTCGCCAGTCCAGATAAAGTGGCCTAACCTAAAAAAATGAGGTACATCAGTGAGAGCAAACGATATATCGATCTGAGATGTACATCGCACAATAAGGACACAGAGTGCAACAGTTTTGGCAACGGGATTTTTAATATCGATTACTTTGGTTAAGGTCAGGACCATGGCTGATTGATTATTTGGGCTTAAGGGCATTCCAACCTTCGGAGTCATATAGCGTTCAGATCGGGACCATGGCATCGCCATTGTAAATGACTGGGGAAATTTCTTTTAGTTCGATAACTTCGCAGAGAATAGAGAAAGAGCGTTGGTGCTGACGTCATCGTGTTTACCTTCGTCACTGTGGTTCGAATGATGTGCATTATGGCCTATGGTGACGTTGGCCTGACGTGATAATCCTAGGTTAAACTAAGATTTGACCTGACAAAAATATGTGATCCATCATTTTGATCGGGCTGTACGGGAGAGAATTCCAATGGTTGTTGTGTTTTCTATAGCCCTGATATAAACATGCTTTGACATCTAGTGGTCTGACCAAAAAGTTGTACAGGGCAGTTTCAGTAGAGATCCAGACGGGTTATCTAACGCCTCCTTCCGCTTTTCGCTGAGCAGCGTCGCTGTTCTGGCGACGCTGCTGAGATCGCAGGGGGAGCACGGGTACCCCTGTACGGGCCAGGGTAGCGCGGAGCCCTGTACCGGCGCGTATAATCATACAACTCAGGCAGGCGGATGAAAATGTGACATCCGTACCAATATTGATGTACGCAATGGTTTTGGCAAACAGATGGGAAGTCGATATGGGATTTCGCCCGTGGAGAAAGTTTCTTCTGTGCTGTAAAATGCTCGCGGCGGCAGCACCATGGGGCCTCCTATGCTGCCTTTGGAATATAAGTTATATTTTGCACAGAACTCGGTACTAGTGCTTAAAATGGTCTGTTTTACATACATTCGACCCAGCGATACCCGGTCCCGCTGATAGGTTCCCGCTCACATTTCGTCATGCCCAGCGGGCTATCGAGTGAATATCAGCACGCCTAGCAATGTTTTATCGCGCTTTTTTGCTGCGCCCATATCTAGTTTTTTTAATTTTGTTCGTTGTTCTTAAGGCTGCTGGAGTCGAGTCTCACAAAGTCATCAAGGACTGTCACAGACCCGACCCCACCACCCGAACGAGCAACCCCCAATGGAGGTTAATTTAGAAGCCAAAGTTTAACGTCCCACAAAGCACAGGGACGGCCGCCCCGCTCAGGTCACCCTCTCACCAGTCAGTTGCCAGCCGACCTGTACGTGGGTAAACTATTGAGCGCCGGAGCGTCTCAGGGAACCGATCCCAAGCCTGGACATGCACTGCCACTGCATGCTTCGAGCAGCGGGCCGGAGCCCAACGCTCTACTAACTGAGCTACCGGGGCGGCAGGTAGGTTGCGCTACTTGTGGTTGTGCAGGAGCGCAGCGGTAGCGCGTTGGGCTGGGTCGGGTTCTAATCCCGCGCGAGAACGCTGAATAAAGACTCTTGGATCCCAAGCATGCCCTTCCGAAAGGGTTGAGAGTTAGCGACGTTATATGACCGTGCAGTTGGCGCATCGTAAAGATTCAAGGCTCTTGATCTCGCGACTAGGTTGACGAAACCTAGTTTTCGAGCACGCTGTTTGATGCCAGGACCAGAAATACATGGATTCAGTGGCAGACTCGTCCGAGAGCTAACGGGGAATTCCCTTCCCCCATGAACCGGCCGATTTTCTGTTGAAATTGTGTTCACCCGGTGTTAACCGTTCTGCTCCCAAAAATCGGTTTGCCTTGATACGCCCCTGCTTGGATCCGGGTCGTAGGACCCAGTACAATCGATATCCACTATTCAGGTGATGACACTTAGATTCAATAAGGGCCATGTGCTGCAGTTAAGCCTGGAGAGTCCGAGTGCTTAAGTCATATGTTTACAGGGCTCCGTATCATCTGGGCTATTAAATCATTCATTCCACCTACAGACTCCACCCAAACTCTGTAAATGGGGCATCGCTGAGTGCAGTTGCGGCGGGTGGGGAGTGGGCGGCCCGGCGCGACGGCGATGGGCGTGTCCGACTCCCCTGCTGCCGGCACACCTGTGCGTCAGCCGCCGACGAACCGTCAGAGCCGCCGTCGCAGCCGACGCGGCGTTGCGACACTGCGGGTGTCGCTGCCCCCCCCCCGCCGCGTGGCCGGGGCGGGTCGACCCTGACACCTTCGCATGGTGCTCAAGGGCGTAGCAAGGGGGGTGGTAGGGACAGCCGCCCCCCTTGAGGACCCGAAGGGCTCCTCTGAGGATATGCGCCGCGCGAAGCGCGGCTCGCTCGCACTTATGCTCTGTGGCCAAATTTGAAATTTCATACCAGACAGGGCCCTCTTAAGCCTTCTTCAGCACTCTATTCTGTAAAAATCAGGGCCCTTTTAGCGCTGTTGCAAGGGCCCTTTTCGGGGCGCCGCCCCCCCCTGAGCGAAATCCTAGCTACGCCCCTGATGGTGCTGGGTGATGAAATGGGAGGGTGTGATTGGCCTCTCAAGGGTGGAGATGGAGAAGAGGGTCAGCGTTTACGACGTCTCTGCTGCTGTCTTATGGTCTTCAGAGTGCTGCAATCTCACCCCTACAAATGATTGGAGTGAGCCGAACGAAACCGACTATTCGTTGGAAGTTTCTGAGCGGACGGGACCAATTCAACGGTATACGTTTTTGCTGGGGAGTGAGTAAAATATTCATGTTCTAGCTGAAATATACCACCACGGCACCAATATATATTTTGTTACGGCTATCTTTCAGTGTACTTGCACTAGATTTGCTGTCATGGTCGTAAGGCATGGGTAGTTGTGTACTCCTGTCAACGTCGACTCCATTCTGAGCAACAAGCCCGTGGATTGTGATGTCATGCCGCTGGCCGGCGGGTTTCCTGTTGGTTTCCTTGCATCACGCCCGGTGGACCTGCCCCGTTATTTTCCAGGTTTTTGCCTCGCGCACCGTGCTGTTAGTGTCACGTCCCGTGACGTCACGTCTGCGCCAACTCTGGCCCTCACGCTGTCGAAAAGCGAGCAGCCTTCCACTGAGCGGCGGCGTTCCGCTGCTAAGGGTAGCGTGGTATTGAGAGGCACTGAATGTTTATTCTAACGGGGTTATTCCAAAGTCGCGTCCTCGGTGCTGGTCGCCACGAATTTGGTGTTGATCTCCATTTCGTGTCCTGGTAGTGGAAACGTCTCCTCTGAACCAGATGGGACGGGTTGGCTGGAGGTGTTCCGAGAGACAGACGTACCGGTACCTCCTCTATCCCCGATGCGGGGGCCAGACGTACCAGTACCACTTCTATCCCGATCCGAGAGCCAGACGTACCGGTACCACCTTTATCCCCCACCTGGGAGCCAGACGTACCGATACCACCTCTATCCCCCACCTGGGAGACAGACGTACCGGTGCCACCTTTATCCCCGATCCGGGAACCAGACGTACCGGTACCACCTATATCCCCGACCTGGGAGCCAGACGTACCGGTACCACTTCTATCCCCGACCTGGGAGCCAGACGTACCGGTACCACCTCTATCCCCGACCTGGGAGCCAGACGTACCGGTACCACCTCTATCCCCGATCTGGGAACCAGACGTACCGGTACCACCTCTATCCCCGATCCGAGAACTAGAAGTACCGGTACCACTTCTATCCCGATCCGGGAGACGAAGACGACATGGCTCCATCAGGGTTTCATTTCCGCTGCTGACGGCGATGTACACCGTATTGTATCTCCTTACCCAACTCAACCATCTTCAATTCAGGATTGTACTATTTTTTAGGTGACTGCGGGCAGACACAAGTCCACGTCCTGGTTAGGAGTTCATAGACATCGGTTGCTGCAAAAAAGTGACTAGATTTAGACAGCTGTCAAGTTTTGCAAACTTTTTTAAATGTTTCTATTTCAACGTCAGATTGTAAGCGCAACTGGAGGTTCTCTTAAAATCAGCTCGGAGTAATCTTTACGCGAACTGATTTTGTTTTAGATAGAGCTCGGGCAGGTAAGCTCAGTAATTGTACCCACGTGAGAGTTGGCAGTTGGACTTATAATGTGGCATGCAGCTCTGCCTCGTTTTGGCCCGAAAGCCCGGGTTTGCTGCCATGGCCGATATGTATCCGGGCCTGTAAGGTAATCCCCGCGACATCTGGCGGGAAAGTGCCGGCGGGACTCGTATGCTGCGCGATAGGAGCATTATCAATGTGAAACCGCCGTATTTCGAGTCGGCGTAATGACGCGAGAGTGCCGGTGGTGCCGAACTCGTCTGTCATGTCCGGGCTGATGCGAGTTTCATTGAAACGAGTGCTGCGCGGTGAATCCGGTTCGTCCACACAGTCACAAAATGCTTCACTTGCTTCACTGAACCACGCAACCTGGTGACGAAGCGTATGGTTGCCCTTGAGGTCCTCAATTTGTAAGACTTTCAAAGCAGTGCTCCTGCCACCGAATCTATTCTTAGTATCTGCCATATCGGACATGTGTACGAGGAATACCCATTTGACTGACGTTAAAAGATAAGCACCAAGCGATGGGATAAGTCGCAGGTTGTCAATAACGGCACAGCTGCTTGAAATGCCCCTTCTCTGTCCCACTAAATGCCCCGTCTGTGTCTCACTTTCCAGCCACCCTCATCGCGCCTTAGTTCTGCTATGGTCAGTCTATCAGCCGATGATCTTCATACCTTGGGTCTTCATGAGCCTCGTATTGTCATTCGCTTTCTTCATTTACTCTGCCCATTTTTAACCACAAAACTTTTATTTCTGACTCAAAAAGTTACAAGTCTTGCAAAAAAATTGTTAGTAAATGTATTGTTGGTCTGACACTATTTTTCAAAGCCTAAGTATGCTCTCAAACTGTTTTGTGTCCATCGGCAGTGCGTTTGCCTGTTGTTATCGTTTTGTTGCAATACACCGTATGGCTATAAATGCCGCAATGCCTTTTCAGGTATCACGTGTTATCCTGCGTTTCCTCTCCCGTGACTTGTTGACATATTCACGGAGGCATATTGGTCAGGCATCGATTTGTATGCGAATGATCTTGGTTAAAAAAGGGAAAATTATTTCACACTTCTGTGTGCTGATAAATTCTCACATGACCTTGCCTACGTTTTATTTTTTGTTCAAATATATATATATAACCCTGGCATGCATCAGGAACACTTCTCTTAACAGTATGCCTGAAGATTATAGATATGAATGTATTGATTGTGATATGTATCGCATCACTCCATTGACATTACCATTAGTCATTGCTCCATTGCCTCGTTAGGTCCAAGATTCGGTGATAATCGGCAGAGAACATCTCAACTTTCGAGGGCAGCAGAATAAATTGTGGTCGATAATTTACAAAGCTGCAGCCAGATCCAACTGTTATAGACATCAATTCAAAGATCTCAGTTCGGTTATGGCATCAATTACATCAGTGTGAAGGCATGAATTCAAAATCGCATAGGCTAACACAAGCTGCGGTAAAAAACACGCTGAGAGGAGTTGCGGTAATGCATACCAGGTTTCGATGAATATTTGACTCAAAAGCAGACCCTCATACATACTGCAACTGTGTGTTTTTGTACCAACTTTGAGCAAATCACGGAGGTGTGACCCTCCACATGACCCAGCCTGTCCTGCTAAATGAATTTGGCGCATAACGAGTCGTCCTTTGAATGCTGTGCTGTTGAGGTTTAGCGACACGTCGCATGTCAGGCTCATTCGTCGCCGCCATCTCTCACCCTGTTGGGAGGATTTCGGGGGATCAGATCAACCTATTCAGAGGCGCTGCCGGGGCCTGAACCCGGCACCGGTGACGGAGAGGGCGGGTGCTCTACCCGACGTTCGTTCAATGCACGATGCTTCGGCAGCGTCCTCATGCCACATCACTCCCGACTCCAGTACTTCTCTGCGAAAAATATATAGGTCACAAATATCAACTATTAATCTGAAAATCTAGAATTAGCGTGTTTTCTGCTTCTCCATACACCGGTGAATAAAGCAGGCACAACGCCAAAGTTTGATACGTTTGTTATCCTCTGTTGCAGGAAAAGAAACCGTCTGAGAAACGTGCGCCAGGCGAGAAGAAACAAGCCCAAAAGCCGCGCGACCCGTTCGTCAACCTGTTCGGCACACCAATCAAGAAGACGAACCACGTCTCTCCTCCGGAGGCCAAAAAGCCTCGGCCAGAAGCGGCAGCTGCGCCGCCGAGCCGACCGTCTGAAGCCAGCAAGGACCGGTCCGGACATAGCAGCGAGCGAAGCAAGGACAAGAACAAGGATGGTGACCGTGAGAAAGACCGGGAGAAAAAGGACAAGGACAAATCCCGAGAAAAGAAGCACAAAGACAAGCACAGGGATGACAAACATAAATCAAAGGATGAGAAAGCGAAAGAGAAAGAGAAGGCCAAAGAGAAGGAGAAGGAAAGAGAGAAGGAGAAACATCGTAAGCGTGAGAGGGAAAGGAAATTAGAGGAAGCTAGACAAAAGGAAATTGAAAGGGAGAAAGAAAAGGCTGCAGAAAAGGCAGAGAGAGAAAAAGAGAAGGCGTTAGAAAAAGAACGTGCGTTGGAAAAGGAGCGTTTGGAAAAAGAAAAGGCGGAGCGAGAGAAAGCAGAGAGAGAAAAGGCTTTAGCAAGGGAAAAGGCTATAGAAAAGAGAAGGCTCTCGAGAAAGAGCGGCAGGAGAAGGAGGCAGCTAGAGCTGAAAAGGAGAAAATTGCAAAGGAAAAGGAGCAGGCTTTGAAGGAGGCAAAGATGAAAGAGGAACTAGCGGCTAAACAGAAAGCAAAGGAAGAACAGAGAGCGGCCAAGTTGAGAGCGCGGGAAGCTAAAGCAAGCGCTAAAAAGGCAGCCAAGCGTGTGCGCTCACCTTCAGAAGAATCGTCCAAGAAAATCAAGTTAGAGAACAGCAAACAAGAGGTAAAGAAGGATCGAGAAGAGAACGGTAAGCACATGAAACCAGTTGAGAAAGTCAAATCTTCCAGTTCCATTTCCGAGAAGGCTAAGCCGGCTGCGGACTCACATCCGGCAAAGGCAAAGACGGAACACGGAGGGAAACCAAAGGCTGAGAAGCCCTCCAAGGAGGAGCGTCATCGCTCGAAAACCGCCGCCAAGGAGAACGCCAGCAAAATGAAGGAGGAGCGGAGGCGCGGCATCGGCGGTGGAGAGAGTGAGGATCGTACCGACCGGAAGCAGCCGACCCCAGTGCGTTCCGCCGAGGCCACGCCGGTGAAGACGGAGGAGAAGTCACTGCCGGAGCCAACTGAGCCCAAACAGCGGCACGCCGAGCCGGCCAAGTCCCACAAGGCCAAGAGGCGGCGTCACGACCGTTCGCAGAGCCCCGCCGCCGCATCCGCAGCCAAGCCCCGCGAGGAGGCGGCAGCGGCGCCGCCGCCGGCAATACCGCGGTCACGTCCCACACCGGCGCCGGCGGCAGCGCCGGTGACGGTCTCATCCGCCGCGCCGCCGCCGCCGCCGGCCGCCTCCCCCGCCAAGTCGGAGACACCGGAGCCAGCGGCGGTGGCGGCGGCGGCCGGCGGCGACCACCAGAGTCCGGCCGCCAGCGGTGCCTCCCCCGGCGGCAAGCCCAACCCGCTGCGGAAGCTGATGGAAGGCATGGACACGGACTCGCCCAGTGACGACTCCTCCAGCGACAGCGAGCTGGAGACGCCGGCCGCCGCACCCAACAAGCGCACGCCCGGCCGCAGCCCGCGGCCGAGCGCACGTCCGCAGCCTGTGCCTGCCGGCGACCCAGCGCCGCCGCCCCCTGCTGCCGCCCCCGCCACCACCGCCGCCACCACCGCCTCCTCGGAGCCGGCGCGGCCCGATCTCAGCATCTACACGGCCGAGTACCTGGCCGAGCTGCAGGAGCTGCAGCGGCGCATCATGACCTCGCAGGACCGCGAGGAACTGAGCCGGGTGTTCGAGCTGATCTGGGACACGGGCAAAGTGGAAGACAACGCCAACTACTACGACTTCGACCTGTGCGCGCTAGACCAGTCGGTGGTGCGGAAGCTGCAGCAGTGTCTGCTGATGGCGTAGCATCGGGCGGCCGACGTCTCTGGCCTGGAGCAGTGACGTCGCCAGGACGTGACGCCGCGCGCGCCGGAGGGGCGTGGACACACTAGGCGAGTGTGGTGCCGTGCAACTACGAGCTGTCTGTGATCACGTTGAATTGTGTTGAATGTTTATCAGAGGTGTGCTCGCAGTGGAGGCGGCTATTTTATTGTGCTCCATGTGGCGTGCGTCGCGGGCCTTTTAGGCATTGTAAGTCTCGTTGGCTGGTATGTGGAAAGGATTGCATGTGCTTGGCCCGCCGCAGACTACACTATTTCTAGGGGCGAATGTCTTTGATACAGGGTACTGGAGGGCCGGTGGGTTTGTATTGCAATCTGTAAGAAATCAGATGTGTTGGGAAAGGAGGGGTAACTCATAAATGAGCAATTCAGAAATTAGAGCATTGCTGGGCTGTTTGTTGGGCCGCTGTGGTTGTTGCGATTCCGAAGGAAATGTAAGGCTACTTAGTGCAAGTCACTAAGTAACCTCATAATTTCATGACCGCGGTGATCTCCCGAAAGTTCTACTTCTGTAATAACCATAACCGTTGCAATTTTTCTTCCAGTTTGGGATCATTTTTAGGATCAGCATCAGTGTGATCGCATGGACTGCAATATTCCATGGCGATCTGCTGGCCCAGGCCTCGTGTTCTCGGTGGACGGCAGGCGCTGCCGCTTGAGCGTCTGGTCCCCACCCGCTCTTGGTGAAAGTACAACTTGTAGAGGACTTTTCAAAGCACACCGCGAGTGTTCGAGCTGTTTCAAATCCCTTCCCACTGGCTGTGTGTATGCCAGTGGTTGCAGTTGCTGGGAGCAGGCAGGGGCTCGCCTGGTTTGTGGGCGGCACCCATCGGGTTGGGTGGTCCGTTTCGGGGGTCTGGCCAGAACACGGCCGCTGGAGACGCCGTCAGTTACCACGTGTGTTTGGACGCGTGCGATTCTATGGAGGGACTGGCTATCACGAGAGTGATCTGTGGCAATAGCCGGGCGCCGACGCTAGGTATTTGGTACTGCAAATTTTGTGATCTCATGCACCTGGATGTTGAGCTGCTTTTTATTCAGCCTGTGGGAGACTTGATTCAAAGTTTCCGATATTTAAGTATACACATTCAGCCCGTGTGTGCTATTTGAGCGATTGTATATTTACAATGCAAATGGGGTTTTGATATTGGCTAATGATACCGTGATTGATAATCGGTGCTCGAAGGTCCGAGCTGACCTCGAGGCGAGCTTTCCTTCAGCTCTGGAACACATCTCTCGGCACTGTCTAAGCTTACACTCCATTGGAACTTGTCACTTAAAATCACATGCTTGCCCTATGGGTTGCCTCTCCAGTATGGTGGACATGTCAAAAGTTTGCGAAAGGTACTATTCTGTGATCCCTGGCCTACCCCCGGTACCCTGAGTCGGGACAAGATACTGACCACCACCAGCACCCAGCCGTCAGGAATGCTTCTGTTTGTGTTCAAATCATAGTAACATTGAGAGCCCATCCCCATCGTTCAAAGGTGAGCCGTGCCTGCCCATTCCCAGGTCGGGGATCTATCCCGCAGCGGTACGTTGGTAACGTATCGCGATGCGGTGTCTGTCAGTGTGCGCGTGTGTTCGAGTGGTGTATTTTTGTGACCCTCGCCCATTTTTGTCCGTTTTGATTGTGGCGTGTGTGTATATCTGTCACACGAATACATGATCACCATGTGCCGCCCTTGTTTCTGTACGCTTCTGGAGTCATTTTTGTGAAGGGAGGTGCGGTTAGGGCCGTTTCCTATGATGTCATGCCATATCTCTTTGTCTGTGAAGGACAGCTCATCTATATGATTCAATACTATCCGCTTTATGATAATCTCAGATATATGTATATGATTCGATTTTATCCGTATCCCAGCGTCCGTGTAACCCGGCTAACCAGGTTTCAGGCTCGGAAACCATATTTTTGTCTAGAACCTTTTGGTTTCGTCCAGTATTTTGTGATTTAGTTCTTGAAGCTGGGAATCGGTACCGAGGACTCAAGCTGTGAATACTGATGGGGCAAACATATCACCCTCACGCAACGCCCAGTCGTTACAGCGCTGACTCTAGAGTGGGCACACCTGAGGAACACATTTAGTCTTAGCAGCTGACGTGCTCTAATGCTCCAATCATCATCTAAAGAAGCATCATCTTGTTATGTTGATGTTTTGAAAGAAAAATCACGACTACTCCAAGCCAATCATGAGCGCGTCGCAGTGCGATAGCGGGAATTAAAGCGAAATTGTTGCGTGCAACCAGAAAAGATATGGCGCTGTCAGCTCCGGAGTGGTTACATGCATCCCGAACTGTTCGGAATCCGTAAGAAATCAGAGTCGTAGGGGTCTTGGGCCTGTGGTTCACTCAGAGGCCGAATTTGTTTTCGCCACACCCATAACATTGGCGAGTTGACTGGACTTTCCGAGCAGTGATCTGGTGATAAATAATAAACACTGAGCTTTCGCAAACTTGCAGGTCCATATTTCTGTGAATAACAAAATGCATTTCGACAATGCTATTGGAAAATTACAGCTTTAGAAAGCCAATGTTGGACGGCTCAGATTGTATCGTATTTCACGCTTGGTGCTTTTTTTAGGTAATAGTGCGCTGCCTGTGAGATGCGGCGCCCGCGGGGTGATCAGTGGCGGTCAGGTTACCATCAGGTCAGGGCGAGCACACCGACAGGCCAACGGCGAAGTGATCACTCAGTGTTCTTCTTGAGTACTTGCTTTACGCTAAAGCTGTAATGAAGGTACCTTCAAATGATGCTGGCTACATTCTGCCTAAGTGCCAGTATTGTGTAGTGCTTCCCATGTCTTATACATTATAATTGGTTTGTAAGTTATGTTAGGCTGATTGTAATTGGTTAGGTTATTAACGTGAAAATGCGTGCGGCAATAGTGTTCCGCGCCCGTTGTTGAATGGTTATCGTCGGACGAGGTTAAAACCCAATTCCCGGTGGTATTTGGGCCAAAAGTGTTGCCTTCTTAATGCTAACTTGTTCACCCGCAATGCGTTTTTCATTTTGAAAAGAAAATTTCGTAGCAAGACTTAAAAAATGTGTTTGGATAGTCTGCACCCTGTGGGATTTTCTCAGTGCCTACGAAGTGTATGGGCAACGGGCCGTTTCGTTGTGTGTAAAAGTTGTCATGTATCCTTCATTACGTGGTTTTCTTCTCACGATTTGGTATATTTCAAGCTGATTGACACCGTTTTTTATTGAGAGATGTTTGAACCTGGCCTGAAATGCCTGAAAGCCCTCAGTGGCGGATCTAGCCGGTTGGTTTGGGAGGGGCAAACCAAAGTCGAAAAGAAAAAAACGTCGCGCAGTGAAAAAATTGCGCTACAATATGCCTTTTTGGTAGGATTTTGGGAACTGGAGACGAAAAGCAAAAAAACGTCACGGGGTGAAAAATATGGGCTCAAGATACATTTTTCCTATCCATGCCCCAATATTTACACTGAACTTCTCTAATTTGGTTTGAAGTTAAGAGTTGAAGCACCAAAATTTTGCTTACAAGCTAAAAAGGAGTCGGGGGAAAAGGAGGTCGATCGCTTTGGGGGGGGCAAAAACATAGTTTTGCCCCGAGCTTTTCCGTTTGGGGGGCAATTGCCTTTTTGCCCCCCCTGGATCCGCCACTGAAAGCCCTGAAATGTCACATTGACAGGTCAAACAATGGTGTTACGCCAGCTCGCCATTGCAGTCTCCAGTGCTCTGAGTTATATTCTTTGAGCATTTCCCCACTTTCAGACTGTACCAAATGGCTTATTGTGATAGAAACACTTTTAGGGATCATTGATTGATTTAGAGAAAAAAGGGGGACAGCCTCCCTCCCGATAAAGCATTCAGCACCTCCTTACTGAGCCCCGCTCTCCCGTGAAGTTCGGCGCCTTACGAGAAGGTGGCGTTATTGACGAGTGGCTGCCCTCCAGTGTAAGGACCGTGACCTGCCCGATTGCCCCCTCACCTCAAGTCGGAAATTTTAAATCTGCCCATGCTGGAAATATTTTCGGATCTTTCAGGCCGCAACGCTGTAGAGAAGAATATTGGGGTGTGCTTTTTATATTTTTAGTAGTCTAACGGCTTTTCACGTCCTTATTCTTGCATATATGCAAGAGAAGTCATACTTTTGAGAAACCTTATTGGCGTACATGAATTAATTAATTCCTAGCCTTAAATTTGGGCCAAAAGTATTTTCAGCTAACAAATCCTCGATATTTTATAATTGAAAAATGTGATTTCACACATTTCGGTTGGTCACAAAACTACCACAGACAGGTAGGTTGGTCTCAAGTGAATTAGGCAGAGTTATTTTCATTGGATGGACATGAAGTACTGTAAATACTTCCGAATTTATGTTTCAGTGTTTCGATAAATGTCCGCAAAGCCGAAATATAGTGAACATGAGTGCTTAATAACACAGAACGTTTACATGACGCGCTCGGCTCACCGCATGAAGCAGTTACCGGAACATATCGGAACGAGCCGGTCGACTGATTGTGGCTGCGGGCCTTGACCACTTCGAAGACTTCCGCCTTAAGGTTTCCCGAGCTCAGAATTCTAATGGATTCCATTTCTCCAGCGACATATTTATCAGCGCCGAGTTCAGTTTCAAAATAATTATTTCACTTTTCTCCCGAGCTAGTTGGGTGTTTCGGGGTCAGGTACATAATTTTCGGAAATGATTGGGAGTGTCCAAGTTTAAAAAACGCAAATGACCACCATATGAAAGTATATAGCATAATATTATCTTTTTAGCCATCAAACTCATCTTGAATCCTCAAAATGATGAACAATACAATTTAATAAAGTGTAATTTAACACTAACTAGTTATTTTATTGCGAGTGCCTAGGCACCCTCAAAGAGATAGAAGTGCACATCCCCTGCAAAGTATCGCTCATTAATGTCCGAACACCAGCCCATCACCATTCGAGACCGTTCAGCTATCGTTTCCACTGACAGGTGCCGTGCCAGAGGTCTAGAAAATTTTCAACATGCCAACAATGTTGGTGACAAAAGAAGCTCAAGTCGGTGACAGAATTGGCAAGACTGTGCACACCTCAGTGCGAAAAATGGACGCTCTGTCTACCAACACGTTATTTAAGATACAAAAGGACTCAGAGGGTCTAGAAAAGAATTCCCTTTTGGTGCCGAAGCTCGATATTTTTGATTACGCAAGTTTGGCTTGAAATTCTGTTGGTAACAGTGAGACACTTTTTACAACCTCTGTGCCTTACTATGCATATTTCACAATGAAATTGAAGCATTTCGAACGTACTCAAAAACCTAGCCTTTTGAAAACTGTCGCTGCTTGAAAGAATTTAACCTAACGTTGTTTGATGTTTCGTTAGTAGGCACTCTCCCATTTCAGTACACTGTCTTCTTTCGGTCAGTACGGAAGTTTTGGTCTGAAAAATCAGCATTTACCACACAAGTACTTATTTTGCTAAGATTCACAATTTTCAATGTTTGACATGACTTCAGAATTCAGGTCACTCACTGACTCAGTTCCACCAAATCAGATAGGTGAGGAGGGGGAGTTTTGCTACAGGGGCAAATTGATACAACGCCGATAGCTCCCGAACCATGACACTAGATGCCTCTGGGCTCTGGCCATGATTAGCTGATACCGGAGGCCGTCGACAGTAGGGTGCCCCATTTTGTATCAGCTTTTGAAAATTGTTGTTGGATATGTCTAATCCCGTGCATTCGAGCCTCCTGAGTTCAATGACACCAAAATTTTTGAAATCCAAAAATTTCTAGGGGTCGCGAATTTGATTCGAAATTTATAATAATTATTGGGGCTTATCGACCACAACTGCCAGGGTCATATGGCGTCGCCAACCTTTCCCTGTTGGAAGGGTTTCTCGGGAGCCAGCTGCTCCTTGTTCAGGAATGATTCGAAATTTAACTTTTTTCTTAAAATGACCGATTTTTCAGCTATATACGCTTCTATCTTTGTTCATAACTAGGTTAGAGTAACAAAATAAATAACATCGTTTTTGTTGTCACCAGAGCTTTCATTTGATACCTAATTTGATACCTTTTTAGCATTTGGTCAGATTAGGGGTTCTTCGGTAATTGTTCCAAATGGGTAAAAAATGCGATTTCCGGCCAGGATCAATCTTTTAACCGTGCTTGACACGAACACATCACAAAAGTGAATGTGGTTTACTTTTTAATCATCTAGATATCCAAACTAACCGTTATCATTTTCGTGTCATACACAATTGCTCATTTAATCAAGTTACCACAACATTTGTGACCAAATTGTGGTCTCAGGTACATCCCACCGTGCTCCAGGAATCAGTCTTGCATACAGTCGGGTACGTTTTGATTCTACCGGAGATTGAGTGTGCTCAAGCGAAGTCTGTCGATGTCAAACATGAGTACATATGAAAAGACATAAAACTGGTTTAAAGACTAAATATTCAGTGCAATATCATCTCACGACCCGCGCACCTAGGCTAGCGCCCAAACAAAACAGGCCCCACAGGGAGCCGAGTGATCTTGGCAACGAGACTATACGCGCGGGTGCTACGATGGGACAGTGCGCATAGGTTTTACGACTAGATTTACGCGCGGGTGCTAACACAACTTATTCAACTATAATTCTCGGCTAATAAAGTAGACGGGTTTACGTGTTCAGATGTCCGCCACATGGAGGGCCAGTGGTCCGATGCCACGGACTGCTATCATCAGGTCGCCAATCATGGTTGGTGTTTCAGTTCCAAGGGTGTTGGAACTTGAAAGACTTGAGATTCACAGGTCCTTTCTACGTCTATTCTACAGTTTCATGAGGTCAGATTTTCCACAGCTCTGCATATTTTTCTTATTTTATTCAAGAGACTGCAGAACACCCTGCAGCAGCTTCTCCTCTCTTGAGAACCCTGCATAATCCTGCATTAAACATACGTCTCGTTCTCGAACATCGTTCGCGACCTTAAATGAAGCGAGGAACGCCTGAAACTTCCACAAATCCTCATCGAAACCCCACCGTTTTACTGGAGTTGGGATACATTCAGCTGGTGGAACACGAACGACGACCGTCCATTGCCTAGATCCACTAGCAGCGTGGACTCGTCTATCACATCCCCATCATACTAATAATCATACGTCGGATACTGGTGAACAATGTTCATGTTCCGCCAACAACTCAGACTGAGTGAATTAATGTGCCAGAAGCTGGAAAAAGCTGCCATGTTCATCTGACTTTATGTACAAAACGGCATGGCTGATGGCCTCTGTGGCAGCGGATGCGCAGGTGAACGATCTCCAGCTTTAGCAGGATCTCATCCACTATGACACTGTGGCTGAGGCAGCGTTGTGCATCCTAAAACGGCACCTATGGTATGTGAAACCACAGACAGGTATTATGCCACTGCGCAGCAGAAAAGTGACTGATCTGGAAAACAAGGAGATGGTAGCCAGACCGTGCGACTAATATCCGACGGATGATGAGTATGTTGGGCTTGTGATAGACGAGTCTACGTGGCTAGTGGATCTAGGCGATGAACGGTTGTGGCTCGTGTTCCACAGGCTGAAGGTATCAGGAACTGAGTGGCTTCAGAGGCCAGTAAAACAGCAGTGTTTCGATGAGGATTTTTGGAAGGTTTCAGGCATTCCTCGCTTCACTTAAGATCGCGAACGATGTTGCAGAATGAGACGTAAATTTAATGCAGGACTATGCAGGATTCACAAAAGATAAGAAGCTGCTGCAGGGCGTTCTGCAGTCTCTTGAATAAAATGAGAGAAATATGCAGAGCTTTGGAAAGTCTGACCTCATGAAACTGTAGAATAGACGTAGAAAGGACCTGTGAATCTCAAGTCTTTCAAGTTCCGACACCCTTGGAGCTGAAACACCAACCATGATTGGCGGCCTGATGATAGCAGTTCGTGGCATCGGATCACTGGCCCTCCATGTGGGGTACCTCTGAACACGTAAACCCGTCTACTTTATTAGCCGAGAATTACAGTTGAATAAGTTGTGTTAGCACCTGTGCGTAAGTCTAGTCGTAAAACCGGTGCGTTCAGTTCCGTCGTAGCACCCGCGCGTATAGTCTCGTTGCCAAGATCACTCTGCTCCCTGTGGGGCCTGTTATGTTTGGGCGCTAGCCTAGGTGCGCGGGTCGTGAGATGATATTGCACTGGATATTTAGTCTTTAAACCAGTTTTATGTCTTTTCATATGTACTCATGTTTGACATCGACAGACTTAGCTTGAGCACACTCAATCTCCGGTAGAATCAAAACGTACCCGACTGTATGCAAGACTGATGTCTGGAGCACGGTGTGGTGTACCTCAGACCACAATTTGGTCACAAATGTTGTGGTAACTTGATTGAGTAATTGTGTATGGCACGAAAATGATAACGGTTAGTTCGGATATATAGATGATTAAAAAGTAAACCACATTCACTTTTGTGATGTGTTCGTGTAAAGTACGGTTAAAAGATTGATCCTCGCCGGACATCGCAATTTTTGACCCATTTGGAACAATTACCGAACCCTTAATCTGACCAAGTGCTAAAAAGGTATAAAATTAGGTATCAAATGATAGCTCTGGTGACAACAAAAACGATGTTCTTTATTTTGTTATTCTAACCCAATTATGAACAAAGATAGAAGCGTAAATAGCTGAAAAATCGGCCATTTTAAGAAAAACTCCAAATTTCAAATCAAATTTGCGACCACTAGAAATTTTCGGATTTCGATGATTTTAGTGTCATCGAACTCAGAAGGTCCGAATGCAAGGGATTAGACATACCCACCTACAATTTTCAAAAGTCGATACAAAATGGGGCACCCTAATCGACAGTCTCTTCAGCAGCGTGTCGGGCAGCCGCTTACGGTGCTGCGGACAAAGTGCGGTTTATCAGTCAAAATTAAGTTTTCAGCGATGTCATGTTCGCAGACTTTACAACTGTATCAATTGCTGTAGCAGGGTTATTTTGTCTTTCTAAGAAAGCCATGTTATCGATGTTTCAGATGATAACTTTAGCTTCGCTGAGGCATTGACAGTATCGCCGTCATAATGGCTTTATGAAATGTTCTTCCGGCAAAATATGGATGAGGCATGTTGTTACCGGCTGTATCAACCAGGGGTGGAGATCTCTTTTCAAACCAGGGGGGTCCCGGTCCGGTCGGGGCCGCAGGAGTGGATGTTTTTCGTAAGAAAAAGAATAAACCTAAATTCGAAAAATGCCTATAAATACCGTATGAAAACTTATGATAGGATTTTTACACGAGCCAGATCATGACTACATTGGGAAGTAAAACCGACATGCGCATTTCAACACACTTCGAGCATTTAATCAGAAGTTTTCCGGAAACTCAAAATGAGATACGGACTGAAACCTCTGCCGTTGACTCGGTCTTTAAGAGGACAGAGATTATAACGTACCGTGCGCTTTTTTAATCTAGTCCTCAATGAAAACGTGTTAGCAGTAGGCAACATTAGCGTGTGGAATCAAAATGCATTTCACTGCTCAAGTCTAGCGTATTCCCCTTCTGAGTAGTCTTATGGCCCTAGCAGTTGGCGCATCATTATAGCCCAAAACGAGCATTACAATATAAATATTTTGAGGATATAAATAAATGACCAAAAAATTATGAGGCATGCTACAGTATGGTATCAGGTCAGGTATCGGGTACAGTATGTAGCTAGGTCTAGTATGCTGTTTCCGTAAAATTGGCTCATTGCCTAAGCTTTCTCTCTCTCTCTCTCTCTCTCTCTCTCTCTCTCTCTCTCTCTCTCTCTCTCACACTCTCACTCTCTCTCTCTCTCACTCTCACTCTCTCTCTCTCTCTCTCTCTCTCTCTCTCTCTCTCTCTCTCTCTCTCTCTCTCTCTCTCTCTCTCTCTGCCGATGGTTTTGCCCCCTAAAATTCCAAGACAAAAACTGCACCATACGTCAAAGGAAATTGTATAAAGTTAAATTATGCCACGACAATTCGTTCCTTGAATGTATGACGAATCCAATAGCTATCATTAAACCACTGTCTTGATACTTTTTGTGTATAGAATCATGGATCTAGCCGCTGGGGGGGAGGGGGACGGGTAGACGCGTCCCCCCAATTTTGAGAGTGGCTGAGGATGGAGTATGTTTTATCCCCCCTCCTCCCACCACTTTTCACGCAGGGTCCCACAACGTTGTCCCGATTACTGAAACCAGAGCAAATAACAAAGAGCGGGCCTTCTGCTAACACACCAATCACAGCCACGATTTCTTTCCGATACTTGACTGTGGATACAGACGCCCAATTTTGTCTCAGGGGTCCTTCACTGGCCCAGGGGTCCAGAGATCAAGTCAGAAACCCTCTGCAAAATCTATTTTCAGTAGGCCCCAGGCCAGCTAAATGGGCCCAGCACCAACCCAGGGTGCCAGACGAGCTAAGGGCTCTAAAAAGCGCAGAAGGTGGGGGGCCGAAATCAGCATAGTGTGCCCAGACAAACTAATTGGATCCATACTAGTTAAACAAGCCCAATGTCACTTTAATGGACACCAATCCAGCTAGGGGCCCTTCGTTTAAGTCAGGAGCCTCTGACATAATTCCTCTCAGGGGCCCTAGACTAGCTCAGGACTTTCTTTGACACTCTACCTTAGTGGCCCTTTTTGGCTCAGTGGGTCCCAAACTAGCTTGAGCCCCAATATCACTCCAGTTAACTTCTGTGCAATACCCTCCCAAGGACCCAGAACATTCCATAGGCCTTTTGTGAAACTCTTTCCAGAGGTCCAGTGTCAATTCAGGAGGCCCCAGGCCAACACACTCAGCTCAGGAGGCCCATACAAACTAAGAGGGCCAGACCAGCTGGGTGCCTCGACGAACTCACGAAGCTCCAAATAAGCACAAGGGGGCCCATACGTTAAACGGACCCGATACCAACCCAGGGGCACTTGCAAGCTCAAGGGACACTAATCCAGCTATGGGACAAAAGACAGAGTCAACAACCTCTTATGTAGCTCCTCTCAGGGGCCCTTACCAGCTAAGGTGACCCCAAACCAAGGAGTACCAGATCAGCCCAGTGACCCCTTGTAAAACTCCCTCTCAAGAGGCCTAAGCCCAACTCAGGGAACCCAAGATTAGCCGAGAGGGACCATACCAGTTAAGAGGTTCCAGACCAGATAAAGGGGCCCTGTCGGCTCAAAAAGCACAAGTGCCAGCACCGGGGTTTCAAGATCAACGAGGGCACCCCGACCATCTGAAAGGGCCTCAGATCAACTCAGGGGGCCAGACCCACTGTGGGGGCCCTAAATCAGCTCAGCAGACCCACAAAAACTCGGGGGCCGGAACAGTTGAGCCCCCGACGAGTTCAAGGGACCTAAATCAGCCTAATGGGGCACGGACAAGCTAAAAGACCCATACCCATTTAAAGGGCCCAATACCAGCTCAGGGGCCATTACCAGCGCAAGGGACACCAATCCAGATATGGGCCTTATGACCAAGCCAGGGACCTCTTAGATAAATCCTTTCAGGGGCCCTAGACCAGTTCATGACCCCTGAGCCGAGCCCGTAAGCTCATGTGCAATATCCCCTCACGGCCCCCACAACAGTCCAGGGGCTACCTGCAAAACTCCCACTGTTCTGAGACCCCAAAGCCGCTCAGGGGGTCAGAAAAACTCAGAGGACGATATCGAGGGGCCTCAACCTCAAATCTAGAACCTCTTGTGCAAAGTTTCTCAAGAGCCTCCAGAACAGCTCAAGGGCCCCCAGTGAAGCTCCATCTCAGTAGGCATAAAGCCAACACATGGGTTCCAGAATATATCATGAGCTGATCTAGACCCCCCGCTCTGGTCTCTGATCGATCTGGTGCCCCTGAGCAGATATATTCCTCCCTGAGCTGAACTAATGCCCCCTTGATTGATCTGGTGCCTCATGAGCCAGCATTTTGCCTCCTGAACCCATCTGATGCCCTCTGAGCCAGTCTGGTGGCCCCTGAGCTAATATGGTGCCCTTTGCTGACCTGGGCCTCCTGGTTTGATTAAGTGATTTTCTGAGCAGCTCTAAAGCCCTGAACTGAGTTGGGCCCACAGAGGCTGATAAGGGCACCTGAGTTGGTATGGGGCTCCTAAGCTGATTAAGTGCCTCCTGACTTGATCTGGTACCCCGAGCTGATCTGGGTCCCGAGCTGGTTGGTGACCACTGATCTGATTCCTTGTCCCCGAAGCTGATCTGGTGCCCTATGGGACGATCTGGTGTCCCTTGGGCAGCTCTGGGGCTCCTGAACTAAATGGGCCCCGGCCTGGTTATGGATCCCTGGGCTGATTTAGTGCCCCTGACTTGATCTTGCTCCTTGGTCTGACTTGAGGGCCCCTGAACTGATCTGGGACCCAAGAGCTGATCTGGCGCCCAAGAGCGGATCTGGGTTCTGGTGGTGCCCTGAGCTGGTATGGGCCCTGGGGTATCCTGAGCTGGTCTGGGCGCTGAGCTTGTGAGAGCCCTTTAACGCTCGCCCCGGTGGGAGTGTTTGCACACCCCCTCGGGTTTTTCCGGCGTTACGAAAAAACAGGGCGAAGCGCCGCCGTACTTGGCACACCTTATCCTTGGTCGATTCCGCAACGTTTTCCAAAATTTTAATGTTGGGCCATCTCAGGTCAGGTTACCAGTGCAGGTCAAGTGTCCTCAGCTCCAAAAATGTTTAAGGTGGCTTAAGTAAGAAACGGGTGAATATATCGGATTGAAACTTACACCACATATGGTATAAATCGGATTGAATACGGATTGAATGGTATACATCGGATACACATATGGGCCCATCGAGTGATACAAAACGTATTCCGAGATTTTCATATTGATGACCTAGGGTCAGGTACGGATCATGACCTCTCCATTGGAAATGCATGGGAAAAACAAAAATTGGGTTGTATTTGTGTAGATACAGCTGGGAATACCTGCATATTCACCAAATAATAATATCCTGGGCTTTCCCGGTTCACGCTGCAATTTTTACTGATGACCTCTGAGAGGTCATCTGGGGCCCTACTTAAGTAGTTTGTAGTCTTAGGTCAATAACTTCGCAGGAATGTTGATACAGTTTTATTTTGATACCATTATGTTTTGATTGCTATTGCGAGTCGATTGATATGCATATTCACTATGCTAGGTTGGAAAGTGACCTTGATTTGACCTGAGGTCAGGTAGTTTTTGTGTTTTGACTTAGTATGACCATATCATACATCATTCGATTTGCCGTGACGAGAGGAAGCGAATGGTGCCTACAAAATGATTCTAACTCAACTCTGTCAGACGCTATAACCCACAAATTTACTCAAAATGCCACCTTCTTGGACCTGGCATGGCCTCAATATTACCCAGAGCTCAAAAGTGACCGATATAGGTTCTTCATGAAATTTTATGAGCTATCCACCAGAGTTCGCGTTTTTTGCTATCCTGCATAGGAGCCGAGTTCGACGGGGGTGTTCAAACACCCCCCACCAGGGTGAAGATGGCTCGGAGGCCCACCGGGGCGGGTGTTAAGTTGGCCTGAACCCCACCCCCCCCTGAGGTGATCTGGCGCCTTAACTTGTTCTGGGACTCCTTGAGCTGGTTCAAGGCCCTATGAGCCTATCTGGGGCCCATTGAGCTAGTCTGATGACCCCATATCTGGGGCCACTGAGCTAGTCTAGTCCCTGGGTAAAGCATGAGCTGCTCTGGGGGCTCGGATCCGCATCAGGGGCCCCCTGAGCTGGTCTTAAATAGACAGAGAATACCAACACAACGCCAACTCCCATCACCTCGGAGGACCACTGAGCTAGTCTAGTCCCTGGGGACACAACTGAGGGGATGGGAGGTGGGGGCAGCTGCTCTGGTCCACACTAGGGGGTCCTCTGAGCTGGTCTTGAATAGATGGGGAATAAAAACACAATGCAAACTCCCCTTGTAAAATGGAACTAACGAGGAATGAGCCATCGATAAAACAGCTTGTGATGCCCAGGCACCCCTGGTTATATAAATTGCTTATTATAATCATGTATTCTGGGAAGGGCTGATAAAAAGGCATGTGCCACCGAGTTTAGAACACAGTCCTGTAAATCAGGATTTCTGCTAAATAATTTAAATGAAGAACTAGATTTCACAATTTTCAGCCCTATTACACCATATCCATTCAAACCACCGGCCTGTTCACCTATTCTTTACTCCAACTGGGACCGGTCCTTAAAAATACGGAACTTTATAAACACGTTAAAAAGGTATCTCTCAAATTATTCTGGCAACAAAAATTGTATTCGTCCAATGTCACTAGGCCAGTCCTCCTCCCACGGCCATTGTGGGAACCGAGGAACTTAATCCGCGTTCAACCAGGGCTCACTCGTCACGACAAAACCAGAGGGCATAACAAATAAATTTTCGACTCCAATAGTCTTACCTTGCACATAGTGACATAATATATCACAGGTTCTACTGATTTCTCTGATTTTAAGTACTTGCATGAGTTGGCTGATTTGTCCTTGAATGTATCCGAAACAGTTGTGTCTTGGCTACTTTCATGAGATTTCGGTGATACTTTTTCCGGTTTTAATCGAGTTTTTCTTCTCCGTCAATGCTTCATTTGCATTTTTCTTCAACCAAAAGTACCCAAAAGTTGATATGAATTAAGATATAGCAAGTTTTTTAAGGTTACGTTAAAAAGTGCCCTTTTTCTCCCGGGGTGCCCCTCAAAAGTGGTGTGCCCCCCATACCAAAAGTCTGGCTGCGTCCCTGGTACTGTATCCGATAGTCGCACTGTTTTAGTATCGGCTGTCACTTGTCTCATCAGAGAACCAGGAATTTAATTTTTCACTTTATGGGAAACATGGCATCTCGGCACAAGTGCAGCCTGTGGTGGTTCTAGGGGCAATATCCATGGAAAATTATGGGCATGGCCTAATTTCTGGTGATAAATGGCTAATAAGCTTAATAATTTGTTTTACTTAATTTAGCTCTGTTAGAGGGAAACATGACTCCGAATTGCGCGATGTCAAATCGACGTAAGATTTGGAAATGCTTTAGTGATCACCACCTGCAAACACTACAGTGTTTCCAGAACACTTTATAATACAGTGGTTCTTTCAGCGCTGTCGTAATTGACAAATTTCGGATTTAGGCGCTCTCAATGATTTTCGAAAATCTTCGTTAGTATGATGGATCCATTAATAGTACATTAGTACCCTGCTTAGAGGATAAAATTCCGTCGCCTATGACATTTGGGTTTTGCCACAGAAATTTAGTTTCCGTGTTAGAACGTCAGAAAGATGAAATGCGCTACGAGATCGACAATGTTTTAAAGGGAATGTAGCACCTTCATAACGTGATTTTAACTGAGATAGCCAAGTTGTAAAGCAAGTCGGAAAACCCGGTACTTAACATACAATTTGTCTTGGAACTCGAGATTTCCGTAGAAAAAAGCTAAATTCTACCTGCAGTGTACCCCTCATGTACCCTTAGCAGCAGGCCACAGTTGTCATGGCTGTTGGTGTGACGACATATGGTGACGTCACGGTGAGTATCAGCCAATCGAAGCCCTTGAAGCGTTTCGAGTATGGTAGTGGCTGCCAGATTATTTGCAGAAAACGTTTTTGATGACTGTCTCGTGACAATTTAGTTTTTCGATTTTAGTTTTTAAAATATCTGGCTGCTGAGTAGGGGAGAGTGGGGTAAGATGCCCAGGGTTTAGGGAAATCCGGATTATAGAATAACCGCGGTACCAACAGCGCTGTTTAAGATGCCAAGTCGTACCATGATCATTTATCTTCCTTATAGAGTCGATTAAATTGCTGACAATTTTCATATTTTCTAACTATTACGATTTTACTAGAGGCTTGCAAAGGGGCGTCTTACCCCATCGGTTGGGTAAGACGCCCCTGGGGCTTGGTAAGATGCCCCACCCCTGGGCATCTTACCCCGTTTTGGTCTATCGTTGATGAAGTAGCTTTTTCGTAGTTGTTCGCTTCATAGGTAATCATTTAAGCATTATTCAGAAGTCAGAATGTATTTAGAAACGTCCACACACATTGGTAAAACATGGAGGTGGTTTTTCACGTTTCCACGTCAAATGATAAAACAAAGTTACTTAAAAGTAACGATAAAAACCAAGGATAAAAGCATACCATAAAGTTAATATAAAATTACACACACACACACACACACACACACACACACACACACACACACACACACACACACACACACACACACACACACACACACACACACACACACACACACACACACACACACACACACACACACACACACACACACACACACACACACACACACACACACACACACACACACACACACACACACACACACACACACACACACACACACACACACACACACACACACACACACACACACACACACACACACACACACAAACAAACAACGAAGTATGAAATCCCCAACCTTGCCTTTTCTGTATTCCCTTTGTTTCAATTTTAAAGAAATATGGGCCAGGCGTTGTTAAGTACAAAAACATTCACTTCAGACAGTAAAAATGGCTTGTGGTGACTCGAAGCTTCCTCCCACTAACCATCAGAGGCTCCCAGTCAATCATTTATGGCGCACAGCCACCTTAGCCTTCTCGTCAAGGCACCCAGGCCCAGCCTTCCCAGGCAGTGCACTCGATCCATTCTTTGCACGAGAGAACAAAACTCACTCCGCAGATGAGATATCTGGTATCGTCATGCCCACTGTATTTCTTCCCTTATACAGCTTTTTCCTGTCTCGTCCTCGTCTTTTTAGATACATTTGCTTTCGCAACCCCTTTAACTAGTCTGTCTTCCAGAGCCTTTTTTAGATGCATGTTGTTGCAAGCTCGGCTTTTGGAGTCGGAGTCTCACTAATGCCATCAGTGGACTTGTCGCGGAGACCCTAGCCCTACCATCGGAGCGAGCAACTCCTGCAATGAAGACTTAATTTAAAAGTCAAAGTTAAACATCCCACAAATCACGGGGACTGCCGCCCCGCTCAGGTCACCCTCTCACCAGTCAGTTGCCAGCCGACCTACGTCGGGTAAACTATTGAGCACCGAAGCGTCTCAGGAGAAGCGATCCCAAGCCTGGACATGCACTGCCACTGCGTGTTCCTAAGCAGCGGGCCGGAGCCCAACGCTCTACCAACTGGGCTACCGGGATGGCAAATGTAGGGACGACGTAGGAGATCAGGTTCGGAGCTTTGCAGGATTAACCATGTGGAATATTTCAGGTCTAGCTCATGCATAGACGAATCCAGGGTAAACAGTCCAGCCATAGCCCCTTCCTAATTGGCCAAAATTGACCGATTATGGCCAATTTCGTTTTAAAATATGTTTTACGGTTTTGTCCATTTTGATTTAATTGCTTTGCGCCTCCACCACACCAGTTTGATCTGAACCCGCCATGAGGTCTTCTCCGGTTGGGGCATCAGAACTCCCTAATGATTGTCTCAAGGTTTTAATGATTGAGCTGGGATTCGCTTTATCGAATGAAAGCACCAACCACAAAATTTGGCTGTTATGAGATTCCTTGCGTTAATGGCCTGGGTTCAGGTGCGAGGCCTTCGATTGGAAAGGTTAGTCACAAAGCGACAGATTGAAGTGTGTTCTTATTTAACACGTACGGTCATGCGCGTTGAAAGCTTAGGACAGGAACGGGAGGACGGATCCCCTAACTCGCCAATCTGTGGGGACGTCTCCCGACAAGTTTTGGGAATCGACCTAGGTTTTTATTGTCTCCCTATTACCTACCTACGTTGACCTACGTAAATTTGTTCATGAGCTTCATGGTCATTAGCTTTTTCAAAGACGGTCAATTTAAAGTTCACGTCCCCCCGCCATCATCAGTCCAGGGTCCGTAGCCCCAGTAACAATTCCGTGGCGCTGCCCGTGGGTAAGGTTTGGACTAACCCCAAGTTTAACACATAGTTGTTTACTGTAAAAAATTTCGCTATATTGCTCTGGGGAAAGACGTCCCCTTTCCACCGGAAACGTTGCCCATGGGGCATCTTTCCCCATTCGTTGAGGGGGCATCTTTCCCATCAATACTCAGATTAGATAAAACCTGAAGGGCAAAAATCATGCAATTATTACACTCAAGGGAAATACTCAGTTAATGAGTTAAATATGCCATCATTCGTAATGGGAAGTCAAACAAAGCACTCATCCAATATTCTTCGAGATATCTGCAACCTGTGGGCAATTTTTTCTTAGAAAAGCATCGAAACAAAGACTTAGCCACCAGCTTCATGCAACTCACAGGAGAAAGCTGAATTTTTGCGCAAGAAACAATCAAAGCCTCTGCTTTCGAGCAAGAACAATATTATTTACCAGTGGTGGCCCGGATTTCCAAAAGAGGGGATGGGGCGTCTTACCCGATGGGGCATCTTACCCCACTCTCCCCTATTAGTGGGCACGTAATCGATAGCTGGGAGCAAAACACACAAGCTGTATGTTTAATAACGATTCTGCAAGTAGTAGTTCGCTCATACTATAACAAAAACTTCTGAGCCTAGTGTGTACAGATTCAATTGCAGGGGGCTGTACACACATACATACATCAGCAGTGCCCTCTATTAGTCCTCAATATCTAGAACTTGTCCGACAGTTAAGTCTTAGTTTTATGTACGCATCTCGCCTCCTTCTCTCGGTTACGTTCGGGCCGGGCCCCACTCCTTCATTCAGCAGAAACCCATCGCGACACTCCTGACTTCAGCGAACTTGGGCGCCGGCTAGCCAGTGCTGACTCGACCGTCGTCTTGCCTGTACCGAATTTACCGAAGCAGCCTCGGATGGTGGAGCAGATAATCAAGCCAATAGGGAGCAAAGTATGGCCAGGGATGCTTGAAAATGATCATGTTAATACATATTCAGGTATATGGTTAAGCTCTATTATTTTCATGGCGAAATTTCCGCTGTATTTCTTGCAATGCAAGTGAAAGCGCATCCACCAATCAGCGGCCACCATCCGCTGGCTGCCGCTTGCCTGCGGGCACAGAGGTTAGAGAGGTCACGCGGGGCACCGCTGACGCCGAGTTCAAGCCTCGATGGTGAGGGGTCGCGTGGCGGATTATAAAACCTACATGCGTGGTATTGAGAGTGGTGGTGGGTGTGTTCGGTGTTGGACTGAGGGAGCGGACCGGTGAAGGAGACATTCTGTGCACGTGGGTGGGTAAATGGGTTAGGCGGCCATACAGTGCGCGATGTCAATAGCGCTGAAAAAACCATGAGCTCATTAAATGAGTTTGGTAAATTAATATGCTTGACGGGCAAAATTACAGGTACCGACTCCTTGTCCGTGTTTTTCGGCATGAGGGTATGTAGGCAGCCTACATAATGCAGCTTTTCAGGACTTTTTCCAATTGGAACACACTTGTGGGCAATATAACACACACGGTACGTGTGACATATACACCTAGCTGACATTTTATGCGTATGCTACACAATAAGTTTTGAATTCTAAAATGGTTATTTGAGGCGAAGGGATAAGTAGTTGTGACTGTGTAAACAAAGAGAGTCCATGGCAGGTCACAGGGTGCACAAGGCAGTTATCTGAGTAGGTATGTATATGTATTTTGATATCATGGACATCACTATATTCCTTTAGCATCGGCCATTCTCTTTTCAGGCCATCACATCCTTTTGATGCCATTGTCACCCGAGCTCCAGGTAGGCAGAAGGCATGTTTAATCTTCTTTCTATCTATTGTTTGCTGTTCTCTATTTTAGTTTCCATTTTTAGACCTAAAAATTATTTGCTATTTATGTTAAACTTAAACTTGTTATTTATTTTTAGTCCTAAAACTTATTATTATTTGAGCGATTATTGGTTAGTTTTAGTTAACATAATCATCATGACTATCACGCTCAAAACGGCACCTCAAGCTCTTAAAACGTATTTGTATGCTACTATGTTTCGCTTTTATTCTCCTGGGTGACGTTGTGTTCCTAGCTGTGTATTGTTTATTATGATCATTAGTTATCAATGTTCGTGTACTGTTATTAGATAAAGACGTTCACCACTCAGCTTTCGAACGTCGATGGATGGGTTAGGTGCAGGGGCGCCGGACACAGAATTTTCGCAGGGGGGACGGACCCGGGCTGGTGCTGACCGGGGAGGCAAATTTTGAGCATATTCGGTACCTGACAGCATTAATGACGATTGACTCAAAAAATGTTTTGGGGGACGTCCCCCCTGGTTGGCCAACAGGGGGGGACGCGTCCCCCCGTCCCCTCCCGCTTTCGGCGCCCATGGTTAGGTGTCTATGCAGTGTGCGATATCTTTAGCGCTGAAAAACATAAGTTCATTAAATGAATTCGGTATATGAATATGCTAGGCACATACCTAATTTGGTGGAACCCGGGCTGTCAGTGACGTCACAAGCATTGGACATTGAAAATGGTGAATCCAAGTAAAATAAATACTTTTCTGGAGAGTAGATTTTTTTAAGATAAAATTTATATACTGACCAGGCATTGGCACAAGGATAGGAAAGGATACTAATGAAACATCAAGGAACGTCAGATAAATATTTCAAACGACGGGAGCTTTTGAACGGCTACTTTTTAGTATGTCCAAAATGTTTGAACTTTCATAGTGATATCTTTATACCTCGATACGTTTCGGTGGAAATGGTAGTTGAAGGGTCTCAAATAGTAATGGGTTGTTACTCGACCTTAATGAGTCATACTATGCAGGGGTGTGAACTTACATCACCCGTTCCGGTGGATCTCCGAGTCACCTTCGCCCTTTTGGGGGGGTGATTCAAACACGCTCCTTCGATCTCGGCTCCTGTGCTGCATAGCGAAAAAATGCGAAAGCTGGTAGATAACTAAAAATTTCATGAAGGAACTACATTGATCACTTTTTGGCCAAGGGCAATATTGAGGTCCTGGCAGGTCAAAGAAGGTGACAGGTTAGAGAAAAGTTTGTGGGCTCTAGCATTTGACAGAGTTGAGTTAGAATGAATTTGAGTAGGGTAAATCTAGGTACCATTCGCTTCCTTTCGTTAAGCAAATCGAATGATGCATGAGATGGCAATACTAGGTCAAAACGTAGAAATGTCGTGACTTAAGATCAGGTCAAGGTCACCACCTGACCTGGCATGGTCAATATGCATATCGATTGACTCACAATAATAATCAAAATTGAATACTATCAAAATAAAGCTTTATCGTCATTTCCTGCGAAAATATTGACCCAAGTCTGAAAACCTGCTAAAATAGTCCCACATTAGAGGAAAGTGGGGGGGGGTCATAGACACCGTGGGTAAGACGGACACACCCTGTTTGGGACGAACTGACAGTTCCACGACCGTGAGAAGCGTGTAGGTAATACGCTTCCTTTTAGCCCGCGTCGGTCGCAGAGCAGCGTTGGGTCCGGTAAGCTCTCTAGGTTTTATACAATTTTCATAAAAGTAAAAACTGCAACTCATGTGTTTTTTCACAATTGAATTCGTAAGGCCATTGCATGGATGTTTCAATAGATATTTTATTGGTACTACGTAATATGGCTCTTCAAAATGTTGCATTTTGTTCAACGCAGTCGCTGACTGTGTAATCGCAATGGCGTCCGATTCATATCCAAGTTTGTTTAAGAAGAGCAAAGTGGGGTAAGACGGACATCAAACGTGGGGCAAGATGGCCCTGGCTGTTCATGTTACCCCGCACAAGAGTATATTTGATTTTATATAATATAAACTTATATAAATAAAGGCTGATGGTTTGGGGGACACAGGGCCCGAAATGCTGGAGAACATATAATTAAATTTGAGGGTCATCCAGGGGCAGCTGTACCCTTCGACCCTCAGCGCCCCCTGAAATGGTCACGGTGCCCCCCTGAGAGATTGATGGGCCCCCTAAAGTGTCGCTTCCAACCCCTCCCCTCAGGAGCGGGGGAAGGGCGCTCTTAGCCCTGCGAGAGGATCTGGCGCCCACCTGATATGTTTTGCGTTCCAAAAGTGGCACCCCCTGACAGGTACGCACCCAGGATTTTTATTTGGGGGGGTGGGGGGCTGCTGACGAGAGGGAATTCCAGGCTGGTGGAGGGGGCAGCATTTTGCCTCCGGGGGCGCACTTGTTCACCCAAAGGGCAGTCAATTTTCGCATCTTGGGGGGGGGGGGGGGGCTGAGAGCGGTGAATTGTTTGCTCCACAGACCTAGTGATTTTTTAGGGGAGCGGTGTGTTGGGTGCAGGGGCAGCAAAGTCAGTGTAGGGGGGAGGGTGGCATGTTGGGTGCAGGGGCGGCAGTCAGTGTAGCACTGCCTCTAAAAGTCAGGTGAAGGCTCATCCTTCACCTCGATGGGCACCTTCGGCGCTCCACATAGATGGGGGCGGCACTTTGGAGCCAAAGTGTTAGGGGGGCTCGCTGCCCTCCTCCCTGGGTGCGCACCCGCCCCCTGACCCGGATGGCGCCCTCCGGCAAGGTGCCCCGCCCCCTTGATCGGCGATCCTGGATCAACCTATCCACAGTTCCACGACAGCCCTTGATACTTTAACCTCTGTCATTAAAATTCAGAAAAGGCATGACTCCATTTGACCCTTTGACGGAAAAGGTAGGAAAATGCCCACTTCCCCGTGGCGGACGGCAGTCGTCTAGTGGGTGGATGCAGATGGAAATCTACAAGGCCTGATTCGATCACTTTGTTCACCTTGTCCATCTTTCACCATGGGGTGACCATGTTACCCCATTAGGTGGGGCGAAATGGACTTTTGTTACTTTTTTCTAAACTTTACGCAAATTTTAATATAATAATTACAGACACATAGCTGCTTGCACAGAGGTAGATAAATGTCTGAAGTATCTCTACAGCCAAAATAGGAACGAAACAAGCTCATTAAGTCATCGAAAACTCAGACCATCGTTACGGTGCCCGTGAACCCCCACTTTCCCCTACCTCTCAGAGGTCACAGCTTCAAAATTGCAACATGAACCTGGGAAGGGGCCTAGGATACTACGATTTGGAGAATAAGAAAGTAGTCTAAGCTGTATCTACATAAATAGTCTTTTTTCGCCCGATTCCCGTTTTCCCCATGCATTTCAAATGGAGAGATCACATGATCCGTACCTCACCCTAGGTCATCGACACGAAAAAATATCGGAATGTTTCTTGTAGTACTCGGTGAGTCTATTATGTTATACGAGCTTCAATCAGATAGATTAACACCCGCATTGACGGGGTCCTGAGCCACCTTCGCTTTGACGAGGGGGCGGGTACCCGTTCCCCCTAAGATCTCGAGAACCACGCTAATCAGCGAAAAACGGTAAACAGAATTGGGCTCATCCACTTCACCATCGAAAATATTTGAACCAGTTTTTTCAGGTCACATTTAAGGTCACTAGAGGTCAAAACATGCCGTCATGGGGATGACGTGTAAATTGAGTTTTTTTCGGTCATTACATCTGAACAAGTAAAGATAGAGCAAAAGGATTTGACCTGTATGAATCATCGCAGTAAGCCAAATCGAATAATGTATAATATGACATTACTAGGTCAAATCAAGGATTTGACCTGACCTGATGTCAGGTCAAGGTCAAACTAGGTAAAATGCATATCAATAGAACTGCAAAGACAAGGCGAATCTAATGCAATTAAAATAGGCGCTCTATCACCATCTATTACTAAGTTATTCAGTTAAAACCATTTTCCCATGTATTTCCAATAGATAGGTCATGGCTCGTACCTGACGTTAGGTAATCGATATCAAAAATACCGGAACATATTTTAGAGAACTCGATAGGCCCATTATGTGATATGAGTTTCAATCGTATAAGTTCACCCTGTTCCGACTTATGCTATTTTAAACTTTTTTTGAGGTCGGGTCACTTGACATGTACTGGTGACCTGATCTGAGATGACCTAACCTACAAATTTTGACAAAAGTTTTAAAAATAATGAGAGAAAAGGTTTGCCAAGTACGGCGGCGCTACGTGCCGCCGTTTTTTATGCTGTTTCCGAAAAACCCGAGGGGTCCGGTACCCACCCCCGTCAATGCGCGTGTTAACCCTGTTCTTATTTATGCTATCTTAAACATTTTTGGAGGTGAGGCAGCTTGACCTGCACTGATAACCTAACCTGACATGACCCAACCTTAAAATTTTAATAAAGTTGCAAAATTTATAGAGAATAAGGTGTACCAATTACGGCGGCGAAAAGCGTCGCCGTGTTTCGTTTCCACTGGAAAACCCCGACGGGGGAGGGAGTGTTCAACCCCCTCCCACCGGGGCGAGGGATATTTCTTTGGGGGTGCCGGGCACAAGCGATGACATATCGAGTTAGTGCTGAAATAAATACCCCTCGAATTTTATTGTTTATCATTTTCAGGATTCAAAAGCAGTGCGTGATGGCTAAGCAGAGATAATGCCAGATCTTTTTTATATGGTGGTCATTATTTTTCCTCAAATTTGGGCACCACCAATGATTTTTGAAAATTCACGTCTTTGCATATTGCACATCAATCGACTCCTGGGGTCAAGGCAAGCACAATTATTTCAGTGCGAGCGCATCGGCAAAAGAATCAGAGCTTGCTCAGGTAACCTCAGATGACCTCTAAGGTGTGAGATGCTCAAACACTCAAAAAGACACAATCAGCAGTAAAATTAACTCAACGCTGGTGTGTGAACAAGGCTCCCTGGTGTATATTACCCGTGGAACATTTTCTGGCGCCCCTATCAATGAGTCATAGTTCCTTACGTACTGTACTGTACTTGTTACGTGTGTTAACACATTTAAATGACTTGCCAACTGTTCGTCAACGTGATCTAAAAACACAAAAGAAGCGTACTACTCAAAATGAAAACACAGAAAAGGTGTAACACAAACGAAAAGCACGAGTGGTTTGTGTTGGCACAGCCTGCCAACACAGCTGTTCGGTGTAACGCAGTTATTAGACGCAAAATTATTATGTTACTCTCGGGCATAAGCACGGCATCAGTGGATTAAACACTGGCATGAGTGGGCATTCAGTCAGAGTATGTAAAATACTGCCCGTGAAAATACATGGGAGGGGGCTTGGAGGACAGTTTCTTCCAATATTATCCCGAGGGGTTGTCTTTCATGGCCATTGAGACCCGGTTGTAATCCAGTTAAGGTGATTCTGTTCAGCAGGGCGTTTCATGTCCAGAGGGGCGCCGTTCTACATATAGAATACAACCGCTGATAGCTAGATGGGTGTCGTTTGTGTCTCGATGGACATCGTTCGCATCTAAATCAACCGTGTTCATATCCAGAGAGACGTGGTCACACATCCACGTCTACATTTCGACAATTGCAACATTATGTACGACAGACTACGGACAAATGGTGACACAGAACAGTTTGAATCAGTGGCAGATCCAAGGTGGGAGGTGAGGGGGCAAAAAGGCATTTTCCCCTTCCCCAAACGAAAAAGCTCGGGGCAAAACTATGTTTTTCCCCCAAAGTGATCGACCTCCTTTTTTCCCCGACTCCTTTTTATTTTATAAGCAAGATTTTGGTGCTTCAACTCTCAACTTCAAACAGAACCAGTTAAGTTCAGTGTAAATATTGGGCCTCGGACTGGAAAAAGTATCTCGAGCCCATATTTGTCATCCCGTGACGTTTTTTTCTTCTTGTTTTTCGCCTCGAATACCCAAAGTTTTTCCGGCAAGTGATATATGTATTTTTTTGTATTTTCAGATGTATTTTCAGATACCTGGCAAACGTTTGGTCGAAAAGTGAAAACCTATGTCGCCTCGTTGTAGTTGTGTATGAGCTAGTGATTGCATCTTATGTTGTGGATGGTTTTATGGATTTTTATCGCTCTTAGGGTTCGTATCGCTTTTATGGTTTTAATTTTTGTGTGTGCTGCCACAACAGGTTTCCCTATTTTCATGTGGCGACCTTGTGCCTCTTTGGGCATTTTATTCACGTTTTGTGGCATCTTTACTCTTATGGCGTACATGTTTAATCTTTCATTTCTTGTACTTTGCCTTTTATTGGGGTCATCCCGTTGTCAATGATGCAGATAAATAAATAAAAATATTGTAGGGTAGCTTTCACGGCGTGACGTTTCTTTTTGCTTTTCGACTTTGGTTTGCCCCTCCCAAACTGACCGGCTAGATCCGCCACTGGTTTGAATGACTGCAGTGTATGGCTGCAAGACTAATAAATGGGACCCTTCCAAAACACCAGAACAGAGAAAACATAGAGAGGGCCTTGAGTGGACATCCCTCCAAACTCGACGAAAAATTCCTAACGCTTGATATTTCCATATATATTGTGCTATCCAGAGAGACACAGTTCTTGTCCAGAGGGGTGCTGTTAAAGGGAATGTGGCACCTTAACAACGTGATTTTAACTGAGATAGCCAAGTTGTAAAGCAGGTCGGAAAACTCGGTACTCCATATTTCATTTGTCTTGGAACTCGATATTTCCGTAGAAAAAAGCTAAAACCTACCTGACACCAGCCCCCTCAGCCCCCGTCGCCGGCGGCCATCGTTGGGAGCTACTGGTGTGACGACATATGCTGACGTCACGATGAGCATCAGCCAATCGAAGCCCTTGAAGCGTTTCAAGTATGGTAGTGGTTGCCAGATCGTGACATCATCCACAGGCAGATATTTATTTCTTTTCTAGAGGAGTATTTTTAAAAACCAAATTTTGAGCTTATTGTACATTTTTCAGAGAAATCATGAGTGGTTTCATTATTTTTGACTAAAAGTACGCCTAATTACACTAAATTCCAGGATTCGACCAAGATGCCACATTCCCTTTAACGTCCAGAGGGATATCGATAATGTCTGGAGGGGTGACGTTTATGCTGTTAGGGGCGTCGTTTGTGTCTTAAGTAGCGGTGTTTATGTCGAGACGGACGCCGTTCAAGTCCATGAACGTGAAATTCGTAATCAGGAGAGTGCAGCCCATGGCCCGGTGCGCCATTCATATTCAGGGGGGGGGGGCTGCTCATGTCCAAAAGGGTGCTATTGATATCTGGAGGTTTGCCGTTCACGTCCGAAGTGCGCGATTTGTAATCAGAAGGGCGCCGCCCATGTCCAAGGGGTGCCTTTGCTACCCAGGGCCCCCTTTGCTTTCCAGGGAGCGCCTTTACTACCTGTAGGGGCACATTTATTAATGGGGCATCTTTGCTATCCAGGGGGCGTCTTTGCTATCCAGGGGCGTCTTTGCTATCCAGGGGGCGTCTTTGCTATCCAGAGGGCACCTTTGCTATCCAGGGGGCGCTGTTGCTATTCAAGGGGCCTTGCTGCTATCCAGGCGGCGCAGTCAATATCCAAATGGGTGCCTTTTATATGCAGGGAGCACTATTTACGTCCAGATCGTGCTTACATGGGCCTGTGTTTTCCTCCTCTGCAATTTCTGCGTGCGCTAAATTGGTGAAAATGGTACCAACGGGCGTCCACATGGTAAACAATATTACAGAAAGGCGTGTCCCTCGCTGAAATGTGCCTTTGTTGAAGAGGACCCTTCCTCTTCAGGGATATGTCTTTTGTTCTTTCCCAGCCGGTTGCGCCGTTCAAATCTAAGGGGGCGCCTGACCAGGATCGAACCAAAACCAGGTGTACAAAGATACTCTTGCGCACTCTCAATTTTTCCGGGAGTGCAACGGCCCCCCGGCAATCCCGCCCCTGGTCTTTGAAACCCTGATGCCCGCTGCCACTGATTAGGGGGAGGGTGGAGCCTGTAAATATTTATCCAGGATCCAGCCATGATCCTAAATATGCGACCATCAAAATGAGCCGTTTGGTAAGGTTAGAAAGGAGAAATGCAGAGAGTAGAAGTCGGGCGCATTGGAGAGTGCACCGACAAGCTGGTGTTAGCACCATTATTTGACATGAAAACATGAAATATTCAGACCATTTGAGGTAGTTTTCTACATTGTTCAATTTCGATAAAACTGGTGTTAATCGACTTAAACTGATCAAATCGTGGAAAATAACGCATGATGAACCTTTGCAAAAACAAAACAGCCTAAGATGCAATGGAGCTTGCCTAATATTATACTGTTAAACGAATGTGGTTATTCGGTTGAAATTTTGGCCAAATCGGTGTCATGCCTTTCCTCTGGGTTTTTGGGCACTTTACAGCGACTTGGGTGCAACGCGCCCTTACATGGACTTGTGTGAATGGTTTCAACAGCGTCGTTAAACACGTTCAGTCCTATATCCACAGTAACGATCAATAGCACAGCGAGATCTAGTTTTGAATTCTTTCACCTTCTGTTATGCAAAAACCCGGTCAAATAGTACACATGCACTTGCAACGTCCAGCGCCTTCCGTATGAGCCATGTCTGAATTACAGCCAGCCAGTTCATGTGATGTGGTATTTCCAGAGCGAGTCATAAGTACGGGGATCCCCCGCTCTGGTAAGTCCGTTGCCCTAATTGATCTCCATGGCGCGTGCCAAACGTGAGAGGGGAGGCGAGTTAAAGGGAATGTGGCACCTTGGTCGAATCCTGGAATTTAGTGTTATTGAGCGTACTTTTAATAAAAAATAATGAAACCACTCACGATTTCTCTGTAACAATGTACAATAAGCTCAATATTTGATTTTTAAAAATACTCCTCTAGAAAAAGAGATAAATACCAGCCTGTGGATGATGTCACGATCTGGTCACCACTACCATACTTGAAACGCTTCAAGGGCTTCGATTGGCTGATGCTCATCGTGACGTCAGCATATGTCGTCACACCAGTAGCTCACAACAATGGCCGCCGGCGACGGGGGCTGATGGGGGCTGGTGTCAGGTAGGTTTTAGCTTCTTTTTCTACGGAAATATCGAGTTCCAAGACAAATGAAATATGGAGTACGGGGTTTTCCGACCTGCTTTACAACTTGGCTATCTCAGTTAAAATCACGTTGTGAAGGTGCCACATTCCCTTTAAAGTTACTACAGCTTCTAGATGCTATAGAGTAGGATTGTGGGCTTCGCCTTTCAGCGCACCGTGTTTTCGAACTGTACCGTTATCGTTCTATATCGGGGAAGAATCGATCGTTGAAGTTCGGTAACATGTGAACCCCTCGAGCTGGGAAGTGAGCTAGTTGCAGCGCCTTATCTAATCACCCACGTACCACTCGTGGCTCTCCTCTAATCAGTACGCCATATAACCTGTCGGTGCGCCCTAAAACTGCAAATATGATGACTGCTAATCAGTACACCCCTCCCCTATGCCTCTCCAGGAACATCATTTACATCCAGGGGCAATGCCAGGTGAGATCGTCCACAGCAGGGGCTAAATACAGCTTTTAAAGACCTAATGGCATGTACAGCTGCTGAACTGACTGTTTCTCCCACGTACAACCACCCATTATGCTCTGTACTACCCGAATCATGCACAGAAAATCCTATCTATGCAGGCGGTCGCCACCCCTCCCCACTGGGTTCTTATATCCATCAGGTTTGTCTCTGACTGCGAAATACCGGATTATTTTCCTGCGAATGTGCATTGTATACATCACTGGTGAGCCCGGGTACCATAAAACAGAGATGACAGAGTGAGCGTTTACCAAACGTTGCATCATACCTGGCCTTGCTCCGAGCCCACTGCTCTGAGACGCACCAATCATGCTGCCAGCTGCCTGGCGCTTAAAAAGCCGTCTCCGGTCTCCCAGCCATTCAGAATCAAGGCGCTTAAAAAGCCGTCTCCGGTCTCCCAGCCATTCAGAATCAATTCAATGTTAATAGTTTAGATAGCATGTTCTCACACAACCAGAGATGACCTCCGCCTCGCCAACTCTCATCTTGGTCGGAGGAGTTTTGGGGATCAGGTCGACTTATTCAAAGGCTCCGCCGGGACTTGAACCCGAGACCGCTGGAATAGGAGATTTTGATGTTATCTACCTACTAATCCACACATGCCCCTCGGAATCAACCCCGACAGGGCTATTTAAAGAATGGTGCATAACATGTAAATGTAACAGGTTCAATTTTGACCCTGTTTCCATTCCTCAACTTGTGAAACGAGGAAACTGATAATCTTGGCTATTTATTCATTCGGTTTTGGATGTCAAAATCCAATGTTTACGATGTCAAAATTGATCAAGTCTTGGTATGGTTTTCCACGTAAAACTCCCAACTTCAGGGCACTGTGGAGAAAAATAATGGCGAAGAATTTTTGAAAATTACGCTTTAACCAAATACTCACATACATACCTGACGATGCTACAATTTTATTCGAAAAAATGCTTTTGAATTTATCGCAAGGGGCGTGAACGCGACCCTACCAATCAGCGAACGTCATTAATCGTCCGGCCGCATGCCCGCGGGCACAGAGGTGAAGGGGTCACGTTCGCAGAGCGCCGGCGCGGAGTCTGCGAGCGGGAGTGGGGAGGGTTATAATCTACGTAAAGTAGTGAGGAGCCGGTGTGGGGATCGCAGATCTGTGGCGGTACCAGAGAGTACCCCAAATGAAACATCGCATTATTGAAATAAAATTTAAATTTACGCGTTTTTCACTAAGGTCTTGGAAGTGGAGTAATGCAGTAAAACAAGCTTGTGGGAAGGCTATAATAGGCTTTATTTTATAACATAACCTCCTACGGTGGTGGTTATGAACATTGTTACAAATTTGGGCACCCCCAATCATTAACAAATAAAATCCGGCCTCTGGTGAGGTGATTGGTGGTGCTTTATAGCTGCTGGCCTTTGGACTAAGGGGGAATAGGTATGTGTGATGGATTTTGAGATAATGTAAATATACATTTTACACTGGCAGATCCAGAATTTCCGATCCGGGGGGGGGCGATATAGACAAGCCGCTGAAGCGCCCTAGAAACCTTAATGCGCACAGACGCACGACCGGGGGCGCTACTTTTGGACGGCAAAACCTGTCGACTGGGCGCCAAATCCTATCGTGGCGGGCGCCGGTACTCGCATCTTGGGGAATGGGGTGAAAAGAGGGATTTCAGGGGGTCCCGAGGGTTGATTTTGGAAGGGGAGGGGGAGCAGGCAAGTCCCTTGCCCCCGCCCCTGGATCTGCCTATGCTATTTTCGATATATTTATCGATGGCATAAACACCTTAATCTTATACATATTTGGTTAGGTATATGGACGAGGTGTCCGTATGTATGGTGGGTGGGGTCAATAGTACTCGACAATAGACATGGAATTCATAAAGAGAGGAAAACGTTGGGCGCCGAAGGCTTTTTACAATTGTATAACATTTAGTAAAGTTTTTTTCTCATATACATTACATTTCATTGAGTTACACCTCCCTTGCAACCATTCCGAACCCGCTCTATAAGTGTGTACTGGTACTCCATGAAATGGCAACAATACCGAGTACATCTACGGGGCTGAGGTATGTCCCTCAGCTGCACTATGCTCCGCATATTCATAAGCATGCATCAGTCGTTTCTAAATAGCCCTTCTAATTCCTTCCACTTCGCTTCATGCGTGTCTCTCCTTAGATTCAAGAGTGCTGCGAATTGTTCGATCTCTTTTTCATACAGGAGAGTGGCCGTGAAATTTCGGGCAGACGGCAAAGTATTTGAAATTCTTGCTTTATATAATACATCCTTTGCAATTATTATGACCAGCGCGTCAATCAAGCTACATTCTTCTAGGAAAAACCATTTTCTTACACTGAAATCGCAATTGTAACTATTGGCCTGTAATTTACTTTTAATGCTATCTATATAATTTTGTTTTTTTGGCAAAACCAAAACAAATGCGTGATGGTCTCAGTTCTTCTTTCACAGAAAGTGCATATAGCGTTGTTCCGTATTCCAATTGTGTTCAAGAACCGATTGGTGACAATTATTCTCTTTATTATCTTCAAGTGAAAAGCCCTTAGTCTGATAGACCTTGTAGCCTCCACCACTCTATTCATTGATCCCCCTGCAAAATACCAAACACCTCTCTCCCATTTGTTGGCAATGCTATCATTTACATCCATCTCTTGCGCTAATGCCAAATTGTACGCTAGCCTTCCTATTTTCTCTGTACGACAAATCAAATCAATTTTGGCGGGCAGTAAGGGTTTTACAATTTCAAGTGGTTGTTAGAGGTTTTCTAACGATCTCGGTAGTGACCTTCTCAGAGCTTCATATTGAAGGAGGTCTATTTGGATAGAAAACTGGTTTTGTAATTCTATCATTTTCAAATACCTTTTAGCAGCATTCAGTAAAGTTACTGAAGAAGTTCTACTTGGCGATGGTGCAGCGAACAGGCCGTATCTTTCGAATAAAAGGTAGCCGTCGTGAAAATTCTGACCTGGGTAGTGCGCAAGTGAGCGACTCTTTTTGCTTCTAAGTCTTCTGGCCAGCCGCGAAGTCGGGTGCCACGTAATGCAAGTAACAGTCGGTTGAACCTTCGCCCGGGCGGGGGAGTCTTTTTAGACTCCCATCGGGTTTTTCTGAAGTGACAAAAAAAAACGGCGGCGCGCAGCGCCGCTAAACTTAGTGTAGCTGTTCCTTCATCATTTTTACATCTTTCCTGAAAATTTTAGCTCAAGGTCATATCAGGTCAGGTCACCAGGCCAGGTAAAATGACCTCACCTCAAAAAACGCTTAGGACTGCATAACTAAAAGGAGGGTTAATCGATCAAGTTGAAACTCATACCACATTTTGGGCCCACCAGGAGCTACAAAATACGTTCTGTGATTTTTTATATTGGTGACCTAAGGTCATGTGCAGAGCATGACCTCCCCATTGTAAATACAAGGGAAAATCACGAAATGAGCTTTTCTCAGTAAGTATGGATGGAATTAACTTCAAACATCGGTTACGACTTTCCCTTAGCCCATTTCTGAAGTTGATGCCAAAAATTTTGACTTGTGACCTTTAAAAGGTCACCTTAGGTCAAATAAGCATTTTTTGGTGTTTTACTATATACATTTTGAATAATCAAGGATACAACTTTTATTTTATCACCAAAGTGTTTGCACAGTTACTGCAAGTCAATCGACATACATAATGACTATACCAGGTCAAGTTGGGTCAGATCGTTGACCTGGGTCAGGTAAAATTTTTAAATTTGACTTGACAGCAATATTATGCATCATTCGAGTCGTATTGACGAGAGGATTGCAATAGTGCATCGACTATGGCTGTATCTTGTTTGGTTTGGGAGTTATTAGCGAAAAAGGGAACGCCCTTTTGAATGGGTGGCTACTGGCTAGGGACATTCCCAAGAACATCCAAAATTCAGTGACCTGTAGCTCCTAAGGCTTTGACCTGACCCGAAAATCATTGCCACTGTAATGAAAGAGCAACTCAAAGAGCTTTCGAATGGTGTTGAAACATTTTTCTAGCTATCATAGTTTCTGAGATATATGAGGTTTTCTTAGTACACCTCATATTAACGATTTTGACCTATTTTTACCTCTGGTGACCTTGATATTGACCTGACGAGACAAATGACCGAAGTATTTTCGATATCATTTTTGAAGAGCTTTCGATTGCCGTTTTGCGCTTTTTTCTAGCTCTCTTAGGTTTTTTAGATCGTGAGGGTCTTTTTTATCCCCCCCCACCAGGGGGAAGGTGGCTCGTACCCGCCACCGGGGCAAGGGTTAAGCTACTTTATTTCCGTTACGCGACTCTTTTAAACATCGATACACAGTCGGCAAAGTAAACCTAGAGTGAATACCGGTATACCAGTCTCGCGCGGTTCATTCGACTTCACTTATCAAGCACCTGCAGCAACATTGAAAAGAAAATTCTCTTCTATCCAAGAAAGAAAAACTGATTACGCGATAACCAGTTTACATTACAAGCCCGGTTACGATAGGCAGATCTCGTCACGTCATTTTTTGCAGGGCATTGCTGTATGGCGACAGATTGAGGTACTACGTTACACGCTGCGTTTCAGCTATGCTATCATCGTATTTGTCGAGCTACGGATAGGGGGAAACCCTTTGGTAACGTAACGTAGTCCATCTCAGCTCACAACCTAGGCCACCATACGCCAGGGAAGCCTTCTGCTTTGAAGGGAATGTGACATCTCTATGATATGAACTGAGATGGATAGAACACACTGAGAAACCATTGGATCGATATTTCTTTCGTTCCAGAACTTACCGTTGGCGGCAAAAATGTACCAATGAACCTACTGCTAACCCCGCCATCTCTGCGTAGTCACGTGACCATTGCTTATCATGACGAGGTGATGCAAAACCGACGTCACTCTGGGTACAAACTTTCTAACCTGAACCTCTTTAAAAGCTATGCACTAGCTAGCTCGTAAACATGACTGGCGATTAAAAATGAATAAACTTACTTTATCGAATAGATTCAAACCTCAAATGTTTCAATACCTACATCCAAAAGATAGCAAAAACCGATGTGTCCTTTTGACTCTCAATAAAATCCTCTCAGCCAACGACGCTTCATTTGTGCTCAATATTCGTTTGTGGCCTAAATGAAGAAGTTTATCGTAGCAGGGAGTCATTGCCAGATCATACGCCAATCTATTATTTTTTTTTACCTCGCCAAAGGAAATTTGAATATTAGGCATTTTCAGCAGAAATAGGGCCAAATCCATTCTTTTTAACATTACTTGCCCCAAAAACGACTGCAGTCTGGAATTGCACCTACGTGCAACATTCCATTTAAGCGTGCACCATTTCATCGTCCCCTCTGCGTATGACTGCGTGTTGTAACACTCAATACCGCTATCCCAGCGGCAGCAACCGCAGACACAGTCTGTACGTCTCAAACAGGCTTCATGTCGACAGCACCGCTGATCAGGTGACCGTCTTTAGAAGCGTTGTATTCGTCTGCGTAGCGTGTCTCAAACACTGCACCGGAATGATACATCATGACGTGATGAATGTGACCATCCACGGCGACTAACTGTTCTGACACTGCTACCAGTGTTCTTATATTCCTCCGACACCCACAAACAGCATCTCAGCTGGTTTCGTACGGTACTATGTACTTTATACATACATACATTTACACTGGCGGCTAAAGTCTCCGTGCCGCGTGCGTTCTCTCACATGATGTCCCGCATTGCTCCAGCACCCTCGCAATAACCTAGGCTCTCGCCGTTGCTACTTCACATGTCGTAGACATCCTCCAGCGCCAGCTGCGGCTTGTCCATGCCCAGCTGCTCGGGCGTCGGGATGCCCAGCTCCTCCAGCGTGGGTCCCACCTCCTGCACACACACCGAGCACGCCCCGTTAGTTAGAGCCCTCAGGAAGCAGGGCTCACCACCGCGCGGCGTGGTACACTGTGGTACAAGGCTTTCACCACCGGAAAGGGTGTTTGACTCAACCGACAGCGGTGTTCCTGTCACTCCAGGTACAGAACACATGAAGTTTGTAATTACTGGGTCTAACGACGTATTAATCGCCATGACTACAAGGCGTCGCCAGTCCCCAGAGTCTAGATGAGACAGCGAGCACAGGATAACACCTCATTCAGACGTCAGACCTAACACACATCTCCAGGCGTGAGCACGTCGCAAACCATCCGCCACGCCTGAAAAGCGTCGTGGCCACGATAGTACCCTATCGCTCTGAACCACCCGGTACTGAAGCTACAAAACACCACCAACATTACTTTGGGAAGTGAGAGAAAAAATATCCCGCAGTGCCCGTGGCTACGCTCTGGCACTGGAAAAAATCACCGGAAAAACCTTGAAGTTTCACTACAGCCGGCAAAGAGGCCAAAGAGGCCACATGATCACTCACTGGCAGGGTTGGATAAAAATAGTTTTTATCTGGCCTACCTGCGATTTTGGTGTGGACAAATGCTTCTATATGTACGATGACGTTTGTATTCAGCAATATTTAAATATACTTGCTGCCTTTTTCAGATGTGGACTTATTGATTGCAGGATTTGCAGCCTGCGATAATTTTGGCGGGGTTTTCAACAAATGTGAGAACAAAACCCAGTTTGAGGCACCTCTTCTCTAAGTCAAAAGTGCATAATGTGGCACAGGTTTGCCTCAATGGCTAGATGCCCATGATGCCGACATCTCTCAGGTGGGAAGATCACAGGTCACCGGGACAATGCTCAAACCCACACATCAAGCTGAGGAGCCGACACTCTTACATTACATTGGATCACGATATCTGCCGCATGCCCTCTTGATTGAGCAATTATTTCAAATAAATCCTAAAAGGCAAAGCAACAGCTACAATGTCTTACAGCATAGTGTTATGATAACCCAGCTATACTTCAAGCCAATTTCAAGCGACAAATAGGACAGTGCGGGTCGGGTTTTCTGATAATACAAGGGCCAAATGTCCCAGAAAAAACAAACAGTTTAAGTGAGTACAATGGAACATCGATCCTGCCCCATCATGCGTAATTCTAAATGTACCGAAGTTTGAAAGACACTATAAAATAGCGCAGAAAGCTGCGCGCCACCACATCTTGCTAGTTTATGCATTTCCGACACGAAGGCGCCAAAAAACCGAGTGGATCTTACCATCCGACACCTTACAGCGTAGAACTGAGTAGTGCCAGCTGTGTACAACTGTGTACACTAAGCCGCGACAGCTGGGAGAGGAGAATCGTGGGTAACACGACACCGACAACACGACCGACTCCAAAGGAACGAGCTGAAGCAACGGGTCACCGCAATGAAACCCCGTCCACTGACCTGAAGTATGTAGGGGTAGATCTCTTTGACCTTGTTGCCGCACTTGAAGTGCACGATCTCGAGGAAGCGAACGGCCATGGCGATGTCGTTGAGCCGGCGACACGCGTGAAGACACGCCTTGATGATCTCCGGGTCCGGCACGGCATCGGTGCCCGCCAGGTCGTTGATGTGCTGATGACGACGTCAGGGAGCACGTCACAACATCAATGTGACAACCGCGGTGACGTGACAAACACAGCGGTCACGGCACCAATACTAACCGGCGCCACACTAACATTAAAATCCAGAACTTGCCTCAGCAAATCTGATGTACAGTGTTAACAATTGTTGACACTGTTCCTTTCACACTGAATCAATAAAAACCAGACTGTGATCCTTGATTTTTCCCCCGCAAAAGTCGGAAAAATAACTTTCCTGACCACGAATATGTAGACGTGTGCTTCACAGCAACGTCTGACGGCACATGTATCCCTGCTGCCACCTGTCCTTCCCCCTGGTCACACCACGGAGAACTGAACCCGAGAAAACTGTACGCCATTTATCCTGCCCACGTACTGTGCATTTCACATTAAGTACCTACTGTGAGCTGCACTATAATGTAAACACGCCAAAAATAAAAAACCTCATTCAGGAAACTCAGATTCCCTAATTCCCATGGCATCAAAATTCGAATGACTGATGTTTGATTCGAATAATCGGAATGAGAATAAATCCAGATAGACTTTCAAATATTATAAATAGACATGCCAACAAACGGCGTAATCACGTTACCACCGTAAAAGTTATGACGAAATTAGAAGCCCGCCAGCCCCACACTGACCTTGCTAAGCCACCAGTGGTCGATGTCTTTGCTCTGGAAGTACTGTACATATCTGCTGGTCATCTGCTCCTCCGACTCAACTGCCTTTGCTGACATGTACCGGCATCCTGCAACTGAACACACAGAAGATCCTGTTAGCTGTTGATGCTCAAGCAAACTAGCGAGACAAGCAGTCATTCCGGCATACACGTCGTAATGACTGTCCAAAGTTGGTGTTTTGAGTTTTGTTTAAAGTCATCACATGTTTATTTCACACAACACCCAGCAAGGTCGGGCTAGCATTCTGTCGGTCGTCCTCCGCCCTCTGCTCCAAAGACATCGGTAAATCATCACTATGAGGTGAGGTTAGCGGGAGGCCAATAATCACAATAAGCGGGCACCTGTTGTGCTTCCGATTGTTGCAAATGCGCGTGTCCGTGGTGAGGTAGCACAGATAAGAAAGAAGACAACCTCCCTGGATGCGACTCCCCATTGCGACTTTATGCGCTGAAGCATATGAGACTGGACTTGCAATTGCCGTATGATTAGCAGACACCTTATCTGGGCCAGGGGCGGCTACGCTGGGTGCTGCCACCTACCTCCAGGAAACTGATCACAGAGATGGGAGAAACGAAAAGGGTGCGTGAGTTGGCGTGTTGACGTTCCCTGTAAAATAGATCGATAGGTAGGAGGAGAGGATAAGCGAAATATCACCCTCTTAAAGGGAATGCAGCAACTTGGCGCAATTTCAATCTGGAGTGATTTCGGGCGCGATCTTTATTGAAAATAATGAATTTAGCCTTATGGCTGTTGAAATATGGCTAATAAGCATCATATTTCGTTTTATAATTTTCCTCTGTTAGCGATAAAAAAATCCGTCAAATCGGCGTGCGATCTGGAAATGTTTCGTGTCGCCACGAACCTGTTCATTTAGGCCACAAACATAGACGAGTACATATGAAGCGTTTTTAGCTAAAAAAAGGTTCTTGATGGGACCCAAAAGGAAACTGGTCAATTCTGCTATTTTTTTCCACATATCAAATGTACATTTCACGTTTGAAACTAATCAATAAAGCAGGTTATATGCATTTATAATCACCAATGCCAGAGCCATGTTTAGCACGTAGGTTCTAAAGAGAAATCCAGAAGAAAAAAAATCCGCGCAGCGCACGCCGAGAGGGTCGATAGAGAGGGACAAATTGTTACTTTTTCCATATGCGTTAATTTCGGGGACAAATAAAATATCGATCAAGTGGCTTTTCGGCGTGTCCTTTCTCTGCTACGTGGACTCATGCCACGAATTGTCAATGCACTTGTCCTATCCAATGTACGCTTCTGCGTCAGTGTTTATGGAAACTGTTCTGAGCGTGGTGTAACGCATGTCCGCAAGATTCACAACTTATCTGTGCTAGGATTATTTCCCGAAAAAGGCAGAGTGATCATATTAGCGATGTTTTAAGGAGTTTGAACTGGCTTTCGGCGCGTCATATCGGCCTGTACCATGCTGTTTCTTTTGAGACGCAATTGATAGCCGAAAATCACTCAGTATACCAAACAAGCTCATCACCATGCAGAACCCCACGGGAGCCGTCACGCGCCAAAACAGCTCGTATAGATTCGCACCAATTAGAACAGAGAGTGGAAGGAGACGATTTAGTTATCGGTTGTGCAATATTTTAACGGAATGCATCGATATAACGGAAACCATCTTCAGACAGCGTCTGCACGCACAAATGAGAAATGTTTCATAGCATAGCCAGACGTGGCGCACTAATTCTGCTTAATTCATTGGAAGAAACATCACTGTTTGAATGCAAAACAGTGTTGAGTGCAGGCTACACTGCACACTAGAGGTGGGACTTTCCAGGCCCGGGGGCCCAAGGCAAAAGCCCGGCCCAGGCTCGCGGGCTTGGACCGGGCCTGAACGCCTGATTTAGGCCAATGCCGGGCTGATAACGGGCTTCACCCAGGCTCATTCCGGGCTTCAACTGAACTGGGACTTCAGTCAATTTTCTGTAAGTTTAATAAGCCTTTTTCAGTATAGACCTAGTTTTTTCCACTAAAACATAATCTTATTCATGCACCTGCAGCTTTTGAAAATGCATTTACAATTAATTTTGAGACATGGACTTTAAGACATATAAATAGCACATCAGGAATGTAAAAGCATGAAGCTCTATTTTTTCTATCTGTTACTCATGCCAGGGTCAAAAGCAAGTTACTTAAACCTGTATCAATATTAATAATCAAATATTGAAAATGCCTACAGTTGCACACATCCATGCTGTACTGTCATCTTATGAATATCCTAACGACTTCAAAATCTTTAAGTCATATATCGGTGAACAAAATATAAATTGCGATAGCCTATTTGTTTCTTCCATATTGTCAGTATACCATTTCAAAGCAAGTCATTTAACCAATTTGCTGCTGACATATTGATACTAACACCTAGCTCTAGTTAGAACATTCTTTCCAGAAGCTTTCTGCTTCAGGTAAAAAGAAAATGTCATCTATGGAGCCATTCCCATGTCCTCTGCGAAAAATGACGAAGTGAATGCCAGGTACAAACTATCTATTGGGAGCCCATAATTGTCAAATTGGCCTGCTGACTCTAGATGCAAGAACAAATGTTGATAAGTTTGACCCTTCCACAGATTCATCTTGCTCTTTCATTGCCCAAAAGATGCAAAATCCACTCAGAAAAGGCTAGTATAAGCAAGGGAATAGGCACAAAGAAAACATGTTTTTGATCGAAGTACTTTAAAACATAAGTTAGTCAGTTGTGGGGAGATACTGGGGAGAGCAGTCAGCCTTAGAAGGAACCTTTGAAATTGCACCAAAACATGAATATACTTGACATCATGTGTTGCATTTTCCTTGTGGAGATACTTCCCTGGCCTCTAGGAAATACAACTTCTTTTATAAGCTTTGAACATAACAGCACTTCCCTCCCAAGATACCTTTACTTTACACTTCCCTCCCACCACACTAAAAAATGTACAGAAACACAGAACACAATAATAGAATATCCAAATTATGATGGACTTCAGATACGCCAAATTCCGCGGGCTTGAGAGCAGCTTGAAAAGCTTTGCAAAGCCAGAAAAGTGTCTTATATGAAACAACTGCGCAAAAAGTGGCCGATTCTCAGGAACATGACTTCTCAGGAACAAAACAAATGCACCACACACTTTGTGCTCATTTTTTAAATCCGTGAAATTTTTAAAATATATCTTCAAGTGTATTGAAATAGTTTCACTGAAATAAACTTACTATTCTGGTAAATTTTAGTGAAAAATATTTTTATAAATGATTGTTCTAATGTAGACAAGCACGGCGCTTCAGATACCTTCTTAGCGCAAGCCCCTAAAATACAACAAAACAAACAGAAATAGTGTTCGAGCCCGCATGACGATGGTAATAATGTGGATGGGATCGAGTTGTGTTATTTTGTGTCAGATTTACTTTTTGGTGGAGATTGGTGCAATCTTTTTATACCATGTTTGGTGCGAACTTGTGGAAAACTGGTGGTTCTTTATCAAGATAGGCTGACGGACCTTGTTGGCCTGTTGGCTTACCTACTTTGCAGATCGGGCTGACCCAAGCAGAACAATCTTTTGACTATCTTCCAAGCTGTTTAGTGACTAAATTAAAAGAAAATGCTCACATGTATCAATTGAGGGACAATGTGAAGGATTTTTGGTTCATTCACCGCCATTCTGCCATGATATTCTGAAATGTTATAACTGAAAACTTGTCACTGCTCTCTCCTCTATTCATAAACATTATTGGAACTCAATTGTGAGGCTCGTGTCAGCATATAATGATTTATAAAAGTGCAATCGTGGAGGAAATGTCTGATATGAGTGGGCTTATTTCATCCAGATTCTTATAGCTGCCATGTGCATACCTCTATCTAGAATGCCCATTGTTTTATTAGGTGATGCTGGTCATTACCTGAAATAAGCTTGCATCATAAGCAAGCCATGTTTCATACTGTGTGTTTTTTCAGTATCATTTTTTGCTGAATTATTAAGATAGTTGAGGCTACTGATGCTGCATGCAACTTTTTAATATGGTTTTGGGTGAAACCAAAACTTTTCCAGGATAAATTGGCTTAAAACATGTATTTGAGACAGCTTTAAAGTAAATAAATGCTGTATATAGTCGTTTATGGGTTTTCCGTGATACCGGGCCTTCCCGGGCTTGATAAGCCATTTCTTCCACAAACCGGGCTTGTGGCGGGCTTCTAAAATCAGCAGCAGAACGGGCCCGGGCCCGGGCCTGCAAAATTGCCCGAAACTCCCACCTCTACTGCACACCCAGTAAGGACGTTTTTCGCCACCAAAAAAAGTTCGCGCCATTGAAATGCATAGGGCAAGCTACACTGCGCAAAACGAGTAAACAAAAACACATTCTTAAGAAAACGTGCTTGAGAAACGAAATAACGTCCTTATAAAACATAGTTAAAAGCGAGAAAGCGAAAAACGATGCAGTTTAAATACCCGAACTTCGCTTCGTTTTTTTGCTTCAAGACCATTGTTTACAAGTGTGGGGAAACCAGTAATAATTACTGGAGTGGTAGGCGGCGGTGTATAGGGTCGATTGATTGAATACTGAAACAATTTTGATATTGATTTGGTATGCCAGGAAGACCTTATTGTGGCACTTTGCAAGTACATGCACAAAAACTATCCAAAAGTAATGGGCAGATATTGCACTCAGATGGTATCTATAGTATGTTGATGTTGAGGATGCGATTGCATCGCAGGTGCCTGGACTTTGGCATTCTGGTGGACATAGGCGGATCCATGGGAGGAGGGAGGGGACAACGGGGCACTCGTATCCTCGATCGAACCTTGGCGCCCCCTGAATGGTCGCTTCCCACACCCTTCCCCAGAATACGAGTATCGGCACCCCGATTATAAGATTGGTGTCCTTGATAAGTTGTCGTCCAATACTGGCGTCCATTGGTCCAAATGGCGCGCCCCCAGGATTTCTCCGCTCATCGCTCCGGGAAGTACAGATCGGTGCAGCACCGGGTCAATTCGGGAAATTGTGGGGTGAAAGTGAGGCAACTGCCCTGTTGCATATTCCCTGAAAAGTCCATGCGCAGCCTTATCCTGCAACCACACTGTGTCAGTGACCCAAAATAGGTTTTGCACTAGGGTGTCGAGTGGAAAATTCAGCTCGGAATGTATGGCGAGTAAGTGGAAAATTCCCCTCAAAATGTATGGCGGAGAAAAAATTTTTCAATTTGGGTACTCAGGTGGTAAACTTTCAGAGCCCTTGTTTGAACTGAGGGATGGATATTTCCTTTAATTTTCTCAAAGTAAATATTTTAAATCGTCCCCAAGCTGCATTGTTTGACCATTACCATGTGAAAAATTTGGGTTAAGCAGGTAAATATTTACCAACTGAAACCCCTGATGCAGTCTCCAATTTTTTAAGGAATTGGTGAATTGCCACAAATAAAAAACATTTTGGGGGCCTCTGAGAACAACCCTCGGGGGAAAGAACTCTGGAAGCCACAAAGACTGACATTTTTGGGATGAAGATAAACTCTTGGGGGCTTCCCTAGACCAACTCTTGTGCCCCTCCTCTCCTCTCCCACACCACCAGCTCCTGGGACCCTGAGGGCCCCTGAGACGAAATATCGGGGGCCACCTTAGACCAACTCTGCAGAGGGGGCTCCGAGACCGGCAGGTGGTGAAAAATGAAAAGAGATTTTTTCATGCAATACCTAGTGTCAAAATTAATTATCTAACCACACACTGTACAGTTTTTCTGTCCAGGACAACGCCCCTCCTATACCTATAGTTATCGGAATTTTTGAGGCCACTCCTGACCTCAATCACTGCACCTCGCATACACGTATGCTAGCGCCCAGTAGAGCCTTGGTTTACACTTAACTAACCCAGACGAAACTACAAACTTTCTTTCATGGCAATAAACTCTTCCGGACTCTTGCTAAAAGTTTCTTTTCTTTACCTGTCAATTCCCCTGCTCTTCTTCACATATCCACTCACCTTCATATGAATATGCTGCTTTCTATCAATCTAATCGAAACTACAGCCTTCTTTCTGTTGTTTCTTCCTTTCGTCTACAATCAGCCAGGCGCGGCGGTTTGCGACAGCGTCATAGCGACTACTACTTTAAATTTATGATCGCCTGCCACTTGCTGGTCGCATGAGCCACATAATTTGCATTTCAAAAATTGCTCTAAATTAATTTTCTTAATCCTTGTAGACTAGAAAACTATACAACTAAAAGCACCCCAAGAGGAAGACTAATAATTTTTTGTCCATAACGAATAAGCAAGCAGGCTTTCAAAAAGCCTAAAGATGCCGCTTTTATTTACTAGATGTAAAGACGGCGATTTGGTAAGTCCACGCCGTAGACCAGCCATACAAAAAGTGCCGATGTTTCAAGTGTAAATGGATGCATTCTTGTTGCCCAAAAAATCATTTAATGAAAATGTAGAGTTTCAATGTATTCAAGTACCGTACACTTTCAGTTCAACTTAAATATCAGGGTAATTATGCCTAGGATGTCGTAGGGTGTCGAGAGTGGATTTGGGTGTCACAGGGCGTGGACGCAGTAATGAAGGGCTGATATGGATACAAAATATTTTCTTTGCAATAAATGGTCAATTTTCTACCATACAATGTCAAAAAAATATGCTGCTTAGCATAAAAATTTCAAGATAATTGCTTTTAACAACAATATGATAGAAATGGTTTTTTACTATTCTCGGTACCAGAAATGCAAAAACAATTTTTCGAGGACGTAAGCCTAGAAATTATGTGCACAGATAAACTGCTTTCCAGAAATGTATCTTTCAAAGCGGTCAGCTCATTTTTTGACAACACAAGGCTAGGGTGTCTAATTTTCCACTCACCAATTTTGTGAGTGGTGGAATTTAGTGGCGGTGTTCACCCATTGGAACTTTCTCCGGTGGGGCGGGGGCACTGAGCGTCTTGCCCGCGCCAGAATTTCGATTCAGTTGTTCCACTGAAATTGGTGGAGATAAGTATGCCAGGTATAATTGGCCAGAAAAATAGAAATCGCCAGATTTTCTTCCAGAAAAGCGAAAGAAGCCCATAAAAGCCGAGCTAATTTGGCGATCTTCTAGTCGATTCTACTGCTCTCTTTTTCCAGTGGACGTTGGTAGAGGACGCAATGGAACTGGCCTTTGTAGTAAGTATTGTTGAGTAAAATTCAATAGTAGTAAGTAGTATTGTTGGAATTGAGTGGAAAATTCAGCAAAAAGAATATAAAAGTGAGTGGAAAATTCTGCTTGACTGGGTGTCGTTCTGCACCCAGTTCCCCAGGTTTTGGGACACTGCACTGTGTTTTCTCTCAAAAGCTCAATTTCTCAATAAAAATATTAGTTTGGTATTGACACTGTCATACGTGCCAAAAAAGAAGACAGGAAAATAAAGAAAACATTAAACAAAACGATAAAATGAAAAAGTAGCTAAAAAAACAAAAAACTTCCTTTATAAGTAAGAGAGCGAAAAAAACAAAACAGCAAGAAACCAAGCTGTGTAGCTTGACCTTTACAATTGAGAGTAACTTGATGTCTAGCAATGTAACACAACATTGAAACTGCCTAAGAACCACCTTTAAGCATTATTTCAGCTGATAACCCACCAAAACAAGTTTTCTTATGCATTAGTCCCCACTGGCCATATTCCTGGCAGCAATTGTCTTAAAAAATAATATTTTTGACATTTTTTAAAGAAGATTTGCTTACCTACTATTATTTTTCCAGTTTTTTCCTAAAAACTATGTCCAAGAAGCAAATTCAAGTAATGAAAGATAGTTTCAATCAATTTATTGTCTGTATTATCAGATGGTGTGAGATCGTGATGATTGAACAAATAATTAAGGTAGAGTTCAAGTTAAATACATCCTAATTCAAAGCAGAATTCCCTCCAAGTTTGATGTAGTGTGAATCAATCAGGCAGAAAGCTTTGCATGTTACTTTGAGGCAATCTGAGCTACTTCCTGAAAAAAGATCCTTCACATTCTTATTTTTAGGAACACCTTTCCAGTTTAGCAAAACAGCATTTCCAATTATGGGTTGCTGTTCCCTTCATAGCTTTTTGAGAACTCTTGCACTGGTTTTCCCCCACTGGATTACAATGGGTCCTGATTCAAATGATCACATTTTTCATTCACTGTGATGCTAAAGGCAATGCCATCCCAAGTGCCAGGTCTCTGGCCTGGCCGGGGTCTGCACTACCATTTCTCTGTGACCCAGTGTGGCGCCAGATCTGTTTAAGCCCCCCCCTGCAGGATAATCTGTTCAATATCTGTGTACTCTGTGCCAAAATACATATTGTCATAAGTCAGCTCAAATCCAAGCTAAAGTGCCATAAAACAGCACTTGTATACCCTAATAACACTGACCTAGATCCTGTGCACAATTTCACTCCCAATTCAAACTGGAAAGCATAACCAGATACATTTATGATCCTGAGAGCTTTTGGCAATGGAAACCAGGTCTCAATCATATTCTAGTTGCTCCGCATGCAACAAGCTCTGGAATAATTTGGTAGCATGATGGTAGATATTCTCCTTACAGTGCAGAGGGTGAGGGCAAGTAAACTGCAGAGGGTCACATTTTTTTGCAAATCTGGGTGAAGGGAAAGTGAAGGGGAGTGAGGGAAAACATCACTGGCACATAAGAAATGTACAAAAAAACTGAGATTAATCCTCATTGACCTGTCACAGTAAGCACATTCTGTTTGAAGTCATCCCCTGGTCGCCTCTCGGCCATGCATGCGGTATTATCGCAGTAGGTGGATCACATCTCGCGGTTCAAAAGTATCACATCAGAAGGTCCACAGTTCATATGTTCTACCGCTCAAAATGTCTAACTTAAAAAAGTCAAACATTCAAAAGGTCCAAAGAGGCGTGCTCAGATGCATGAGAGTGGGGTGCATGATAACGCAGAGGCGTGCTAAGGCACCTGATAATAGGAGGCTATGAGGGTTAGGTTAGGTTAGGTTAGGTTAGGTTAGGTTAGGTTAGGTTAGGTTAGGTTAGGTTAGGTTAGGTTAGGTTAGGTTAGGTTAGGTCAGGTCAGGTCAGGTCAGGTCAGGTCAGGTGTGTATGCCCTAAGTCCCTATTTCCTAGTCTGTGCATATCAACCCTCTTTCCAGAATCTGAGTGTGCCTCTGGTCTAAGTACCACTTTTTGAAATGTCAGAAATATCCCCAAATTCTGCAAGAAAATCCCTAGAGATGAAACAGACCGAAGGAGGGGAAGTTTGAGTAGTGTTAGGTGGTACCCAGACCAGAGGTGCACTCAGATTCAGGAAAGAGGGGTCATATCCCCAGACTAGGAAATAGGGACCAAGGGCATACACAATTGAACTGACCTGACCTGACCTAAACCTGACCTGACCTGACCTGACCTAACCCAACCCAACCCAACCTAATCTAATCTAATCTAATCTAACCTAACCTAAGCTAAGCTAAGCTAAGCTAAGCTAAGCTAAGCTAACCTAACCTAACCGGTATAACTAGGGCAGACGTCTCACCTTTGCCAGATAGAAACGTGGGGTTCATCACTGGAAGAGAAAATTCCCAAGACCCAGAAATTTCCCCAGTTTCTCAGGTTTTCCCCCTGAGAAAGGGAATTCAGGGAAGGGATTTCGGCCCATAGGCGGATTCAAGAGGGGGAAGTTCAGGTGCACTACAGAGCAAAGGATTCCTGGCATAGGCGTATCCAGGGAAGGGAATTAGGCCATGGGCGGATCCAGGGAAGGGAAGTAGATGGGATCCGACGAGATAGGCATGCCTTTCATAGGCGGATTCAGGTAAGAGAAACAGTGAAGGTGCTTTTCATGCAAGGGATTCCTGGCATAGGCGTATCCAGGAAAGGGCATTAAGGCCATGGGCGGATCCAGGGAAGGGAAGTAGATGGGATCCGACGAAATAGGCATGCGTTTCATAGGCGGATTCAGGTAAGAGAAACAGTGAAGGTGCACATCATGCAAGGGATTCCTGGCATAGGCGTATCCAGGGAAGGTATTAAGGCCATGGGCGGATCCAGGGAAGGGGAAGAAGACAAAATCCTGTAAAGAAAGCAGACGTGTCATAGGCGGATTAAGGAATGAAAAAATTTCCCCGGTTTCCCAGGTTTTCCCCCTGAGAAAGGGAATTCAGGGAAGGGATTTCGGCCCATAGGCGGATTCAAGAGGGGGAAGTTCAGGTGCACTACAGAGCAAAGGATTCCTGGCATAGGCGTATCCAGGGAAGGGAATTAGGCCATGGGCGGATCCAGGGAAGGGAAGTAGATGGGATCCGACGAGATAGGCATGCCTTTCATAGGCGGATTCAGGTAAGAGAAACAGTGAAGGTGCACTTCATGCAAGGGATTCCTGGCATAGGCGTATCCAGGAAAGGGCATTAAGGCCATGGGCGGATCCAGGGAAGGGAAGTAGATGGTATCCGACAAAATAGGCATGCGTTTTATAGGCGGATTCAGGTAAGAGAAACAGTGAAGGTGCACATCATGCAAGGGATTCCTGGCATAGGCGTATCCAGGGAAGGTATTAAGGCCATGGGCGGATCCAGGGAAGGGGAAGAAGACAAAATCCTGTAAAGAAAGCAGACGTGTCATAGGCGGATTAAGGAATGAATTCCTGGCATAGGCGGATCCAGAGAAGGGATTTAGGCCATAGGCGGATCCAGGGAAGGGGATTAGGGCCATGGGCGGAACCAGGGAAGGGGAAAAGGACAGGACCCTGTAAAGAAAGCATACGTGTCATAGGCGGATTAAGGAATGAATTCCTGGCATAGGCGGATCCAGAGAAGGGGATTTAGGCCATAGGCGGATCCAGGGAAGGGGATTAAGGCCATGGGCGGATCCAGGGAAGGGGAAAAAGACAGGACCCTGTAAAGAAAACATACGTGTCATAGGCGGATTAAGGAATGAATTCCTGGCATGGGCGGATCCAGAGAAGGGGGATTAAGGCCATAGGTAGATCCAGGGAAGAAGACAGGACCCTGTAAAGGAAGCATACGTGGCATAGGCGGATTAAGGAATGAATTCCTGGCATAGGCGGATCCAGAGAAGGGATTTAGGCCATAGGCGGATCCAGGGAAGGGGATTAAGGCCATGGGCGGATCCAGGGAAGGGGAAAAGGACAGGACCCTGTAAAGAAAGCATACGTGTCATAGGCGGATTAAGGAATTAATTCCTGGCATAGGCAGATCCAGAGAAGGGGTTTGGGCCATGGGCGGATCCAGGAAAGGAAAAAGACAGGACCCTGTAAAGAAAACATACGTGTCATAGGCGGATTAAGGAATGAATTTCTGGCATAGGCGGATCCAGAGAAGAGGATTTAGGCCATAGGCGGATCCAGGGAAGGGCATTAAGGCCATGGGCGGATCCAGGGAAGAGGAAAAAGACAGGACCCTGTGAAGAAAACATACGTGTCAGGCGGATTAAGGAATGAATTCCTGGCATAGGCGGATCCAGAGAAGGGGATTTAGGCCATAGGCGGATCCAGGAAAGGGGAAGAAGATAAGACCCTGTAAAGAAAGCATACGTGTCATGGGCGGATTAAGTATTGAATTCCTGGCATAGGTGCGAATGCAGAGAAGGGGATTTAGGCCGTAGGCGGATCCAGGGAAGAGGGAAAAGACAGGATCCTGTAAAGAAAACATACGTGTCATAGGCGGATTAAGGAATGCATTCCTGGAATAGGCGGATCCAGAGAAGGGGGAATTAGGCCATAGGAGGATCCAGGAAAGGGTAAAAAGACAGGACCCTGTAAAGAAAGCATACGTGTCATAGGCGGATTGAGGATTGAATTCCTGGCATAGGCGAATCCAGAGAAGGGGATTTAGGCCATAGGAAGATCCAGGGAAGAAGACAGGACCCTGTAGAGGAAGCATACGTGGCATAGGCGGATTAAGGAATTAATTCCTGGCATAGGCAGATCCAGAGAAGGGGGTTTAGGCCATGGGCGGATCCAGGGAAGGGAAAGAAGGCAGGACCATGTAAAGAAGCAGACGTGTCATAGGCAGATTCAGGAGGGTTGCGGTGCACTATTGAGCAATAAATTCCTGGTATAGGCGGATCCAGAGAAGGGGATTTAGGCCATGGGCGGATCCATGGTAGGGAAGTAGAGGCAGTGGCGGCGGATAAAGGGGGGCAAGGGGGGCAGTTGCCACCCCCCAAAATTATCAGAGGGGGCCCCCTGTAAAAAAAACGCAATTTTAGCTTGGTTCTTTTCTGAAAGTTCACGAATGACCTGACTGAGCCCTCAACAGTTTCTCGATTTGGACAGTGTCCGAGCTTTATCTTGGGGGCCCTGAGCTTGGGCTCGGGACCCTCTAACTTGGCCTTTAGGGGCCCCAAGATTAGCGTAAAGGGCCCCGAGACTGGCCTCAGGGGGCCAGATCTTGGTCTAAAGGTCCCCGAGCCTGGAATCAGGGCCCCCACTTTGTCTCAGGGGCCCCGAGCTGTTCCTCGCCCCCGAATTTCGTCTCAGGGACCCCCCAAGCTTAGTCTAAGGGGCCCCCAAGGCTGGTCTCAGGGCACACAAGCTTAGCCTTAAGGGAGCTCCCCGAGCTCGGTCTCAGGGCCCCGAGATTGTCTAAGGGGCTCCGGAGCTTGTCTAAGGCCCCCCCGAGTTTGGTCTCAGGGCCCTCCAAGCTTAGTCTCAGGGGGCTCCCGAACGTAACCTCATGGAGGTTCCGAGATTGGTCTTAGGGCCCTCCAATATTGGTATAAGGGGGCTTCCCAGATTGGTCTAAGGGGCCCCCGAGAATGGTCTTCAGGGACCTTTAGCTTGGTTTCAGGGCCTCCAAGCTTGGTGTCAGAGGCCGCCAAGCTTGGTCTCAGAGGCCCCCGAGCTTGGTCTCAGGACCCCCTGAGCTTGGACTCGGAGGCATTCCAGCTTGATCTCTAGGAGCCCCACAAGCTTGGCTGCAGGGGGCCCCCGAGCTGTGTCTCAGGGCTCCGAATTTGGTCTCAGGCAGCCTCCGAGATTGGTCTAAGGTGGCCTTGAGCTTGGTTTCAAGGGCCTCCAAGCCTTGTTTCGGAGGCCCCCAAACTTGGTCTCAGGGGCCGTGAGCTTGGGGGCTCGGTGGCCTTCGAGCTTGATCTCTAGGAGCCCCCAAGCTCAAGCTAGGAGCCCCCGAGCTGTGTCTCAGGGCCCCGAGCTTGGTCTTGTGTGTGCTCAAGTCAATATGCCTGTCATTAACGTTTTTTTCTGTGCCGATATAGACGACAGCATCAAAGCGCCCCCAGTTCTCATTCTGCAGGAGACGGAATTAAAAAAAAAACGTATATAATAATTCGTGTTACCTACCATGTTTTATGATGTAGATGCATACGAACAAACAGCATTCACTTTTTAAAAGAACTATTTGCCTCGGAAGGCCGTTGTTGTACCGTTATTATAATTTTGCTAAACTCCTAACGTGACGCTGGAGCTTAAAGCTTTGACGTCCAATGTCCGAGGCTTACGTGAACCTATAAAACGCAGATCCATATTTCGACATCTACATGTCAAATACGCTGCTTATTTTGCTGCACTACAGGAAACATATTCCAGCCTGGAATCCGAGATCGTGTGGAAAATCGAACGGGAAGGCAAAACCATTTTTTACACGGGCCAACTAAACAACAGGGAGGAATAGCCATTTTTGTACTGGGCCAAATATAACTTTTACCATTTGTGACGCTTATGCAGGAGCGGAACCAGGGTTTTGCTGGGGGAGTCACTGAGCTTTGAAAAATGGCGAAAAAGGGGGAATAGGGCGAAAAATTGCGAAAATGGAACAAAGTGAGGCTGAAGCCCCCTCAACCCCCTGGATCCGCCCCTGCGCTTATGCCTCTGACCTCAGGCAGCCATCCCAACCAATCCATCGCAGTTTTTAGGGGGCCCTTGCTGCCGAGGGGGCCCCATCGTCAAGGGGCCCCCTGGAAAAATTCTTGCCCCCCATCCGAAAAGAGCATCCGCCGTCACTGAGTAGAGGGTACCCAAAAATATAAGGCATTTGTTGGATAGGCGTATCCATGAGCGTTGCGGTGCATTACAGAGCAAGGAAGTCCTGGAATAGGTGCATCCAGGGAATGGGATCTAGGCCAGGGGCGAATTCAGGAAAGAGAAACAGACGGGATACTGTAAAACCAAGTATACGAGTCATGGGCAGATTCAGGGGAAACTGCTACGGTGCACCACAGAGCACGGGATTCCTGGCATGGGCAGGTCCAGAGTAAAGATTTTAGGCCATAGGCGAATCCAGGGAATAGAAGCAGACGGGACACGGTAAAAGGATCCGCCCATGGCCTAAATTCCCTCCCTGGATGCGCCTATGCCAGGAATCCCTTACCCTGTAGTGCACTGCAACCCTCCTGTAGCTGCCTGTGACTCGTATTCTTTATTTTACAGAGTCCCGCCTTTTTCCCCTTCCCTGGATCCAGCCATGGCCTAAATCCCTATCTCTAGATCCCCTATGCCAGGAATCCCCTGCCCTGTAGTGCACTTTAATCTCTAGATCCCCGAGGCCAGGAATCCCCTGCCCTGTAGTGCACTTAAGCATTATCTACTCCTGAACCCGCCTGACACGTATACTTTGTTTTACAGGGTACCTCTTCTTCCACTTTCCTGGATCCGCCCATGGCCTAAATCCCTACCCTGGAAGCGCGTATGCCAGGAATTCCTTACTCTGTAGTGCACTGAAACCATCCTGAATCCACCTATGACCTGTATGCTTTGCTTTATAGGGTCTGCTCTTCTTCCCCCTTCCTGGATCCGCCCATGGCCTATATCCCCTTCTCTAGATCCGCTGATGCCAGGAATTCCCTGCTCTGCAGTTCACCGCAACCCTCCTGAATCCGCCTATGACGAGGTACTTATTTTTACAGGGTCCCGTCTCCTTCCCTTGATCCGCCCTTGGCCTAAATCCCCTAACCTGGATGCGCCTATTCCAGGAATCCCTTGCTCTGTAGGGCACTGGCACTCTCCTGAATCCACCTATGACAGGAATGCTTTGTTTTACAGGGACCCACTTAAATCCGTCCCCTGGATCCGCCCATGGCCTAAATCCTCTACCTTAGATGCGCCTATGCCAGGAATCCCTTGCCCTGTAGAGCACTGCAACTCTCCTGAATCTGCCTATGACTGGAATGCTTTGTTTTACAGGGACCCACCTAAATCTCTCTCCTGGATCCACCCATGGCCTAAATCCCCTAGCCTGGATGTGCCTATGCCAGGAATCCCTTGCTCTGTAGAGCACTGCAACTTTCCTGAATCCGCTTGTGACTGGAATGCTTTATTTTATAGGGATCCACCTAATTCCCTCCCCTGGATCCGCCCATGGCCTAAATCCCCTAGCCTGGGTGTGCCTATGCCAGAAATCCCTTGCTCTGTAGAGCACTGCAACTTTCCTGAATCCGGCTGTGACTGGAATGCTTTATTTTATAGGGATCCACGTAATTCCCTCCCCTGGATCCGCCCATGGCCTAAATCCCCTAGCCTGGGTGTGCCTATGCCAGAAATCCCTTGCTCTGTAGGGCACTGGCACTCTCCTGAATCCACCTATGACAATAATGTTTTGTTTTACAGGGACCCACTTAAATTCGTCCCCTGGATCCGCCCATGGCCTAAATCCTCTACCTTAGATGCGCCTATGCCAGGAATTCCTTGCTCTGTAGAGCACTGCAACTCTCCTGAATCCGCCTGTGACTGGAATGCTTTATTTTATAGGGATCCACCTAATTCCCTCCCCTGAATCCGCCCATGGCCTAAATCCCCTAGCCTGGGTGTGCCTATGCCAGAAATCCCTTGCTCTGTAGAGCACGGTAACTCTTCTGAATCCGCCTGTGACCGGAACAGTGGCGTAGCCAGGATTCGGCCAAGGAGGGGTCCGACTACCGTCGGGGGCCCCCAGGCCGGGGGGCCCCTTAGTAGTCGGGCCCATCTCCTATATGTGTCGTATAAAATTTTGGCATTATAACATTTACACGACGGAAATTCGTCTACCCTTTTCAAGTGCTTGTTATTATTTTTTCATAGTTTGATTTTTCTAGATCCGACCAAGTGTTGGTAAATTTAGGTCACCAAATATTAAGGCTGGCCCATACCTATATGACAGCGTGGCTATAACAGTTTTGTGGCACTTTTCTGGAAATCAAATTTTACTGCGTGCATGATGTTCAACGTGACTTTACCTCAATTCACTCTGGTAATCAGGTATGAAGTTATTGAAGGTCAGTCCTTTTGAGTACGAAGAAATGGTCTTCTACGGAAAATGATTACCAATTCTTTCCGAGTGTCGAATTCATGAACTCTTTCATCAGAAAGTTTCCAAAGAAATGGAAAAAATTAATACAAATACAAGGGATATGGTGGATGGTGGTGTGTTCTGGACGTTATATAACGTCTATTCCGCGGAAAGATCCTGATGAATTCACCACAGTTACTTTCTTACCCTTGCTATGTTGTAAATGAGCAAAAAAAATGACCAAAACAATAGGCGCCTGAGATAACTATCGCCTTGGATTACTCTGTCATTGTTATTTTAAACCTTTCATACCTATTTTTCTTTTTGGGATTATGCTCATCAATGTGTGTCATTTTCCTTGTTTGTTTGGTTTCCTACGAAAATATTTGAAAATTGTTTATTTCAGAATATTTAGGAGGGTAGTTATTGGAACTAAGCTAATAGATTGAAAACCAGCTGAAGTTCCAAATTCCCTGTTCGATTTGCTATTATGGATGTTAAAATTAGATTAATTTTTGCTTTTCCTTCAGTAATGGTGCCTGATCGACATGTTTCAATTTGTCTTTTTGGTACGCAATAGGAAAATATAAATTTTTCCGAGGCATATGATTTTTGAAAATCTTCTTTGAGCCTAGGATCTCAAGCGATATCTCTGGATTGTATTCTAAAATCTAAAAGAAATGGAAAGGAAAAAGGAAACTCAATAAAAAGGATATGTGAGTGTGCCCCAGATGCTATATAAAACCTTTTCCATGGACGGTCGTACTGATGAAACCGCTCACTTACTCCTCCCTAGCCATTAGTTGGAGATCCCGGGGGGCTTAGGGAGGTGAGTACTTCCTTGGACTTTTGGTCTCTGATAGGCTTTGTACAAGGCTTGCATTGCTATGCCAGTGTTAAGCCATCCAGGACCATCACCCAAACCCCCGCCCTTCCTGACCCCTAGCTCGAGCAGAGATCTCAAGGGGCCTAGCACTTGACACGGCGCCGAAACCAGTATCTGGGACCCCCGAAAACAACACTTTTCCTGCAAATCAGTACTAACGTCCCCCAAAACCAGCATTTGGGGGTACCATGAGAACTACCTACTAGGACTCCCTGGAACTTACTCTCGTGGGGCCCTGAGGATAACTTTGAGGGGAGGGGGAGGAAGGAGAGGAGTGCTCGCTGAGACTAGCTTTTGGGGACACCTGACGGCAGCTTCAGGGGACCCCTGAGACTAACTCCTGGAGACCTCGTGAGACTAATTTTCGAATCTCTGAGATTAGCTCTCCGGCCCTCCTTAGACTAGAACTGAAAGGTCCTCTGAAAATAACTCGGGCTCCCGAGATCAGTTCTTAGGGGACCTGAGACTAGCTCTGGGGCCGCCTAAGACCAACACTTGGCGCTACTCACAAGGTTAATTTCCGGCCCCTCTCCCGATTAGATCTCAGGGAGTCTCTGATACTGATTCACGGCGCCTCTTGACCAAAATTGTGGACTCCTGAGAATCTCTCGGAGCTCCCTAGAATAGTTATCGGCAGCACCTCTGGGCTTATTTATCGGCCCCCCAGATTTGCTCTGGGGGAGGGGGGCTGAGACTGACTCTCGGAGCCATCCAGATAATCTCTTGGGGTTCCCCTGAGGCTGTCTCTGGGGTGGGGCGGGGGCTGGGAATGACTTCCGTTAGCCCTCTGAGACTAACCCTAGGGCGCCCCCTGAGACTAACACTCGAGGATGGAGGCGTGGAAGCACCACTGAGACTGAGTACTTGGCACGGCACTCCTGAGACTGCCTCTCTAAAGCCCAGATTAGCCTTCAGAGGCCTAAGGCTAACTGAGACCAAAATTCTGGAGCACCTCTGGGAATTGCTCTCAAAGCCCCAAAATTAGCTCTTGGACGAACCGGAGACTAGCTCCCAGGAGCACTCTGAGACTAACTTTTAGGTGCTCCCTGAGATTGACTCTCGGGGCCTCTTATTCAACAACTAGGGGGAGGGCACAGCCTCAGGCTAAATCTCGAGGGTTCCCAAGATTACCCCTCGGGGGCCTCCTGAGATCAGCACTCTGCGGATCAAATGAGACTAACTCTCGGACCCCCAGTTTAACTCTCGGGGCCACCTGAAAGTAAATATTGACTCCTGAGAGAGACGCCCGTAAGACTATGGGGCCGAATATCGGGGGTCCTCTAAGACTAACTCTCGAGGTCCCCTTGACCGACTCTTGGGGTTCTCTGAGACTGACTCTCATAGAGCCCCCTGAAATAGACTGTCGCGGGGCCCTGAGAACCACTCTGGGGGACCCTGGGACGAGCTCGGCCCCCTGAGACCGACTCTGGGGGCCCCTGAGACCGACTTTCGGGATCCCCTGAGACTAACTCTCAGGGACCCCCTGAAATCTACTTTTTGGGGGTCTTGAGACTGAACCTCAGGCGGGGCCCTGAGGCCGGCTCGGGACGCCCTGAGAACGAATCTTCAGGGGCTTCTGAGACTGATTCTGGGGGCCCCGTGATAAGAGAATGCTTTGCAGTGGTTCAGATTGGCCCAAAAGGGGTCCTCGGACTCCTAGAACCCCTTGGCTACGCCACTGCATCCACACATTCGGGGGCCCGCCGAGATCAGCACTTGGAGGCCCCTGAAAGCATTGCTTCCCCTCCCCCCGATACCATTACTCCGGAGCCCCTGGATACTGATGCGCAGGGCTCCTAAAGCTCGGGGTTCCACTTATATCAGGTTCAGGGGCACCCTTACGCCCATGCTTCTGCTTTTCTCAGGAGTAACTGGACACCGTTGTTCGGGGGGCCCCCAGATCAACATTCGGAGGCCCCCCGAGCCTAATGCTCGGTACTCTGGAGCCCCTCGATACCAATGCTCGGGGACCCTGAGCCCAAGCCTGGGCCCTTGAGACCAAACTCTGGGTCCCATGGGGACAATTCTCGTGCCTCGCCCATAAGTCCCCTCGATATTGATAGTCGGGGGGCACCCCGAGATCAATATTGTCCCCCCCACTTCCCGAGGTCAATGTTCGCTGCTCCGGAGCCATCGATACCAATGCTCGGGGATCCCTGAGACCAGCTCTGGAGCCCCCTAAGACCAAGATCGAAAGGCCCGTGAGAACAAGCTCGGGGCCCCCTGAGACCAAGCTCGAAAGGCCCGTGAGACCAAGCTCGGACCCCCTGATGCCAAGCTTGGGGCCCCCTGAGACCAAGCTCGGGGCCCCTGAGACCAAGCTTGGGGGACCTGAGACCAAGCTCGAGGAGCCCCCTGAGACCAAGCTCGGGGGCCTGAGACCAACCTCGGGGGTCCCCTGGTACCAAACTCGGAGGGCCCCGTGACACCAAGCTTGGGGCCCCCTGAGACCAAGATCAAAAGGCCCGTGAGACTAAAGCTCGGGGGGCCCTGAAACCAAGCTCAGGGACCCTTGAGACCGAGCTCAGGGGCCGCCGAGGTCAATGTTCGGTACTCTGGAGCCCTCAATACCGATGATCGGGGGCCCCCTGGGACCAAGCTCGGAAGGTCCGTGAGACCAAGCTCGGGAGTCCCTGAGACCAAACTCGGAGGGCCCCCTGAGACCAAGATAGAAAGGCCCCTGAGACTAAGCTCGGGGTCCCTGAGACCAAGCTCGGGACCCCTGAGACAAAGCTCGGGGGCCCCCTGATACCAAGATCAGGGGGCCCGTGCGACCAAGCTCGGGGGCCCCTGAGACCAAGTTTGGAGGAACCTTGATACCAAGCTCGGGGGGCACCTGGGACTAAGCTCGTGCCCCCCCCGAGATCAATGTTCGGCACTCTGGAGTCCTCAATACCGATGATCGGGGGCCCCTGAGACCAAGCTCGGAAAGCCCGTGAGACCAAGCTCGGGGGCCCCTGATACCAAGCTCGGGGGCCCCTGAGATTAAGTTCGGAGGTCCCTTGAGACCAAGCTTGGGCGCTCGAGACTAAGCTCGGGGGCCCCTGAGACCGAGCTCGGGGGTCCTGAGATCAAGATCAGGGGGGCCCGTACGACCAAGCTTGAGGGGCCCCTGAGACCAAGCTCGGAGGTCCCTTGAGACCAACCTCGGGAGGGGGGGCCTGAGATCGAGCTCGGAGGGCCCCCTGAGACCAAGCTCAGGGGGCCCCTGAGACCAGTGCTCGTGTTTTCCAGTGCATAAGGTCAGCCCAAGGGGGTCCGCGGACCCCAAGGACCCCCCCGTGGCTACGCCACTGGACCGGAATGCATTGTTTTACAGGGACCCACCTAATTAATTAGGTAGGTCCCTAATTAACCGGGGAGGCGAGTTTAGGCCATAAGCGGATCCAGAGGAGGGAATTCCCTCCCCTGGATTCGCTTATGGCCTAAATCCCCTTCTCTAGATATGCCTACGCCAGGAATGCCCTGCTCCGTAGTGCGCCCTAACATTTTTCTTTCTGTATCCGCCTATGACACATGCTTAATTTTGTTGGGTCCCGTCTTCTACCCTTCCCTGGATCTGCCCATGGCCTGAGTCCACTTCCCTGGGACGCGCCATGCAGGGGCACCGCCACGGAATTTTCGCAGGGGGACAGACCTGGGCTGCGAGTGACCGGGGAGGCGAATTTTGAGCATATTCGGTACCTGACAACATTAATAACCATCGACCCAGAAACTGGGAGATTTTCCCCCCTGGCAGGACAACAGGGGGACGCGTCCCCCTCCCCCTCCCCGCTTTCGACGCCCATGCGCCCATACCAAGAATCCCTCGCCCAAGCTTCTCATGGGGAGATCCCGGGAATCTGGGGAAATTTAGAAATCTTGGGATTTTTTTGGCTCCACGCAAAACCCAATGTCTCTATCTGGCAAAGGTGAGACGTCTCCCCTAGCAGTACCACCTAACCTAACCTAACCTAACCTAACCTAACCAACCTAACCTAACCTAACCTAACCTAACCCTCATAGCCTCCTATTATCAGGTGCCTTAGCACGCCTCTGCGTTATCATGCACCCCACTCTCATGCATCTGAGCACTCCTCTTTGGGCCTTTTGAATGTTTGACTTTTTTAAGCTAGACATTTTGAGCGGTAGAACATATTAACTGTGGACCTTCTGATGTGATCCTTTTGAACCGCGAGATGTAATCCACCTACTGCGATAATACCCATGCATGCTTGGTGACCTTTGCAATGGAACTCCGGGCCATCGATCGCTGCACAAAAAGCCATGGTGAGCCGGTGACGATAAATACATACCCTAAAGTGACTCATTACAAAACCTTCTCCTCACCTGTGGCGGCACGGGGTGCAGCATTGATAATACTGCTGTTGCATGCAACAAGAGCGCGTGAAATCGCCGACCTTAGCATTTTCAATTTTATGATTTATTTCCGCAATATCTCAGGTCACAACTCTTGCCGAAAAGAGCGCTCAAGGTGACCAAATTTGATATGCAAAATAGCTGAGAAGCTCTCATTTTGATGACGTCAGACCTTCGAAGCCTTGAATAACCTTCACCCAGGGGCAGAGCAGAGCAGCGGCCAAGAAGTAATAATTAAATTCAGAGTAAATTTTGCAGGTAACAGTGAAATATCCAGAGTCAGACTAACAGAAGAATCACACGCACTCAATACTAACACTAAATACTAGTACACAATACTAATTACTAAATAATGTAAAAAGTTCCATTGAAACGTTTTTTTATTTCTTAAACTTCCAGAAAATTCTAATTTTTGCATTTAAGTTACAAAGAGAAACAGGTAGAACAATTTTTATGTGTTTGTAGGGTTTTTACGTCATATATTTTGCGTTGTATATCATGGAGGACCTGGTGTGCAGCACCACCCATTTTCTGAACTCATATATATTGAGCAGATTATGCAATTTTCATTGCGAATTGCAGGCTTCAAACAATACAAAGTCGACAAAGAGACTACTTTGGTTGATCAAATAAAAAGTCAGCACATATGCTTTCAAAAAAAGTATGTTGCACAGTTCTTCTGCATCTCTTATTCAAAATCCAATTCGAGTGCATTTGATCCCATTTGAGTGCAGTTAACGAACGCGTTTTTTCCAATTTCTAATACCGGTGTTTGCAGGATTTAATGATAAATTAATTTTTTAATATAAAAAATTCTTTTGAAAAAAAAATTAGCTTTCTTTCCCTCAATCTTCCCAAAAAGGCTTAAAGTATTGTTGGAAATTATAAACCTGAACGCAAACAAATTTGGAAACTGTTTCCAAATGTGGTTCTTCTGCGGCAAATAAGATCACAACAAAATAAGAAGGAATAAGAAGCCATAAGAAGGAACACCAACGCCAATGAGTGTCTCTATTGCCTTGCCAAGGAGGCAATGGAAATACTACTAGCAGTGGTAGGGTTATCATAATGCACAGGGGGTAATTCAAGTTCCTTATATACAATTTTTTTACTTTAGAGGTGGGCAAAGGTGCCTTGCGCAGACCGCATATAAAGAGCCTTTAAGTAAGTCAGGTTCCTTTTTATTTACGTTTTATCACAAGTGTCCCTGTTGCCTTGTGTATTTTATGTGAAGAAGTCATCAGATGTACTCCATAAAAATCTGAGGTTAGAATCCCAAGAATATCATGGCTGTGTCGTATTCTCTGAATGTGTATTATTTTCTGGTTCCTTAATGATGCTCCTTAATGGTGGTAAGAAAAATCAGAGGATGCTCAGAATAGGCTGCAGAGATTCAGACAGTGGCAACTAGTAGCCTGCAAAGTATAGCAATAGGCCAGATGTAATGCACTGGCCATCTGGACCTAGGTCAAGCACCCATTTACAATATGGCCCCATCCTTTTATCTATATCAATATATTTATATCAATATATCTATAGACCAGTCTGCAGAACATGGCAGATTTCGACGAGATCTCGTTGGGGCAGCCTCGGGGCAGACCCACCGATTTGGGGCAGCTTTTGGTCGAGCTTGGGGCAGAGGGGGGCTCTTGGGGCAGGAACTAGTACTTGGGGCAGCAATCAGTCCGGGTAAGCACCGGAGGAAGAAGAAAAAATATTTAAAAGAAACGACAATCATCAGTTATAATTGCGCTGGAAAACGTAATTTGTCTCAAAATCGTCATATTTGTCGTCAAGCAAAATATGGTTAAAAAGATACCAAACAAAGGAAATTTTTCATTGATGTAAAGTGCCTGGAAGTGAGTAAAAATAAGGCAATGGACGCATTTTGAAAGCTAAATTTACATTTATTTTCTAAATTTGTAATTTAAACTTAATTTTAGCTACATAAAACAACCTTAGAACTCAAAATGAAATTTCCCTCTCTGTAGTTTTTTTAGCATTTCCTTCGCTGTGTTTTGATCGCCAAAGGCCGGCAAATCGATCTTGCCAGCCCTCTCCCTAGAGCGAATGCCGGTCCGTGATGTGACGTCACAAGGACGTAAGGGGATCTTTCATTGCTTGGGCCTCGTGAAAATATTCCAAATTTTGAGATACTTTCATGCAAATGTGAGAAAACAGAAGGGAAAAATGTGTTAGCTATGGAAAAATTATCATGTTCGAAAATAGTTGTCAATTGAAATATCAATTCATCAATTGATTGATTGATTGATTGACCAGTTGATACGGCTTGAAAGAAGGGACAAATGGCGTCACTAGGGGAAAAACTTTGCTCGTAAATATACCTTTGCATAAAGGTATATTTGAAATTGTGCATCATGAATGAAAGATAGCTGCTGTACGACGTGAGTTTCCATTGCTTTGGTACGTAGACGCTCGTGAGTACGTTGTTGTCGTCAGGTCGGATGCACAGTTTTATTTTATTTGTGGTTGTTTTGTTTAAAATGGATTACGTAAAAATTGTATCGGTAAAAAAATTACCCCCCGTTGGAGGAGTCTGCCCCAGCCACCAAATTTCTGCCCCAATTGGGGCAGGCTTTGGGCTGCCCCAAGCGCCTCGTCGAGTTGCCTGCCACGTTCTGCAGACTGGTCTATAGAAATGTATATATGTTAGGATACCTTACCTTAGGAGATATAGGTCTATAAGAGGCACTCTGGGGTGCCTGTCTTGCCCGGCCACGTCGAGCTCAATTCAATGGGCGAATAACAACCTAGTTTTGGGTATCATAGAAGAAACTCCCAGTGCTTATAGATGCGGTTTTTGAAAGGATTGGTACTTGGAGCATCAAGTGTAATATATATATATATATATATATATATATATCACTTGTAGCTCAATTTTTATATATCAAATATATACTAAAGTTGAGGTACAATGCTTGTTTTATTGTTTTTCACTTTTTCACTTTTTAATGAAGTTTTTGTGCTTTTTAACTCCTTTTATGCTTTTTCATTTTTTTCATTTTTCCACTTTTTCCTTTTATGATTTTCCATTTTGTTTATTGTTTACTTTCTTATGACATCTCTTTTTGAGCTTGTTTGATAAATATTTATATCAAGTTAAGAATTTTATAGGTGAGTTGAGCTAATTGAATAGCAAAAAGTAGGGTGGCAGCGCAATAAAGCCTCCCAAGGACCAGGGGAGGGGGAAAGTGTCTCTTTGCCCTCCCCCTGGATCCACCTTTGAAGCCATTCATGTTTATTCCAGAAGACAACATATAAGATGAACACACAGGAGGCATACACAGGTTAGCAGGGCCAGCCAATGGAGGCTCTGATACTGTACACAATTATTATACACATCGCACACAACAATCCACACAACATTTTGCCAACTACAAGTCTGTAAAGGCAAAGAACATACGAAAAAACAAGTGAGCCGCGCTCCGGCGAACCCACGGGTCGCCCACGGCAGCACACTAGCCGTCATCTCGGGAACAGATCACCATTTCTCAGGGTTCATAGAGCCAGAGAAACCTAAGCAGAGTTGCGAGATGGCGACACTCCTTAGGGAGGACGATGTGAGACAAGGACACCAGAGCGATGCACCAGAATCGCGACGGCGACGGGCTCAGGGGCGCAGCGGAGCGTGCCCAACCCATTGGTGGAGGGAGCTCGATGCCGCGGCAAAGTGACCGCGACGCAGCGGCAGAGGGAGCCCGACGCAGCGGTGGAGGGAGCTTGACGCAGCGGCGAATTGAGCGCAACGCAACAGCAGAGAGAACCGGGTGAGGATTTAAGGTAGCAACCAGGGCGCTTAAAGGGAATGTGGCACTTTCATAACATGATTTTAGCTGAGATAGCCAAGTTGTAAAGCAGGTCGGAAAACCCGGTACTCAATGTATCATTTGTCTTGGAACTCGAGATTTTCGTAGAAAAAGTTAAAACCTACCTGAAATGTACCCTTTAGGTACCCTTAGCAGCAGGCCACAGTTGTCATGGCTGTTAGTGTGACAACATATGCTGACGTCACAGTGAGTATCAGCCAATCGAAGCCCTTGAAGCGTGTTGAATATGGTAGTGGTTGCCAGATCATGACATCATCCACAGGCAGAGATTTATTTTTTCCCTAGAGGAGCATTTTAAAAATCAAAATATTGAGCTTATTGTACACTTTTCAGAGAAATCATGGATGGTTCCATGACTTACGGCTAAAAGTACCCCTTATTACGCTAAATTCCAGGATTCGACCAAGGTGCCACATTCCCTTTAATTGGTCTCAGTTAATTGCTGCACGAAACCCCCGAACAACAGCACGAAAAAGGAAAGGGGTGCCAAACGGCGGTGGGGTACGACCCCCTGGGCGCAGCGGAGGCCACACCGACTTGGGGAAAAACTCACAGTGACCATAAGTCGATGGGGCGCATACACGAGTTCGATGGTCGCTCTATCGCGTCGCGCTCGGGCCTCATCAATTCACCGCTAGGTGGAGCTCGCGTCGACTTCGGCGGGACGCAGTATCTGAGACGGCGCACGAAACGCGTAGGGGACGCCGTTCGTTCAGGACTTGTCACGTGTCAACCAGATGGCGCGTAAGGCTAGAATTGCGCAAGAACCTTATAGATTGAGTGGGTTGACCGGGACAGCGCGCGTCACCCGGTTCCCTAGGAGTACCATGCACGCTGCGGTGGCCGAACATTAACTCGGAAGAGATATTCTAATCGTGTAAAGGGGGGCGTTAATGGCTGGGGTTGCCAGCCAGACACCGTGATAGGTCGAGAAAAAGCGAATTATCATATCACATTGCAACTTCGCACAACTCTAATAATGATACGAGTTGTCAAGCAAGCCTATACAGACAAAAAAAAACGTGAGCAAGATGGCGACACTGGACAGCAGAGGTTCCACTAGCCATGCTTCTCAATAGAGAAAGGGAAACAATCATGGAGATTGGAGACAGACAGCTCCTTTTCAGGCAACAACCGGAAACATAAGTATATCACTGGGCCATAGCAAAATCTGTGCATTGCCTTTCAGGCCCGTTGAATGTGATGAACAATACGTGTACTCAGGAACTTGTCCACTCCTCATTGACTCGCACTGACGCAGAACCCAACATTTCACCGGATGGTAGCTGAACCAGCATGGATTAGGGAGTGCACTGCAGTCTCGGCAGAGACAATAGTGGTTCTGAACCAACTGCGCCCGGGCCGGCAACCAGAATCTAAAATCCAGGCACCTGCGATGTAATCACATCGCCAACGTCAGCATAGCATAGATACCATCTGAGCGCAATATCTGCCCAACACTCATTGATAACATCTGTGCAGTGGCAGATACAAAAGGGACAAGGGGCCTCAAGCCCCGAAATATTGGGGTGCCTATATCTAATGCCAGAGGCGGATCTGAGGTGTTAAGGTGGTGCTCGAGCCCCTAGCCTCCTCCCCTCCCTCCCCCAATGAAGTCCTGGATCCGCCACTGCTTCTGTGCATGTATAAAGTGCCAAATGCCGCAATTATGTCTTCCTGGCATACAAAATAATTATCGAAATGGTTTTAATATTTAATAAATCACCCGACACCGCCACCCTCTGCTCAAGTAAAGATAACAGCGTCCCCACGCACGTAGACAATGATCATAAATGGAAACACGAAGTTAAGTTAAAACCTTTGAACACTCAATCGTTTTTCGCTTTCCTGCTTTTAACTACGTTATATCTTTTTGAAAATATGTTTTGTTTTATTTTTAATGACGGTTTTCGCTTATTAATGACTTTTTTCGTTTTTTTGCTATCTCGTTTTACCGTTTCGCGCAATGTAGCTTGCCCAATTCAATCAATGGCATGAAGTTGTTTGCGGTCACTAAAAAACGAAAAAATGTAATTAAAAAGTGCGCAGTGTAGTCAGTACTTAAGAATACACTTAATTGAAGTTCTTCCATTAATGGAATTTTATTTCTCAGTCTGGAAGATTTTTTGCGGCAGTCTAACAAAGATCAGATGATACGTTTCTGAAACTATGCAGGCTGCTCAGTTATTCTTTTTGTTGTATATCTCGCCCCTTGTATAGTATTTTAACCTTAGGGCATACCGTTTACTCCGTACATTCTTTGCTGGCAACCTTGAGCAGGTATGAGTTTTATTACAATGAACATTGCTTAAGGCCATAAGTGTGATGTCTCTCTATTTCAGTTGCTGAAGTGAGAGCGTGCGAGCAGCATGGATGCCACGGGAGAAGGTACGGCGCCACCGGAGCTGGCGGCGGTGGCTGTTGACTGTTCGGCGCTGAGCCAGGCGCAGCTGCACGGCCTGCTGCTCGTCAGCGCGGACGCCTCCGGGCCGGAGAAGCCGACCGCGGACCAACTGCACGGCTTCCTGGTCAACCCAGCTGCTGGTGATGGCGAAGACAGAGCCGACAAGCAGGAGCAGCCGCTGCCGGGGCTGATGCTGCAGAGCTCCGGCGGAGAGGATCTGAAGCAGCGCGAAGAACTGGACCTCGGCGATGTGGCGTACATGGATGGGGAGGCGCTGAGCCTGCCGCTCGCTGCGTCTAGTGGAGGCGTCAACTGCTCCATCCTGATGAACTACCTCACCAGGAAGCCAACAGCACCACTGCCTCTTGTTCCGCCTCCTTCACTGTCTGACGAGAAGTCGTTGCGCGAGGAAGCGATTCGGTCGTCGGACCCTGACGATCCTGAGCCCTTAAACCACCAGTCTTTGACTCTGAAGATGGCAGACGTTGCCGAGGAAACTTCACAGCATCCATCGCCACCGCGGGACCTCTCGAGAACCTGCCTCATCTGCGGCGTCCTGGCGACTGAGACGCATTCTCGGCCTCTCCGAGGAGACGGCCCGCTCTCGGCCAGCGGGACCTACCTCCTGTCGTTAGTAGACAGCCTCCTCTCAAGTGAACTAACTCTCGACTCACTGGCCAAGCTGGAGCGAGTCTGTCTAGACTGTTACCAGCTGCTGGTGAATCTGGACGAGCTGCAGCACCGGGTGGCGCAGCTGCAGCAGACGTTGCGCGCTCAGTTTCGCAGTTGGTGGCGGACAAAGGAGTCCGGTGAGGTGGCGGAGGCACGCTCGGCGCGGCGCCGCAGCACACGTAGGGCGGCGGCCGCCTGTGCGGACGCGGCGGCGCGGGAGGCGGCGCAGCTGAGCGGGGATCTCACTGACGACGAGTACCAGCCCGCCAAACGACGCAAACGTGCACCGGTGACTAGAGCAGTCTGACAGCGAGGAATTCTGAATGCTCGTGGCTTTGCGTTTATTTTTGTGTTTCTTTTATTTCTGCCCGAAAAATGTAACCTGGTTTAATTTTTTATCAACATCCGTAGTCATTTTGCTTTGGAGTCACTTTTGCACCTCAAGAACAAGAGCTGCCTATTTTGCTTTATTTTTAGCTCAAGGCGATGGGTTTAGGTTTCTAAGCTTTTTTATCCCAAAACATAGAAATTTTCCTATTCTGCTGAACTTGTGCAAGATGAACGGGTTCCAAGTACTAAAAGAATATAAATCGTTATCCCCACAGCCGGTTGCGTCCGCCAAAACGCGTGCGGCGCGGCGGGGCCGGTTCGCCAAGGTTGACCACGCCGCCAAGGTGGAGAGCTCCAAGAACCTGGTGTGCGCCGTGTGCCCATTCTACACCTTCGACAAGGAGGCGCTGTCGGCCCACATTGAGGCAGTGCACGCAGGCGAGAAGACACACCAGTGCGGTGTCTGCCAGAAGAGGTTCACCTACGAGGACTCGCTCAAACGCCACATGACGCAGCACCAGCACTTCATACGCGAGTTCCGCTGTGAGGTGAGGCGCTGGTGTTATCGGCAGGAAGAGGTGTGTAGGACGTTGGTGTTTTCAAAGCAGTACTGGGCGTGGTGGTCTCCGTGAGCTCGGTGGGATGCAACATCTTTATGCTTTTTTAGATGTGGCAAGTCAGAATAATTTTCATAAATATGCGGGATATTGGAAAGCGTTGTATCCGAATAGTACTAGTCAATCAATGAGAAACATCTTGCAAGGAGGGCTATATTAAGCTGAATGATGAATACATGTGCCGCGGGATACGTGCGCTGATTAGATTCCTTGTATAAGCCTGCTGACCTTGGCGTCTGTTGCAACAGTCCACCTTGACCAGGTGCCGGCCCGGCAGCCTTGCGGGGAGCAGTTCGTGAAGCGGGAGGACCTGCTGCTGCACCGGCAGCTGTACCTGCACGGCGCGCAGGCGCCGCTGCCGCCGCCGCCGCCGCTGCGCGCCTCCGACCTGGAGGAGTTCGCCATCCAGTTCTGCTGCCCCGGCTGCAGCCTGCCGCTGACCGTGCAGGACTGCCAGGCGGACGTGGCCGTGAGCTGCGGCTGCGGCAGACAGTTCGGCATGGCTGACGTTCTGAAGCTGTTCCCCGGCAAGTACCCGCCCAGGTGTCTGCTCTGCGACGAGAGCTGTGAAGACCACGACGCGATGGAGACGCATCTGAATGAACGACACGCGGCAGGTGGGAGGGGTGGGGATGGGGTCGTTACTGTTCACCTCCTACATAAGTCCGCGATATTCGCGATAGATGTCCGGTTCTGCCGATTTTTTACTGCCTGAGTTAAGACGTATTTGTTTAATCTAACTGATAAAATCCTAAATTTGTAAGACATTACACATAAACAATCGTTCTTTGTGTGCGTAATTCTTCGCATTGGGATTGATCAGTTCGACCGTTCGAGAAAGCCCATATGCTCTAATGCATTTTCATTCGGAGATTTATGTACAGTTATATGACAGAATTTAGTTGAGCAAGACCATTTCCGATTTTTTTCTTCTGCAGGGGAGCTAGTCTGTCTACTGTGCAAGTGTCGGTATAAGAAGCTGGATCACTTCAAGCTGCACTCGCTGTTCCACGCCACCCTGCAGGAACTCACCTGCGACAAACCCGACTGTGCGTTCCGCACCTTCAGCCCGGCGGTGCTGGCCGCTCACTCGCACGCGGAGGAGCTCGCTGTCCCTGCTGTCCCCGCTGCTGCCGCTGCTGCTGATGACCCGCCCGACCAGGAGGCCATCGTCAGCGCCGTCAGGAACAACGTGTCCAGTCGACGGGGCCGGCCCAGGAAGGACGGGCCGCGCCCGCCGCCCACCGAGACGGTGTGCCCGATCTGCGGCAAGGAGCTGACCACGCTGACCAACCTGAAGAACCACATGGTGCTGCACTCGGACGTGCACGCGCACACCTGCAGCGTCTGCGGTCGCAGGTACGTGAGACGGCCGGCGTAACCGTTTGCCACTTTGCTTAAACTTTCCGTTTCAGTAGGTCCTGAGCTCACTGCCATTTGCTGTTTTTAATTTTGCAGCATAAAATTAATACATTTCCGTAAAAGGTGTAGGTATATGACATTCGTTGGATTTTTAGCTATATTTGTCTCGTTTTTTTTTAATCACCCATGAACTGAGCAATGCACAGCAAGCTCCCTCGCCCGGCGCATTGAGACGATGGGTACGCTGCGCCGTCTATCCGTGGGCGTTGCGGCGCTCACGCCCTCTGCGCCCGCCGCCAGGTTTAAACTGCAAAAGTACCTGACCACGCATCTGGCTCTGCACACGGGAGTGCGCAAGTACAAATGCACGCTCTGCGAGAAGGACTTCAACCAGAAGTGCGAGCTCAACCGACACATGCGTTACCACAACGGTAAGAGGGAGGGGTGTGTCCTTTGTGGTTCTAAAACTGGGGTTTGAGCTTCTAAATTTTGCATGGACGTGGGAAAGAGAGAGAGAGAGAGAGAGAGAGAGAGAGAGAGAGAGAGAGAGAGAGAGAGAGAGAGAGAAAAAGAGAGAGACCTATGGTGTTGCAATACAGCTTCAAGGAAATGTGTCGCGGCGTTACGCGCACTCATTTTGTGTGTTGACTTGAAAATGTATCCTTGGAATGCGTTTATTTTCATATATTACGTATTTGGCTGACGCCCTTTTTAGTGGACCTGAATGAAGTTTAACTTATTCAGTGCTGATATTCTATGGAAACGGGCTTACTTGGGTAATCTGTCCTTGAAAAGAATCCTGTAAACTACCCATTTCTCAGTCATGTCCCGTATTTGTCTGTAGAGTTGGCGTTGTCCCATATACCGCTGATAATGTTACCCAGCTTGCGGGTTGGGTTGATAAGCACCTGCATCCCTTAAAACTATCCCTTAATCGACAGTATCAATCGCCCCTTGATTCACAGTAACATACCCCGCTGACGCTAACGTTCGTTCCAGAGGACATGAAGCACGTGTGCGAGTTCTGATTGACAGTGACATACCCGGTAACGTTCGTTCCAGGGGATATGAAGCACGTGTGCGAGGTCTGATTGACAGTGACATACCCGGTAACGTTCGTTCAAGGGGACATTAATCACGTGTGCGAGTTCTGATTGACAGTGACATGCCCCGTAACGTTCGTTCCAGGGACATGAAGCACGTGTGCGAGGTCTGATTGACAGTGACATACCCGGTAACGTTCGTTAAAGGGGACATGAATCACGTGTGCGAGTTCTGATTGACAGTGACATGCCCCGTAACGTTCGTTCCAGGGCAGAAGCACGTGTGCGAGGTCTGATTGACAGTGACATACCCCTAACGTTCGTTCCAGGGGACATGAAGCACGTGTGCGAGGTCTGATTGACAGTGACATACCCGGTAACGTTCGTTAAAGGGGACATGAATCACGTGTGCGAGTTCTGATTGACAGTGACATGCCCCGTAACGTTCGTTCCAGGGACATGAAGCACGTGTGCGAGTTCTGATTTACAGTGACATGCCCCGTAACGTTCGTTCCAGGGACATGAAGCACGTGTCGAGGTCTGATTGACAGTGACATACCCGGTAACGTTCGTTAAAGGGCAGAATCACGTGTCAGTTCTGATTGACAGTGACATGCCCCGTAAAGTTCGTTCCAGGGACATGAAGCACGTGTGCGAGTTCTGATTTACAGTGACATACCCGCTAACGTTCGTTCCAGGGGACATGAAGCACGTGTGCGAGGTCTGATTGACAGTGACATACCCGGTAACGTTCGTTAAAGGGGACATGAATCACGTGTGCGAGTTCTGATTGACAGTGACATGCCCCGTAACGTTCGTTCCAGGGACATGAAGCACGTGTGCGAGTTCTGATTTACAGTGACATGCCCCGTAACGTTCGTTCCAGGGGACATGAAGCACGTGTGCGAGTTCTGATTTACAGTAACATGCCTCGTAACGTTCGTTCCAGGGGACATGAAGCACGTGTGCGAGTTCTGCGGTCGCCGCTTCCGCGAGGCCAACGGTCTCAAGTTCCACAGACAGGTACGGCTGACAAGAGTGAAATTGTGTTGGGTGGTGTTCTAGGGTATTCCTTTGTTACTGAAAGGCTCCATAAGACTATCTGCGGATTATGTTTAAATTGGCTCAGATTGTGAGAGGTGGGAACGCTTGAAAAAGAAATAAAAATATTTCCGTTCCAACGCATGTGGTAATGGAATGCTGAGAAGGGATGAGTCCAGATCCAAAGTAAGGGTGTGACCAACTTCCCTTCCACACCCATCAGTCCTTAAGCGTTGTTTTCGTGCTACGGAATTTCGGGAAAGAAATGCCTGCAAACTTCTGTTAAATGCCACCCGAGATTCCCTCTCGTTTGGTTTCCGTTTCACGGCACACCCACTGCTAGGCCATTAGTTTCAATATATTGCTCATCGTTGGAGATGACTTTCGTGAAAGCTGTAACTTTTGGGAGATAAGTTAGTACGCTATAGGAAAGGTCAGGCAAGCGTGGGCCAGGTTTCACGGTGGGTTATGTCCCGCCTGACATTTGTGATATATTGATACCTTTTCTCTGTCACGACCTGTGTTCTGGAGATGGACTCTTGGTTCCGGGTGCTCAATCGGTTCTGTCACGCTGCCTATTGCCCACGGACAGCTAGGTGCACAGTTTAAGCCAATGCCACTTCGGGTCGTTTTCTGAATATCTACACACGTCCGACGGATCCATTACACTTTTACTTAGCCGTTTCAATGAATTTATAAGTGGTTTCCAGGCCAGAAAATTGGTCTGCAAAGTCAGTGTATACTGTGATATAAGTGTGCATATTAAGAGATTTCCACGGCTACCTACACAGGATCATATCGCTGTTGCTTCACGATGAGGAAACAGGAATGTGGTAGCCACTGGGAATGCGGTGTTGTGTGCAGGTCCACACGGGGGAGCGGCCGTTCCAGTGTACGCAGTGTGGCATGGCGCTGCGCAGCGCGGCCAAGCTGCGCATTCACCAGCGGAAACACACCGGCGAAAAACCCTACAAATGTGAGTACCACCCGCCGCCGCCCAACGTGCACCGGGTGCGGCCAGAAATCCTGCAATCACGAGTACAGCCCAGCGGTCAGACACTGTGGCGGGAAAATACACGGAAGACACGTGCTGCAAATAGGATATTGCACAGTGCAGCATGGCTGAAGTGTGCAATCAGCGGGGAGCTGTTTAGATTCGAACCAATCATACCCAGCTCAGCGGACCCAAACTACGAGCCTGGCGAGAAGCTTTATGGAATTTGAGTATCGCAGAGCACAGCATGGCCACACTCTATATTGTGGAGTAATATAACCTGGTAGCTCAGGTGGTAGAGTGTTGGGCTCCGGTCCGCTGCTCAGGAATATGCAGTAGCAGTGCGTGTCCAGGCTTAGGATCGGTTCCCCTGAGACGCTCCGGCCCTCAACATTTAGCCGACGTAGGTCGACTGGCAACTGACTGGTGAGAGGGCGACCTGAGCGGGGCGGGCGTCCCTGCGCTTTGTGGGACGTTAAACTTTGGCTTCTAAATGAACCCTTAATTGCGGAAGTTGCCCGTTCGGATGGTGAGATCGGGGTTTCCGTGACAAGTCCATCGATGAATTTTGTGAGACTCCGACTCCAAAAACTGAACTTTCAACAACTTGAACAAAATTTATAAAAACAGCTTAACAAATGTGGGGACTAATATCACGGACTAATCTCCTCTGAGCGGACTAAGCTTACATATTCAGCGGGTAGGTTAACTCATGGGTTTTAGGCGACAAGGAATGGAGTGGAGGCTATATGACTGCAGCTGGTGGCCCACCCTTCAGCCTGAATAAAAGTTTCAACACGCATGAGCATTGCATCTGAAAGTTAAACCATGCACCCCAACCGGAGCGAACCTGTAGCTGTGAGCAGCCACAACGCTGTCACTGTGCAGTGTGGGTCCATCAGCGCTGGCGAGCTGGACAGGAACCGCACACGGGTGAGCACTGAGCGGATCGCTGCTCTGTTAGGCCTGCGGTGGCGTATTGTATTGTATTGTGACACCATCCAACCATTCCACACAGATTGGGCTATTCTATGGTTGTTGTCATACAGGTATGCACATTCATCGCTCTTTTACTCTACCGAGATCGTCATTTTCCTGTACAATATGTCAACGAAACGTAAGCAACACACTATCCGTCGATACACTAATATATACAACATTATAAAAGAGACAATGAATAAAAGCCATTAAAAATACTATCCTGGCTGGTTATCAAGTGTTCTTAGCTATATCCCTGGCTATTGTTTTAAACTTGTTCCATGGAATGTCTAGCAGGTCATTAAAACGTACAGGCGTGTGTGTACAGGGATGGGCGTGCAGTGGCGTAGCGCTAGCCTGCAGGGGAAACCCCCGGCTGGCAACTTTGTCCCGCGTGGGAGCAGCAGTGCGCAGCTTGACACCGGGTGCTGAACCACGGACATGTTTGATATCCGTCGTACTTTGGGGAGAGCAATATTTGACTTGGGTTGTGTTTTGAGCGCTGCTTTAGATGATGGGCTGAGATGATGTAAGATGACAGCATGCTTCCAGTGTTTTCATTCCGTTGCACCGTCAGACCGGCGAGCGAGCTAACACTTGTCGCTGAGTGACCCTCAAAGGAAGCGGAATTACAAGTTCAATTGATTTTCTCTCGTCTAGTTGTGCGAGATTTCATGTAAAAACATCAATCCAACTAGCAAATCAAAACTAGCATGCCTTTGTATCAGTAACGGTAACGACTTCAGTTCGTGAGACATTGGGTGATACGCTCCGTATCGCTGTTGGGAAGTATACAATAAGATGATCAGATGGTAATGTTGGGCTCGTCCTGCTCAATATGGAATATGGAATAACAAATCCAATAATTTCAGTGATTCAACAGTTTAGTGGTTCAATAAGGCGCCTACACGTGGGTCATTTAGTGGGTCTTATTTAATCATAAATTTAATTTTATTTGTTTGTTTATTTATGAATTTACTTATATTAATTCGTGTATTTACTCATAAGAAGGGGGGTCTCACGGATTGGCTCTAGGGGCTTGTCTTATAAGTAGAGTGGTCGCCTATGTGGGCTGTTTATAGGCCTCCTTTGTAGGTAAATGGGTATTCTAGGTTTGCCGTTATGGAGCCCCCGTATAGCTGATGGACCTCTTGAATAGGTCAATTGGGCCACCTTTATAAGCAGGGAGGCTAGGCCCTTTGATACTCAAGGGGCTATTCTAGACTCTTAAGTATCAAAGGGGGAATCCTGAGTCAGTTTGAGGGCCTCCGAAAAATTAGTGGTGGTCATAGTCATCATGGTCCCTATCTAATCCAATCCAAAATATATTTCACCTCTGTGAACATTCCATTAACACGTGCAGCATGCCGAGATTGGCGCGAAAGCCATTATAGGCTTAAATTAGGTCGCCCCTCTCACACCATACTTCGATCTCGCATCACAGTGCATACACGACAAACATTGCATACACACATTGCACAGATTTTCTACGCAATCCACACATACGGCGGGAATGTTTATCGTGTTCCACTCGCCGCCGGGGGAGCGGGGTATTGAAGCGTATTCTCTCGGTATCGAATCGTTGAGTCACTTGCCACCACTCCAAGGTTCCCATTCTCGATTCGGAAAAAAATCTTGGAATCATTTTGTTTTAGATATTGGGTTCTTTTAACCTTCCAGATCGCAGAAGATAATTTTGAAATTCAAATGCTACAATTTGTTGCTGGATTATGTTAAGGTTGAGTCGAGTGCAATCAGGGGCGTCCCATGGTGGCCACGCCCCTGATCACCAAACTGCAGTTTGCTACTGTATTCAGCTGCCTGTGATCCTGCAGTGTTTGCCTGGTAACGTTTGTTACCAACTGTCCGTAAACCACCATGAATGAATGAATAGACTCTTTCTTTTTCTGGCTTGCGGTAAGCCACAGTGCGAATATTTGCATGAATTAATCTTCGTCTAATAGGCGATTACTTGAACTTGGAAAATTTGATTTCGACAGCGCAGGAAAATTATCTGTCAAAGCTGCGAGTAAATCTGATTATATATACATACATCCATACACATGCACGGCATCACCACCCGGCACTCATCCACTACGTAAGTCCTATGTACAATGTATGTCTGGAAGTCGGCTGCAGGACGTTCCTTGAAGCGTCTGTCACCGGAAATAAGTGCCGCTGGGAGAGATCAGCTGTTACAGAGCGGCACGTCCCCATAACGTCACTGTGGCACGTGCACTCGACTTCAAACCCCCGCAGATGACGCCAGTGTACCCATGTAAGGAGGACCGTCAGTGCATTCTGACGAGACCGCCATCGATTTCCATCGCTTATCGAAAGCCGAGGGCGACGTATTCGACTTTGGCAGCTCTGCGATCATCGTCAGCGGCGACCGAGCCTCGTCATTGGCGGGGCTGCTTCTCAGCTGCGCAGCATTGCTGCCTGGTAACCAGCATTTCGTGGGACGGTGGTACCGAGATTCAGATACTGGTGGATTGAGTGAGGCAAACGATGTCTGCCCGCTTGGCCGCAGGATGAAGCGATTGTTACCACAGAGCTATCTCCCGGAACGGTGAAATGTGAATATCAAACACATTATTGGCGTGAGCGCTTGGTGACGGTGCCAGTACAACACCGTCTGTAAATCTTACATGGAATGTGGTACCTTGGTCGAATCCAGGAATGTAGTGTAATTAGGGGTATTTTTAGCCAGAAATCATGTAAACATTTTTGATTGTTCTTAAAAATGTACAATTAGGTCAATATTTTGATGTTTTAAATGTTCCTCCAGGGTGAAAAATAAACCTCTGCCTGTGGATGACGTCATGATCTGGCAACTGCTACCGTATTCAATAGGCTTTGGGGGCTTTAATTGGCTGATTACTCACCGTGAGGTCAGCGCTGTCGTCACCCCAACAGCTGACAACTGTGGCTGAGTGGCTGGGGTACATTTGGGGTACGTCAGGTAGGCTTTCAGCTTTTCTCCACGGAAATCTTGAGTTTCAAGCAGGGTTGGAAAAACCCGGGTTTTTTTGTAAAAAGCCCGCGGGTCTGGTTTTTTGCGTTTTTTGTGTTTTTTCCGGGTTCTTATTTTGTTTTGTAGCTTTCTCGTCACATCGTTTCTAGATTAATGCCATTGTTTGAGGACACATTAAGACTGTGATGCTTTCAATATCATCGTTGCCTATCAGCCTTTGCCTCAGGAGGCGGAGGGAGGAAGAAGCTCCTATTCCCCAAGCTGTTCTGAAGTACCCGATTGACGGCAGCATGCAGAACCCTTCATAGTTTCACGGGCACCCATGGATAAGAAAATGAATCGACTTTTGACCAGAATAACAATTTTTGGGCTTATCAACTCACCCACTGCTATGGCTATACGGCGTCGTCGACTCTTGTTACTGTTTTCTCTTAGGAGCCGGATTCTCCCTACTCAAGAAATTCACCGGACATAAACCCGGGTGACCCCGTAGAAAGCAAGTGCGACAAGCACCACAGCACCGCGCCCACAGGAATTCACTTTCACTTTTTTCTACATCAGAAGCTAAAACTCCTCACGGACAAATGCTAGCGCTGAGCATCTCAGTCCGGTACATCAATAAAGACCAGATCACAATTCTCAAAGCATAGCAGGGGCGTATCCATTATTTGATCAGGGGGAAGGGGGCGTGGATATAGGCTCGGGGGCACTACACGGGGCCCCAAGTGCAAAGATCGTCACTGAAAATAAAAAGAACGTCAGCGGTGGCTGATGGGATTGTGGAGTGAATCGTTGTGGTTCACGTGACTTTTATTGGCTGTTTAAACCTACCCTGCTTGTTTCCTTGCCTATCTAGCTAAATAAAGCGTGGTATCCTTTTTATTGTTTTGTGACCCGGGGACCATCTCTGAGGTGCCCCCAACACGAATTCTTTGGGCAGTCGGAGAAAACTGGCCGGCGCATTGAGAAAAAACCTCCCCTCCCGCCAGAAAAAAAAACTCGGAGTCGCCCGAGAACGAGTCTTGGGATCCCCGAGACTAGCCCTAGGGGCCCCACGAACCAAACTCTTGAAGGTCCTCGAGACCAACACTGGGGTCCCCAAGAAAAATTATTGGGGTCCCCGAAACCAGCTCTCGGGAGCCCAAGGACCGAATCTAGGGACCCCCGAAACCAACTTTCAGCCAGGTTCGAGACCATCTCTATGGGCCCACGAGACAAACCATCGAAGGCCTCGGAGACCAACTCTGAGGCCCCCGAGACGAATTCTTAAAGGCCATCCGAGAGAAACCCTGGGCTCCCCGAGAAAACTTTTCGGATCCCCCAATTCAGACTCTTGGGCCCACCGAAACTAACTCTGGGGACCCTCAGAGACCAGCTCTGGGCGCCCCCCCGTGACAAACTCTTGAGGGCCCTCCAGACCAATTCTGGAAATCTCGGGAAAACTTTTGGTACTGCTCCAGAGACCAAGTCTGGGGGCCCACAGATAAACTCTGGTGTCCCGGCAGCCGAATCTGGGGCCCCCAATTCAAAATTTTGGTGGGCCCTGCCAGACCAACGCTTGGGCCCCCTGAGACTTGCTATTGGGAGTCTTCGAGACAAACATTTTGATGAAGCCGTCTTCTTATAATCAACGTGGGGAACATAGATCAGAAAACGACAGGAGGCTATGCGGGAAGCTCTTTACAGTGCTTAAGCTCAGCCAAGAGGAGAGGCGGCCGTCTCACCTTGCTGTACTCCAGAGGCTGCGCGCCTGGAGTACAGCACGATGTGACTCCACCACCATAAGCCTTAGAGGTTTCATGAGCTGGACAAATAAACTATTTGTGTGCCTCAGGTCAAAGTCAGTCAGAGTCACAATATGAAACTGCACTGTTACTTTGGCATATTTTGACCCTGCAGAGATTTTTATAAATTAATTAAGATATATATATATATATATATATATATATATATATATATATAGGTTGAATTTTGGAGAAAAAAACTGCATGACACAGACAAAAACTAACGTCATACTCAGAAACGGCATTGGTCTTATCCACCAACCCTACCTGTGGCAAAAAAGAAATTTGTGTTGCACAATGTGCAATTTATATGACATGTGGATTATTATGAATGATTTTCCTGGTAAGACGGCAAGAATTTCCAAATGCATTTTCCAGCGGGTTGTATGAGGTGGCATATGGTACCGATTCTGCCAAACTGGCATATTCTACACATACCAAGGCTTAGTAGCTTTAAGTGATGTGAATAGCAAAAAAGGCAAAATGTTTACTCAGGGGCATCTAGAAAATGATTTATAAAAACCCGGGTGGGTTTTATCCATTAAAAACCCACTAAAAACCCGGGCAGTGGGCAGTGGGTAGTGCCAACCCTGGTTTCAAGTCAAATGATATAAGAGTACCGGGTTTTCCGGCATGCTTTACAACTTCCTATCTCAGTTTAAATCACCTTATAAAGGTGCCACATTCCCCTTTAAGAAGTTCTTGGGTCCTGATGCTCTAGAAAGTCCTGAGTTATGCTCTAGAAAGTCCCGGGTTCTTATACCCTAGAAAGTCCCGGGTTCTGATTGCCAAAAAAGTCCCGGTTTCGGTTGTACGTGTGTGTGTTTTTATTAGGTTATATGGTGCTGGGATAGCCACGCTTTTCTGTCGGTTTGCAAATAGATTTTGAATGATGACATCTTGTTTTGTTCTTCTGAAAAACACTGTTTCGTCGCTGTGAGATGTTCAGGTACATGCCCATGCATATTTTTTGGTTGATATATCATGGTCTAACGTTAAGCTGAAGGGTCGTTCCAGGGCAAACCGTCCAGGTAGGCACCACAAAGTTCGCCATGATCCCTCAGATTTCCACTAAGTTTTGTACCCAAGGTCCTCTATACAAAAGAAAAATTCGGGCCCATTTTGAGATCCCGAGGTCAAAGAGGTCACCAGAAAGAGGTCATCAAAGTTTCAAGGTCAGCGCAAGCATTGAAGCAGAAATAGTTTTGTATCGTAAAAGTGTCTAATTGAAATTAATTAAAATCGATGCCAATGGATAGAAGATACAACGGGCTATAACAGAACAAATAGGAACTTTGACCTCAGGTCAGGTTTTGGCCCCGTGACCTGTTAACCTTTTCTTTAATTTATGAATTTTTTTAGAAGTCCTATTTTCAACTTTTTCATTTCTTCACTGGGTGGTCCTCAGGGTATAATCTAACCAGTGGTGGGTGGTTTTCTTTGTAGCTCAGATTAAGTAACAGGTCACAGAGGTCATCACCAGGGACAAAACGCTAATTGCAAGTATCTTTCGTGCGGGTATGCGACAACATGGCTGATATGGATGTCAAATAAAATCTGATCACACCTACCACATATTTCGTACAATTACTTGTGCCTTGGATCTGAAACGACCCTTGTAATAGCTTCACTAAGTGACCTAGCCTGACCTTCATGTCATCTAAAAGAACAATAGGAAAACACGTCGCTACCGATTTCATTTCAAGGATTGATAGGTTCATTGTGCTCCAGATATGTTGGAGCATTCCAAAATCATGCCGAAATCGGGTGACCTTATTTCATAACCTAAAATAACCTCTGCTTTTTATCACATTACACGATAGTCGAGACGTCTACCATTTGAAAGGTCATTTGGCCGCCAGTTTGTTGTTATCAGATGCTTTCACATAAAAAGGTCCTGTGGATGGAACATGACATTTCCCTGTAGTATAATTGTTCTTGAGTTTTCCGCGTTTCGGCAATAAATATGCAATCATAAACAATACCAACGACAAAACTCGAACGAAAAACAGTTTGTGATGCGATATGTTTTGTTTTGTTACGATTTTGTTGCGATTTTGTCATATGATAGGATATCAACCGTCAAAATTGGGACAAAAAAAGTTTGTTTCGGCGTCTGATATGTACATAATTTCATTCAACATTTTTCACTTATACGCAGACTTCAGCCCAGGACACTTCGAACACAGTGCTCGTCAGAGGACGACATAGGTTACGCAGCAGTTGTTGTCTTGCCCAGCGGAACGATACGATGAAATGTTTTAGTGCCTTTTACCAGCCTGGTATCACGGAAGCGCTTTTCCAGCTTACTGGCCATACTGGTTAAAGCAGCACTCGTCACAAAAAATAACTTAATATCATCAGCTGGGTTAACCTTCTTATCCGGGACATCCATTTAACCGTAGTGAATAACGGGTATTCATCACGATGGATCCCTGTCCAGCGCTCCACGCTACAGGGGTCATGTATAAGTTCTCTCATCTTTATCTTGGCTATCGAACTTCTTTCAGTAAGAATGAAGCTTAACAACAACATCCATGGCATTGTAATTTCAAAGCAAGAATATAAGATAAGCCTTTACGCTGATGATATTAATTTATTTATGTCAGACAAAAAATCTGCATCTGAAGCCTTTGCTGTGCTTCATGAATTTGAGCTGATTTCTGGACTTAAACTAAACTTACAGAAATGCAAAATGATGTGGCTAGGGAAACTAAAAGACAGTACGGATACAATCTACAATCTAATACCGGAAACTAAGATTAAAAGTTTAGGTGTTGTATTCAGTGCTTCATCACTATGTTATAAAGAAAATGCCGAATCTGTATCCAAAGCAATTAGCACTACTTTAAATATCTGGCAGCAAAGAGATCTAACAATCAAGGGCAGAATAACGATATCCAAGGCACTTCTCATCTCCAAAATGGTTTATATTGGTAACACGGGCATGATTCCTAAAAGATACCAAACAGAAATTCAAAGCAAAATCATGAGATTTATATGGAGGGGCAGACCACCCAAAGTCGCAAAAAGGTGCTCTGCCAGCAAATAAAGAATGGGGGATTAAATGCCATAGATATAGAGAAATTCTGCCTCTCCCTCAAGCTAGCCTGGGTAGCAAAGGTGTTCAAAGAAGAACAACCCTTATGGAAAAAACTGCTTCAAGCTAGGGTAGGAAGATGCGAACTTGCTGACCTATTTAAAACATACATGAATCGTCAAACAATAAACTCGTTGAAAATTTCCAAATTTTACAAGGATATATTGACTGAATTTCAAAAATATACGTTTCGGCCACTTACCAACTATAAGGATGTACAAAGGGAACCGTTATGGTATAATAGCCAAGTCAAATTAGCAAACAACGACTGTTTCAAAACAATGTATCCCTCTAACATAAAGATTATAGACGATATTCTCGATATCACTGGAAACATAATGAGTTTTGAACAGCTTCGCAGGAAATACCCTAGTCTTCGAACAAATTTTTGACTTATCAAACACTTATACGCGCCATACCAGATCTATGGGTTCATCTTCTGCAAACTGGAAACTACAGACCATTCTCAGAAACTGATAGGGGGGAACCCTACAAAATAAAAATCAATGAAGAATTGAAACCGGCAAAAGACACAAAAAGCAAACAGTTTTACCTGGACCAACTTCTAAAACAAACACCAGCAGCACAAATACGATGGGAAGGGGAAGGGCATACTATGGAATGGAGACAAATTTATGAAATACCTTATCAGTGTACAAAATCAACTAGACTGCAATCACTTCAATTTCGAATTCTTCATAGGTATATTCCGACGAAAAGGTACCTATTCGTCAGAGGGGTAACAGATTCGGAAAAATGCACGAAATGTAATCATACCGATACACTTAAACACTTTATATACTATTGCCACGACGTAAAACGTATTTGGGAGTTCGTTAAGATCAAACTTGCTAGCGTTAATAACAATATCCCTTTGCCATTAAGCCTCAGTGATGCATTATTTGGTCTAACGAAAGGAAAACAAGCCCAGAATGTCATTATTCTCTTAGCTAAACAATACATAATCGCCTGTAAATTGGGAACAACATATACAACGCCAAACATAGAGACATTCAAAAAAGACTAAATGCATATATTGAAATAGAAAAAACAGCTGCGTTTCAAAACAACAAATTAGCGAAATTTCAAGAAAAATGGGATGGTTTCGAAAACGCTTAATTTATCGTGAGCGCTGCTAGGAATAGGGATAAAACTGAGATTATGTAACTCAACCATGATCATTTGGTAACAGGATGTAACTAACTGTATGAGTTGTGTGTTGCTTTGTCCTATGAATTATAATTAAAAAAAAACCTCTGCTTTTTATCACATTACACGATAGTCGAGACGTCTACCATTTGAAAGGTCATTTGGCCGCCAGTTTGTTGTTATCAGATGCTTTCACATAAAAAGGTCCTGTGGATGGAACATGACATTTCCCTGTAGTATAATTGTTCTTGAGTTTTCCGCGTTTCGGCAATAAATATGCAATCATAAACAATACCAACGACAAAACTCGAACGAAAAACAGTTTGTGATGCGATATGTTTTGTTTTGTTACGATTTTGTTGCGATTTTGTCATATGATAGGATATCAACCGTCAAAATTGGGACAAAAAAGTTTGTTTCGGCGTCTGATATGTACATAATTTCATTCAACATTTTTCACTTATACGCAGACTTCAGCCCAGGACACTTCGAACACAGTGCTCGTCAGAGGACGACATAGGTTACACAGCAGTTGTTGTCTTGCCCAGCGGAACGATACGATGAAATGTTTTAGTGCCTTTTACCAGCCTGGTATCACGGAAGCGCTTTTCCAGCTTACTGGCCATACTGGTTAAAGCAGCACTCGTCACAAAAATAACTTAATATTATCCGTCACTCGTTTTGCAGTAAGCAAAAAAGTATTCAGCTCATAGAATTTATCATTCACTGTTATTTCAAGCCACGCGGTATACGGCACACTTCAGAGCCACCGATACAATCACAAGCATTTGTTCCCGCGTGAAGTGGTGGGAAAGCACCTTTCACGTTAATGCCATCATCCAGCTGATGGTGACAGATATTCGAAAAGTTGCACTGGTTCTTAAACAATCGGGCGCAACCAGCTGGGAATTAATGTAGTCTTTGGATGCCCGGATGAAAGAATGATATGTGTGGAATTAGTACAGACTGAACGATTGCTCTGTGTTGTGCACAAGAATATGAGAACTAAGGCAAAAACTTTGCTGGCTCTTACGAGTTTAAAATTCGAATAAATGCATTCCCAACACTGAAGGTTGTTCCAATGAAAACCCTGCGTTGAATCTTGTGCGAAAAGATTAAAATAATTTTTCCAAATAATTTCTTTTGTCCCAATTTTCACGGTTGATATCGTATCAGATGCGAAATTAAACTGTTTTTGTTCCAGTTTTGTCGTTTGGTACTTTATGATTGCATATTTATTGCCGCAACGCGTCCAACTCAACACCAATTATACCACAGGCAAATGCCATGCTCCATCCATAGGATCTTTACATGTGTGAAACATCTGATAACAAACTGGCGATCAAATGGCCCTTCAAATGGTAGGCGTCCCGACTATGCTGTAATGTAATAAAAGAACAAAGGTCATCTTATGTCATGAACTAAGGTCACCCGAGTTCGGCTCGACTTTGGAATGCTTCAAGATATCCGGAGCACCATGAAATTTTCAAGCCTTGAAATGAAATCGGTAGCGACGTAATTGCGTACTTCTCTTCTAAATGACATATATGGTCAAGCTAGGTCATATAGTGCATTATTACAAGGGTCGTTTTATATCCAAGGCACAAGTAATGGTACGAAATCTGTGGTAGGTGAGTGATCAGCTTTCATTTGACATCCATATCTGCCATGTTGTAGCGTATCCTCACGAAAGATACTTGCAATGAGCGTTTTGCCCAAGGTGATGACCTTTGTGATCTCTTACTTAATCTGAGTTACGAAGAAAATCACCTACCAACGGTTAGCTTATACACTGAGGGCCACCCAGTGAAAAATGAAATATGTGAAAAAAGGACTTTTTTTACAAATTATTAATTTAAAGACAAGGTCACGAGGTCACGAGATCAAAACCTTACCTGAGGTCAATTTTAAAAATTTTTCTTATATAACCCATTGTATCTTCTATCCATTGGTGTCAATGTCAATTAATTTCGATCAGCCACTTTTAAGATACAAAATTGTTTCGGCTTCAATGTTTGCGTTGACCTCGAAACTTTGATGACCTCTATCTGGTGACCTCTTGGACCTTGAGACCTGAAAATGGGCCCAAATTTTTCTTTTGTATAGGGGACCTTGGGTACAAAATTTGGTTGAAATATAAGGGGTGATGACTTGTCTGGATGATTTGTCCTGGAATGACCTTGAAAGACATGATATTTTTTTAATAATGGTTTTCTACTTAGATATAAATATGCAGCTGAGGTGCCGTTAGTTTCCATTAGGAGGTTCACATATGACGTCAGTAACAGAAGGAGGAGGGGATCTGGCCTGTGCTGATGATCGCTAATGGAAGGGGGGTGGGAGGGGGGAAGCAACGAAGCGTCAGTAGAACATGTCATTCTTCCTTCAACTGCTTAATATGTCCTTGTGTTGATTTTGTCACGAGTTTTCATAATACACTATAGACGATAAGATCGCAAGGCAAGAGCGTTAACACCCGCCCCGCTGGGGTTCCTGGCATGACGCCCCCCCTCCTCATCTCATTTCCCAAGCAAAGCTAAAGAAAAATTACGGACGGTGTTCGAAAGCTCGTGACGAGACGAAGAGAAATTATACGAAGTATTTTTATGTCAGGTCAATATTGAGGTCAGCGTAGGTCAAAAAGGTTCCATAGGCTTACAACGGGGCAGTGTACATTTCCCCCTTTAGATTCTTACTCAGCGGAGCTAGATAAAATATCCATGCATCATTGGCTTCCTCACATCGTGGCGAATCATGTATGATATGACTGTGCTAGGTCAAATGGTGAAAATGACCTGACATCGAACTAGGTCAGGGTCACGGGGTAACCTGGTATGGTGTTGTTGCATATCAATCGACCCCCGTGACATTATAGGCCAGATGGTCAAAAATTCATTTGATAGGCCAGACGGTCAAAAATTCAACTTTATGGTCAATATCGTGAAAAGAATACACGGTTTGAGGATTTTCAGCTTCATCTATCCAGCATTTACTAAGAACGAACCCTTTCTATTTTGTACCATAGACTTATAATGTGGTGACCAAAAAATTGACCCCACCTTACGTCAACAATATCAAAATTCCGAGATAGAAGATTTATAGACCTTAATGACCTCATTATATTGTGAAAGTTTCAAACTGATCGGTTCGCTGATGTTCCCTTGGCGCCGCTTCAAACTCGTGATTTTAGGTTTTGAGGTCGGGTCACTTGACCTTGAATAGCTCCTTGACCTGACATGACTTTGTCTAAAAATTTTGGTCAGATGTGTAGAATTGATCAGGAATAAGGTACTGTAAGTTTCGTTGTTCTGCGTCTCTTAGTTTTTGAGCTATCTGGGGAAAACCAGGAGAGGGCGAATCTGGCCCTCCCCAGCGGGGCGCGTGTTAACGCTGCTGCTATATATTTCTCTGTCATTAAAAGACCCACTGGCTAACTTTGGCTATCGCCTAAAGCTGATCAACATTCAGCCCTGCAGGTCATTTAGCCTCTTGTGATTTTTTGTCCACATGTGTAATTATGTTGACCTATCAGATGCCCCTTGTTTACCACGGCCAAAGAAGCCATTGGAAAGCTTCTCGCTCAATCTAGAAAGTAATCATCTCTATTGGGTATTGGTTTGATCAGGCGATTGCGTTTCGTCGAAAGAACTCTCTGTCGTTGACATGTAATCCCTATGGGGGAACGGTGGACCGAAGCTCAACAGAAGGCTCAATCTGGCCAGCGGCGTTCTAGCCAACAGCAGAAAATGCCGCCGGATATTGGGACGCTGGGGGTTTTGTCCGCTTTTGCAATACCGGGCATTCACCCCTCTCCGCTCCGCGTGTGCAAAACCGAAGAGAGATGAGACTTCTGATGCGAAAGTTAACGTGCTAGCGTGTCAGAATTTTTTTAAGGCGAAATCGCAGGTCACTTATTTTCCTCAAAAAGCTTTCTTTTTGCCCCGTTCTCTCCTTGCAGCCACTGGTCCCTGGTGTGTGGGGTCTGCTGAAAGAGGCGTTCAATTGCATATTTACACCATTATATCTTGTTCGGATTGGTTGACACTGCGCACCGAACTGTCAAAAATGTAACGTATTTGAAGTCAAATCGAAACTTTTATCCTGCAAATCATGACGTCGTCGAAAAGATTGTCCAGCAATATTTGTAAACGGAGAGTTTAGCGAAGGTGAATTGTGACGTGGCCAGCTGCACTAGCTGGTGGTCCCGGGGTCGCCCAATCGCCAACCCTGTCGGCATCGTCTCCCACGTGTTGAAGAGCGGAATCGACGGTTACGTCATCAACACTCATTTATGCAGCCCGAAGATACATCGACTGCGAGCTTTCCCCTGCAAATTGAAATTGATTGACCTAATCTGCGGTCTAGATTCAACCTGGACTGGTGACCGTTAATATATCGAATGTTATTATTGTAAACGCAGTCTGAAGATGACTGGTTCAACATCAGTGACATTTCAGCGGCTGAGATTGCATACTGAGCTATGGGGAAGGTGGCTGAAGCTAATGAAGCGCGTTATTCGCTTCAGGAGCGTGTGTATTTTTACTTGCTGATATTGGATATGAGTATTAAAATTTCGAGATAGGAATAATGCCGCCATCTTATTGCTCGCATAGCTCCACATAACCTCAAACACATTTATTCGGCACCAGAGCTTGTGACTGATCCAGTTCAAATAATTAGAGGATGCGTGCACTCAACTCGGTCTTGCCAAGATCTCTCTCTCTCTCTCTCTCTCTCTGTCTCTGTCTCTGTCTCTGTCTCTGTCTCTGTCTCTGTCTCTCTCTCTCTCTCTCTCTCTCTCTATCTCTCTATCTATCTCTCATCTCTCATCTCTCTATCTGTCTATCTCTCTATCTCTCTATCTCTCATCTCTCTCATCTCTCTCTATCTCTCTCTCTCTCTCTCTCTCTCCCTCTCCCTCTCTCTCTCTCCTCTCTCTCTTTCTCTTCTCTTCTCTCTCTCTCTCTCTCTCTCTCTCTCTCTCTCTCTCTCTCTCTCTCTCTCGCTGCAATCAAGTCCGCGGTGCCTGGTTATTCCATGAAGGTGTGCAGTATTCAGTTCCACGGCAGTGCGCTGAGCACTGTCTGCAGCTGTACTTCTGAGAGGGCCCGGTGTGCAGTGCCCGGATCTTCTCGGCCCGGTGCCGCGGGAAGTCTATCAGTCAGGCCAGCCGCCGCCGAGCCAGCAATGGTGACAATGGCAGCCGGCCTGGCCAATCGGTGACGGCATGCGGCCAATCGCGACTGCACCGGGCCCGCCCGGCCGGTACTGACACCGTGCATCCGCCGAATACGCCGACACCGGCGAGTGGACCGCTCCTGCGTCCGAGACGATGTTAGTTATGAAGTCGATGTCTAAGTTACTTGTCGAATTGGGTAGGGTCTGGTATATTCGCCGATTATAGCAAGTAGTGAAGAATTGGGGATGGTCAGAATTCATTGTTGTTGATAATTTATTGTTGTGTTCACTCGATGATTCGTGCCTTTTCACGCTACAGTGCTAGACCATGGTAGGCTCGTGTACCGAATTCATATTCATTGATTCCCCATGCCTCTGCCTATTGATCGTCAAGTGAAACGTGGGACACTCACTGCAGGCGGATGCCTGATTGACAAATGATGTATGAAGCGACCTTCAGGAAAATGTCTCCAGAGAGTGTTCGGCATCTCTGAGGGAAACTGTGGTCATAGTTCCCAGGAATAGCTACTTACTCAATAATCAGAACCATAACCCATAATTGGAACGCTCCCTCCAAAAATGGGGACGCATGTGACAGCACTCTAATGCTGTGATACTCTTGTACTAGTGTATTGTCTTTAGCTTTTGTGAATCTACCTATTCACTTATCTACTGCAGGAACTGATGAATTTACAATTTCACCTTTCCTTGTTCATTCAAGAGGCTTGATTTATTGATCAATTATGCTGAATTTATGGACATAGAATAGTCACAGTTTACAAAGTGGCACACTCTTCTTGCTTTATTCACTGGAAGAAATCACCCCAATTTAGGGTATAAAAACATTATAATTTAGCGTTATTTGATTCCAAACAATTTAAGAAAGGTCAGAACTGTATTTTTACCATTTTTGAGCATTACTCTAGTTGATAACCAACGGAACCAACAAGTTTTCTTCCGCATTATCATCCATTGGTGGCGTGTGTTGCATCACTTGTTTTGTAAAGAAGATAAACTCACGACATTTTTTGCCCTGAAAATTTTGTTTCATGCTGCCGTCATCGTCATCTTTCTGAAAAACTACGTCCAAGAATCCAATTCAAGGTGTGAAAGATTGTTGTCATGCAATTTCTTTCGTTGCTATGTTCCGATTAAGCGAGATCGTGAATTGTGAACGAATATTTCAGGTAAAGTTTAAAGCGGAATTTTTAAATTCAAAGTAGAGCTCCTCCAAAAATGATTGATGTAGGGGTCAATCGAAGAAGCAGAAGGCTTCCCATGATTTTTTTTCTGGCGACTCGGTCGGATTTGGGAAAAAGGTCCCGAACTTTATTTTTAGGAATGCGTAGTCCTATTCTTCTTAACCCGCGCCCCGGTGGGCCTCCGAGCCACCTTCGCCCCGGTAGGGGGTGTTTGAACACCCCCTCGAACTCGGCCCCTATGCGGGATAGCGAAAAAACGCGAACACTGGTGGATAGCTTATACAAATTCATGAAGAAACTATATCTGTCACTTTTTGGCTCAGGTCAATATTGAGGCAGACAGGTCAAAGAAGTTGGCATTCTTAGAAAATTTTTGGGCTCTAGCATCTAACAGAGTTGAGTTAGAATCATTTTGTAGGCACCATTCGCTTCCGCTCGTCAAGGCGAATCGAATGATTTATAATCTGACCATGCTAGGTCAAAACAAAAATGACCTGACCTCAGGTCATGTCAAGGTCACTTTTTTACCTAGCATAGTCAATATGTATCAATCGACTCGCAATAGCAATCCAAACGCAATGGTATGAAAATAAAAGCTGTATCATCATTTCATGCCAAGTTATTGACCTAAGCCGGAAAACTGCTTAAGTATCTCCAGATGACCTCCCAGAGGCCACGGGTCAAAAATTGCAACATGAACCTGGAAAGGGGCCCAGGATACTACGATTTGGAGAATATGAAGGTATTATCAGCTTTAACTACACAAATACAGCCAAATTTTTGTTTTCCCGTGTATTTCCAATGGAGGGGTCATGGTCCGTACTTGACCGTAGGTCATGGATATGAAAAATCCCGGAACTTATTTTGTAGAACTCAGTGGGGCCTTTATGTGTTAAAAGTTTCAAACCAATAGATTCCCCTTTTTAGTTATGCCACCTTAAACATTTTTTTATGTGAGGCCACTTGACCTGCACTAATGACCTGACCTGAAATGACACAAATTAAAGATTTTGAAGAAGATTACGGAATCGATCAAGGATAAGGTGTGCCAAGTAAGGTGGCGCTTGGCGCCGCTGTTTTTTCGTGCTGCCGGAAAACCCCGAAAGGGGTGTTCACCCCTCCCCCACCGGAGTGAGGGTTAACACCCGCACTGGAGGGGGTCTGGCACTAACGCGCACTGGAGGGGGGCCTGGTAGGCCCCCCTAAGACCTCGGAAACTAAGAAGTGTAGAAAAACGCCACTTAGGAGGTGGGTGGGGGCTATGGTGGTCTACATGATGACCAATTTTCATTGACCTAGGTCAATATCTTCAAGGTCAAACGAGGTCGTAAAGGTTAAATCTTGGCCATGCTGGGTACCGATTGGTAAATGCTGTGATTATGCGGGAAATGGCGGGAATAAGCTAAGGGCGGACCAGGTTCATAGAGAAGAGGTCTCAAAGAGGCTCCCTCACAATTTTTGGGTCAAGGTCATTCAAGGTCATTGACCTTTAAGGTCCCCATATGGTATACTACTTATAATGTACACTTTGACTAACACTGTAGCCACTGTTTGGCGGGAAATGAGGATTGACCTTTCCCAATGACCTTTGACCTTGACCGTTGGCCTTGACCTTGGTATTGGGGTACCCTATCAATGACGTCATAGCATAATATATGTCAGACCGGGTACCGTCATTTGGCCGGAAGCACAGTGGTCAATGACCTTGAAAGTGCAGAAATGACCTTGACCTGTGACCTTTGACCCTGACCTTTGACCTTGACCCTGTGAGGTGACCTTGACATATAATCCAGGTTATATGGCGTTATGACGTCACCACTCGGTCTCCAATGCAAGCTAACTGGTCCGACCGCGCGACTACGGCGATCTCAAAATGCAGGTCTGACTTTGAAAGCCTATTAAGTCAAAAAGTTTTCGACCGATTTTCAAAAAGTCTTCGCCAATCGACGCGCTATTAAATTCTGTTAAATGTGGCCACGTATCGTTTTTCGGCTCCGGGCGGTTCTCCGGCCACCTCGGAAAAACAGGTGGGGGGCTCCGAGGCCCCCTCCAGTGGGCGTGTTAAGGAGCGTTCCCAATTATGGGCCATTGTTGGTTGCCATTATTGGGAACTCTTGACATAGTTTCCCCTTTGATCTCGTTAGACGGATGCCGCTTGATTTATTGGATCTAAACGTCGGAACTTGAGGGTTTCGATTTCGGGTAAATTATATGCTCTTTTCCGTCAAGTTACTTGCAGGTTTGCTGTTAGCGCTCAGACATTATGCATATTCATTAGAAGTCCTTGTTGGATTATACAGATACTTATATAACGTATTTCACAGCAGAAACTTGTAAGACGAGGGTTTAATAAAACAGAGTGTTGTGTAAGCCAGGTGCATGGTTTTGTGAGTGGTGTATCTAGTTCACTTATGGTTGCTTTTACGTTTGCCATACAATCTATGTAAATGTACCGTGGTACTACATGATGCAACTTTTCAGTCCTAATATGTTTCTGATACATTTGTTGCCAAGAATTTGTAGTACCCTGAGATATGACTCGTTATCTAACCAAATGATATAAATTTTGAGTGTAAGATGCAGATAGTTGTCCGCGTTCCACGTGTCGATATGTTCTGTTGTTTTCACGTTTCCATGCTCCATGTTACTTAGCGTGGTTTGGCCGCCCAACCCAGCGCCGCGGAAGCAGCTGGCTGTTGCGGATGTCATGTTGCGATATCGCTTATGTATGGCACAAGAGCTCTCCACAATTTATGGCTCGGATAGAATCTGGTGCTAGCATTGGTTGCCAAAGTCGGTGCTACACACTGCGGCAGCCACGTGTTTCTGTCCGTTTCCCTGTATTTGTTCAATCAAATGGTCGGTAGTATGCTAAACGTGCTAAACACCAGTCATTTCTATATAAACATGTTTCTTGGTAGTGTAGATGGTACACAATCAGTACTCAGACCAGCCCTTGCTTAGTGACGATGTCTTCGAGCCCACTCTTGACCGCAGATTTTGTGGCTACGGCAGGCGAGTACTGCGGTAAGGACTTCGCCTACAAGTACAACTTTGACTGTCACCTCCGACTCCATACCGGCGACCGCCGTTTCAGGTAAGGACGAGGAACGGTCTTAGCCTTCCCTACTGCAGCTGCTTATCACTTCTTACCAGGACATGGATCGAATTCCTCCTATTATAGGGGAATTGGTGCGACATTTGGCACGATGGCCTTTTCGCATGGTGGTATGGACGGTCGGTCATCATGCCAGTGCTGTGGTGCTAAAGTGTTGACAGGCGCCAAAATCCTTTGGGAATTGAGGTTGCAGTGGATGGGTTTACAAGATCGCTAAGCCAGAAGCAAAGCTTCACATTGTAAGCCACCCAAGGGAGGCAGTGCAATAAAAAAGCGGAAGAGGATGTGTGATTGTCTGTTTTCGGAGAGGGCTAATATATTTTATAAATTTCAGGAATAGTCCCTTCCTCGCCAAAACCAGCCCTTTGGGACCAGTTGCCTCTGTGGAGGTCTGCTGCAGCTTTGAAGTTTCCAAACTCGTGAATGTTGGGCAATGGTGTTTTGAAGAGTGTTCTAACGCTGAGGGAAGGCTGTCGTTACTGAATGCTCCTACCGTCATCTCGTTGTTGCCTTTCGCACGTGATCGCTAGCATATTCGCTGGGGTGGCTGGGGTGAGCAGGTGACTGAAATACGTGGAGGTAAGAAATTCGCCAGCGCCGTAAAAAATGGACGGGGAGTATCAGCGAAACCCTAACTCAGCACTGAGACAAAACTGTTGTCTCTGTTGTTCCAAAAACTCTTCGCATTTGGATTCCTCATACCCTCCATCTTGCTCGCGATAATATTAAGTTCTTTCGGGACCCGGCTGAGAGGGGAATTTTTCGGACGAAAAGTGAGGGGGCATATCGCCCCCTCCCCCCGGTAGCGACACCCACGCGCAGAGATCATGGGGAAAGGTTCTTGACAGAAGCAAGTATGTGCGTTTTCCACCCGCGAAGAGATCATGGGAAAGGTTCTTTGACAAAATCAAGTATGTGTGTTTTCCACCAGCCTCGAGATGGGAAACTTTTGCATCTGTATCTAGCTATGTATTTACCAGAGATTTAGTGTGGGGATATGCAGCACCCTGTGTCGAGCATCTTCTAGCCTGTCTCAACTCGGGTCGATCTCATTATAAGGCGCGCGATTTATTGGGGTTCGGACTGGCGCACGCCGCCGATAATTTGCCCGGCTAATGAGTTGGTAAAGTCCGGACAAAACGGGCGGCGAGTCGGCGCGTTTTTGGGCGCGGCCTGATTGGACGGAGGAGAGTGGCCGAGGGGCGCGCTGTTCCTGCAGAGGGTGAGATGCTGATGTTTCGGCCTGGAGCTGGCTCATTGGAAAGTCCGGAATCCTGCTGTAGCTAGGGACAGATAATTTCTTAATGTTTTGTATTTAAACATTCTCAACCCGTCGTAAAAACGAATCGACTTGTCTTTAAAGTATGCCTGTAATTCAACAGGTGTTCTCTGAAACATCAAGTCAGTTTTCATCAGATCAAAACCGGCCAGAGAACGTCACTTTTTCCCGCTCAGCCTGACGGATTGAATAGCAAACTTGGCTAGGTCATTGAATCTGACTAGCTGGAATTAATTGTGAGCTTTTGGTGAAACATGTCTCCAAGGCCTTATTTAAAAGTTTAACGGGTTCGTCCTGGACAATTTGGTATTTTCCTACAACCTCACGCTCTAAAATTCGGTCGCTCTATGCGATCTGCGTGAAGCAGCCCGTGGTCCGGATAACGCTATGACGCGTGCCGGGGCGCGGTGCGGCGGGGGGAGGGGGAGGGATGGAGTGCCCTCGTGAGCACGTAAAAACCGAGCCGGTGCGGCGGCGGCGCTTTTGCGAGTCGCCGCTGCGTGAACGAGGACTAACGCCGGCGGTGGCGTTGTATAGCCGACGGGTGGTTAGCACGCGTGGTCTTCGCAAATAACATGGTGGGAGGGACTGAGCCAAGAGCCGCACTCGTCAGCCAGTGAGCTGTGTTCAAGAAGGCGGAGAGCGCCTGTTCTGGTCCGCGCGCAGTGCTAAAGTGGCCTCATTATGACAGCCGGCAGGGTTCTTTGTGTTGAGCCGCCGGCCGCTGAAATTTTCTCACAGTGCCATTCCAAGCATTGTATTTCATGCGTCATTTTTGACGTGTATTGCACGCCTCGGATTGTCCTGACAGTTCATACGGAGCTGCAGCTGAATCGCCACTCATTCATAACTCTGCCTTATCATGGCGCCGAACAGGGGTGAAGTTCTCGGCTGATTTTAGCCGGCCGCTTCAGCCGCCCCGAGCCTCTCCCGGCGGCCACCGTGTCGATTGATGCCATCGTGTAGACCAGAGATCGTGGGGGTCTTATTTGGTCGAATTGATCACGTTCGCCGTCGCTCATGGGCTGTGATCAGCTGGGAGATCAATGGCACTCCGTGTACACCGCCCCCGTCGATGTGTCTGTGATCAGCGTCGCGTCCTCCTCCTGTCTGGCATCTCAATCACGGAGGAGGGGGGGCGCCGGACGCCGCCCGCCGCCTGCCTCTCACATGCTTGACACGGCACCGCCACCGGCCACTGACGTGATTTAGTTCTTCGGAGGATGTAGACCTGCCCAGCTGGGCTTAGTCTGGTCAAGTCGCTGTGCCAACGTTGTCGGGCTTTATTTGGGACGCGGCGCAGCTGTTCACTGCAGGCAGACGGATGCTTGCTCAGTCTGATTGCGCCCTAATTTAGCTGCACGCAACGAGGCTAACGAGCTTTATCTAGCTTCGGCCGGCTTGCCGGCTGATGCAGCCTTGGCGTTGGGGATCGGGGCTGTCGCTTGTGCTGAGAAAGTGGCGCTGCTCTGTTCAGCTGGGATGCTTGCTTTGGTCTCCGGAGCTCGCTGTGTGTGACCTGTCAGTGCCGGTATGTTTGAACCTGTCATGGGAACTGACGGCCGCGGCGGAAGTGGAGTCTCCTGCTGCACGGGCGCTCGGCAGGCCGACGCTTTAACGTGGCAACGCGAAATATAAAAGGTTCTACTCTGGGATTAGTTTTGGTGTGAGGTGATTGTTTTTGATACGCTAAAATAAATTAATAAGGTAAAATAAAATAATGGGAGCTTATCGTATATCTGTATTCCATTGTCGTTTTCGTCCGGAGCTGAAATACCATGTCGCCAGCAGTTACAGTGACGTCACTGGAAGCTGATGAATCGACTTGTCTAAGATAAATGTGACTGCTCCGAGAATTCGTGCCTTTTCATTCGAAAGGGATTAACTCACTGAATTCATAACGTCGGCATGTGTTTCCTCTCATACCATTGACCTTTGTGTATGACAAAATTTCTATTTTCAAAATATTAGTGTTTTTTTTGGAAACTGCAAAAGTGAGGCTATAGAAGAAGTAGTTCAAATGGTCTCTCGCTCTCTCGCTCTCTTGCTCTCTCGCTCTCTCGCTCTCTTGCTCTCTCGCTCTCTCTCTCTCTCTCTCTCTCTCTCTCTCTCTCTCTCTCTCCCGGATTCGTCATATTTACCCTCCATCCACGGGGAATCAAGGCTTTCCCGAGGGAAAGCTCGTCTTTTTTGTGATTTCGCTGCACCAGGTTGGACGTCCAGAGTGATACAGCCTGTCGACCTCGAACATTACAGTCCAGCCCTTAGGATTTTGGGTTTGTTTTTTTTTGCGGCGGGGCGATGGCATCCAACAAACTTGGTACTTTTCAATCAACACCCAGACTCAACATCCAGAATTGGGGCATTCCAGACAAATCGACAAGTCGATAACACCCTCATGCGCAGATTTCGGTGTATTTTTGTCAGGGGGCATTGATGGACTGATCACGATTTTGTATTCATTTTCCTCCCTGACTTACGGTTTGAAAATTATAGCCTCAGGCATTTTGACCATACCCACTGCATGCCTTTTTAAAGACGGCATTTTACCTGTATGCTTCAACAAATGTCAAAAAACTTAATCTGGGTATCTTAAGGACGAATTACGGATTCTAGCTCATTAAAAATATAGTTCAAAAAATTTAATTTTAGATATATTATGCATTCTTCAATTTTTCAAAATATATAAAAACTATTTTCCTATGAAATATTTTAAACTTTTTGGGCTCAAATTACTCTTTATACTTTTCTCTATAAGATTCAGTAATAAAAAGAATGGAGACTTTAAGAGAAAGCGAGATCTGAGCTACCAAACGTCCCAATCCCCACTTTGTGAGGTTCATGCGCCAGCGCGGCCCGGCGTCGCTGCCATAGGCGGATCCAGGGGGCAAGGGGGGGCACGTGCCCCCGATCGACCCTCGGCGCCCCCTGAAAGGTCGATGGCGCCCCCTGAAATGTCGCTTCCACCCCCCCAGGATGCGAAAGTCGGCGCCCACCGATAGGATTTGGCGCCCACCTGATAGCTTTGCCGGTCATAAGTGGCGCCCCCGGTCCGGATGGCGCCCCCGGGAAGGTGCCCCCGATCGGCAATCCTGGATCCGCCTATGGTCGCTGCACCTATCAAACGTCTCTGGTAACGAAAAAGGTGTCAATGGTGGAATTGGTCGGCAATGAGGATAAGGATGTATTTAAAACAATAAATTGTAATCAATGTCACATTCCTTAACACCCGCACAGGAGAGGTGCCCGACACTTACGGGCACTGGAGGGTGGACTGGTAGCCCGAGCTCTCTGAAACTAGGAGGCTTAGAAAAACTCGGTTGGGGACTGGGTTGGAACTATTGAAATCTATATTATGACCGATCTTAATTGACCTAGGTCAGTAAGTTCAGACGAGGTCATAAAGGTCAAATATTTATTAGCCGTGCTGGGTATTCATCCGGAAATGCCATGGTTAAGCTCAAAGTAGTCCAGAATGCACTAAAAACAGAGCAAGTCATAGTGAGAACGTCCCAAGAATTGTAAACTTAATTTTGGGGTTAAGGTCATTCAAGGTCATTGACCTAAGACGTCACAATATGACATATTCCCCTTATTTACACCATGACTTGCACCATAGCAACCGTTGACGGGAAATTAACATTGACCTTTACCCATGACATTTTGATTTGACCTGTGACCTTGAACTTTACATTGATTTATCTTAACTATGACGTCGTAGTATAATATACGTCATATTGGGTAACGCCATGCACCGGAAGCACCGCACCAATGACTTTGAGAATGCTGGTATGGCCTTGAAGTGTGACCTTGACCTTCATGAAATCTATATTATGGTTTTTATATTATCTATATTATATTATATATTATCTATTTAGCCTGCACTGTGGTATTTCCCAAAATCATGTCCATATCAAAAGTTGCTCTCACCTCATCATCATCTGAAAGGATTTCATTTCTCCTGGAGATCATCGTAAGTAAGTGTGGACGCGGATCTTCTCTGTATTCTCTCTTTTCTAGTCGACATGACATCTGGCCGATTATGTTAATGAGGAAATATGTATCTTTGGTAAAGCATGAGCTTCCTTTATTTGCCTTTGGAGGCCGGTGAGCAACAGGGTTTTCCTCGCTTACTGGCCTGAGGGAGTATAGAGTGGGGCTCTTACATGCGTAATCATGCTTTCATATGTAACCCTCTCCTCAGCATCTAGAACAGGTTCTAAAGACGTTACTTGTAACGTATATTAAACATGTCTGTGGTTCAGCACCCTAGGTCAGATGACTTTGTGGTGTTTCCACGCTTGACACACATAACATCATGCTCTCATCTTAAGTCACCCTCACCTCATCATCATAAAAAGTGTTTCAGCGAGCGGTGGTAGTCCGCACTGTGGTCTTCCCACGTGGGACTCGCAAAAATCATGCTCACATCTTAAGTCACTATCACCTCATCATCATCTAAAAAATCCCCCTCAGTCAGCCCTTGTTTTCTGGTAGATGTTAGTAGTTCGTCTACTTGTCTGCTAGATTCCAGGGAATTACTAACTTAGATCCGCATGGGGTAGTCTGCATGGAAATGAGCACTAACACTATACGATTATGTGTGACCAGTCTCTCTCTTTTATTAACAGTGGGTTAATGGTCGAGGCTTCTGTAACATTTTACAGAAGCTTTCTTTAACAACCTTTTTATAACAATTCCTTAAATAGTAACACAGTTGTTTTGCTATCTTATGTTTTTGCTTCATTTCCTAGCAGGGCGTGCCGCGACTCGTTTAATTTTATGTTTCTGGTGTTAACGTAAGGGTGCTGTTGTCGCTGGGATCACGGTGGGGCACGCCTGGCTGCCTATTAAAATGGGGTGGCGGATCTTTAGAAAAAAATGACGGGTGAAATTGACATATACTCTCGTTTTATTTGGCGCTATAACGTTGCCAGTTGGTCTTTGATGCACGCGAACTGTTGCAACCGCGCAATTGCAGCGATCTCAAAATAAAGGGTTTAAGTTTGAAAGCCTATAATAACAAAATTGGGGCCGGTTTTCAAGGTTATTTGACCAATCGACGTGCCATTGAATATTCTCAAACGTAGTGAAATAACGTTTTTGGCCACGAAGGGTTCTCCAGCCACCTAGAAAAAGTAGGTGGGGGCCTCCGAGGCTCCTCTCCGGTGTGCTTTTTAACACGCGCTGGTATGAGGCCCCGACCACCTTTACTGGCAGGGGGTACCCATCCCCTTACGATCTCAGCAAACATGCATGGAAGGGGACACGGAAATCAGTGTTCCATTGCCTGCCTCGATCTCTACCCAAAATGCTTCAACAAAAAGTACTTGAATTAGCTACTGAGTGCAGAAAAGGTTTCAATAAAGCAGTCGCGAGAAAAGGAACATTAAAGATTCACAAGTTCGTACCGGCTAATTCGAAGACCGTTATTGTCCATAAGCTCTCGAATGATGAGGGACAGAAGGTTCTAGTCTTAAATTGAATCTGTGAAGTTCAATGGCAACATGTGATGGAGTCGTTCATCTGATCCGTGGGTCAGATCTTAAATAAAGCATCATGTCTTAATCTCATATGTTCGAAAAGCCGTTGTCGGCGTGGACGCTATGTGACTTTTGTTTATGATGTGTGCTCTCTAATATAAATTGAACTGGGATACATGCAACTTTTTGGGCATGGGTAGAAAAAACTATCTAAGATAAACCTAAGACAACAGTAATAATCGGCTTCTGACGCATAATCCTCCCACTACATTTTCCACCAAATGCACCAGAGTGTCGGAATTGTTCCGAATGTTCTGGTAATACGTTCATTTTTCGGAACGGCTCAAATTTTTATGTTCGCAATAGTAGCCTCCACACCACATCTAGTCCATTCGCAATGTCACCGAGTGCAGCCTTGCTCAGTTCTCCCCTCCCCGTTACCCCACTTCCAACCGGACGCGTCTAGGCGTCGTGCCGACTGCAGGCTGAGTGGCCGGCGACGGTGTTGGGCTTGGTCTGCGGTGCTCGTTACTGATTTTTCTCTGTAGTCTCCATTCTTTTTATTGGCATTATATGTAGTTTAAACAATGCTCTTCACATGAAGTTGTTTTGAAGTCAATAAAAACATAGGAAATATTTATGCTTATCTTTGCAAAAGTTTGGAATTATATTTTATACATATGCGTGCCAATTAATATAATTAAACTTACATATTTGTATTGTTCAGACTTTTGTTATTATTTTCATGTAACCTATTGAAGGAGTACGTTTAATTTAAATGGCTAAAAACTCAAGCGAAAAGTCCGATGCACGCGTCCGATGCTGGATTGCCCGAGGCTATAACTCTGAAACCATTATCCGGACGAGACTAAAAATAACACAGTCGTTTTCAGCGCCACTGAGAACCCTAGTCCCAAATTTTCAGAAAATCTGAGATATGAGGGTGTTATTTTAACCCATCGATTTGTCGATTTGTCATGGAACGCCCCAATTACCGGAGGTGGGCATCGCTACCATTTTTTAAACTACTATCGCTACTCCCGCGCATTTTTCTTATGAAACTGCCACTAGCGTTTTTTTTCAAAATCGCGAAAATGCTAGCTGCTGCTACTCTACTCCGCTATCGTTACTTTTTATTATAAAGCATTTGCAAAGTTCTACCTCAAAATAGTTTTAACCCTCTCCCCACCGGGGCTGTGGATGGACCCCTAAGGTTTTTTTCGAGACAGCAGAAAAACGACAAGGCGCAGCACCGCGGTTGGGGGCTCTAACTCTCACCCCATAATTTTCCCACCATCCCTGAAATGTTTTACTCCAGGTCACCCACGGTCAGGTCACCAGGCGAGATCAACCAAGGTCACCACTTCAACTTTTGAGCTGTATAAGAGCTACATTTGCAAGTTGATCGATTTTAAACTTCTTACACTTCATGACCCCTCCAGGGTCTACAAGATATATTTCGGGGATTTTTTTATTTCGTGACCTGAGGTCAGGTCACGAGGTGACCTCTCACATTGAAAAAGCATGGGAAAAGCTGTCTTATGATCTAAAACTCACAAAAACCATTGCAAATGCTCGGCTTACTCAGAAAAGCGTTCTTGGATACCCTTTCACGGATCCCAGGGGCCATATTTGACCTCTTCGAGGTCATCCAAGGTCACCAGGCGTCAAAAACAGTATGTTGCAATAACTTTTGACCTAATTAAGCTAGAGCACTAAAACAAACACCGTCGTGTTTGTCTCGTCCAGGGTTGGCAGGTTTTTGCCACAGGTTTTTACCGGTATTTACCATGGTTAAAACCGGCTGGCATAAACTAGTTTTTGCCAGTTTTTGCCACTTTTTGCCACGTTTTTTTTAAGAATGAAAATAATGAGTGAATTATTATTGATGATACAAAAATATTTGTCTTTTAGCCCTCATGCCTAAGAAGGTCTTCAAATCGACGTTACCCTTCTACTCCCTTTTGAACGGTGCAGCGGCGCTGTTCGGCATCATAGAAGTTCCTCATCGCTTAGCTGTCTTTCTCGACTTTTTGCTGGTAAGACCCAGCAAGAAATAAGAAATATTATTTAAATATATCTTGAAATCCTATGGCTTAGGTCAAAGAATGGTTAACGGCTTATTTGGAGTTACTTTTCAGTCTCATTACGATACAGCAATTGACATTAAACTAATTCCACAATGTGTATAATGTATCAATAATGTATTTGTGCTCCCGCTGTTTGAACGCTCCTAGCCGCACAAAGCAAAATAATCAGCACCAACCATTGAAACATACGAAACCACGTACGATATAGCATCATTTAGCATGTTAATGTTTGTATGGGCCCAGCATATGTATAGATAACCGCCTCAGTGAAACTTTAAAAAGTAGTGACACCCAGCAGCAATAGAAGAGAATATTTAAGTCCTACGCTTTAAAGATCTTAAACTACCAAGGTACCTTTACATAAAGGTACGTTCAAGAGGGATTCCTTCATGCCCGAGTGACCTCACACGGGCGTGGAGGAATACCTTTACCTTTGGGCCGTGTGTTAAACTCCTGCTAATGGCACTGCCCGCTTACAAATTTGTGAGAATACACGGTAATCAAGTTTATCACAAATGAATAAATAATAGATTGACTCTCAAAGTATTACTTGAATATTCCACTCGCCGACTATATTTCCTAATATGAATTGTACACTCGGCATACTTCAGTTCAAGGTCAAATTAGGTTAAATGCATATCATTAGAGCTGCAATGATGAGACAAACCTAACGGCGTGATAATAAAAGCTCTTGTCACCATTTATTACTGAGTTATTCTGTTTAAACCATTTTCCGGTGCATTTCCAATGGAGAGGTCATGGCTCGTACTCGACTATAGGTCATTGATATCGAAAATACCGGAATATTTTTTTAAAAGAATATGTTGGGGTCATTATGTGATATGAGTTTCAATCGGATAAGTTTACATTGTTCTGAGTTCTGACTTATGCTATCCTAAACTTTTTTGAGGTGAGGTCACCTGACCTGCACTGGTGACTTGAGCTGAGATGACCTAGCTTTAAATTTTTTAATAAAGTTGTAAAAATTATCAGGCACAAGGCATACCAAGTATGGCGGCGCTGCACGCCGCCATCTTTATTCTATCTCCGAAAAACTCATGGGGGCGGGTACCTGCCCCTGGCAATGCGCGTGTTGAACACACTTTAGAACTCGGCTCCTCGAAGCAAAAAAAAACACGCGAAAGCGCTGAATAGCTCACGAAAAATTCTGAGGATAATATGTCATTAACATTTTTTTCTCAGGTTAATGCTGAGGTCATGACGAGTCAAGGGAGTGAAATTTTTGATCATGCTTTTTTAATCTAGCGCCTGATTGGGTTAACTTGGAGCCAATATTAAAGCGTCATTCAATTCCTCTTATTACAACAAACCGAGTGATACTCCCATTTCAATAAAAGAAGTCATTTAAAGGCATAGGTATCTTCAGAAATAGAGCCATTTTTCGACCAAGTTGTGTTTTCTACATGCATTTCGAATGGATATGCATGACACGTATTTGACCTTAGATCTGCGATATAAAAATCCCGGAATATATTTTCTAGCCCCCAGTGGGTCTATTATGTGATAAGTTTCAGATCGCTAGATCCTGATTTATGCAATTTTTAAACATTTTATGAGGTGAGGTCACTTGACCTGGCCTGGTGACCTGACCTGAGATGACCCCAAATAATCATTTTCAGGAAAGTTGCGTATTTGGTCAAAGATAAGTGATGCCCAGTACGGCGGCGCCTTGCGCCGCTGTTTTCCGGCACCGTTGGAAAAACCCGAGAAGTGGTCAAACACCCTCTCCCCACTAGGGTGAGAAAGGTACAGTGAAATTTCTCACATTGCCGTAACTTAACCCAGCGAATAATTAGGAAATGATTTCATGGGCCCATATCGCCTCTGTTGCCTGTATTTTGATTTAAAAGTCCCCATGTCAGAATATAAAATATGATAGGCACATAAAATACTTGGTTGTTGGTAGAGGGTCAACCAATTTTTCCCAGTCCAGTATGGTTAGCGAGGAATCCTGACCAGAGAATTGCCAATGATATTGAAATATTCCCTAATTATCTCATCAGATTCGCATAATCAACAGCCTAAGAGCTCGAAAACAATCGACATGCCGCGTTAAGCAAGCAATTAAAGAACTTTGACTTCTTTAGAATGAAATTTTATAGCAAAGAAAGTCAAACGCTTTGCTTGAATATCAAATGTCATTAAATTATCAGTCTCTGAACACCTACTACCTGAGGAGGGTTCAAAGTGTGCCATTCAGAAATGTCACTGTTCTGTTTGCTCAGTCAGCAAAATCGACGAGCTGCTCACTTAAAAATGCGAGGAATAATCAGCTTCCATTCAAAATGGTGGACAAAAATATATCAAAGGCGTATCAATAGCGGATGCATATTCAGACATTGGAACCTGAGTGCCCGTCACTGAAGACGAATAAAGGTAGGATTTGGCAATGTTTGAAACCAGGCTGATTTTCTAATCTCACCTTTCCACGTTTTCAGTGATGTACGTCTGGTACCTACGGATTATAGTTTATTACTTCTGACATTTTGATATTTTCCAGAGTTTTGGTGTAAGCTGGTTGTTCATAGCATTCTGAACCATGATGCCTAGAAAATAAAATACCTGCTCACACACCAGTCTTGACCAGAAACCATGCCAATGTCATCAATTGCTTCACATTTACAACTGCTCTTTGGCCTGAGAATGTCTTTCTGGTCTATCATTGTCAGTTTAAAGGTTTTTGCCACTTTTTGCCAGTTTTTACCACTTTTTCCTGGTAAATACCGGTATTTACCAGTTTATGCCACTGGCTGGCATAAACATAGTTTTTACCGGTATTTTGCCAACCCTGGTCTCGTCACTGGCTTTCATTTGATAAACGGCAAGGTCACTTTTTAACCTTTCGTGACCTCAGGTCATATTAGGTCACGAGGTGACCTCTGGAGGTCAAACCACTGGCGGGAGGTCTTTATGTTCCACATAGCGGAAAAAGGTCTGGCATTTTCCTATCAAATATACTTTACCATATCTTAGTAGCTCTAATGGCATAAGAGTTATGCCCAGTTTACTTAAGAATTGCATATTTGAGTGAAAATAGCTTATCTTGACCTAACTTGACCTCTGGAGGTCAAATCATTGACCTGAGGGCTTAAACATGCAAGTAATTTCGTACTGAATTTACGCGAGCTTTCTAATGCACTTCGCATATTTCAGCTAACCCCCATATTTTCGGAGTTAGAGGGGGCATCGATGACCCCCGGTGGGGCGAAGGTGGCGCCGGACCCCCGGTGGGACGCGGGTTAGCTGTTTTTTTAATGAAGCTTAAGTAGGACTACTGTTTATGTGTGTATTGCGTTCAGAATTAGTTGTTTTATTGCAAGATTTGAAAATAAAATCACACAACAAAAACACGCATTCAATCTCCATTGTTTCTCCGATGGAGGATAACAGCTCTCTCAGTCCCCATTTTCTATTTTGGGGAGGGGGAAGTAGTGGTTCTCTTAACAGGCTGCCGATAGTGGAGCCGGTTTTGAATTATTGGAGCCCGCTACTCGCTACTCCCCTCCTTTTTTAGAAACTGCTACTCCGACACCATTCAAAGAGTTCGCGAGAAGCGGAGTAAAGCGGCGCACCACCCGGCGCTGACAATTTCCTGATTAGCTGATGCATGTGACACGGATATATCAGCATAGGACAGCGATGACAAAAGAGCAAAGCAAAAAGTAGTTTTTGATCTGACCGTTTGGCAGTAATGACCTGCTTGGATTACTCAATTATCTGCTTTTATAGCGGCAGAATCCTGATTATGCCCTGAATGATGAATGTTTTTTTTGTCATTTTTTGTCCTCTAAGGTCTTCCGGCCGTTACAGTGACGGGTCTTCAGAGGGAAGGAGTTCCAAACTTCCACTGCCCATAGGGAAACCTTTTTGTCGTCTCCAGGCACGAGGTGCTCCTTTCGGCTGTTTGGAGAAGTCGCGTGGGCCGATGTTCGTGTGTTTCTGGCTGATATTTCGTTCCTCCGGTGGATGAGTGGTTTCGCAGGTTTCGGTCCATCTGCTTCGTTAAAGGGAATGTGGCACCTTCACAACGTGATTTTAACTGAGATAGCCAAGTTGTAAAGCAGGTCGGAAAACCCGTTACTCCATATTTCATTTGTCTTGGAACTCGATATTTCCGTAGAAAAAAGCTAAAACCTACCTGACACCAGCCCCCTCAGCCCCCCGTTGCCGGCGGCCATTGTTGTGAGCTACTGGTGTGACGACATATGCTGACGTCACGATGAACATCAGCCAATCGAAGCCCTTGAAGCGTTTCAAGTATGGTAGTGGTTGCCAGATCGTGACATCATCCACAGTCTGATATTTATTTCTTTTTCTAGAGGAATATTTTTAAAAACCAAATATTGAACTTATTGTACATTTTTCAGAGAAATCATGAGTGGTTTCATTATTTTTGACTAAAAGTACGCCTAATTACACTAAATTCCAGGATTCGATCAAGGTGCCACATTCCCTTTAAGAATCCGGTAAATAATGGCGCAGATGTGGAGAAGGATCAGGTCATCGATGCTGAGCCACCCCAGAGCCTTTCGGGCTTCTGAAGTGCGACACGTCGTTTTTTTGCGGTGGCATCGCGGACTACGAAGTTTAATGCTCCGTCAATTCTCTGCAGCTGATGAGCAGTGCGAAGTGCTTAAGCTGGCAGACAGCAGCACACATGAGGTAACACCAGTATTTCCATCAGGTATTTAAGCATTTTCTTTGGAAAAATGCGGAGCAGTTTTTTAATGGCACCCAGACTGGTGTAACATCGTCTCAACGGTCTTCGCTGTTTGTGTGTCCCAGCTCAAGCTCTTTTTGGTGGTCACTGCTAGAGGTTTTAATATCTCTGATGTTTTTAAAGGGGAGCCTGAATCATTTTGGCTTGAAATTCTGAACTTTTTTTTGTTTGTATTGATGTGCTCATTAATGATGCGTTTGGTCTTCGGCGGGCTCAGTTTTAAGCCATTATGTAGGAACCACCTTGGTAGAGTGAGGAGGTCGGCCTCCAATGCCTCTTGAGACTATCAAAGCCCTGGTTGTTTTTACATCTCCTCGTGAACCAATATCGCTTACTTGTACAGATAGCGCTGGATAAGTCTCACGCACAATTCCACTGTAAAACCGAAATCTTCAGCTCCCAGCTGATCACACAGTGGGTCATAGTCGCGTACGGTGGAGGCAACGCATACATGTCAAGTGACATACACCACAGTGGGAGTCTCCTTCCAATGATTTTGTGTGTCACGCAAGATCATCTATTATTCACCGCAGTGCAGCCCATCTGATCAGCTGATCAGCGCGCGCGCGGAGGCTCGATATCTGGGTACTTCCGAATATTGAGTCACGCGCTGCCTGGCGGCAACGCCGTTTGGCCTCGCAGCGTTATCGCGACCGCTGACGGATTTCGGTCTTACATTCATGTTGGCTGTGGGCTTTGGGGCGGGTCATGGGCCGTCTTATCGGAGCCGGTGAGCGATGTCGCCGGGTCGGGTGTCGATGGCTGGCACTGCTTGCCTGCGCCTGCTGAAAGCCCGGCTAACCGGCGGGCATAGGGCTGCCCATTTTAGTGGCACACCCCAGGTTTGCAAAATAGTCCACCAGATTCCCATTATTTGGTCAAAATGCTACTCAGAACTGGTTCTGGTTTCCTTGAGACTAAAAACTGACCATGCGCATCGGGGGTGAACATAGCCCTTATATTTTACCAATACACAGTGGTGCAGGAGACCAGAAGAAAACGGGTTGGAGCCTCTAGCTCAACTATTTACGATGGAACGATAATCTTTGTTTCAAATGAAGGCTTTCTATTGGGTGGTTCAAGCAAGCACGCGCAATGATGGTTTTCGATAGTGGGCTTTCGACCAATAACCATTTAGTGATGTCAGTAAAATATAATAATTTTATACTGGTGATAACCACTTTTAATTACGAACTTATGACGGTAGAACGAAGATTTTTACTTCAATTAAAGGTTGGTGGTCAAATGGTTTGGATACAAACACAAATTATCAGATTCAGGTTCCAGATTTCGACAAATTATGATAAAGTGATGCCATAAAAATATCACTACACGTTGGTAATGTCATTGGCGGATCCAGGGACAGGTGCCATCCATCCAGGGGTAGGCAAAGAGGGACAGGTACCCTCCCTGACCGACTCTCGGCGCCCCCTAAAATGATTATGGCGCTCCAGTAAAGCGTCGATGGCCCCCCTTGAAATATGTTGCTTCCAAACCCCCAATGCAAAATTCGGCGCCCCGCGATAGGATTTTGCGTCCATTTGATAATATTTTCCGGCCAAAAGTGGTGCCCCCTTTGTCTGGATGGCAGCCCCCACCCCAGCAAGGTGCCCCCTCCCCCCATCCCCGATCGGTGACCCTATATCCGCCTATGGGTAATGGTCTTTTCTAATCAAGGACTTATAATGATAGAATATCAATTTTTAATAACTAGAAGGCTTTTTGTTGAATGGTACAAACAAACCCAAAACAGACTTGTGTTTTGAATTCATGTTTCCGTCGAATCACGTTTTGGTCACGCATGAAAACACCACAATTTCTATTTGCTGACGCTCATTTTCAGTTCCACCACAGAGACTATTGGGGGTATTTGATGGCTCTGATGCTTAGTATAATAGATTCAAATGACTACAAAGCCATCAAATCTGACCAAAAGCAATAAGCTGAGTAAAACTTGCGATTTACACGGAAACGTGTTGGGTTTGGAGCATATCGAAAACTGCAGCTAATGCCATATTACGTGCTATTACGTACACACAAAGGTAAAATCGAGTTTTTATCCTCTGTAGTATTTAAAGTGCGACAGCATCAGGCTGGCATGTAACGACCCAAAACAAATTCACGATTTTGGTTCTCCGCTAATTATCAGTAGAACTAAAATCGTCCTAACTTGTTTTCGGTCGCCGGATACCAACCTGATAATTCCATATTATTAAGACTATAGAAGACACTCCCTCAATTATTCGCTACAATTTTCCAGCTGATCTTGATAGTTCATTGTTTGCAGATTTAAGAAAACGTGCTTTGTGTGGGATTTTATTTAAAAAATACACCGTTATTAAAATGGTCTCAAACTGTAGTTGGGACCAGCCAGAGCTGTATTTCGGTGACCAGAAGGTCACAGAAATCTGAACGGTAACAATGCAATGATGGCTAGGTGTTAGTATTTGCGTTTCTTGTTTGGAATCATGGCATTGTTTTTTAGTAAGATTGCAGTATGTAATGACATGGAGGAATTGTCATGTTTCAGCAGCCGTGGCACGGTAAATGAAGGAAGTAAGCAAGTTTTCCCGTGATCCAATGAATTATTACACGTATTATATCCATTTGATATAATTTCTAAAAAGTCACTTTTAAGGGTTTCATCCTGTTGTTTAGACCCGCTGCATCACTATGCAATACTCCAAACTAGACCATGAAACCTATAAACTATCAAATATGTTTAGCAAAAAGACTATCGATTTTATAGTCACACCCATTTATTGCGCTTCATAGAGTGCGAATGAAGCTTCACGTGTAACACAGTACCAAGTCACAGTCAATCGCAAAAACATTGATGATTCTCCCATCACAGCACCTCTAAGCCGCCGACGCCACCGGCACCTCCGGCCTAAATTTTGCGTTTAGATCTCAGGTGTTTAATACGGTGCAAACCTTTGAACTTCAACTACCAGTAGTTTTTGTTGTTCAGTGTCTTTTTGGTGAAATTGGGATGCACCTTCTGGAACTTCTCCACGCCCTGGCAGTTTTTTATGAGCTGGTCTTCCCTAGTAAGAAATTTGATGCACTTTGTGACGGTGCCGCGGCACCTGTCGGTCAGGTCGTTTGCCACCTGACATTCCGTACAAACTCCTCCGTTCCCTTGTACTGCTGGTCCTCGCCCCCACAGTTTGGAATCCATCACCAGCCACGTGTGATCGATTTTGAAGATGGTGAAGAGCATGAATGAGTTGGAACCGCACAGGTCGGCCAGTTCGGTCTTGGAGGTGAGCTTCAATCAATCAATCAATGGCTTTTTATTAGGCGTTCTGTGCATAGCACCTTTGCCCGCCTCTAAAGGAGTGCGTGGGAGAATTTTAGAATTTTGTGTGAGGGCAAGCTACGTTAGTCTGTTAAAGCAATGGGAGTTATTTCAAGTAATGGGTTGCAAGATGTTTTAGCTTGCAAATGGACAGTCGTGGCAATGGCATAGCCATGCCAAGGGAGGTCTTTTAATAAGTTTAGACCCGCATAGTGCGAAGGTTATTTCTGTGGTTGAAGACCTTAAATTTAGAATTTAGAATTTTGTGTGTCAGCTACTGATGTCCGCTTGTCTACGTTACTCGAAATCCTCCGTTAACTCAATAATTTTCGTATTTTAGAAAGTGCGCTAAACACCTGGCCAGGGTGCCGCGAATTTACCCTGCAACCCGGAGGTGAGGTTGCAGCTCCCCTCTCCGGCTGGGCAGCCGCCGCGCAGAGAAAAGAAGTGTGAGAGGATAGTTAGATTGTTAGTAAGAGTATAGGTGTGGTTAGCATAGACCCGCAGTGAAAGGTATCACTGCGGTGAAGAAATCTAACCTATTTAACCTAACCTGATTTCAAAGCTAGCCTAACATAACCTATCCTTAGCCTACAATGAACCATTTAAAGGTTAAAAAACTATTGCTTAAATTTCGCAGTGGATCATCTATGATTGGAAAATAGGCAAGTCCTACTTTGGGGGTGCACCATGCACCCTCCATCATATATACTGGGAGGGGTGATTTATCCAGGGAGGGAGGAGGTGAGCTTCTCCAGGGAGTACTGTAAAGGGGTTTGTGGGCGAGGTTGCTGGCTGGCTCGGCGGTATACCAGCCGTGCCTGCCCAACACTTGATCTGAGCACTTCTCCATCGAGAAGCCCAGCTTCAAAGAGCTCACCTCCAAGACCGAACTGGCTGACCCTTGCGATCCTAAATCCTTCATGCTTTTCGCCATCCTTGGGAGTCGACCACAAGTAACTGGCGAGGGATTCCAAGCTGTGGGGCGAGGACCACCAGTACAAGGAAACTGAGGAGTTTGTGAGGAATGCCAAAGTGACCAACGACCTGGCCGAGAGGTTCTGCTGCACCATCACAAAGTACTGCAAGATTGTTACCTGGAAGGACAGTCTGAGAACAATAAAACTGCTGCAGGGTATGGAGATGTTGGCGGTGCCGGTGGCGTCGGTGGCTGGGAGGTATTGTGAAGGGAGAATCATCAATGCTTTTTGTGAATGACCGTGACTTGGTACTGTCTTACCCGTAAAGCTTTTTGTCGCATTCGTACTCAATGAAGCGCCATAAATGAGGTGTGGGAATATAACCAGTAGTCTTTTTGCTAGACACATTTGATAGCTTATGTTTCATGGTATAGATTGGGGTATTAGTGCAATATAGGGGATATCTTCAACCTCGTTGCGCATGGTCAGTTTTTTTTTGTCTCGAAAAAACAAAACCAGTTCTGAGTAGCATTTAGGCCAAATAATGGGAATCTGGTGGACTATTTTGGAAACTTGTAGGTGTAAGTAAAATGGTCGGCCCTACGGCGGGCACCCCCGCCGCTCTGATGTTGCAGTCACCATACGGCACCGCCCGCGGCAATCTGCCCCGGGCAATGTTTCACCTCTGCCGCTTAGACTGCGGGTCTAGTTTCGGTTATTCGCCGATTATTTATTCGTGGTCAATTTGCATATTTGGTTCAACAAGGGTTACCGGGAATTGTTGGATGGCTTGGAAATTTCAGGAATTCATTCGCGTTTGGTAGATGAAAGGGGTTGTTGGCTATGTTCGGCAAAGTGCGTGGAAAACTTTAGAATTTTTAACAGCCTGTTAGTATGCGAACAAACAAACAACTGAGTGCTCGTGTTCTGCTCTTTGATCTTCTTTAATAAAAACGCCGTGATAGATGAAAACTGCGAGAGGTATTTGTGCCTCCTTCAGACGGATTGAAGCCTCGTGATGAGAAAAACTCTGCTGACTTGCTGCTTTGTAAGGCCTATGAAATTGGCGCATTATTTTGAAAATGTACCGCAATTAGAACAGGGAATAAATGAATGGTGGATGTTTTTTTCTGTGAACTGTACAGGGGTGCAGTTCTTGAGATTGGGTCCTAGTTGATGCGCACGCTCCGCCCGTGATTCAGACGGAGTCCACGGCCTCGTGTGAACAGCTCCTTTTTATGATATGCTCTGTGTAAGGTCAGGGAGGTCAACACTTGTGAAAAAGATGATGTGGATGGGCTAGCTAATAAGGTTCTCGCTTGTTAACGGTAGTGGCACGGTATGGCCTCACCAGCTGAAGCGCACACAAGAAAACGCAAGAAATGTGGATAGCCTGTTATGATGTTATATTTTATGACGATTTTGTAAATCATGGAGGACTGGCGAATCCTGCCAGTGTGCCCTATGTGCAGAGGAATGCGGACAGGGCGATGATTTCACTTTACGGGAGATGGGTCAGGGGGCGCGGTGACGGCGGCTCCCTTGGTCACCGGGGTGACCTGCCTGCTTGCGGCTTTATTTCACGTTAGATCTATTTATATGTTTGTGATATGCCCACTATTTGCAGCTTCCGTAGATGACTGAAACCACACTGATATAGTTGTTTCTTTATACATTTCGCATAATTTCTCTGAATTTCAAAACCATTTCAGGGTAGGTCTAGGAACCTTACCTCAAAATCTGGCACTGCTTCTGTGACCTTCAATGGGATTATTTGATTTGCGATAGTGGAGTGGTAAGCGGAGCTGGCTTCCACGCAGCCGACTCGGGTTCAAGGCCCGGTGATTTCCCTGAACAAGGATCAAGCTGGCTCCTAAGAAACCCTTCCAACAGGGAAGGATTTGGGGACGTCATATGAACCTGGTAGTTGGTGCGTCGAAAAGACCCCCCCAAAGAGCTAGCTGATGGCATACGTTTAGATGTACTCGCCTTGGAAAGTATTAAAAGCTTGATCTGTCTGTAGTTTTGAAGATGATGACCTAACGCTTCGGGGAGTTGAGCAAAATAATTATTTGGCAGAAACATTCTAGGAAAATAGTGTGATTGCTTTCAATTTTGAAGACCCACAGATCCACCAGAAATTGGGGTGCCTTGTTGCACGATGATCATTGCTTGGTAGGAGTACTAACACGCTGGTACGTGCTGCAGAAAATTGTTCCCAGCTTTCTCTTTCTTTCTTCAAATATTATGCTTGGCAAAATATGGCTGCCTCTGTAAGAGATTCACCCCATTACAATGCCGTTGAAACACTGAATACCAGACTACAATCTATACTTTTGATAAGCAACTACCCATTGGAGTTGATAAGCAACTACCCATTGAAACTCGAGGAAATTCTGGATATAACAGTCCATCACAGCCGATTTTTGCGTCATAGATACAACGGCACGAAGAGCAAGCTACTTGTATTCGGTGGATGAAAGCAGTAGCACACTGTTTCCTCGGAAAAAAACTTAGAGCTCGGAAATAAAACGTTTAAGTGTGAGTTGGAATATAGGGGTCTAAGCATAATCATGTCACCTAATTAGGTGACATGATTATTCATGTCATATTTATTATATTTTCATATATGTCATATTTATATTTATTCATATTTATTCAAATCATATCTGCACGGATCACTCAATCAAGACCGAACAAGTAGCCTGAGCTCGGCAATGGGATGATTTACTCAGCAAACTTGGCTTGTCGAGGGTCGAACAGCTCTTGACAAGCGAATCTACGCAGACCAGCGGGACTGGGAGAAAGCCACTCGATACGTCACTGAACAAGCGACCAAAAACTACATCAACGAAGCGGGAGATACCCTTGCGAACGTACGACGGCTGATGTGGAGGGAGGTACGATACATGGCACGGCGCCATTTCTGGTCAGCAGGCAGGTACAGCGTGATTCACCGGATGGCCACACTATCGAAAATGAGGCTGTTAACCGGACATTGTTATATCTGAGGGTTCTGAATATCTGAGGGTTATATCTGAATATCTGAGGGCACAGTGACCAATATATGAGTTTTCCTATGTGTCTGAGCGTCAGGGAAACGCAGGAGCATCTGCTGTTTGAGTGTGACGGGCTGGTCCAGGTGCGCTGGGCGTAGCTTCGGTGTGAAGTAACATTGAGGAGGAGGGTCTCGGCAGAGAGCCTCATAACGGGTGCGAACAACAGGCAGAGTCGAATTATACACTTGATCTATACGGCGCGAGTACAGAAAGGGTTGCAGGAGAAGACAGGTGCAAGTTATTCTTCTACACCCCTCCCTTCCTGAGGCTCATAGCACGCCTTGGTTATGGGAAATTCAATGCTGTCGAAAGACAGTGCATCCAATGGATGGAGCCGACCACCAAAGTATCCGATGAATTCTGGCAAGAAATAGCCAATGTTTTCTCTGCTTAAATTATAAATCCGGAGCTGGGCCAAGGTGTTCTGGTTGAAAATATGACGTGATTCTCCAGATTACTGGCCAGCATTGCTACTAGAAAGCTTTCAATTTTGATGTCGAGGTACTGCTGTTTTCTAGAGGATGTCGTCTCTAGTTATTGTAGATCTCTATGCAGAAGACCGTCGCTTTCAAAAGTTAGCGCACTCTGCTCTCGTGCCGTAACTTCTCAAAACAACTCGACCAAAAACATGTATTTCCCAGCATCGTTCGGTAATATATGGACGTGGTGGCTGGATTATACGCGCTCTAGCTCCCTGGAAGTCAGTTCTGAGGAAGATGGGAAATAGGATCGTTTTATTTTCGAAATTCTTTGATGATTTATGATGAGATGACACACCAGGATATGCCTTACGAGACTGGACATGCATTTGTTACCATGCAGGAGCTGGATAACTATGCTGGTCCTCAAATTGACCTCATTGAATTAACGATACGTTATTTGTTCTAGTTTGTCTTGCATCTGTAGCTATTGTAAGCCCAATTGTGTCATGGCTTTCACAATGGATTGTTCAGGTTGACAGAGATGCGGCTCATGATAACATTTTTCGCGTCCAACAATAATGAGGTGTCGGGAGAAGAGCGTGTTTATGGCCGCGTGCACCGCTGGCGTGGCCGCCCGGCGGCGGCGGGACGAGATCCAAACAGAATGCGAGTCAATCGCCATTGAAATACCTCCAGTCGCATTCATTTCATTTCCGATTTGAATTTTATGGACCGTCGAGCCGTTATTTGTGGGAAGATTCCGCGGCCGTTGCGTTTGGCCCGTCCGGATTTATGCGGCCCCGGTGTGGAGGTGTCAAAATGGGGCACCATTTGGAACACTTTCAGTCTCGCAGTTATCAGTTTCGTATTCAGGATGGTGTGAGTCTAGACCGTGGCCCGACTCCCGGAGGAGGAGAACTAGGGGCAGAACAGGCCACCCCTGTGAGCGCCGCTCTGCTGGCTGACAGTGTGGGGCAAGCGGAGGGACCGGAGCGTGCCGCTCATTGTTTGGCCCGCCCGTGCCTCCAAAGCTGGCAACCGATCCATCAAGCCGGATTTCGTACTTCGCAAATGTGTTTTGTTGCGAGGGATCCCGAGGCCGGGCCTGATCCGACGAAATTTGTTTTGAAACGTGGGGTGTTAGTGCTCGAATGAAGCGTATTTTCGTTCGCTGTTGTTTTCGACTGCTTCAACTTAACTTTCGGCGTTCTCTCAGAAATGGTATAGGTCTTTAACTGTCGTAGCATTAAAACAGCCAATTGAGTCCCAAATGTTTTGACACAAATGGATACATCAATGGCTGATTTGCGCTGAAGTGCGGGTTTTCTTCTGCGTGAAAGCCTATCGAGTAATCGACTGACGCAATCACTTTCCTCAGTTGGACACTAGCTCTCATCGAGTTACCTACACCTGAACCCATGTGGAGTCGGGCACCATATCCTCCACTTTTTTGTACATGCAGATTATATCTACCGAGGAATTATTACGACGGAAATACCGATCGGTAGCCCCGGGGGTACCAGCGTGCTGTGAGCCTCCGTGCTGAGTGTGGCGCGGCGTCTTCCGCGTGGGGAGGGCCCGAAATACCAGCGGAGGCGGCGCTGAGCAGCACTGGGAAGCCCGGTCCCGCGGGGACTGCAGGTTCCGCTCCGACCCACACGCGAATTGGAGCGGCGTCGTCGGCTCGCCACCACCCGACTGTGAGCGATACCAGCTCGGATGCTTCCCGGAAACGATTGTCGCCGGGCATTGCATCGTGAGAGCTGAGATGGAGGTAGCGCGGAGGTGTGCACTGCCGCGCTGGGAGGTTTGTAGCAAGAGGCAGCCAGAAGCGGATGGACTTAATGGATGGTGTCTATTATCATCGGATAATATATTCGTTTTTGGCGTCACTTGGCTCCATCAACGCGGTGGGAAGTAGAAGTGTCCGTCTGCTCGGAAATGTTCGGCTTTCGAAAGCACGGGGTTGTGGGCAGAGGTGTTGGCAGTGCGTCTGAATGCCATTGGGATGTTTTGCCATGTTTCCCAATTTTCCCTTGAGACCAAGTAAAAGTGCAGCATCTTTTATCATGCTTGGAATCGACGTCTCTTATAGAAATAATTTCTAATTCCATGAGCTCATCGCTGCGGTATTTCGCCGTAGTATTCTAACCTGGGCTGTGGATTCGACCGAAAACACCCAATCGACTCCAGACGGAAATGTGTAGAAAATATTTTTAATGTTGAGTTTAGTGCTGAAAAGAGCCATTTTACTTCGTAAAACCGGAATATTAGGAGTGCAGAATTGTAGCCGTTTTACTTTCTTCGTTCGTCATCAGCTTCTGATTTTGAACTTGGACGCTTTTCATGGAGCAATTTTCTCCGGAGTCGATGTCATCGCCATCAGTGAGACGACATCGACTCCGGAGTTGATTTTCACCATTTATATCACCACAATGAATATTAAATGTCTTAATATAAAGTTGTAAGTACTCTTCGAACAAAGGTAGGCCTATTTAGTTAAAAAGGACACAAGTCTTACAGATACAAATATCACCCGAAGTCGGTCCCGGAGTCGGCAGCCGACTCCGTTCCACTGGTTATGACTGTCAAAAACAGTTTATTCTCAAGAGGCTTGTAACTCCTGAAACCTAAATTATCTCTTTTTATCTATAAAACGCTTCATCACACCAAGAAAATGGTCTATATGAGCGATAGAGCCAGGGATATCGTTCAAAAGACTTGGAAATGGTGGTATATTTGTCTACGTCTGCCTATACTGACCCAATTGGTTAAGTGGAGATCGCCTACAACGATCTCCATCATTCGTAATGGCGATATTTGCTTGTGTCGTTTAGGACATTGCGTTAGAAATCAGCTAATCTGTGTACGAAATATTCTTAGTTCAGTTACCATCATCGCGTGGGTTTGTTCATCACGGTAACAAATTTAGCGGTTAATGAGTTTTCTCTCACATGGGGTTGTCGTTCCAAAATCTGCGGAATACTGTGGCTGGGGGGGATCTGGATGCGCGGTAGACAGCGCGCAGCTTAGGGTGTCCCAAAATACCACTTTTTCGTCTGTGCAAGCTTGCCGGTTGACACCGCATTCTCCTTTGAGTTAATAATTAGCATGCAAAATTTGGATTCGATCCTTTGAGGTTTGGTCCCCCCGCCCCCCAAAACTGGTGAAAGTCGTAAATCGTTGAATTGGCTCGAAAATGGGTTCATTCGAAAGCTTATGACAGAGGAAAACATATTTCCCTCATACAAATTGATGTAAAACCACTTCTTCAACGTTTTAGAGAGCTAAGAAGTTCCGAATTGTGGTATCACTGGCCAGAGGCGGATCTAATAAACTTTTTTTGGGGGCAACATGAGCAAAATGGGAAAACAGTGTCTTTTTTCAAGAAAATAGACCACAATTGGCCAAAGCGAGTAGAGTTTTATCACTTTTAAGGGGATGACTGGATTGGTTTTCCTTGCATCCGCTACTGGTATGGACATGACAAATTATAAATTGTACTTCGCCTGATTTCGGGAAACAAAGCCGTTTGCGGCATCACTACGGATATAAGTGCATGGTACCATTGTGACCGTTGGAATGAATATTCCATGTGTTCGTTCCTTTACAGAGTTGTCGTGTCATGAGTAATTTGCATTTAATGTTGAAGCGGTCTTCCTGAAGCAAATTGTACGATGCCTTCAGCATACTCGAAGAAAAGATACAATGATGAAGAAGAGACAAGTCAGCAACGGGGAAAACATGCAGGCCGACCTCTGAAGTACTCCTTTACACCGTTGTGACCGTTAGAAGAAATATACCATGTTTTTGTTCCTTTACAGAATTGTCGTGTCAGGAGTAATTAAGGTGTCCCAAAATACCACTTTTTCGTCTGTGCAAGCCTGCCAGTTGACACCGCATTCTCCTTTGAGTTAATAATGAGCATGCAAAATTTTGAATCGATGCTTTGAGGTTTGGTCTCCCCGCCCCCCTTAAACTAATGAAAATGGAAAACCGTTGTATTGGCTTGAAAATTGGTTTATATGAAAGCTTATGACAGAAAAACCTATTTCCCTCATTCAACTTGATGTAAAACCACTTCTTGATGCTTTTATGGAGCTCAGAAGTTTCGAATTGCGAGATCACTGGCCAGAGGTGGATCTTATAAACTTTTTTGGGGGTATCGCGGAAATGTGGGGAAAATTATTGTTTTTTTCAAGAAAATGGACCAGAATCATCACAGTCTGTACAATTTAACCGCTTTCAAGGGCATAGCTAGATTTCTTTTCCCTGGGACTGTGAATGGCATGGAAAGTGGGCGTTCATTGCACAAATATGATTGTTTCATTTTTTCGCAACCGATTGGTGCAGTCAAAACGGCACACCATATCATCAAGCCAATGGCTTTAATGTGTTTATTCGCAAGCCCATGAATGGGAAAGGAAACTTGTTCTCAGACAAAATGTTGTTAGACTGCTCCTTCTAGTTCTATATTAATATTTTAAACGTGCACGCCATCCAGCTCTTTTTCGAGATTCGGCGCTTGGAGACGGTGTGCGCAGGCTACTGTCAGTTCCGAGCCCTCATGTCACCTTCACGGGCAACGTCGGTGTAGTCCATGATGTATTTCACCGATCGTTCCGCGCTGTCGTTTGTGACTGCTAGATTTTCCATGAAAGCGTTCATACAGATGAAGTCTGTATCACTCGCCGATTCCTGGGTGGTAAGCACTGGTTGCTGACGTTCATCCACCTGAATGCCAGCCAGGAGTGCGGTCGGACGAAGTTACAGAGCCTCAGCTTATCTGCTCCTGACAACATCGGCTTTCCCTGTGCCAATGTTCCTGGCTATGTGACTGTCAGGGAGTGCAGCTGCTACCTCTGCATTTTCATCTGTTGACACACCCTCACCAAACAACCAGAGGACGGCATTTTCCCCCTTGAGATGCCAGGGTTGACGCATGATAGAGCACTGTGTGGCTTTCGCAGCACTTGGTAGCTGCCCTGAATAGGTCTTCATGTCCTGGAACAGCCTGAGGTCAAACCGTGGAGTTCCCGCAGTCAGTAGGGCCTGCAAGAAGTATGGGTCATGAAAGAGGGCGATTAGCTCTGCAATCTGCTTGACTTGAAGGTGCTCGGCGGGGGCCATGGAGAGCTACGCGGCAGTGTCTACGGGCACTGTCGCTCGGTCCAGCTGGGCAGGGGATCATGTTTCGGGCGTGCGGCGCGGCGCCTTCGCAGTGGGGACGGATAGTTCTTGCCGGGCGTGACGCGGGCCGTGGTTTCGGAAACCGTCGTTTTCGAGACCCTGGCCTGTTGCGCGCGCCTGGTGGACCGCAGTCTCCGCTGCGTGAGGGCTGCCGCGTTTGCTTAGTCCCGACTCATGGCCCTGCCGGCCCACTGGGCTGATGGCGTCAAGGGGGTGGGTGCGTTCTGATCAGAGGGGTTGTGTGAGTATCTCTCGCCCCTCTGAGACGGGCGCACCTGCCCCCGCAGGCACTGTACCAGCCCCCGGGCCCAGCTATTGACAGCTGGCAACCCGGGGGCCGAAGGTAAACTGACTCATCATGGCCTCCCTACTTGTACACCAACTGAATCGACCGCACGGACTCCGACCCCGCATTGACGCCGACCACCTCTTGTCCACCCACCGACGTCGCCGCCGCGATGGAACTCCGGGAACTGAACCCCGCACGAACACGACCAGAGCAGACCACCCCTTGACTCGTCATTGACTTCGAGGATAGAACAGTTAAGGTGAATCCATTTCAGATCCAGAAGCCCGGCGAAAGTTCCATCCAAAACGGACTTACAGACACCCGAATGGGCGAGTCGAGGTTGAAATGGGAAGTGAGCCCGATGCTAAGAAGCTGCTCTCAACCTCCTCCCTAGAAATCCGGACACCCAACAGGTCTCTGTCTGTACCGGTGAAGGTCTCTCCGCATGCTACCAAAAACAGCTGCAGAGGCGTGATCAGCTGCAAAGACCTACGCGATGTCTCTGAGGAGGAGATCCTGTCAGGCCTAAGAGATCAGGGCGTGTCAGAAGCCAAACGTATGCTGCGGAGAGGGAAAGCCAGGGGACGGACAACGGCACGTTCATGCTCGTGTTTTCAGGGACTACCTTACCTGAGAAGGTGCGAGTGGGCTGGATGACCATTAAGGTTCGTCCCTTTGTTCCTAGCCCCATTAGGTGTTTCAGGTGCCAGTCATTCGGTCATATTGCTGGCAGCTGCAGAGGTAGGAACGATGCGGTAGCTGCTCAGAGGTAAGTCACAGCTCCAGATCGTGCGAGGTAGAGAAACCCAAGTGTGCCGGATGTGGAGGCGACCACGAGGCGTTGAGCAGGTTGTGCCCTAAACTGACTGAGGCTAAGGAGACCCAGAAAAGAAAAGTCCCACTTCCTCCAAAACCAGTGCTGGCGCCCACACCCGTAACATCCCGGCAAAGCCTTCACCGACCACTCTCCTTACCGAGATGCCCCGGTGGGATCCCAGCACAGTGTCGCACCAGCTGAAACCATCACTGAGACCCGTCCTGCACTTACCGTGGATTCGAACATCGGTCAGTTCATGAATCTCTCCCTCCGCCAGTTCCTCGCGATGGTTGCTAAGTTCCTACCCAGTCAACCAGATGACTCCAGCTGCAAACATAGGGCTATGGGGAGAAAGTCGACGCAGTGACGCAAACGTCATCACCACCACCACAGTACCGAGACGCTGCGTGGGGACGGACCCGTCAGAATTCCGAGCGCTCAGTGCCGAGTCAGCCTCCCAGAGCTGCACAGTCAGCCGTGATCCCCCAAACTGAAACCTCCGGCAAGAGAGCTCGGGAAGCCTCCCCAACTCTATCACCACCTCCCCAACGCCCAGTCGTGCCGTCTTCCATGACGGAACACATCACCCTACGCTTCCCCCGAGGAGGCCGCAGGCACAAAGGCAAACCCCTATGAGGGTGAGGGCCAAGCCCGGAGGAAGTGGATGGGCTGCCCTGATGCCCCCTCCGACCAGTGACAAACCAATACGTCAAAGAGTCCACCCACAACAGGCAGCCGAAGTCGCTTCTAGTACTGTAACACAAAGCAAGAAACGTAAGCTCACATCTCCAACAACAAATACCAAAAGTAGCGAGGACACAATAAAAATAACACAAAAACAGCGTCCGGAGCACTCTTTCCGCTCCAGCAAAGGCCTCGAACTATCAATTCCTCGAGTCACTGTAAAAACACCAAAACAACAAATCAAACTCAGCGTGCCCAATCCATGGAGAATTTAGGGCCAGCTCAAGCAGATCTAAGGAACTCGGGAGACCTCAGACAGCGCATACGAAGGCCCATCCCCAAGATGACGGGAGGCCGGGGTATACAGGCGATGCATACATGGTAGAGAGGCCAGTGTTTGCTAGACGCTCGCCCCCAAGGGACCCTAATAACCCTCCACGTGAGGCAAGGAACTGGAACTCCTGCGCTGCCTGGAGAGAACCAGAGGTGTTCGACGGGAGGAGTTGGGAAACATGATAGACGACCGAGTTTTCAATCAAGGAAAGTTTTACACACCCTACTCGTACTCTACTTAATGACGTTTATTTTACAGTGGAACATGAGAGGTTTTAGGGCAAATCACACGGAACCCAAACATTGTTAGCACAGAAAACTCCTGTAGTAGTTGCCTTACAGGAGACCAAGCTAAAACATGACCATCATTGCCAACAAATATACTATAAAAGATTTCGATACGACGTTCATTCCACAACAATTGCTCATGGAGGAGTAGCGCTGCTTGCCCATTTTAGCGTCCCTGCCCATCCGTTCCGCTTGAGAACAAGCCTACAGGCTGTAGCAGCGACCGTCGACCTACAACAATTTAAAGCAACCATCGTATCCCCATATCTCCCTCCCGGTGAGGACTTTCCTGGCGATGAATTCACAAATTTAATACAACAGTTGCCAGCAAATTATATAATATTAGGTGACTTCAACGCTTATAACACAACATGGGGCTGCCCCGCACAAATAGGCGAGGCCGGCGCCTGGAAAATAATCCACCGCTTTAACATATGCACTTTAAACACAGGTCACCCTACACACATCTCATTGCCTTCTGGAACAGCATCGGCAGTTGATCTATCTCTGTTCAGCTTCAATAGCCGACCGCTTTAAGTGGCGAACTCATTCGCATCCGTGCAACAGCGATCACTACCCGATCGGCTTTGGTCTGAGACCCCACATCCGGGCAGGAGAACGCCGCGTGGAACTTACGGCGGGCCGACTGGCAGGGTTTTACGTCTGACTGTGTCCTCGATTTTTCACCAGACGAGGCCGAAACCGCTACAATATGCGAGGAGGAGCTGCGTGCTCGAATTCAGACTCGGCTGAGACTTTCATACCTAAACTAGCTCGCCCCACGGCGCATCCCGTGCCCTGGTGGACGGAGGGTGCAGGCGCACCATTAGAGAACGTCGACGCCGTTTTAAATTATTTACAAGACAGCCGACAACTCACAATTTAATAGAATACCGACGTACAAAAGCACTAGCCAGACGCACAGTTAGAGATCAAAACGAAAATCATGGCAAACTTATATTACAACAATAAATCGACTAACACCATTAACAACAATTTGGCGGAGTACATCGTCTGGCCGGCCGTAGCTGGCCATGCCCGCCGGTTCTGACAGGTTCCGGCGGAACAATTCTAACCCCACAGAGGTAGCGAACGCCTTCGGCAATGCGTGGCTCTCGCTGGCGGCTGGCCTGTTCAGACCCAAGGTTTTACGGCACAAAGAACGGAGGGAACGTCTCCCAGTGAGTTTTAGCCCCATGAACAACTATCATACAATGACCCTTTACCATATCAGAACTTAACACCGCACTGTCTCGGACGAGAAGCACAGCCCTGGCCCGGACGGTATACACATTGACATGATAAAGAATCTCAGCGAACGGTCTTCTACTGCTTTATTGTCTTACTTCAACTTCCTTTGGACCACACACGATTTTCCCACTGCCTGAGAGATGCCACTGTCATCCCAGTTTTAAAAGCCGACAAGGATGGTAGCGACCCCCTTCACTATAGACCGATTGCCTTGACCTCATGTGTATGTAAACTCTTAGAACGCATGGTAAACGCACGTCTGGTTGGTACCTGGAGAGCACCGGATTCTTTCTAATGCTCAATGTGGATTCCGCGCAGGGCGGTCCACTACTGACCATCTTACATCGCTAGATTCATCAATACGCCGTTCATTCGCCTCAAAGCAACACGTGTTCGCTTTACTATTTGACATCGAAAAGGCCTAGACACAGCCGGCGCTACGCGGTTTAGACAAGGCACGGAAAGCGGCACAAGGGTCACATGGGATTCTTTATTGACAATATTATGAAGAGACGGAAGTTCAGAGGAGAGTGGGCAACTCGCTGTCTGATAGTTTCTACCAGGAGAGTGGTGTGGTCCAGGGCGGCGTTTTAAGCGTGACCCTGTTCGGTATCTTAATTAATGACGTCTGCGAAATTCTACCCCCACAGTCGAGAAATCTCTGTTCGTAGATGACTTAGCGGTGTGGTTAAGCACCTCCACCTCGATTTCAGCACAGCGACAGCTTCAAATATGCATAGACCGGTTATCCGAATGGAGCCGAAGAACGGTTTTAGATTTTCCACTGAAAACTGTGTGTATGCACTTCTGCCGCCGCCGCTCGGTACTGACATCAGCCTCCGTTTATACGGCAGGAGAGTCCCAATCGTCCCGGAAGCCAAGTTCCTGGGCATGACGATGGATAAACGCTTGACATACGCCCCCACATATCACTCCTGCGTGATAAATGTTTCAAACGGATGGATGTGCTAAAGGTGATATCTCGCACATCTTATGGTGCCGATAGGTTAACACTTCTCCGCTTGTACCGTGCCCATTAGGTCCGTACTAGATTATGGCTCAGTAGTATATGATGGTGCTTTGAGCAACGTTAAGCAGCCTCTGGACGCTGTACACCACGCCTGTGTTAGAGTGGCGACGGGCGCTTGCAGTCCCGCAGGGCAAGCCTTCAGTAGACGCCAACGAACCTCCACTAGACCTGAAAGGAAGCGGTTGGCATTATCATACGCTAGCAAAATCAGGCAGGATCCGTCCCATCCAACATACAGGTGGATTTTCGACGAAAATTTGACTATGCCCCAGAATGGTGCGACAGACATCTTCACGAGCTCTCTGTTTGCGTGTATCTCTGTGGTTAGAAGGCAGCGGCGTTGACCTGAAGTAATTGCTGAAACGCGACCAGAACGTACGGAACCATGGCGACTCATCCCTGCACAATGCGATCTCGATCTGATGCGCCAAAAAAGCAGCAACACTACCCTCAGAATTTCTGGCCTTAGCGCTGCGCAAAATCGGCTCCTATGCAGGTCATGCCCGGTTCTACACCGACGGCTCGAAGTCTACCGGCGGTGCTGGAAGCGCCTTTTTAGGGAGGGACTGAGTCAGGGGTTTAGCCTACCAGGGTCTGTTTCGGTTTTACCACAGAACTATATGCCATTCTCCGGGTTTTAAGACACATCAAGCGTTCTCAAGAGGATCGATGTCTTATCATAACGGACTCGCTAGCTCACTGACAGCACTCCAATCTCATCACCCACAGCAAAACGGCTTATACCATCTATAAGAAGGCTTCGTCAGCGATCTCCGCCAGAGGACTGATGTGCGCTTTCTTGGGTACCGAGCCATATTGGAATTTCAGGGAACGAAAATCGATAAGGGTGCGAAAGAGGCGTCCGTACTACCCCCTTCGCGTCAGTTTAGGATTCCGGCTTCAGACCTCAAAGCATCGTTCAGAACACTACAGGAGACTGAATGGCAGTCAAGGTGGGCTGCAGAGCCAGAGTGCTTTATGAAACGCCTGCGCACATCCATTGAGAGATGGGAGTCGAGCAACAGAAAAAGCAGAAGAGAGAGGTGGCCCTCTCTAGACTCCGCATCGGGCACTGTTATGCCACTCATGCCTACCACCTGAATAGCTCTACTCCTAACCTGTGTGTACATTGTGGCAACCGCCTTACTGTCCAGCATGTTTTATCCGAGGTAGACTGCTGTGACAATCTGAAAAGGCAAATGCGTCGATTCTTCCCATCGGTCTCTTTAGAGCAGTGTCTTGGAAACGATCCCGTCGTAGACATCAAACATGTTTTGTCTTACCTGAAAGAAATAAAGTTTGACATCGTTTATAGCCCTCACAGCGCTTTTCAGCGGTGACACCTCCGGCATAGAAAATTCTTAGCTAACCAAGATCATTTTGAACTGACCTAACCTGACAATGCTGGGCACATATAGCCAAAGAAGCTGAAGTGCCCTTAAACACCAATAATCATCATCATGAGCTTGTCGAGGAGTATCGCCAGAAAAACAACAACAAAGAACAGCGTGAGCAGAAAATATTTTATCTAATTCTAGGATTAGGCACCTGGTGTTGATTCATGAAGAAACTGAAGTCCTCTTGCGAAGAAGGATTGTTGTTAGACCTCATGATCATTTGCAGGTTCCTTAAGAACTTGTCACTGTTACCATGAAAATAATAACCGACTGCCATGAGCTGGCGATGAAATTAATAGAGCTGGCGCTGAAATGGAAGTGTTTCTCGATTCAGATTTCAGTATTACCTTAACCACACGCCTAGCGTATGCATGACACATTTTTACAGCTGCCGTAAACAGTATTGCAGGGCACTCGAACGGTGACTTATATCGCCTGGACCTCTAAAGCGATCTATCCAGCTAGTTAGTGCTTCGTTGCACTAGGCTCTTGTATGCGGAGGGCTCGGTACCTTTGGAGGATTTTACGCTTGGTCGGTAGCTGATTGGCAGGCAGCTGAAGGGATTTACCAACAAGGTCATCTCATCGTTTCAATTGATGCCTGGACTACTTCAGAGGTCAGTCCGCATGTTTTTTTTCCGTCGCTGGCTTCTCCCTTCTTCATCATTGGATCTTTTCTTCGAGTATGCTGAAGGCATCGTACAATTTGCTTCAGGTAGACTGCTTTAACATTAAATGCAAATTAGTCATGACACAACTCTGCAAAGGAACGAAAACATGGAATATTCATTCTAACGGTCGCAATGGTACCATGCACTTATATCCGTAGTGATCCAGCAAATGGCTTTGTTTCCCGAAATCAGGCGAAGTACAATATATAGTTTGTCATGTCCATACCAGTAGCGGATGCAAGGAAAACCAATCCAGCCATCCCCTTAAAAGTGATAAACTCTACTCGCTTTGGCCAATTGAGGTCTATTTTCTTGAAAACAAGACACTGTTTTCCCATTTTTCTCATGTTACCCCCAAAAAAGTTTATTAGATCCGCCTCTGGCCAGTGATACCACAATTCGGAACTTCTTAGCTCTCTAAAACGTTGAAGAAGTGGTTTTACATCAATTTGTATGAGGGAAATATGTTTTCCTCTGTCATAAGCTTTCGAATGAACCCATTTTCGAGCCGATTCAACGATTTTCGATTTTCAACAGTTTGGGGGGCGGGGGGGACCAAACCTCAAAGGATCGAATCTAAATTTTGCATGCTCATTATTAACTCAAAGGAGAATGCGGTGTCAACCGGAAAGCTTGCACAGTCGAAAAAGTGGTATTTTGGGACACCCTAGCGCAGCTGCGCGGGGGCGTAAGTTAACGCGGAGCGGCTTTTGGAGGGATCCATCGGCGCGCAGCTAAGTTGTGGCGGAAGTAGTGTCGTAACTCACCGTCTTACGCGCTAACTTTCCGCGTCTTCTCAACAGCGCGGAAGACAGCGCGGAAGCCTGTATGATTATTTTAAAGTAATAAAAAGATATTGGAAATGTCAGTGAAGCCAAGTTGTATGACTTGCGTTCGACAAAACATGTATTTGTAGTAAAAATCGAGGCCAACAAACTCCCAACATCTCACTGGGAAATCCTCAGAAGAGACACAGGCGAAGAGAAACGTAGATCACTGCAGCCGTGCCAGTGGATCACCAGCCGTAATGCTAACTGCCCTCCAATAAACATTGTTGTTCGCCCCAGGACGTATCTCACATTCCATACCACTCACCGTCCCCGGCCGGTCTCGTCGTGGCTGGCATGGAACGCCAGCGATAACCCAGTTCACCCTGAGAACTGTGAGCGCGAGGATTCTTTAATATCTGGTGCTGTTTCAAAGGCAGAAAGATAAGGAAAATGGGGTCAAATTGATAGGCGGAATACAGAAAATGCACTAAATGCGCTCGCCGAGCCAGGCTTCTTGGGGCCTGCCCAGCTCATCTCTCCCCCAGTGCTCCGACCAATCCAATGGCACCATAGTACAACGAGTCAAAAGTGTGTTGCGTGAAGCCCGTGTCCTGCCCAGATAAATTGACTTGAGGTAGGCTTAACATAAAAACGCATTCGGAGTAAGCCAGATCAAATCGTTTTCTCATGTTTGCCTCATTTATTTGGAAATCCCACTTATATATTGTCGTTGACGGTGAAGGCTTTTCCCTTTATCCGATCCCAGCACGTTTATCATCACCTCACCTCCCGGCGCGGGGCCGTGTTTTCCTCTCATCCCCTCCCCCCACAGTTGGCCAGGAAATCCGACACCGTACAGCAGTCATCAGGCTGTAACCTATGACGTGAGTTTACTACGGCCAGAAAAGCACCGTATTCTATGGGAATTTAAGCCTTAGCGTCCATCTACTATGGTCGCCAGAGGCATCCACCGCCGCCTCGGATTGCCCCAGATGGTACGCGCTAACTTACGCCGGCGCGCAACTCCGCGCGATCGCTTTCTCCTGAACATCCCTCCAAATCGCTTACGCCAAACTTCCGCCCAAATCAGCGCGGGCGTAGGGAGAGCGCGAGCGGAAGCTACGCGCAACTGGATCCCCCCGCCTAAGTCTCATATTATTGCGTGAAATATATATATATATATATATATATATATATGAGAATTATATATATATATAGTATATAATTAGTAATTGATATTTACTTATAATTATATAGTAATTAGTAATTGATTATATGATATATAATTATATATATATATATATATATCTATATATATATCTATATATATTTAAGCGCAAATTTTCGATAGGGCCGAATGCTTTGTAGTACATTGCATATTTTACGGATGTTGTGGGTAGTATTCCCATGTAGGAAAGTGAGGGGAATGGTCCATGAAGCACGCCCTTTGATAAATGTGTTGGCTGATCGATAGAGTGTCTGACATATGTTTCAGTAAATTAACATTTATATATATATATATATATATATATATATATATATATATATATATATAATAATTCTCAATCGCACTCACTCGCTCACTCACTCTCACTCACTCACTCACTCACTCACTCTCACTAACTCTCACTCACTCACTCTTACTCACTCACTCTCACTCACTCACTCTTACTCACTCACTCACTCACACTCACTCACTCACCACTCACTCACTCACACTCACTCACTCACTCACTCACTCACCCACACTCACTCACTCACACACACTCACTCACACTCACTCTCACTCACTCACTCACTCACTCACTCACTCACTCACTCACTCACTCACTCACTCACTCACTCACTCACTCACTCTACTCTCTCTCTCCAATATTTTCATCGGCCCCTTTCGCCTGCAGTCACGAAGCACTATGAATGCCAGAGTGACATCATCGACGTGGTTTTCTAGGCCATCATCCCGATCCCCAAAACGTTGTGTTTTTCATTCGGACGCCGTCACAATTGCGCAGTTGTGACCTTCAGGACCTCGTCCCCGGCAGATGCTCGATCTGTCAGATGGGCTTTGAGCGGCGCGACAAGCTGGCTGCACACGAGCTGGGCTGCTCGAAGCGGATGGAGGCGGCGGTGGCGACGCAGCCGGCCGCTGCTGCGCCCGAGAACCTGGCGGCGCCGGCGGTGCAGCAGGCTCAGTACGTCTGGTCCATGGACGAGCTGGTGGCGCAGTGAGCTGCCATCCAGTCCGACAGAATGTGTGTGTCCTCGGAGCTGAGGATACGGCTGACGGCTGAGGAAATGCGTGGTGCGATGGACATGCGCTGATGATGTCAATCCGCAGGGAATCTCCCCTCTCAGGACGCCCTGAGGACCTGGATACCATGCTGAGCATGCCGACATTGTGAGCTCCAGGGTTTTATGTTTCTTACTTAGGAGGGGCGGTTCTGGTTTGTAGCTTGGTAGACATGTATGGAATGTTACTCATTGACGGTGGGGTTGATTTCGAGAACCCAGCGGAAAATTTTGGGGACATACCAATGTACTTGTATTGATTCCCAGTGACTGGGGCGGATGCTGTACTGTCACGTACACACGGGGCATCGCATGTGTGTTTGGAGTGTTTCTGGAGCGGGTCTGCCGCCGCCGCCTTCACATGAAGCCCGGTAGCGACACGCTGCAGGTGCCAGAGTGGGGACCTTCTCTACTGCCGCTGGGGCAGTGTGCAGTGCCTGATGTTTGTCTTTCTCAGGATACCAAGATCACTGAGCTTCTGCTGTTCCACCTATATGCTGTTCGAATGCTGAATGTAGTTAGGATCACAAAGTGTGCCCTAGGAATATTTTTTATGTTTATATATCGGCCAAAGAAGCAGGTGTGCTAGAAGCTATTTTTGTAACTCTTCTGATGATGGAATATTGTGACTCCCCGGTGTAAAATGGCATTACGGCGACATGCAAATCCCGTGTTTGCATTACTCATGCTGCTATTGCATTTTCGCTGTACGTTGTGTCTTTTCCGTCTTATAACTGTCCTACCGTTTTCTGTGTACAGTTCCAACAGTTAATGTTTTATTTGTGTTTGTGTTTTGCTTTTGTGTTGTTTCGCGTCTGCACTGCCCAGAGGCGCGTAAATTATTTTCAGGTTGGGGGGGGCGGAGGGAGCAAAAGTCGTTGCCACTGGTGGACCATGGCTGATTCGGCCATCTCTTTTGGTCCACAAATGATCTTACTTCTGCCAACTCGGAACAAAAGTTTTAACTGGAGCAGGCTCGAAAGGTAACGAGGAATCAAACCCCAAGAAATCTAGATTTTGGAGGTAACGCTTTTGCCGAATGCGCTAAATGTTGACACACAGGTGGCTGTGGAATACTGGCGCTGTTCGGTGGAGATATTCAATCTGGCTTTAGAAAGTGGTAGAAGCGGACTCGCCCTGCCTTCACGCGACGGTTTGTTCACTGCTATATAGGTAATTCCGAGCCGCCGGTCCGCTACTTCAGTCCGCTACTCCGCTACCTGCGGACTCCGAATGGTAGCGAGGAGAGTAGCGGGCAGCGGATTGAAAATGATTCAAAATCGCTACTGATACCGACAGCTTGTGGAGGCATCGTGAACCCCACAAATACCAGATGGACACCAAGAGGTAAATATTTTTTCTTGATCAGGAAAAAAAACATTGGAGACTGAATGCGTGATTTTTCGCATGTTTTCCCATCAAACTGCCAAATTGTATGTCATATGCAGATAAACAGTAGTTTTCCTTTACATTTTCTTGAAAAGAAGAACGAAAAACTATTTTTGAGTAGCGCCTTAGTATTTCTTTGTAATAAAACAGCGATAGCGGGTAGCTGTTTCGCGATTTTGAGCTCTAGTTGCGGTTTCAGCTAGCCAAGCAGCGGGTAAAAATTTCTCGCGGTGCCCTCCACTGTTCTTTTCCTTCATTGTCCGCTGCCTCTGCACACTCGGCCGCAAACCTTCCTGACAGCCAAAGGCCCTGTGTAACTATTCTGCCGCCCCGTCTCAGACAGAAGCGCCTCTCAGACAATATCCCAAAATATGTTTCTTTCCGTTGGAACTTAGAGTTCTAACCCGAACCAGGATCGAAGCCCAAGATAGGCAAAGGGATATTCCTCTTAGAATTTCTAATACACCCCAAAAATTCTGAAAATGTTTGCTGCATATGAAACACTATCGACGATGCACTTCAACACACTTATGTAGATTTACGGAGGTAACGGAGAAAATTAAAAATTAAGTCGAGGTCAAAAGTTTTGAGAGGAGTAGGGGGATGACTCGCAAAAGAACGAGTAGGGGGACGCGTCCAACACCCCTCCCGCGCTTTCGACGGCGGTGGCCCCACATAACCTTGGAAATTAAAGGGTCAGACACGTAATTCTGTGGTTGAGTCAACTGATCCGTGGATGCAGATGCATCTGTGAGTATCAGACACGCTAACGAAGTTCGGCTGTTTCCCACTTTGCGTTACAGGTTCACTCAGTCCACTCAGTGAGTTCAGGTTCAGTGCTCAAGTCAAGGGGCACTTCCGACGCCAGGGCACATGTTCACTTCAACGGAAGTAATGGGGGTCCCGGCTCGACTGCTGGAAGTTGGGTATCATTCTTAAACGGCTACATCCCCGCCGGACAAACACCAACTGCTATTGTTGTCATCCGGATGTACCAGACATGAGGCAGGGAATGGCACACCTAGAGTTCATGGTGAAGATTTAGATGACTTATGAGCCGGCGGACATATTCAGCCTAAAGGCACATGCAAAGCAGAGGCACACGTTTCAGCAGTTAAGTTCACTTCAGAACCAGGGACACGTGCTTCCTGTGGCCAGAGGTGGGCGCTGTTATCTTTTTTAACCGATACCGCTATTTCCGCTTGTGTGGCTAGCTGGAACCGCTGTCGCTACCAACGCTTCTAATTCAAGATAACGAAACAACTACCCGGTACTCCGCTATCGCGACTTATCAAGTATTTAACTAAATTGCTGCCCAAAAGCTAATTTTTAATTTTATAGATAAAAAACTAACTCATTTGTATGTGCCCACATTTTTTCTTCAGAATTAGTTGTTTTATTGTAATTTAGTTATGCAAACCTCTGATCAACATTTATCTCAATATTTTCTGATTTGGGGAAGGAAGGGGCTCCTATTAACAGACTGATGGTGGCGGTAGCGGATTTTAATACCCTAGCCGCTACTCCGCTACTTTTTGGTTATAGAAAAGCTACACCCCCGCCGCTACTCCGCTGCCATTTAAAGGGTCCGCACGCTAGAAGCGGAGTAATGGGCTGAAGGGGCGGACCGTCCGGGTCGGCCCGTGGCCCTGGCCCAAGTGCAAAGACAGAGGGACAAAAAAACATTGACCCCTAAACCCCCGATTTCGTCAATTTTTTAAACAAAATCTCAACTTTGGGTCCCTTGTCCACTCCCCCATTCCTCAACCACGATCCTAGCTCTGGCACTGACCAAGTGGTACATTTGTCCCGCCTCTCTAGGGTTCGCACTCTTCACAAGATCATGGGTCCCTCATTATTATCTATGTTGACAACAGCTGCCACGTTAGAACCCGCCGTCACCCATTGCGTTTAGCAACTCACAATGTCGAGCGATTCTCACTGTCCTCTGAGAAAAGGTATGGCGTACCACGTGCTTTGGTAAATGAAAAGTCCCAGCATCGACTCGAAGTTGGGTGCGGAAAGGGAGGGGGAGGGGTTGCCGCCGCCACTGCCCTCATGGTTCGTGCTCCTATTGCAGTGTCTAGCAACGACCCAGGACTGCAGCTGACTAAAACAATGGACCTGAGTACCAATGTTTACCCGTCCGGCTACCGCTGTGGATTGTACCGATTCCAAGGGAGCCCCTGGCCTGCTGGACGTCACCACTCGTCTGTGACGTCCTTTACCCTTATGACGTCGCGGCGGCGTCTACCGTCCGGGGTGTATAGAGCGGTAGTGCTCAGCGGTCGCACTGCGAATCTTAAGAGGAGGATGTTATAGTTGCCGCGGCTACGCCTCAAATGTGACCGGTTTATTGTGAACTGTGACCCCACACAAACGAGTCCACTTACAATGGGAATGGCTGTGTGAGGACGGTGTCTAGTTTCTACGATTGTGCGGCGAGCTGCCGTTATGCCGCGCGCTGTGCGGAGTTGAGCGTGAGTCTGTGCAGTTTTGGGCCGTCTCCGGCGAGATCCCAGTAGCTGTGAACGCCGGCCCGCCTCTGTTAAGAGCGAAGTTGGGCGTGGATGATGCATATCGTCGCATTTAACGCGCTTCCTCGCGGCCGCCGCGCGGCCGCCGGGCGCCGCCGTCCGACCGCTCAAATCCAGTGAGATGTATTTATCAGAGCATGCGAAGTTGCTGAGTGGCAGTGCTGCCGTTGGTAATACACGCGCCGCCGTCTCTGGCGTGTTGTTTTCGGGCCGGTTTGGCAGTGGGGCCGTCTGCGCGGCTCCGGAGAGTCCTCTATGACGGCGCCTTTTTACCGTGCCGACCCAGAAGTGACATCCGGCCCCCGGGACGCCGTTATCTAAATTGATTTGATTTCTGGGCTTATTTCCGTTTCACTGCGTGAAAAGTTGGGCGAGCTCACCGATGAAAAACAGCGCCGCTGCGCTGTAATTGGATTGGGTATAACTCATTTCTGCTATCTGACGAGGCATCGCGGCGCCTGGGCTGGAGAACGCGACCAGCCGGGTGACGGCTGCTTCCGATGACGGAAGCTGCTAACTCGCGGCCGCCGCACCACAAGTTTGCTGCCGATCTTATTCGTAGGCACGCGACGGGCGGACCGAAATGGAGCATAAACGGTCAGCTGTGCCGCCGGCGCCGCGCGCCAACTGCACGCCGCGCAAACTTTTGCCGCAGTGATAACGCGGCTTCTGGCCACGAATTTAATATCCTGCTAAGTGAGCACCTCTCAGCCCGATTTCACCTTCTGGAAATGCGGCGGGTATGTAGTTTGCGGCAGTTTACGACTACCGCTCAGGGACGGCATCGCTTGAAGTCCCGGCCGAAGATGTCATTCGTGTCAGATCTCACATGGTTGATGATGCGGAAGAGACTTCCTCGTTATGCCACATCTGATGCGGTTTTATTGTGCAGAAATGGAAGCGAAAGTCAGCTAGGACCAGAAGGAAATTGACACATTGGCGCTCACCGGGCTTCCGAATCATTCTCGACCTTCTCGACACAGTGCGGCAGGTGATCTTCATTTCAAGCCCAGTCTGGTTGGAGTGCGTGATTAGTCCTGCTCTTGTCCGGATTTCCGGGGACAATGGTGCCGTACGGCGTCATCATACTAAGCAGAGATGTCCTATTCCTTGCGCGCATTTATTTTCCTCGAAAATGTCAGCGTTGAATCTCGTAAAATCAGGTTCTGAGGTGATGGAGAGTAGCATTGTCTCCTAAATGTTTTTGGATTGATCACACTCAGAATTCGGATGGACCTTTGTGTTAGTTGCCAGAGGTAATTGGCAGCAGACGTGCTACACTAAAAATTAGAGTGATGACGGTAATGTAGGTGCATAAATATGTATCCACCTACTTGAATGCACACAAGGTGAGATACCACGGGATATAAAGCACGCCAGAATGGGAAACTGAGCACATCAGATAAACATACTTGCATTGTATAAAGAAAATCTTAAACGTGTGTGAGCAAATAAAGTGTTTCAAAGCTAAAACATTTCAAAGTGTTAAATCTAACAAAAGCCAGGCTGACTAGCGCGAGTGGAACGTGCAGTTTGAAAAAAAAGGTTGAACATTTCCAAGCTAGCTTGCGAATCTCGCAGCCGCAAACGCTGCTTGGCTAATTTTGAGAGAATTGGTGAGGTCGTCGATTGGTGGAATAATTTTGAAAATCGGTCAATTGTTGTCTTATATTGGCTTTCAGTGTCAGGCCTGTATTTTGAGACTACCACAATCAGGTGTAGATGCAAGGGGGTGGGCAAAAAGGCATTTGGCCCCCCAAACGGAAAAGCTCGGGGCAAAACTATGTTTCCCCCAAAGCGATCGACCTCCTTTTTCCCCGACTCCTTTTTAGTTTATAAGCAAGATTTTGGTGCTTTAACTCAACTTCAAACACAAACAGTTAAGTTCAGTGTAAATATGTGGCCTTGGATAGGAAAAATTATATTGAGCTTATATCTTTCCGCCCGTGACGTTTTTTTCGCTCAAATAGTCAAGTCTGCCGGCAGGTCATATTGTAGCGCAATTTTTCAATGTGTGACGTTTTTTTTGCTCCTCGACTTTTTGCCTCTCCCAAACCGACTTGCTGGATCCGCCATCCGCCACTCACCACAATCGCATAGAAAAAATGTCTGAAAGCATTGCATAATTTTTTCATCCACGGTTAAATCCGCATACTTCCAACGTTTTCCACATAATTGTAGCATTTCCCAATGGGTCTCTAGCACGGCCCAGCTTTGACGGTTATGACGTCGTTTGACCTTGAAGATTCTGATTTAGCTGAATGCAAATTTTCTATAATTTATATCGCCATTGCTCGCACAAACCCCTAACCGAGCGTTTTTCTAACCCTGCGGTATGTTGGGTCCCACTGACCATACGTGCAGTTCATACCTGTGCACAGTAAGTACACCCGCACTGGCGAGAGATCAGGCACTGACACGCGCTGGAAGAAGGACGCACGTGCTTAAGTAAGTCCCTAGAGTCTTGAAGACATTAAAGCCACCTTGCCTTGACTTAGGTATTTTCTTAAGTCCAAACGAAATCATGAAATTCAAATCGGGGTCATACCAGGGATCTATTGGGATATGCCATGAGGCGAGTTATGCCAGAAAAGCTGCAAACACACCAAAAATGGGCTAGGACTGCGGAGGAAAGGGCTGATACATTTCTCTAAGACATTGGAGTGGAGGTCACCTAAGGTACATACAGTTACGGATCTATGACACTATGATCCATTGCCCCTGGTGTATGTACATACACTATAACGAACATTATGATTGCCGTAGGGCTAGAAATAAAGGTTTGACCTTGAGCCAAGTATTGACTAGCCTATACTGTGACGTCAAATGCCTTATTGGATGACTTCATATAAACCAAGAGCACTGGCGCCAATGACCTCGAAAATGCTGACACGACCTTCTCCTGCGACTTTTCACCCTTCCATTAACCCCTTAACTGGAAGTTCCAACTGTCATGTGATGTGAAAGCGCTGCTGATTTCCACTGCTCTCCTGGTTTTCGTTTTGTTATGAAATAAAATAACAGAACTACGTTATGTGGAGTTATTAAAAAAGAGTGGGAAATGAATGGCCCTTTGAAAGAAACAAAATCTGATACATGTGGCAATGTGACCGTATTTAACATCTGCATCGTTTTATGAGAGATACAGCTTCAAACATCGATCGAAAATGTGAAGATACCTCGACATTTCATTCCGGTTATATGACACATAAGCTTTACCACTGGTAAAAAGAGAGCGAGAGGTCAGTCAATCTTCAACCCGCTGCTGACAAGCAACTCATCTGATTTGGATTCATTGCTGCCTTCTGAACAGACTTGTTATAACATGTTCCGGTTTCTTCCTGATTTGAATCTAATGGGTAATATTCTATGAAAAATGGGAGCCATATCTTCCATATCTCGGCGCGTGTGATGCAGCATTATGAAGTCCAACACTTGGTCTTCAGGCAGGCGCACTGGTGCGACAACGCAGTTGTGGTGATCTCAATGTAATGGTCTGGCTTTGAAAACATGTTCAATTTAAAAAGAGCAGTTTCACTAATTGACAGACTCATCAATTCCTTCAAGTGTAGGCTGGTATACAATTGGTTTCTGCTCATTGGGAGCTCACTTTGAAGACCACGCCAGAGAGCGTGTTCAGGAGAGCGTCGGCGCCAACCGTGCTCCCATCCGATCTCATTGGCCATGGTCACGTGGCCAGAACAAGTTCAGCTCGTGTTGGGACTTATGACGGGGAATGTTAGAGCGGCAAAGTTAGTGGTCGGCGCGCGATTGATGCCGTCTGCTGATTGCGGCGGATGCTGTCTGTAATCAGCAGGTGTCCCTCAGCCTGCCCGGAGTGGGTCATGCTGGACGGACCGCCGCCTGATGCGCCTTACACCACGTCCACAGGGTGTACAATGTACATACATGTACGTACATACATTATACATACAAACATACATACCTAACGCCGCTCAATTCTTATTTACCCAGTACTCCTTATTCACCCCAATTCAGGACACTAGTAGCCCAGTGTTTCAGGTTTGTTTGCTGTTTTTTTACCGTATGTGGTGTATATCTACCTTCGCAATCTGGATCATTTGTCTTCTCTTTTGACGCAGCCAGCGTGCTTGGGACAATATTAATCACCACACCCCCAGCACGGTTTGGCGCAGTTAGGTGCAGGGTAAGCTCGGCCGTCGTGTCGCCGCTAAGTTCCAGGGAATCATTTAATCAGCACCGGAACTGGGGGTTCCAACTGTCATGTGAGGTTGGCGTTTACTGTCCTTCGAAGCTCTGTTTTGTGATAAGACCGTCGAGGCGGCTGACTTGCCACTGTGACATTATTCCACAGTCTGGTGTGATATGGTAGCGGAGCGCCCCCTCCCCTGGGTTCGCAGCGCTCTCCTTACACCCAACACACAAAAGCAGGGTGGCGGCGGCCCCGCGGCTCAGTAATTATCCTAATCCTCTGGGGTGCGTCGCTGCCTCTCTGGGTGAGTGAGCCCCAGCTGTGTGTGGAGAGGCTAGTCCCACTAATCAGTGCCTCTGTCCGACCACCTGCTGTCAACGAGTACCGCCTCAGGGCTCACTGATCACCTGCTGTCAACGAGTACCGCCCCAGGGCTCACTGATCGCCTGCTGGCAATGAGTACCGCCCCAGGGCTCACTGATCACCTGCTGGCAACGAGTGCCGCCCCAGGGCTCACTGACCCACTGCTGGCAATGAGTGCCGCCCCAGGGCTCGCTGGCCACCTGCTGGCAATGAGTACCGCCCCAGGGCTCACTGATCACCTGCTGGCAACGAGTACCGCCTCAGGGCTCACTGACCCACTGCTGGAAATGAGTACCGCCCCAGGGCTCACTGACCCACTGCTGGCAATGAGTACCGCCCCAGAGCTCACTGATCACCTGCTGGCAACGAGTACCGCCCCAGGGCTCACTGATCACCTGCTGGCAACGAGTGCCGCCCCAGGGCTCACTGACCCACTGCTGGCAATGAGTGCCGCCCCAGGGCTCACTGACCCACTGCTGGCAATGAGTACTGCCCCAGGGCTCACTGACCCACTGCTGGCAATGAGTGCCGCCCCAGGGCTCACTGACCCACTGCTGGCAATGAGTACCGCCCCAGGGCTCACTGATCCACTGCTAGCAATGAGTACCACCCCAGGGCTCACTGATCCACTGCTGGCAATGAGTACCGCCTCAGGGCTCACTGATCACCTGCTGGCAATGAGTGCCGCCCCAGGGCTCACTGACCGGCCCTCTCTGATCGCTTCATCTGGGATCGGTCCCAGGCTGCCTGGTCAGTTCAGTGTCTGCACGTGGGCATGCAGTGAAACACTGGTAGCGCGTTGGGATTTCGACGCCACTGTGCTGGGTTCAAATCCCGGGCGGGAATACTGAATACACACTTTCTGATCCCCAATGTACCCTTCCAACGAGAGTTAGCAACGCCATATGACCTCAGCAGTTGGTGCGTCGTAAAGCTCCAAGGCAATGCCCGTACGCAGTACGCAGAGTTATACGCCCTGCCCAACTCCCACGCTGTTGGGATGGATTTGGCTAATCGGATTAACTTGTTCCGAGGCTCCGCCGGGACTTAAACCCGAGGCAGGTGCTCTACCACTCTACCACTGGGTCACGCATCCCCCTCATTAAATGGCTTATTATTATGGCTTGACGATTGAGGTATAGACAGACACTCGGCGACATCTGTTACCTTGGCCTTCTACGAAGACTCTATGGATGAAGTGTGTGAAAAATACCGTGTCATCTATTATATGCACGGGTATGGATGACATCTAGGCCTTACCGCAGGAGAAGTTAGACGAAGAACCCGCATACGCTATCCCCGCTGTATTGATCGATATAATGCCTGGGACTGATGAGTTCCATATAATGATGCCTTCTTTATATCGAGCAATGCATTCACAGGCATAGTAACTTTTTCATGTTGGGAAGGGAGAGGGCAAAGATCGTCGTCGACGGCAGAGCCAGGAATTATCTTGTCATTTCTTACGATCCCAAAATTATCTGATTATGGCCAACTTGCAGAAAGAACACGGCACTGTAATAAGTATCAGGGTTGAAAGGCAACAAGGACTTCACATCTTCAGATCCATGCATACACACTTAGTTTGGTTACCGTGCTGCCGTATAACCCCGTAAAACCTTCTGAAGGCGTCTTTAAAAGGTTTTAGAAGCTGAATCGCCCTGCTTTTCCCGCAGCGCCCAAGTGACGGAGAGTTTCGATCATTATCTACCGCGTCTGCACGCTGGGTTTGCAAGCCCTCGTTCCACTGTTTGGTTGCATCTCCCCTGTCCGCCGCTGACACAGTCCGACATTTTGTCGCCGCTGCTCAGAGATCGATGTCACTAATTCCGTAGCAGTGTCAATCAGACAAAAACCAAAATATGTTACTTCGTGTGGAAACGTAAAATGCTTAACCCATGTTTTACTCTATGTTTAACCCTAGGGTTAAAGCATAAATTCGGCGTATGGGGTTCTGCCTCTTAAAATTTACAAAGGGCACCCGCAGAAACCAGGTCAAGAGCGCAGCCTGAACTTCAGCATGAGGGGCGTCCCACATCCGAGGCAAGCTCTGGAAAAACAGAGCACTATGGTGACCCTAAGGAACCCCCGATTTTACTTCCTTTCAATTGTGTTAGCACGTTTGGCACGTATAATTCGAGTTCTTCGAATAACCAGACTCTTCGTTGAGTGGTCCAGCGCCCCAGCTAAACTTCTTCGAAATTAAAGGATTTGACAGACAATTACATGATGCAGTTCTCTGATGCGTGAATGCAGTTCGTTCATCCATAAATATCAGATACCAAGGTGCTTTATTTTTTGGACATGATTATGGCTACCCGAGGTAGAATTGATTAAACAACATAATATAAACTTCCATCCTTCCAACTATGCTGTCTAACCACATGATCATCATCATATTTGGGGCTTTCAGAAGCGCCGATAGCCTGGGTCATGCGGCGCTCAACCGCATAAAGCCATTGAAATGCTTAAAATAAAAAACAGCGCTTAAATGATATTCTTAAAATTTTTAGGTGTCATTCCGGGTGCTCGGGCATCTCCAAGAGTCATAAGTCCTCACCACGTAGGTCCGCGTAGGTCAGATACATTAGCAAAGTTTAGGGCGTTTCCGCTCTGTGCGACCTAAGACATAGATAATGGAATTATAATTGCACAGGGGATCAGATGGTCGGGAGTGATGATGCAATAGAAATGTGTGTGTGTGTGTGTGTTTGTGTGTGTTTGTGTGTGTGTGTGTGTGTGTGTGTGCTGTGTGTGTGTGTGTGTGTGTGTGTGTGTGTGTGTGTGTGTGTGTGTATGTGTGTGCGCGTGCGTGCGTGCGTGCGTGCGTGTGTCTGACTCCTGCTGCGCTTGCTTGCTAATTTGCCTGCTTGCTTGCTTGCTTGCCCTATGCCTGCATGTCTGCCCTAATTTGCTTACTGTCTTCCGAGTTCTCTGGCGAATGTTACTAGGCCTCTATCTTTTCGCCAGAATCTCGGAGGGGCTAACACGAATCTCCAGTTTTGGGTAGTCCCGTTTGGAAAAAGACTAACAATCTAACCGGTAATGAGCTAAATTATTGTGCATTTAACCTAAATAGACCTGTTTTCCTGCTCCCTGTATATTTACAGGGAGCTACTACTGGCAGTTTTTACTAATAGTATGATATTTATTATGCTTTCTTTAAGTTACTTTCTTTTTCCTAGCAGGGCGTGCCGCGACTTGTAATATTTTATGTTCTGGTGGTGTTAACGTAAGGGTACTGTTGTCGTTGGGATCGCGGAGGGGGCACGCCTGGTTACCCGTTTAAATGGATGGCGGACCTTTTCTAGCATTAGAATTGCATGAAAAAATAGAGCTAACCGTGGTCACCTGCAGGAATTTCTGCTTTCTTCAAAGGTCTTGACTGAAAACGGGTGCTCGGGCTCGCTCAAAGAGCCCACATATTTTTGTCATGGGGACACTTTAAAAGAATTGACCAGTACAAGTTAAGCAGTCAGGCACCAGGGGCCCACAGTTTACACAAAAATGCAGCTCAGGTGTTTCGATTGCCACCATCGGGGAGGAATCAGAGCTCTGATGGTCACAATTGTATCGGTGCATTCGGGTTCAGCGACCAAGGGCACTTCCCACGCGAGGACCCATGTCTGTGCCAGTCCAAAACGAAAGTAATGGTTGGTCTCGGCTCGACAGCTCGAACTTTGAATCATTCTTAAATGGCTACATGTGCAAAGAGTGAACTCTATCTGCTACAGCAGATCTATATACTGGAGAACGTTTCAAAGCCCATGAAGTGCGGGGTTTTGCCCAGGGGGTTCCAAAATTTGATCTAGTGGGACCAGGTAAACAATCTACTAACAAAAGTGACGTAGTTTGTGCAACAGAATAATGCTGTTTCAAGCGTTAGGAGCAATACAAACAAAACTCGCGTGCTTAATTCATCAGCGCTACCTGCTTTGTAGATATCTGCTGAGTGAAACATACAAACTCTGGTCCACCGGTTACTGATGGAGAGGGGGGACGGGATTTTGCCGAGGGGTGCCTGGTCCCTGTTTTCCATCCAATAACTTCTCGATCTCAGCTAAATTGGAAAGTTTCAATCCAATAAGAAAAGTTTCAAGTTTAGGTACCTGTCTTTCCTGCAATTCCTTTAAAGCTTTATTACAGCTCAAGAACTCATTAAATTTTTGGAAACATAAGCTGTGCAATCACGCGTTGTTTCCCTATCAGCTAACAGGTAACTGCATAGATTCATTTTCCCTCCTCACGCACGTATGGTTTTGTGGTTTTTACTCTACATACTTACTCAGGAAATTTTAGAAATTTGCAGGTATACTCTGCAAATTTCATCGAGCAGATATCACAAGTTTTTACTCTTGCAAATACATTTAAACGCGTCTCGCCGTCTGGCATCTCCATCAGCTCGGGGAGTCGGATGCACGCCCTCAGTATCTCAGTAACCTAACAGGCACTATGATGAAAACTGTTTGCGCTTGCGCTGCTCTCTTTCCATGCTTCCTCGCTGGTTAATGTGTCGCAGGCGTATAAATGTTCTCGTTCGTACAAAATGTCGAATAATCCGCTTGTCTTTTGAGGGATGTGTCATGGCCAAGACACTGGATAATCTTTTAATGATTCCTGGTTTACGAGACAGACGATCCGGTTCCTCGGCATGGTACGTTGAGAACTCCCTTTCAAGGGTGTTAAATTCGTCCAACCATTCTTTGGTTGGCAAAGTAAGTCCACCCATGCTTGATAGATGAGTGAACAGAGTGGTAATGGGTGCACTCTCATCGGAAAAAGCAGATGGGGTGCCGAGACTTGTGTCAATACCCCGCGCCTTCGCAGCCACATAACCCGCACAATGTGCCCTTGCGTACTCCGCTGTTGCTCTTGTCTCTATGTCCATTCGGGAAGCTGATGCAGGGCCCGATGGCTTGGGAAATACCGTTGTCTGTGCCGTTGCAGGCACATCATCAACGTCAATGATTGGGTCATCTATGTGATCCGAGAGCTCTTCGCCAGAATCTGTTAGTCCTGGGGTAATGTCCAGCGTTGCGTTACCAACTGGGTTCACTCCAAGTCGCAGAAGGAACTGAAGAGTGATATTTCTAATCCTACACTTGGCTTCTGTTGGCGTTGGATTCAGGCTGGCCCCACCCTTCCCTCTGACCAAGCTGAAGAACGACTCCAAAGAATCTTGGTTCATTCGACTGGTAAGTAAGTATACATCAGGTCCCAATTGACGTTTTAGGTCCGTTAGCAGGTTCGTCATAGAGTAAACGGTCATAATAAAACCTTCTTGGCACGGCAGCAGTCCTCGCCGCTTTCCGAACCGGGCTGCACCGACCTCCTGCGTGAATTGGGACAATATCTGCTGGTGGGACTGGTCCCGCCCCAAACCTCGCCGTGCTGGTTTCAAGGCTGTTGGACATATATATTTAGGAACCGTGGTTTTGCCTGTTGAGTCGATATCCGCCATTATTTTCGTTGTGTTCTGTACGACGGAACGGCCGGAAGACCCTTCGGTTGTAGATCACGTGGACTTGGAAGGTATGCACAGCATTCATTTAGCAGTTAAGTGTACATACATACCATAGAGATGAACTATTACGTCTGATAACAGTTTATCTCTAGTAGTAGTAATAGTAGTAATAGTTAAATAGTCTCTATGGTACATACCTTCGACTCTGGGGCACACACACATCAAATGTACAAAATTCATGGGCCTAATAGTGCTTTCAGAGAGCACCTCCGCAACGAATTTAAAACTTTGTAGCCGCAGGGGCGGACGCAGACCCGAATTTTTAGGGGCCAAACCCATGTCTGCCTCTCCTCCTGGGGAGGGGGGTGGGAGCGAATATTGTTTTGCTCTACAGACCTAGTGCAAACACCTTTTTCAAAAATTTATCCGGCTTTTGGGGGACCCAAAAACAGTTTGGCCCCCTCCAGCGCTTGGGGGAGCATGGCCGGAATATCCCCCCTGCGTCCGCCAATGGGTAGCCGTGGACACGGTCGACCTAAGAGCACTTACAGAACGGAGCTAAACCACTTTAGCGATCAAGAATATTTCAGAGCCAGAAGGCACGTTTTCCCTGTTGCCCTGACGCAAAGGTGGCACATTGGCCCCGCCTTAAAGGTGGCTCCCTGTCTCCGCGAGGTAATGGGTCTGTCAATACTCTTTCCCCTTCACAAATTAAATTGGTCTCATGCTGGCAATAGCGAATGACGGCGGAACGTCGGAATTTAAGGGGGACACCATGGAATTTTCAACCCATTTCTCAACCCCACCTCGCATACACATCGTTGTGATTTATTAATTCGTTTCTGCAGGCACAGGTGACGCTGCCGCAACCTCAGATGGCGCCCACACCACGCGGAGAGGAAAGACCATGGATATTGATGAACACTTTTTAGGAGCAGTACTACCGATTAAGTGACTTTGGTCTGCCCCCAGCCGTCTGAGACAGGCCAGTCACGTGACACATGATGAGCTCCACCTCGGGCTGCCACCACTACATGCCCGTTAAGTCTGTCCCGTGCATTTTGCCCCGGAAAATGTACTCAATATGGCCACTAGCCGATCCAAGGGGGTGGCAAAGAGGTCGTGGCGCCCACCAAAGCCTAAAATAGTATGTTTTATTCCCCAAAGGTCCAAGTTTTGGCCGTTATTTGAAAATACTATATTTTGGCGATTTTTTCTCGGTTTAGCCCTTCCTAAAACGTTGGTTTAGACCCCTCCAATAGTTGCTTCTGTTCCGCCAATGAAAAAGGTGTTCTGTACCTACTGTTCCATGCCGTTTTCGACACGTGATTTTCAGAGAGTGTTCGCTTCCGTTCCCTTGCGTTCCGTTCCTTACTTCTCATTCTGTGCCCTTCACCTTCAGACCTCTGTGGGTAAAACAGAATTATACCCGCTGTGTACTGCAGCGGATTAGAAGTCTCCATGCAAGGCATCATGCTGCTCAGTTTTTTACTGCAGTTTCGTCCGGCTGGATTGGTTGCACTCTTGATTTAACATTTGCATCGGTCACATGTGGACATCTTGCATCAGATTGTGGGGTACATTTTTTATTCTTACTGCCTAGATGTTCATTTACTCTTGACGCACCTAGTGCCCAAAAATTTTGGGCTGATAATTAGCAACTGTACCCTTCACTGAGTGAAATACATGGTAGGGTATTTCCCTGCGCATGATTTTAGTTATAGAAATCATTACCGCTACTCCGTGACCATTTGGAGCGTCCACGGCGGTGGAATAGCGGACTAGCAAACTTAACAGTCAACCGCCCGGCTAGGAACAGGCACAAGTTAGAAAAAAACAAATATGAGGGTTTTGACCTGACCTGGAAGTTGGCCTGATAACCTATGTAGGTTCGTAAAAATCAGCATCACTCGCAGCCTTTCGTCAGAAGCAACGTAGTTTTGTGCTCTGGTGGCGGAACTGGGGGGCACCGGGGTACAGTGACCCCCCTACATAAGAATTTTTACACTAAACATTTGGCCTTGACCGGAAATAAATGGGCTAAAAAGCACATCTGTCGTCCAACGGAAGAAAAGCCTATGTCACATTCGGAGTATTTTACAGGAGAACGCCTTTCCGTTTTGCTTAACATTAGTGGAGCTCTGAACCGAATTCAAAAGGATGGAAAAAATCTGAATTAAAAAAAAATGAATTCAAAAGACTTAAAAAAGTCAGGGAACTTTGTCAAACCATTTGATAAGTAGATGCAGCTCGTCTTTCTGCATCAAATGATACCAAAATCTCAAAATCGAAAACAAATTGACTTACACTTTTCTTTCGTCGGACGGCAGACATGATGTCCCCCTTAAATTCGGACGTTCCGCCATCACTGGTTTTGTGAGTAGTGTATGGTTTGACCCTTTTCAGTGTGGTTTTCACCCAGAAGATCTACGTCGATCAGGGGCGAATCATGGAGAGGGAGGCGTGGTGAAAATATCCCTCTCTCCCTTGTGAGGGTGAGGGTTAGGCTGCATGTTCGGCTGTGCAGTAAGTTTGGTTGTAAGCTAAACAATCAGCTCTTTTACGCACCTTTTAGCTCCGTAAACGCATTATTGCAAGAAATGAATATCATCACAAAGTATAAAATTGTAACATCTTCAGCAGCAGGAACACCAGGATCCTGGCTTCAGCTTATATTAAATCTCCATTTGTATCAGATTTCTACGCTGCAACGTATTCACAAATGTTTTCGGTGAATAAAATGATGCAATACACGAAACAATATAAACATTAGAGTAATACAATATTCTTGAAGCTTTTTACGGAGACGATGATTTATTCATTAAGCATTGATTATGTTTAAAAAATGTTAAAATTTAGTGACCACATTGTCAGATGTGTTTCTAAATTTTGTGTGAGATTAAAAGTTTGAAAAATTCAGTTTTAAGACTCACCCAAAACATTATCATTTTTAGTTTATGACCATTCCAAATATATACAATTTCATATGATTTGCAATGCAAATGACGGCGCTATTTCCATTTGAAAAGTTTGGTTTTTCGAAAAACTCAAATATTTCCGCACGGAATAACTAGAAAATGGTTTATAATGCGTAATTTTTACTGGCATCGCATGATTCCACGCCCCAGATAACCCCATAGACAAAATATAATCCAAATAGGAGATGTATGTGTGTTGCAACTTGGTTGATCTGCGGTGGAAGCCTCACTTGCGCTAGTCATCAGTGCCCTGAATAGATAGACTGTACCGCAGTGAGAACAAGCGAAGCGGTACAGCAGGCTGTGATTCCGGACTCCCCAGCCGCACACACACTTGGGTCGGAAACACTGTCGTGGGCATTGGCGGACGCAGGGGGACCATTCCGGCCATGGCTCCCCAAAAAGCGCTGGAGAGGGCGGGGCCAAACTAACTTTTGGTACCCCAAATGCCGGAATTTTTGAAGAAAGGTGTTTACACTAGGTCTGTAGAGCAATACAATCTTCACTCCCACCTCCCCCCCCAGGAGAGCGATCATGTATGTATGTACATGGAGAGGTAGCTTACACTAGGTCTGTCGAGCACTGAAAAAGGTGTTCTAGGTCTGTAGAGCAAATAATTATTCGCTCCCCCCCAGGAGGAGAGGCAGACATGGATTTGCCCCCCCAAAAAAAAAACTCGGGTCGGCGTCCGCCCCTGGTCGTGGGTGGCCACGGGACCATTTTTCGGATTTTGGAATTTAAGGGCTTTTATGACTGGTGATGTGGAGAAAATTGTTCAGTGTTCTGAATGACCACTATTATCAAGCTAATTTGTTTGAAAGCTGCACTTACTCATCAAAGTACGGCGATGATGAAATCCAGAAGTAACGCACTCGATGCGTCTGCTAGATCCGAGTTTTTAACTTTGAATAATACACGTCGAAACTGAGTCAGACTAAGAATAATTAAAATTAAAAAGCTTCCTCATAATGTCAGCTTTAAGATGTTTAGCGTTTTTGTATATTTTAATATCTATAAAGGTATATAATCTGCGTTTTAATCACCCCTTTCATAAGTTCCCCTTACAAACTAGTTGCTAGCTTTGAATAGACAAACAAAAAAGTTACGTTTCTGCCAATTAGTTTTTTTGTGGATACATAGGTCAAGTAATTATCCGTCATGGCCTTAAGAGAGCTAAGTGCACAAATTTGCGCGGTATTGTCCACAGTGAAAATTGTACCAGGCCGCCCGGCGCCAACCGCCCGCCCGCCGCCCGGCGCCTCCGCGGCTCGCCAGCCGCCCGCGAGGTGCGAGGGACGCTTATCAGGTGTTTCTCATGTCGCATTGCTCGCCTTTATGCACATCATCTTCATTGTAAGCGCATAAGCCTTGCCTTGGCCTTAGCCAAAATCACCCTTGGCCTTACCCAAAATCTTGGCCTTACCCAAAATCACGCTTGGTCAAGGTCACCCAAGCATAAACCATGCTCATATTGTACATGATTCGATATGCTATGATGAGAGGGAGTACACTGATACAAACTACAGTCCTGATCTTCCTGCCGTTTGAAAATCTGAAAGAAACCCATATTGTCGTGCGAATTATTCAACGTGACTTTTTGTGACTTCTGGGGACATGACTTTTTACGAGCGTAGCAAATGGTAAGCAGCTCACAAACTCATTGCAATCAGGGGTTCCAAATGGCAATATGTATTTTGTTTTAGCCCGATTAGACGATTAGTCCGAGAAGACACTGGGTATGCCCTTCTGCATTCGGAGCCAGCACATCTGACCAGGTCGTTAGGGGTCGGGTTAGGTCAATTCATTTGCTTAACATACGCACTGGAGGGGGCCTCGGAGGCTCCCTCACCTATGTTTCCGAGCGTAAGAACGGTTTGTAACCGGAAAACGATATTTAGTGACATTTGGGATAATTTAAAAGCGCGTGGATTGGTGAAGAGATTTAACAAATCGGCCCAAAAAATGTGTGACTTATAGACTTTTAAAGTCAGACCTGCATTTTGAGATTGCCACAATCGCGCGGTTGGACCAGTTCGCTTGCATTGGATACTGAGTGGGGACGTCATAACGTCAGATAGCCGGGATAATGTGTCAAGTTCACCTCACATGAAGATCTAGGTCAAGTTCAAATGTCACAGGTCAAGGTCATATCAGAACTTTCAAGGTTATTGACCCCAGTGCTTCCGGTTAAATAGCGTTACCCGGTCGGACGTGTATTATGCTATGACGTCATAGTTAAGGTACCTCAACGTAAAGATCAAGATCAAGATCAAAGGTCAAGGTCAAAGGTTATTTCTAAAGGTCAATCCTCATTTTACACCAAACAGTAGCATTAGTGTTGTCAAAGTGTACATTATCGGTAGTATACCATATTGTGACCTCATAGGTCAATGACCTTGGATGACCTTGACCCCAAATTGTAGCAAGGCTTCTTTGCGACCTTCCCTCTATGACCCTGGTCTGCCTTTAGCTTATTACCGCCTTTTTCCGCTTGATAACGGTATTTCCCAATAGGTCCCCAGCATGACCAATATTTGACGTTTATGACATCGTTTGACCTTGAAGATATTGACCTAGGTCAGTGAATATTGGTCATAATGTGGATTATTATAGCCCCCAGCCACCTCCAAACAGAATTTTTCTTCATCTCTTAGTTTCCGAGATCTTGGGGAGGGCCTGCCAGGCCCACCTCCGGTGCTCGTTAGTGCCAGACCCCTCTCCAGTGCGGGTGTTAAGTGAATCAAGTTAAGTATATTTTTCCCATTGCAATTGATTCAGCATGATCTGCTGAAAATTTGGGGTGAATGGTTTCGGCCGTTTCAGCGCTATCACAAAATGAACATGAACAAACACCTCGGTGGTCATCCGTGAGGCCATTTCGGACCACTGTGCCGCGTGGCGTTGTCTCGAGGAGGCCGAAACGCGTAAAGCTTCGGCATGACAAGGAAATTATTAGTTGTTAGTGCACAAACACAAATAGTGCACAAACACGGTAAACTTCCACAGACCGCATCGAGTTAAAGACAGATACCCTGTCCCGAAAAAGCTTGTCCGGGTGGTATGTCTCACGGCTCGGAGCGGCAGCAGTCCTAGCTCCTAGCCGCGATTGCAGCGTCAGCGGCATTGCGGCACCGGCTCTGACGGGATATAGAGCGACCTCTCAACTCGCTGACATTCAGCGGAATTTGCATCAGTAGCCGGCGTTTAGACAATGCGCGGCAGACTGGACCAGAGTGGCTTCCGCCTGGCAGCCCCGGCAGCTGATTGCACGCTCCAGCGCCCCCTGGTGGGTGCTGGGGACTACAGGTTCTACTTTTGGTCCCGGCTTTCCGTCGCCGGGACCTGATGCTGGTCCCGGCCAGGACTTTGCCGGGACCAACTGGGTCTGTGGCGTGACCATGACGGGACCTCGGAGGATTCGAGAGCGCAATAGTCTTAATTAAGACCTGTGTTTTTTGGAGCTTATATCGGATTTATATGAATTCATTTTTAACTAATAGGTTAGTTTTCCCTTATAATTTTGCGAATAAATAGCCTAATGTGGCTAACTAAGCGCAAATTATTTGTCTTACTTAAACCCAAATAGGGCTGTTCATAAATCACGTCACGGGGATTTATGAACGGTCGGTATAAGGCCGAAACGTGACATACCATAGCTCGGGGTAGGCCTTTTCTGGCAGCTATTTTTTACTGTTGAGCTCTTCTCGATCTTGTCAGAGAAGGGCAGAGAAATATGGGACTGTCAAGAATTCGAAGTGAGACCAGAATGCATGAATAAGGTGAGGAGGGCAAAATGAGGGAGTATAGAAACTCCTTCAAAAGGTGACGTCATTTATGAACAACCCCTAGTCTTACCTAAATAATAGCAGTCTTCCGAGTTAACTTTTCCCTCTAAGATGTGCTTGACCTTTCCGAATAGTGAGCATTGTAAGCACAATGTAAGCAGGCTCTAGCAGTTTCCAGTGAGTTAAATTCCGTCCATAGACCAGGAATGTAACAACTTATTGTAAGATGCTTCATTCGAAAATGGAATGAAATAGCACAATCACTCATAATTTGCGGCTCAAACAGAAAACAGGAAGTCACTGGGTTGAAACATTTGAGACAATGCTGCAGATTTCTTCCTTTTAATCCGACTTTTTTGCCGGGACCAATGCTGGGACCATGTTGGGTCTTGCCGGTACCTTGCCAGAACCATTCGAGGGTTGTTGGCACCGGGACCAATAATTTATAAAAAAATTAGAACCTCTTCTGGGGACCTACTCATCTTGCAGTGTTGTTGTGAGATTACTTTAAACGGAAATTGAATGAAGAGCGATAAACATTGGCGTACGAAGATCCTAGTCCTTTAGACTTGTTGAAGGGAATGTGGCACGTTGGTGTAATTTCAGACTGGAGTGAGTGGTTTTAGGGAAATTTTCATTGAAAATGATCAGTTAGACCTTTTTCAGCTGAAAAATATCATTGAAGCTCAATACTCTGCATTGTTTAATTTTCCTTCGCTGGAGGTAACAAGTGTCCATATCCAGGCGGACACTTCTTGCCTCCAGTAGAAGGGATCCGGTAATGTTTGTGCCAGATTTTCCAATCTCTACATTGCTTGAAAGTAAGAGAACTAACTGATAAGGATGGGAAGTGTTTGGTTCCTTCCTACAGGAAGTCGAGACAGCCTGATCAATTCACCCGTGTTTGCATTTCGACAGATAATCTTTCTGTTTTACCTTATGATGAGTAGCATCTGAGCTAAGTTTTAGTATTGAGTACAGAGTAGTAGTTTGTACTAAAAACTACAGAGTAGTTTGTAAATAGTATTATTGAATACTGTACAGTTTATAGTATTTTAGTACAGAGCATTGATTTAAAACATTTTTTAACACGTTCGACAAGGAAGGATAGACCTTATTCCATCCTTTCCGAATAAACCAATTCGACTACGAAATGGCTGGAGGTCTGACAAATGAAAAGTAGAGAGACACTGCTGGTGAAATTTTGCTGTCTCGCTACCAGTGGTCCCACGGGAATTTGCAAAAAGTAATGGCCAGATACCGAACTTGCTTGTAATATGTCATTATGGTATGTCATGAGCGGCATTAGCGTGGGCGACGCGCAGCGGCGTCGAGGGAGCCTCTCCATAGGGAAAATTGTATTTTTTTCTTAGAAAGATCATCCTAACGAGGAACTGGAAACATTTGCCGCCGACTGGATTCTTCTGCTGCAGTGCAGACCATTTTAACTAGACTCTGGTGCGATATTTGGTGTCCTTATTTGCTTCTCTGCGGGATTTCAAGAAACAATTCTGATGATGCAATCGATAACGAAATCTGTTCATTTTCCGACGGTAAAATGGTACCCTAATTTGAAGCATTATTCATATCTGGAATCTGCCATTTGAGCTACAATGAGGCTTCTTTTGCGGCTGTCTTGGTGGTTACTTTAAATAGTTAAATTTTGGAGTGAAATTTTACACACCGCACATTTCATTACTTGAAAAATTCCTGCATAGAGTGCGCTTGGTCTCCTGTCATTACTTGATAGCAATTTTGGGCTTTACGACACACCGACTGCTGAGGTCATATGGTGTGGCTGCCGTCACTTTAGTGTATTAGCAATAAAAGCTCAATGGATTAAAACTTCCAAAAAGTACCACAGACAGAAAAAAATGTGGTAATTTCTGCCGACCACCAGCCTCAGAGCTGCTATAAAGTTACCATTACCTCGTAAACTCGACTTTATGCTAAGTCGAGAAGGTCGTGATCCTTTCACTGTATTCCTGATCAATCCTGAATCCAAACAGTTTATCTCGTCGAAAGTGGAGTCCAGTACACTTCAGCACTCACTGCACCCGGATGTCTTATCCGGGACAAGGATCGGCTTGCTGGGTTTCCAGCCAGATGTTCCGTTTTCGTGTGTCAGTTTATTGTTAGTCGTATCGTCAGAGAGTCTGATGCCGCACGGACGTGCCGTATAACACCGGCACAGTCTGCTTTCAGTGACTCTGCAGCGTGACGATTTGTTTTGCGAGAGCCGGTTATCGTCGTCTGAGCCGACAGGCGACACCAGCTTTAAATCCTTTCACCGACGATAAACACGACACTCCAGCCGCCAGGCCTGCCCGCCCAGGCGTGGAGGGTGCGGCCAAACCGGGCATCTCCGGCCGCCTGAAACACACTGCTTTGTGCGTTAATGGGCGGCTTTATGTGGCGCCCTCTAGCCCGCAGGCGACTGCCACCAGCACGCGCCGAAGAAGCACACCAAAGCAGACCTGCTTTGGAGCTTTCTCTCCTGGAAAGAGTGTCCGATTGAGTTAACCGCCGGGGAAGTAGCTACGACGGTCGGCATCCGGTGTCCCTTACAGAACGTCCACCGGCCCTCCGGCGACCGGGATGGCCGCCGCCACACGCCGCAGGCCAGAGCATTTTCAACGGACCGGACAGGGCTGTCATGTGACTTGCTAAAAAATGTCACTGCAACTTTTTTGTGTGGGAATATTTATTTGTTGAGCGGACTTTTTATTTTCCAAACTACTAGCTGAGCGTTTGCTGGGAAACAGGCTTATCAAAAGTATGTTATTGTATGTATATTGTAAACAGCGAAATGAGAGCTGAAGTATGCTACATCCTTAACGAGAATGTTCCACATGGGTGCTAGATTATAAAACAAGCTATGCTAGAAACCTTTCCGATCCATTTCAGGTCTGGCAATATTGCCCGTATGTGGCAATATTGCCCGTATATGGCAATATATAGTTCTGTGTACTTTCTATCGCTTAAGGCAGTACCTACCTGCCTAGCCTTATAACGTAATGGTTGTGAAACAGTAACTGAATGTGAGTGAGAGTTATCGAACACAATCCTAGTCACGAGCTCGCAACATGAATTAACAAACTTTGACATCATTTATAGGGCTTTCAATACGGCAGCTATGGTGAATATCATTACCAGCTGTTTGTAGATCAGCGTATCAAGGATTGTACCGAGAACATCATGCACATCATTCTTAAGACGTGCGCAGGCTTGTATAGCCTTTTTCTGTACCCAGACAACTACCATTTGAGTTTAGGCCCAATATGAGTCATGTTTAGGAATAAGCAGCCCATGGGGTTCTGCCGATAGGGTCTGGGTGGTGCATTCGGTTAACGCTCGCACTCGGCTCGGCTTTCAACATCCTGTATGTGCAGGGTGTCGTGGGTTCGAGCCCACCCAGAGGCAGGATTTAGCACCCTGCCTTAGCTCAAGCCTAGCTCATTCCTCTTCCCCTACTGCGCCGTATGAACTCAGCAGTTGGTGCGTCGTTAAACCCTCCCAAAAAGAAAGGGTTCTGTCGCACTCACTTTTAGCTCAAAGTTCCACGCATGGATGGCATATAATTTGCCTCCGCTCTCTCTAGAAACAGGAGAAAAAATCTTGTCATCTGGTGTCTGCATCTGGTGGATCAGAAGTCCCCCCGTTTGCTTCCCTAAATACCCAGTAATAGTTCCTTGCCAACAACAGCTATGTGCCTTCTAAGTGGTAACATGGCACAGTTTCGAGAATGTGCTCTTGAGATATCTTCAGAGCCTGACCAGTTGCCGAGTCCAGGTTCGAGAACCCGCAGTGAAACGTGGCCGCAGCACGAGATTGCTCCGCACCGTAATAACTCTAGCAGCGGGTCGAAGCTAATTCGCACGGGTCCCCGTCCTCTCGTTAGGTGCCGGCGGTAACACAAAGGCCTCTCCGAGTGTTCAGAGGCACCGCACCCGTTCAAACCCGCCGCTCTGCTGGCGCCGCAGTCAGGCTGGGCAGGACTCGCATTTCTACCACAAACCGACGACTCTGGCGAGCAGCCTGAAGTTAATGCACCGCACGTGCACACCTGGATTACTGTCATCCAGTGCACTAAACTCGAATGGAGCGGACTTTTCTCCTCAACGCTTCGTGTCTGGTCATTCCGGAGTGGCTGTGTCTTCTCACATAGCAGTTTCCTGTCTCAGCAGGATACGAAATATAGTTATTATCGGGGGCGGGCTGTCGACTTGGTTTGATGCTGATGAGTTCAGCCCGAGTCGGCCATGAATACCAAGCAGGCAGAGCCAGGGACTTCTATTGCTTTGTTTCCGTGCCATTAAGCACTGCTCTGATTCAATTTGGCGTAATTTGTCCGCCGAGATGTGGCTGCCGGAGCCGTTGGCTCTGAAGTGAAAACCCTCTAGTGCAGTGAGATGAAAATGAGCATAGTGATATGCGAAACGAATTGTATGCGGGGTGTAATTTTCAATATTCTGAGAGGCGAATGTTTCATGAATTCTGCCCTCGCCACCACTTTAGATATTGGGAGGGATATCAATATCTGAAACGTGTAGTCTTCTATACAAATACAAAAGCTTACTTGGTGCAAATCGGTTATGAATATTATATATTCTCCAACTGCATTATGAACACAAAGAATCTGGTATGGTGACAAATATAGGCAGCAATGAAACACAAAATCTGCCATTTTCAAGCAGTTTTCCTTATGATTACGTGGAAGCTTCCACACGTACCGAGGGTGGTTCAGACAAGATATAAGACTTAAGCGTGTCATATTGCTACCGTATATTTATTTCTAACAAAGCCCTGTAACTGAGTTCTTGCCACAGGGAGCCGCCACCCATTTTCTTTAAACTCAGAGGAATCGGGACACAATTTTTTTAGGCTGCTTTTGTTCAGGGGTTCAATGTAAAACATATTGAAGCAAAATCATGTCAGCAAGCACAATTGCATATTATGCATGTGTTGGTAGCTACCTTTCTTGTGAGTCTAAAACTCGTGACCAGAATGACATGGGTACTTTTTCATAAAATAGACATATGTATTACTTGGTCACAGTATTGGACAATATACAGCTCATAATATAACTATATAAGGATATGACAGGCAATGTTTCGAAGCAAACAATGCAATTTTCTCCCAAGCCAGGGTGGCGCCCCAAACTTTGTCGGCAGGTCTTGTCATCCAATATCTGGCCATGCAACCGTACCACCGCACAATTACGCAAAACTCAAACAAAACACAATGAAGTTTTCCTGATGACACTTGCGAGTACACAAGAGGCCTCAGTGTTCACCATCAGACTCGAAGTTTAACCCCTGCAGGCTATCATGCCGAGCCCCCAGCAAACACTTCTGACGCACCGTGGCTTTCAGCAGTGAGTCGGCTAACTGCCCGGATCAGGGGTGACAATCTGCTGCCCAGACGGCTGCGGCACTCGGAGACCCCACCAGTGACGTCACACCCGCTGGCTGTCACACTAATCTGACTTGCAAATGCGCCGATAGAGGCCGGACGCGCGGCTCGGCCGCGACTTCATTCGACGCCGACGGGAAATTGTGGCATTGTGCGAGGATATTCACAGCCCGACCAACGGCTGCGATGGCCTCGTACATCTCTCTCAGCTGAAAACTTTGTCGGCGTCCTGCGACGGCGCTACTTTTCACAGGCAGACAGATGCTACGTAGTCCAGCACCCTATGTTTATGGGTGGATGTCTGCTACCATGGCCTAAGTCTCCTGCTCCATTCCACCCTGTTTAATATTTCCAATCATTTGAAATTGTATATATGTATGTGTTAAGGAAGAAAACTGAACATTGCATGGTCGTAACATTGACATTTCATGGCGGGAATATTTGCAATGGTGTCTGAAGCATCAAATTTTTGCAAAACTTAACCAATTTTGTCGGTTTATTTATATCTTAGTTACAAAACAAGACCACACCTGGTTTGCACAACGATAAACACTTCCGTGCAATATGGTCATGATATTGGTGGAGAGACAGTCCTACAAACTCCAATGAAAGAGTTAGAACATGGCTGAATGCGCTACCATGCTATATTTCCAAAGAAGAAGTTGAAAACAAAATTTGAGCTTATCTTTACAGCAAATGAAGTTCACATTTCCCATAAGAAACAAAAGCTAGCCCCGACTTGAAACGTGGTATCTGCGGTAGCGTAGACAAAAATAGTACGGTCAGGGGTGTTTTTAGAGGGAATGGGGAAACTCAACCTCCCCTTCTAGCCATGAAGAGGCCCCATTTATCGGGTATGATCCCCTCTTTGTTTGCCGGCTCGCACCCCAAAGAGGTGTGTTACGAACTATAGTTTTGGCTATCACAACCATTTGGTCGGTGAGTCCACGATTGGGAAGGTCCCTGGATCAAGGTGTGTTTCTTTATTGCTTCGCACAACTCTAAAAAAGGAGAGCCCTGTCGAAAAGTTGTGGTGGTGCCACTGGCCGACTCAGTCTGGATAGTTTATGTGTTCATGGAACTGCACTGTCTGTGTCTATTTGACAGTGATGGGTTATTAAACACGCATTAGAAGCACCTATGGCAGCGGTTCCGAAACGATCAGCCATGACCCTATTCGGGGTGATCGGCCCATTGTACGGGGGAACGAAGGTCTGTGAAGTTGAGCCATGAATGTTTTGCTAAGGCAACTTTGATACAGCACTCCTTGATTAAGACTGGCCTACTTAATGAAGATATAGTGCCTCACCTCCCGCGTGTTTTCCTGGGCTCGAGGGTTGTTTGAATGATGAAGGCGTTGTAACGAAGGCAGAATTACTTAACTTGGGGATGTAGCGCCCTCGGCAGAATTTCTCAAATATCCTGTCAATATCACTTGTGTAAGGTTTCAAGCAGTTTCTAATCCTCCGAGACGTGCTCTAAAAAGGCATCTACTGTCGCTCGCAGCTTATGTGTGCGAAGCCCGCTTTTTAGCATGACAGTCATCAAAAGAAGGTTGAGAAGCCGTTGGAGCCTAGACTCATATTTTCGGTACGCCTTGTCGGCAACGAAGTCTAGAAATTGCGAAGCTGTTTAAAAGAGATAACTAGCTTTATATGTGCACTCTTTGTCTTCTTTTCTTTTGCTAAAGGCCAGAGGAAGAGTATTTACAGACAGAAGTAGCACATTGGTCAAGAATAGCATATTGTTGTTGTTTTGATGACTTAATGCTGAGGTGAAGGAGTCTTCGAACTGCTGAAAGGGGATTATCTTCCAAAAGAGCGGGGAACTAACATTATCATATGCCACTTGGGCGGGTCATATATAACTGGGTGCAATATGAAACCGCCAGAGCCGGGAGGTCCGCCAATTAAGTCCGTTTTTCCGCTACTCCGCTTCTTGTGGACTTTCTAAATGGAACTGGGGTAGTGATAGCGGTTTCTTTAACCAAAGGGTAGCGGAGTAACGGGTGTTAGACTTAAAATAATTCAAGATTCCTACTGCTACCGACAGCCTGTTAACCATCGCTGCGGCGGCAAGAATGAGCCACCTCCACTCTGGTGGGGGCCAAATAGGATACCCTCGAACTAAAAAAAGAGAAGAAAGGTAGGAAGACGCAGAAAAAAACAATTAGAAAGCTCGTGCCAGATGCAACCAAAGCTCCCTTAGTACTTCGTCAGGTCAATATTGAGGTCATCAGAGCCTAATCTAGGCGAACATTGCTTAAATGAGATGAATTTACGAAATTTTGCTTATCTCAAAAACTAAAATAACTAGAAACGTTTTTATAAGACCATTCGAAAGCGCTTGAGTGGTTCTCTCATAACATTAGCATCCAATTTAAGGTAAGTTCAAATATTAGGGCGCTGCAGGTCAATGAACATTGCAAATGTCAGTATATACCTCCAGGCTAAAATATCAAGCAGGCTCGTTAAGACGCAATTTTCCCGACATAAGAGGTTAAAAGGGACAATACTTTTGCAGTCATTTGAAAGCTGTTGTAAAAAAGTGGGTACCAAGTTTAGGTTAAGTCTAGTTTGAAGTCATTCGAGGTTGAGGACGGTACACATGCTACGGGTCGCTTACATTTTCCCAATAGCTGCCAACCCAAACCTGATACGTCCATTATTGAGGCGCCATTGCAATCCTCTCATCAATACAAGTAGAATTACTTGCAGTTGTATCATACTAAGCCAAATTAAGAGATTGACCTAACCTCAGGTCATTGAATTGACCCGAAGTGGCATGGGCATGAAGCATGTTAACCATTCGACTCGCAGGGACTATGCAAGCACAATGATGGCGAAATAAAAACCTTATTTTTGTATACTCAAAGATTATCAGATCAAGTATCAAATATTGCTTACTTGTGCTCAGAAATCCTGCCAAGGGTGATAGATCAAACCCTTAAAAAGTCGGCCAGGAACACATAATTAGAACACATACCTTAGAGGGAAGGGGTTAAAAGACCCGCACCAGGGCGAAGGTTAGGGGACCCCACCAACGAGAATCAAGAGATAGAGATTATGAGAAACGGTTTGATTCATGAGGAAGAAGATTGCAATGACATTTCTGTTTTGTGACTTTGTTGCCAAATCCGACGATTAACATGCTATCTTGAATGCCGCATTTTTTCTTGACTTTCTTGAATACCAATGAAAACAATTTTTGGGTAGAGTTTTAGTATCATTTTAAAATAAAGAGTAGCGATAGCCGAGTGGCGGAGTGGGTGGCGGTTTCGTGACTTTGAAGAAGTAGCACCAGTAGCAGCAGTGGTTTCAACTTGCCAAGATAACGGGAGTAGCACGGTAGTGGTTAACAAATTTGGTAGTGGTATTCACGTCTGAAAACTATTTTCACGACTCTTCCAAAATGTATGCCAATTATTTTGTTCAGTGATTCACTAGGTACTTGCGTAATAAGCTGTTTTGATTTTGGAAAAGCTGGATTAAGTATTCCAAGGTATGGTTTTGTTATTTCTTTGATCATGAACTTGCACAATGCTAGCCGGGCTGCTTTTTCACAAAATGATAAGCTGCATTTTTAGTTATACTAAACGCTTCGGAGAATATCCAACAACCTATAAGCCCTGGATGGCGGGTTGTACAAAATTACGAGGCACCAAGCCGTGAATGTGCCAGCCGTCTTGTCACCGGCCGCACCTCGCCCCGCGGCCAGTGACGTGACCAGGATCGCCCGAAGCGTTTTGTTGAGCGTCGGAGCTCTCCGGCGCCTGGTCGGCCAAGGTATCACCGCTGCTGTTCTGGAGCCCTGAGAGGCAGTGGCTACAGATGTACTAAGTCTGTTTTCCCCTCTGCGGAGTGTCGTGATTCAATCAATTTCTTTCAAATTATTTACCTGGCGGGATAGAACCGATGTAATGTCAAACCATCAATACAGTCAACAAAGTTAGCAGACAAAAACAAAACAGTAAATAAATGATTGTTTGTTTACGCATGCACCCGCCCGTCCAAAAGTGAGTGCTACACAGTGTGTTCAAGTGTGGGTTACACATTTAGCTGTGAATTTCTTCGTGTTTGCTCGTTCGAAGGAAAGGAAATTTGCTTCGGGGTTTGTGCAAGAAATGTTCATGTACGGATCAAATGCATGTAAAAAGCAGAGGTCAATCCAATTTTGTCCCTTTATAGCGGTGAACGGAATGGGACCTGAAACAAATACATAGCTAGGCTTTTAATCACATTTGGTGAAACAGTTTGAATGGGGAATATTTTTTCGTAGTTCGTATAATGCATTAAAAACCACTCTCAACTTAATATGCTGCGGCATAGAAGTGAAGTGGCTATTTGGCTTCTGCATGAATGAAGAGGAATGGTGGTGCTGCTGGCTTTAACCACTTATCAGGATCATTACTTCCCTCCCAATTCGTTCGAATCATTAAATCTAAGTATACTCAAACCACAAAGCGCTAACATCATTAGGAGTGGTTTCAGAACACATGAGAGGTCCCTATTCAGCCTCGATGGATCTCACCGCGACGCAGAACGGGAAGTTGTTAGTAGGGAGGACCCCACAAGCACACTTCCTCCCCATGTAACACATTAGCGTGGTGGTTGGGAGCGGAGCGCCTTTTACGAGTGCATTACAGTGTGGTATTTTTGCCGACCCCATGGCATGTTTTATTCATGAAGCTGGTCCGTGCTGTTGTTTCCCCTCAGCCTGGCGTGACTCTTTCGTCTTTGGTAGCCCTTACGGCAGTGGCGGGCGGAGATGGCGTCGGCGGGAGCTCCAGCCAGCGTCTCAGCTCACTCTGCCCTCCCGCCGCAACACGTTTACTTCAGTAGTTCAGCTACACTCACGATCGATTTTTTTACACGCAGCCTCTTCTCTTCTCGCCCATCACTCTGCGTTGGTCGCGGACTTTTATTGATCGCAATGCAAAATGCTAGGTAAAAGCATGTGTTATCGCACAAATCCAAGCTGACGTTAAATATCTAAAAATTATTTATTACGCCCTGGTTATGTGGTTACTCACTTTGCGCACCAGTCTTCCAGCAAAATTCTGGCTGATGGAAAATTCAAGGGAATGTTTTGGAATGGTTTCTGGTTTATACAGATATGCATCTAGCTTTCCTTTTTAGTTGGAAAAGCTACTTTCGTCAGAAAAAGATTCACAAAATCTTTGAAAACTCGTTCCTCGTCAGGCAACGTTTAAACCTTGACATACATATATCTGCTAAAACCACATACATTATATAAGTCCGACGGTAAATGCATTCTCAGTAGTCTTAGAGGTAACATTTTCATAACAATGTGCTCACAAGGAGATAATGAGGTTTATCCTAATCAGGATTAGCACACAAAGTGGAAGGGAAGGTCCCTCAAATGTGTTTCCATATAACAAAATCGATCTGCACTGTTTTGACTGAAAGGCTTTCAAAACCAGACCTATATTTTCGGACCGTCTCAATCGTACCATCGCTCTAGCTCTCTTCATTGTGGACCGAGTGGTGAAGCCACAATGTCATAGAATCGGGGTGATATGCAAAGGTCACCTCTAGTGGTGACCGTCTCCGCCCACCGGTCTATTTCCAGATCAAACATCACAAGTCAAGGTCATACCAGCATTTTCAAGGTAATTGACCCCAGTGCTTCTGGTCAGATGATGGCACCCCGTATGAGGTACATGCATCATGTTTAGGCGTCATAGTTAAGGCTATTCAATGTTTAGATAAAGGTTACAGGTCAAGAAAAATGGTCACGGGCAAGTTCAAACCATCATTTCTTGCTTAACGGTTACTATATCGCTGGTCATAGGGCACGTATTTACACAATGGTGCATATAACATGTTGTGCCGTTATATGCCGAGTACCTTGAATCATCTTCACCTCGAAATTTCTAAGAATATTTTACGGGACTTTTCTTCCACGAAATTATTCTACTTCCAATCTATTCGCGACCGTTTGTATGTTTATCAGGCCGCTCCACAAAATACATGAGGCTATTATCAGCCTGGATTGCACGTGTACATAGAAATATTCGGTTAGATTGACCGAATATTCATGTTAGGTACATATAGCCGTTTTCTATCGTAATTCTGAAGCATGCCATAACCACGCTTGCGCAGGGGGCTGTTCCTTCAATCAATGTATTATACAATCAATACATTTCCCAATTGGCCTCCAGAGTGACCCAATTTTCACTTTTATCACTTCTTTTGAACTTAAAGAGTGTGCTGTGCAGTGTGCTTCACTTGATCTAGATTATTGACATTTTGCTATAGTGTAATGACCACTGCCCCAAAGAAACTCAAACGGTCGTTTTCCTAACCCACTTGGTTGTCGAGATCTCAGGGGGAGCAGTTCAGAACTCCTTTCATTTCGCGTCGACGCCAAACCTCTCTCCACTGCACGTGCCAAATGAGAGGGAAGACAAAACAGCATGTGGGGCCCGGCAGGACCCTAGTTCAATTGTTCACGTTTTCTTTCCTTTCTGTTGGAGAATTCGGTGTTTGGATCTATCTTAGGATTATCATAGTCTAGGAGATGTAATCATTCATTGCATGAGTTAAGTTTAAACATGTTAAATAGACTTAAAACTCTGAAGCGAGCCTTTCAACATGTGACAGGAGTATGCACGGTATGTATGTACAGCAATCGCTTCTGTGCCGTTAACACTAGTTCAGAAGTTACTTTCGATGAGACATGGGAATGGGGCCAGTATATGCTGCAATTTCTAACCAAACGATTGCAGTGTGTTCAGAATAAAAGCAGCGGAAGCATCTACGTCACAAATGAATCAGTGCAATGGAACCAGTCTGCTTACACGTTTTTGATCGGCACGGAAAACTGAACTTTGGTGAAGAACAGTAGTGTGTCTTCTGTGAGATGGGGTTCGCACAATGCCAGGGCTGAGTTTTGTGGGGAAAGTGGTAAAATTGGGCCATGCTGAATGGATAGCTGCTGCTTCCCTCTGAACGTAATTTTAATTAAAACACACACAAGGTTCAACGTCCTCCTTCTGCCCCAATCGTGCCATCGCTTGACGCGTGACAACAGTTTTTTTATTTTTCCCCCCGACCTGAGGACATTTTAGTATGTTGCATAATAACCACACAGACATTCACTGGGTACACATTATTGCTCCACTTATCCGCATCCTTGCAGAACAGCCATGTCCGCACGCTCCTTGCCACGCCCCACCGTACCAGACGGCGGGGCTATCCCGATTTCTCGGGCCCGGCGGAACAGAGGACTGCTCCGGTGACACGTGACCAGACTGTGCCCTCGGACCGTTGGCTTAGTCTTTAAAAAGGCTGACCGATGACCAAGCCCGTGCTCCTAATAAGAAGAGCGCTGGTTCGTCAGCGTAACTACCGTTTCAGGCGTGCACTATCCAGTTTACGACTATTTCCTAGGCAGGCGGTGGTCAAGGGAACGGTTGTCACAGGTCAGCTTTCATCCAGGAACCTACCACCTACAACGGCGACGCCTTAAAGGGAATGTGGCACCTTGGTCGAATCCTGGAATTTAGTGTAATTAGGCGTACTTTTAGCCGAAAATAATGAAACCCACCATGATTTCTCTGAAAAATATACAATAAGCTCAATATTTTGATTTATAAAATACTCCTCTAAGAAAAGAAATAAATATCAGCCTGGGGATGATGTCATGATCCGGCAGCCACTACTGTACTTGAAACGCAACGCTTCAAGGGCTTCAATTGGCTGATGCTCATCGTGACGTCAGTATATGTCGTCACATCAACAGCCATGACAACTGTGGCCTGCTGCTAGGGGTACTAGCGGGGTACATTGCAAGTAGGTTTTAGCTTTTTTCTACGGAAATCTCGAGTTCCAAGACAAATTATATATTGCGTACCGGGTTTTCCGACTTGCTTTACAACTTAACTATGTCAATTAAAATCACGTTATGAAGATGCCACCTTCCCTTTAACACACGTATCGGAGAGGGGTCTGGCACTAACGCCCACTGGAGGGGTTGGTAGGCTCCCTGAGGTCTCCAAAACAAAGAAGCTGAGAAAAACGCTCGTTCGGGGGTGCATGGAGCTATGATGATCTACATTATAGCCAACATGCACTGGCCCAGGTCGATATTTTCAAGGCCAAACGAGGTCATGAAGGTTGAATGCTGGCCATACTAGAGACCTAATGGGAAATTTCATGATGATGCAGAACAAAATCGGGAAAATACTAAAATTAAGCCAAGCCCATACAAGAGAGGTCCCAAAATGTTTAATACAAGTTTGGGTTCAAGGTCATTCAAGATCATTGATCCATGACGTCATGATATGATATATTACCTATAATGTGCAAAATAACTAGCACTACAGCAACCATCTAGCGAGAAATGAGGTGTGACTTTGACCTATGATCTTTGATTGACCTTTGACCTTAACTATTTGATGTCATAATACAATATACGTCATACTGGGTAGTAATTTGGCGGGATACACAGACAGACAGAGAGACAGACATGTATTTTCATCAAGAGACTCTACAAAAAATAATAGATTGTTTGCATTGCGCAAAAGCAACCCCACGTTAATCCAACACGCACAAGTATGCGAGGAACAAATATTAGTTCCACGAGCGGCCAGGCGCAGCTAGCAATTGTTTTGTTTGATAAATTTAAAGACAGTAGGCTACTTTTTAGAGTTCGGTTTTTTAATGGAGAGCCATGCATAAATATTCAGTTTTATTGCTTATCCATGTTCGAAAGGTTAATGTTGGTGATAGAGAGAATTTATGGAACATTGTTACTCTTCATGGTTAGTAATTGACAAGTGTGACGCTCCTCTTTTTTTCGCCTAAGCCAGTGGGAGAGTTGATCCTTGAACTTAAATTGGGGTAATTAATTTGTTGTGCCAAGTCCCAGTCTTGTCAGTAGATAATTTTCTCTCTTGGCCCAAAGAGTAATAAAGTGGGGAGAGGCCAAAATGATGTTTTATTTTGTTTTGAATGTAGTTTAGAGGTAATTTCACGAATATTTGGGGCAACTGATTCCAGGCCTTACAGAGTAAGCAGAAAGGATCTTTAAAGTAGTGTTCTTGTCGCGGCACTGTTGTTTTTGAATGTCTTAAGATTCTAAGCAAGTTATTTTCTCTTGTTTCAGGAACAACGTTGCGCATGAACTGTGGTACTAATGGGTTATTTAAAATGTTGTGAAAAATACAATTTGTTTATTTTCCTTCTTGTCTCAAGGTTCCACCCAAGGTCTATTAAAATTTCAGTCAGTGTCCGGAGTACGGTCCCTGTCACTAGACTAGCGGATTTATTCTGCAGTCGCTCAAGTCAAAGTTTGTCGTGTGCTGTGATATGTCCGTCATAAATTATGTCACATTAGTCAAAGTGAGGTCTAACGTATGTCGTGTAAATTTGATTCAGGAATATTGGCTTAATGGGTATTCAGCTTTACAGTCCCACGTCAGGTAATGAATAGGGTCTTCTATTAAACTTTCTTATGACCCTATTTTCTCTGTGTGTTAGTTATACTTACTATAAGATTATTTAAAAATAAAATTGTTCTGGGAAGAAACTGTGCTAAAGGGAAGATAGGGCTCAAAGCTATGTTTACTTTTTTGATTATTTGGTTGACGTGTTCTTTGAATTTCAAGTCATTTATTTATTTATTTATTTATTTTCTCAAGTAAATCGCTAACAGAAAATGATCCATTAACAGGCGAAGTCGATGTAAGTAAAAGGAAACATATGTACACAGATGAGAGACACACATGTAAAAAGCGGTAAAAACAACAAAATGTGAGTGATGAGAAAGATGCAGCTGATGATAAAACCGATGGTAAAAGTGACCGTAATACAAATTAAACAGTGCGAATATATGCAAGAACATGTTTCCTAAAATCGATAAAAGAGTCGTTGAAAAAATCTGCATTTCCCCGCCGCAGAAATGCATTTAACTCCCTCGGTATACGCTGAGGGAAGCCATTATTGACGGTGCTGACACGATCGCGGCGCTCAGCGAAAAGAAGCAGCGTGCGAGTTGATCGGGATGGCACATGCAATGGGAATTTTTCGAGCAACTCTGATGCCCTAATTTTGTTCGAAAATAGACCTTTAAGAAAGAGCAAGTCGTGTTGCAATCTACGAGAAGAAAGCGAAATGACGCCGAAGTGGTTAAGAAGAGATTCGTAAGAAAGAGAAACGCAATGTGTTGTAACATGATGATTTAGTCAGATGAGAAATTTGTGCTGTACCCGATCAACCCGCACCGTGTGGGAATTGGCAGCACCTGACCAGATAAAGCTGTTGTATTCTAACAAAGACCTAATGTTGGCGTAGTATGCCGTCAGAAGAAATTTTTGGTTGAATTAAGTCCTTTTTTAATTTGCCTGAAATGTCAAAATTGTAAAATTGTGCCTAGATCACGAATTTGGTTAAAAGCTTCAAGAACAGCGTTATCGATATGGTATTGTATCTGCACAGGTGCGCGTCTGAGGGTCATCGTGAACGATTTGCACTTTATGGGATTTAGAATGAGACCCCACCTAACGGACCACCTCTGCAAACCATCTAGGTCGTGTTGCAGCAGCAGCCCGTCAGCTGGGGCCGTGATTTTACGGTAAATTTTGACATCATCGGCGTACATTAAACAGGATGACTCAATTTCCAACAGAAGGTCGTTTATGAACAGAGAGAAAATCAAAGGAGCGACCAAAGAACCCTCCGGAACACCTGAAGTAACTGGCATCCAGTCCGATGTTTTTCCGTTAACGATGGCCCGCTGACGCCTATCGGAGAGATATGAGACGAACCAGTGAAGAGCAGAAGCCTGCAAATGATAGGAATTTTTCAATTTATGAATCATTAGTTTATGGTTCACACTTTAAAAGGCGGCCGAACAATCCGTGTATATGGCGTCCGTCTGATGGCCCTCCGATATTGCCTCCCACGCCGAGCTGAGGTATGTGGCAAGGCTGCTAGAGCACGACCGACCCGGAATGAACCCATGCTGTTCCTGGCACAGCACCGGCGCAACGTGGTGGTACAGCTGGCTGTACACAATTCTTTCCAGGATTTTTTAGAAGAGGAAGAGTAATTTAGTAAGAGTAATTTAGGAAGAGTAATAAAGTCATGAGAAAGAGTAATTCCTAGATGTTTGTGCTTTTGCACCACTGGTACAGGTTCACCACTAAATGTTAGTTTTGGGACTTGTGTTCTATTTTTAACGAGAAAGTTTGCTGGATTGTTTTGGTTGGGTTAAAGGTAATGAACCATTTTTGTCGATAACTGTATATTTTGTCAAGGTTTGTCTGAAGAGTGTTCTGAATAGAAAGGGAATGAGTCGGTGGTATGAGTCACGCACAGATATGTGTCGTCAGCAAAACAAAGTATGCCCTGGGTCGTTGTTTTGTCAGAGAATTTAGATAGAGGAGGGCAAGGAGAGGGCCAAGAACGGATCCTTGAGGACAGCCTGCATTTAGCGAAAGAGTAGATGAGTAAGAATTTTGCAAGCAAACACGTTGTCTTCTGTCAGTAAGGTAGAAGGCGAGCCAGGCTAAAAGTGCAGTCAGTCCGAATTCACGTTTGAATTTTTCTAAGAGTCCTCTATGCCAAATTTTGTCGAAGTAGCGCGAAATGTCCAAATACACTGCAGTGAAATCTTGCCCCTTATCTAGTGATTCATTTAATTTAAGTGTCAAATAGAAAACTTGCATTTGTGTACCATGGCCGGGCCTGTACCCGCTCTGTCGATCTGTTAGAAGGCTGTTGTCTGATAAGTCTTTGTATATTTTCCGGAAGACCACCTTTTCAAAGACTTTCGATAAGCAAGAAAGAAGACTGATAGGCCTATAGCAGGAAATGTCAGATGGGGAACCTTTATTTTTGAAAATTGGTTTGACATTGGCGAGTTTCCATTCTGACGGGAAATTACCGAGCTGAAGAGACACTGCGAATTAGAGGTGGGACTTTCTAGGCCCGGGGGCCCGGGGCAAAAGCCCGGCCCAGGCCCGCGGGCTTTGACCGGGCCTGAAGGCCTGATTTAAGCCAATGTCGGGCTGATAACGGGCTTCACCCAGGCTCATTCCGGGCTTCAACTAATCTGGGACTTCAAGTCAATTTTCTGTAAGTTAAATAAGCCTTTTTCAGTACAGACCTAGTTTTTTCCACTGAAACATAATCTTATTCATGCACCAGCAGCTTTTGAAAATGCATTTACCATTAATTTTGAGACTTTTAGACATACATCAGGAATGTAAAAGCATGAAGCTCTAGCTTTCTATCTGTTACTCATGCCAGGGTCAAAAGCAAGTTACTTAAACCTGAATCAATATTTAAAATCAAATATTGAATAATGCCTACAGTTGCACACATCCATGCCGTACTGTCATCTTATGAATATCCTGATTACTTCAAAATTTTCAAGTCATATATGGGTGAACAAAATATAAATTGTGATAGCATATTTGTTACTTCCATATTGTCAGTATACCATTTCAAAGGAAGTCATTTAACCAATTTGCTGCTAACATATTGATATTAATATGTTAGCATTGTTAAGGGTCATGCGAACAGCTTTCCAAGGAAATTGAGGTTAAGTGTGTGCAGGCTGTGAATAACTCTGCAGGTACCAAGGATGGTGTGGGGAAAGTGGCTGATGCTATCGATGGTTTTCTGGACAGAGAGAGGAGAAAGTGCAATCTTGTCATTCATAACTTACCAGAGCAGGCTGGGGATACTAGAATGGATCGTTCCAATGCAGACATTTCAGAGTTCACAGGTATGATCAGGGAGTGCTTTCGTCTTAATGTTCACACTAAGTCGTCATTTCGGGCTGGAAAACCCTCAACAGGTAGGCATCGACTGTTGATTGTGACACTTGAAAGTGAGGATGACAAACACTCAATCTTGAGACTGGCATCCCAGCTCCGAGACTCAGCCAGATATGGCCAGATCTACATCACACCTGATTTGACTTGGCAGGAACGGCAAAAAGGAAAGGAGATGAGGGCGGAGCTGCGCCAGCGCAGAGAGCAGGGAGAAACAGACTTGGTCATTAGGCGTGGGAGGATTTGCAAGCGGGATACTGCCAGCAAAACCCTTCCGAGCCAGACCGGGTCTGGCGGCAATCAGGCCTCGGCTGTGGCCACAGTAACCAATGTGGATACAGACGAGGCAGCACGAAATGGGCCAGTTGCTGGTACTGGGTCTGGGGCTGGTACCTCCCCACGATCGCGGTCATCTCCACCAATGGTCCCCCACCTACAGCCCGGAGAGTAACCGCCAATGCCTCGCTACCCTCCAGTGCAACAGACGACAGGCGTGTTCGTGGCAGCAGTTCTCAAGCTGCCCAGGACCACTGACTAACCCAGCGAGCAGGCAATGAGCTTAAGATACTCTATACGAACTGTGACCAATTTGTCAATAAGAGGGAGGAGTTAGTTATGATGATCGCAGGAAATAAACCAGACATTATGTTATTAACCGAAGTAATTCCTAAGGGACAGCGCTTTCCACTCTCTATGGCCCTCCTGAGAATCACAGGATATTCACTTCATCTGAGCTTTGACCACACAAAGGAAAATTTGGGCAGAAGTGGAGAAAGAGGCGTGTGTGTTTTTGTTAGGGATGACATCCTTACATCTGCGATCCCAATCTCTGATCCTGCATCAAGGTTCAGGGAGCAACTCTGGCTGCAGCTGAAACTGAGGGACAACAAAATTCTTATAGTGGGCTGCATTTACCGTAGTCCCTCATATACCACCCACAACAATGTCGTATATCTGGAACATCTTTTTCGTGCAATTTGTGACCTGGCCCCCACTCACTTATTGATTACTGGAGATTTCAACTTTCCGCTGATAGATTGGGACACGGAATATTGCTCGGCTCCAGAGGGCCATCCTTCTCACAAGTTCGTCAAAATCGTTCAGGACAGTTTCCTATTTCAACATGTGAAGCGCCCAACACGTTATAGGCTGGGTGAGACTAGCAACATACTTGATTTAGTATTCTCCAACGAGGAGGGTATGGTGCGTAACATGGAATACCTTCCAGGTTTAGGTAAAAGTGACCATGTCACACTTAGATTTACACTGAAATGTTCCTCAGTTTCAACTGAGCAAGGGAAACCGAAACTCAACTTCTACAGGGCAAACTTTACTCTGCTTCGACAGATGTTATGCAATACTGACTGGACAGCGATGGCACACCTGGATTTGGAAGACTGTTATCAATTCTTCAAAAATACTATAGACTCACTAACTGATGCCTGCATCCCATACAACAAGTCCAGAAGAAAATTTAGAAACATATACATGACAAGTGAAGCAGGCAGACTCAAAGATAAAAAGAATACACTTTGGAGGATATACACGAACACTAAAGACGACTTGGATCACGTCCGTTTCACACAATGTCGGAATCGATTGAGATCGTTGACCCGCAGGTTACTGACCTCCCACCAGCAAACAATACTAGGGAGTATAAAGGACAACCCCAAATCAACCTGGCAATATATTCATTCCAGATTGAACACCAGGGTAGGCTTGGCTGATCTTCGTGATGACAACACTGGCTGCTTGGAGACAAAGGACAAAGAAAAAGCCGAGCTGCTGAATTCCTGCTTTTCAAGTGCCTTCACAAGCAAAGATACTTCCAATGTCCCGTATCTTGGACTTAGATGGCAGGGCGAAGTCCTTGATGATATTGTCTTGTCAACAGATCTTGTGCTTGCAAAGCTCTTGAACTTAAAGCAAACTAGTTCACCCGGACCAGACAACATACACCCACGAGTTCTGCGAGAGGTGGCGAACGAAATATGTCATCCATTATCTATACTTTTTAGGAAATCGATTGATATAGGCGTATTGCCCCAGGAGTGGAAACTCGGATCTGTGGTTCCTATCTTTAAAAGGGAGATCGGCACAGGCCAGAAAACTATAGGCCAGTGAGCCTAACTGCTATTCCCTGTAAAGTGCTTGAATCATTTATCAAAGACAAGCTAATGGAACACCTTCTAAGTCACGATCTGCTGAGTAAGGACCAGCACGGATTCAGACCCAAGCGCTCCTGTGATACTCAGATGTTGGAGGTGATTGAGGATTGGAGTCGGGTGCTGGAGGAGAAGAGTCCACTTGATGCGGTGTACCTAGATTATAGGAAGGCATTTGATTCTGTCCCTCATGAGCGTCTCCTTCACAAGCTGTGGTGTTATGGGGTGCGAGGGAAACTCTTGAAGTGGATTAGGGCATTCCTCACCTTCAGGAAACAACAGGTCATCGTTGGCTCCTCCGCTTCGAACTGGGCTGCGGTAACGAGCGGCGTTCCACAAGGGTCTGTGCTAGGCCCGTTGCTCTTTGTCATTTTCATTAATGACCTCCCCGACCACATTCGATCTTCAGTTAAAATCTTTGCGGACGATACGAAGCTGTATTATCCGGTTTCGACACCTGATTACACTCAGATACTACAGAGAGACATCCATGCGGTCGTGGAATGGTCATCGCAGTGGCAGCTGCCGTTCAACACCAGCAAGTGTTCTGTGTTGCATGTGGGCCATAGCAACCCTGGGTTTACCTACACTATGGCAGGATCCATTATCTCCGAGTCAGACGCAGAGAAAGACTTAGGAGTTTGGACTGACTGTGACTTAAAATTTCATAAACAAGCAGCCACAGCCGTATCAAGGGCTTCGCGAGTCCTAGCGATGGTACGGAAGTCTTTCACTGCCATTAATATCACGTCACTGCCTTTGCTGTACAAATCCCTGGTTAGGCCTATCCTTGAGTACGGGAACATCACATGGGGACCCTTTAACCGGCGTGATCAGCAGGCAGTGGAGAGGGTGCAGAGACGAGCGACCCGCTTGGTCCCAACACTTCGAAACCTCGGATACGTAGATAGGCTAAAGGCACTCGACCTCCCTTCACTGTACCATCGTCGCCGGAGAGGAGATATGATTAGAGTTTTCCAGATCTTAAGGGGATATATCGACCTTGATCCCGAGCAGTTTTTCACCATAGCAACCCACTCACGTACCCGAGGTCACTCCTGGAAGCTTGCAAAACCTGTAGCAGTGTCCAGAGTCCGCCGGAATTGCTTCAGTGTTAGAATTGTGACAGACTGGAACTCACTTCCAGCTGCAGTGGTAGAGTCTACGACGACTAACCAGTTCAAATCACGGCTTGACGCCCACTGGGCACTACAGAAATATGACATCCCAAACCAGGACTGAGCGAAGACCTCACATGTAGTTGAGCTCCATTAGAACGGACCCCACAGGCATTAAGCCTTCACTACTCCGATTATCATATCATATCATATCATATCATATTAACACCTAGCTCTAGCTAGAAAATTCTTTCGAGAAACTTTCTGCTCCAGGTAAAAGAAAATGTTGTCTATGGAGCCATTCCCATGTCCTCTACGAAAAATAGTGAAGTAAATATGTCAGGTACAAACTATCTAGTGGGAGCCCATAATTGTCAAATTGGCCTGGTAACTCTAGCTGCAAGAACAAATGTTGATAAGTTTGACCCTTCCACAGCTTCATCTTGCTCTTTCATTGCCCAAAAGATGCAAAATCCACTCAGAAAGGGCTAGTATAAGCAAGGAAATAGCCACAAAAACATGTTTTTGATCCAAGTACTTCAAAACATAAATTAGTCAGTTGTGGGGAGATACTGGGGTGAGCAGTCAGCCTTAGAAGGAACCTTTGAAATTACACCAAAACACGAATATACTTGACACTATGTGTTGCATTTTCCTTGTGGAGATACTTCCCTGGTCTCTATGAAATACAACTTCTACTATAAGCTTTGAACATAACAGCACTTCCCTCCCACCACACTAAAGGTATTATCGCAGTAGGTGGATCAAATCTCGCGGTTCAAAAGGATTACATCAGAAGGTCCACTGATCAAAGGGTCTAATGTTCATAGGTTCTACCCTGTGAAAGTTAGATAGACCTTTTGAATAAGAAGTCCACAAACAAGTGCACAAAAAGTCAGGGTAATAGAGGACCTATGAAAATGGTAAAAAGTGGCCTATTCTCAGGAACAAAAGAAATGCACCACACACTTTGTGCTTATTTTTTAAATCTGTGAAATTTTAAAATATATTTTCAAAAGTTTTGAAATATTTTCGCTGAAATAAACTTACTATTCTGGTAAATTTTGGTGAAAAATGTTTTCATAAATGATTGCTCTAATGTAGACAAGCACGGCGCTTCAGATACCTAATAAGCGCAAGCCCGTAAAATACAACAAAGCAAACAGAAATAGTGTTCAAGCCCAAATGGTGATGTGGATGGGATTGAGTTGTTTTTTTGTGTTAGATTTACTTTTTGGTGGAGATTGGTGCAATATTTTTATTCAATGTTTGGTGCGAACCTGTGGAAAACTAGTGGTTCCTTATCAAGATAGATCTTTATGGCTGGTGGTTTGATAATTGTATATGGCTGATGGGCCTTGTTCATGTTGGCCTGTTGGCTTACCTACTTTGCAGACCGGGCTGACCCAAGCAGAACATTCTTTTAACTATCTTCCAAGCTGTTTAGTGACAAAACTAAAAGAAAATGTTCACATGTATCAATTGAGGGACAATGTGAAGGATTTTTGGTTCATTCACAGCCATTTTGCCATGATATTCTGAAAAGTTTTAGCTGAAAACTTGTCACTGCTCTCCTCTATTCATAAACATTATTGGAACTCAATTGTGAGGCTCGTGCCAGCATATAATGATTTATAAAAGTGCAAAGATGGAGGAAATGTCTGACATGAGTGGACTTATTTCATCCCGATTCTTATAGCTGCCATGTGCATACCTCTATCTAGAATACCCTTTGTTTTTATAAGGTGATGCTGGTCATTACCTGAAGTAAGCTTGCATCATAAGCAAGCCATGTTTCATACTGTTTTTTCAGTATCATTTTCTGCTGAATTAGCTGAGGCTACTGACGCTACATGCACCTTTTTGATATGGTTTTGGGTGAAACCAAAACTTTTTACAGGATAAATTGGCTTAAAACATATATTTGAAACAGCTTTAAAGTAAATAAATGTTGTATATAGTCGTTAATGGTTTTCCATGATACCGGGCCTTCCCGGGCTTGATAATCCATTTCTTCCACAAACCGGGCTTGTGACGGGCTTCTAAAATCAGCAGCCGGCCGGGCCCGGGCCCGGGCCTGCAAAATTGCCTGAAACTCCCACCTCTACTGCGAATACACTGCGGTCAATGACCTGAAAAAGTTAGCATGATCAGAACCTGTAACCTTTGACCTTCACCCTGACCTGTATGTGTGGTGACCTCGTCATATCCTCTCATTTAGCTGGCGTTATGACGTCCCCACTCGGTCTTCAATGCAAGTACGACTGCGCGATTGTGGCGATCTCAAAATATAAGCCTGCCTGACTTTCAATAGGTAAAAGATTATTGACTGATTTTCTTATTTTTATCACTAATCGAAATGGTCATCAACCAAGTAACGTTTTTGACGGCAAACGGTTCTCTGGCCACCACGGCAAAATAGGTTGGGGAGGGCCTCCGAGGCTCCTCTCACAAGTGCATGTGTTTGCGCTGTGCGGTGGTCGGGCGTGCTTCTCCGTTGCCTGACGGAGGCAACAACAACGCCGGGTAGTACTTGCCGGTGGTGATATCACAGACCACGTGACAACATGTTCTGTCAGGATTGGGTGCTCTGGTAATGCCATGGCAACAGAGCCACACCATAGGCGAATCCAGGGGGCGGGCAAGTGGGGTACGTGCTGGTGGTGTAATGGTTAGCACGTTCGCTTTCCACGCGGACGACCCGGGTTCAATAGCAGTGTCTCACGTGTCCTGAACAGTGGGCAGTGCCTGAGTGTTCACCAGCGACAGCTTCCCAGGTGTCCTGTACAGGTGCCTCAGAGTTCAACAACAGTTTTTCAAGCGTCCTCGACAGTGGACAATGCCTAGGAATTCACCGGTGATAGTTTATCATGTGTTCTTGACAGTGGACAGTGTCTGAGAGTTTTCTCACGTGTCTTGGACATCTGAAAGTGTCTGAGAGTCTACCATCAACAGTTTACCACGTGTCCTGGACATCTGACAGTGCCTGAGAGCTTACCATCAACAGTTTCTCACGTGTCCCGGACATTTGACAGTGCCTGAGAGTCTACCAGGGACAGTTTCTCACGTGTCCTGAACATCTGACAGTGCCTGAGAGTCTACCATGGACAGTTTCTCGCGTGTCCTTGACAGTGTACAGTGCCTGAGAGTTAACTAGCGACATTTTCTCACGTGTCCTGGACATGTGACAGTGCCTGAGAGTCTACCATCGACAGTTTCTCACGTGCCATTGACAGCGGACAGTGTCGGATGGTTAACCGGCGTCAGTTTCTCAGGTGCCCTTGGCAGTGGACAGTGTCGGATAGTTTACCGGCGTCAGTTTCTCACGTGTCCTTGACAGTGCCTGAGAGTTCTCTCACGTGCCCCAGACAGCGGACAGTGGCCGAGTGTCGGCGGAGCCGGGAGCGCCGGCCGCGGCAGTGTCGAGTCTGCTCTCGTTACCGAGCCGCTCGTTCACTCGTTATTGCGTTACAATATTGCGTCGGAGGCGCCCTGATTGAATTGTGGGCCGGCGCGTCGCTGCGCATACCGTCCATGCCCGGCGCGACACTTCGCCTCACCGTGCGGAATACGGGAGCGGCGCAGCTCCTCGAAGCAGGGACAGACGGGGCGAATACAGACGTAAGAGAATAAAACTGTCTTCCTTTGGGGGAGATAACAATGAGGGAAAGCATTCTGATCAAAGTTGAAGGTTTCTTCGTCGAGCACCGTTGAAAGCTTAGAAATAAAACATCGCAAGCTTTGGCCTACTTCGAAACTTTTGACATTAGCTCTTCTGGAGTTTTTTTACACACTCGCCATACCATGGGAGGCTCGATTTAAACTCCCCCTCTAGCCATTTATAAAGTAAGAAAGACGCAGTAAGATGCAATGCATTGCTTGTAACCTGAACTTGCCGATGATATATAATTATTTGGTCCTAGGTCAATTGATGACCTTGAGAGGTCATATACCTGCATACGACCCGAACATGCTACAACCAGGTAAGACACAGTCACGACGCGATTTTTGGGTCAGGATTTAGTAACATTACATCACAGAAGCGTGTTTTGAGATATTTCTAAGATTATGCACGTGCAATACAAAGCCCGAAATCTCCAAAGTTCAACAATTAGCCTTTGCAACCCAATATAACTTGGCGAGTTTTGGCCTCTTCAAGTTCGCGATCACCTGTAGCATCAGAAGCTATTATTAGTAAAACTGTTTCTAATAAGCTGGAATGCTTCTGCATCTACTGTTGCATATTAAATTAGGTCTTTGCAGGTCAATGACCTTTGCTGAACTTGAAGAGTCAAAGGTCAATAAGCCATCCGAGGGCCATCCATGTGCTCAGGAACTGATGCTAGCAGCAAACGCAAATATGTGAGGTAGATCACATTGGTGAGTCATTTAAGGTCACAACTTGAGTTCAATGGCTCATGTGCCATGCTTAAGAGGTTAAGTTCCATCATTGGGAGTGCATTAAAGCTTGAAATCTAGGTAAGAATCCACTCCGCATAAAATGATGTTTCCAGATCAAATGCAGCGAGGAAGACGGCAAGGCCTCGTGCAAGCCTCTGAGAGTTACCTCTTATCTCCCTGACCTGACATGATTCAGACTTGAAATTTGGCATAGCTGTATGAAATTAAACTCCGTTGACATATCTCGCGTGGTTCACGCTAAACCGAACTGTTCTTATGCACTTCTGAAAAAATGTTGAAGGGGCCGAATCGAAACCTGGTAGGGCGAGGGTTAAAGATAGGTCACGAAATTGAGGGTACAGAAGCTTATATTTCATTGCATTTTCGACAGAATAATGATAATTGTTGATGTGGAAACATGACACGATTGAGCCCCGGGAAGCTTTCAATACATGCTTTTTCTTTGACGTTTTACCGCTTAAGTGGCTTAAGTGGCCAGACATTTCACTTTTTATGCACTCCCATTATGTGTTTACTATATTCTCTTGACTATCAATTTTTATAAGTTGGCTCTCTTTCAATCAAAGGCTTAAAATCCCATCCATTTCAGTATTTTTCATCAATGCTCGCGGTTAAACCCTGTTCAAACTGACCAAAATTCTACTACATTCGGTGTACGATAACTGAGGGTAACAATCATATATAATCCTTCAAAATATCTTCGTTCTACTATTTCGTCATTCGTTAGCTTAGTGTTTTGGAAAAAATAAGGATTCGTGATTCTGCGTCATGACAGAAGCCACATTGTGATACAAGGTGTACAAGTATGAAGCAATGAGCTTCTGTTTGGCCTTGAACCTGTGCGTTTGATGTCGTAAGCTCGCCCGTGACTCACAAATATAGCCTGAAGTTGACAGGCAGAGGCTGAGGCTGCTTCTTTAAGCTAAGGAAAGCAGTCTGTTTCTTATGTATGTTTTTTACTTGTGTTTTCCCTCTTCATTTAAAACTTACCTACCAGTTTAGACACATCAGCTATGCCAGACAAGCATATTTCAAAGTTCCAAAGACAGCCGTTTGGGGTTTTTACCAATTTTTTCTCGAGTATGCAATATTATTTTTTGTAGTAACACCATTTCCCAGCTTGAGAAAGTGATTATGAAAAATGAACACTCTAGTTAAATGCTAATCGCGACAGTTAACACAATTATCATGGCTTCTCAGAATTCGGAAAGACCGTTAGAGCCACTTTGTGTTTCTTCCAACCAAACTAGCCTCACATTTTTGTCAAGTATTTTGTGTCCGTGGCGCTCCGTGGCGCTTTGGACCTTCTCAGAATTCGGAAAGACCGTTAGAGCCACATTGTGTTTCTTCCAACCAAACTAGCCTCACATTTTTGTCAAGTATTTTGTCTCCGTGGCGCTCGCCGACCTCGGGGCTAAACATGCTTTTACCAGCGTCTCTATGGCTTCTCTGCCGACGACCAGACCGACGCATTCGGCCGCGCGTCTGTCTCCGGAGATAAGCATAATTAACGTAAAGTGCCTTACCGTCCTCAGAGGTGTGGCACTGGGCACGGCACGACAACGCTATTAGATAGTAAAGAACTCCCACCTTCTCTTCAGAGATGCTGTAAAATCCTTATTAGACTCCGAGATAACCGGAAGGTGAGCCTCATCAAAGGATGTACTCGGTGAGCCCCCTAAAAAAGTGGGCCCGAACATTCCATCGCAATCACGTCAAGGGTTTCATGACAGATTTCGATGAAAATTTGGCTATAATTTACATATTATGGTTAAAATATATTACTAAATATAATAATAACAGTTTTTTCCTTTTTATTCCACCTGGGACATCCTGTATGCCCTACATTTAGGTCCATGCATTTCCACGCAATGGTAAAACGTTACAATAAATTGACTGAACAATGTTTCAGGTTCTTTCTACCGTTGATTTTTCTTACCACAGGAGAGTTTCTGGACTCATCGTACAACATCCTATAACATTATATCATAGCGTTTTTATTAAATCCCAAAAAACGAGGGAGGGGAGGGTACCGTACGCCGTCAATGCGCGTGTTATGACGATATTGTGGTTTCCGGAAAAATTATATATGGAAATAAAACTATTAGCCTAATGTAAAATGCAGAAATACCAATCTACACGTTTTTGTAATCGTCATGAACCGTAAAACAAGGCAGTGTAGGTAATTCTGAAAAATCAAGACTTTAAAGGGAATGTGGCACCTTGGTCGAATCCAGAAATTTAGTGTAATTAGGGGTACTTTCAGCCGAAAATCATGAAAACGTCCATCATTTCTCTGAAAAATGTCCAATAAGCTCAATATTTTGATTTTCAAAATGCTCCTCTAGGGTGAAAAATAAACCTATGCCTGTGAATGCCGTCATGATCTGGAAACTACTACCATATTCAATAGGCTTGAAGGGCTACAATTGACTGATTACTCACCGTGACGTCAGCGCTATCGTCACACCAATAGCTGACAACTGTGGCCGCCTGGCTGGAGTACATGGGGGATACATTTTAGGTAGGTTGTAAGCTTTTCTCCACGGAGATTTTGAGTTTCATGACAAATTATATCTTGAGTACCCCCGGCATGCTTTACAACTTGGTTATCTCAGTTAAAATCACATTATTAAGGTGCCACATTCCCTTTAAACTAATAAATGAAATTTGAAGTTCTCAAAAATATTTGACGACGAAAGCAATAGATTCGTCGTCTGCAAAACAGTAATCTTGATCACAGCGCAACATAGACTCACTTTAAGCTGTAGCCGAATGCAGTGCACCATCACACTCCATATTCTGCCCTAAAGAACAAGCCAGCGGGTGCACCGGCATACACATGGAGCATGTCAGTAATGACGTCTTCACATACTCTACCAAACTTCTATTTCACTTCTAAGCCCATTGTGAATGTAGAGCACTGCCTTTCACAAAGTGTTCTTTAAAAAAAACTAGATTTTACAGTTAATCACTGTCATATTTTCCGAATATGTTTAAAGTCTATCATTTTGGACCTAATGGCGATAAAGGTCCGTCAAACAGCACCTGTTTTGTCTCACCAAAATGGATGCAAAATATGTTCCATAGCCTTTTGAGATCTATTGGTGACCTCAGGTCACGAAACTGTTGATGTCATAATTTCCATGCTTGTTTGCACGATATAGCTTGAATAGCGTGCTTCAAATATGCTTTGATCAAATCAAAGCTATCATAAGGGATATCTTATATAAAACTGTTCCATATATATTATTATTGGCCAAATAACTGCACTTAAGACAGGTTTGGCACTAGCACGGCACTAGGGACGAGGCCACTGGAGTAGCTCCCTTAACACACGCCCCGCTGGAGTTCCTGGCATGACGCTTCCTGCTGGGGGAGGGGCGTATTTCATGTCCCTCCCTTTCATTCCCTCCTTATTCCATGTCTTAGAAAAGCTAAAGCAAAATAACGGACGGCGTTCGAAAGCTCTTCATGACACGAAGCGAAATTATACGATTTATTCTTATGTCAGGTCAATATTGAGGTTACGAGAGGCCAAGGAAGGTTCCATACACTTACAACAGGGCATAATAGATTTTCCCTTGTATATTTTTACCGAGCGGAGCTGGAGAAAATCTTTAGGCATCGTTGGAGTCCTCTCATTGTGGCAAATCGAATGACGTATAATGTGACCATGCTAGGTCCAATGGGGAAAATGACATGACCTCAAGCTAGGTCAGGGTCATATGGTTACCTGATATAGTCAAGTTGCATATAAATCAACTCCCCGTGACAAAATAAGCAGACTGAAAGCAAAAGAAAAGCTCTATCTCAATTCAGTGCGAAGTTATTGGCGAAATAGTCACTGTATGCTCACGTGACTCACATGAACTTTGGGTGGCGAGATGCTCAAAAGTTCAAATTAGTGGTCAAGATCGTGATATATGTTGTGTGGATTTCCAAGTTGATTATACTGATACAAATCCCTTTATATTTTTATCATAGACCTATTATAGGATGACCAAAAAATTGAACCCATCTTAAGTCAACAATATCGAAATTCCGAGACAGCAGATTTATAAATATCGACGCAAGGCCTATTTCAGATAAGTCAAACATTTTTCTAGCTAGCAATCTCACTAGATCTTCCACCGTCATGTAGCGACACACCACGAATACTCTACAAGGGCAGAAAGCCACAAAAGAAGATGGCATGCAGTGCTTTCTGAAATCTTTGCGTCGATGCCATTTGGGGTGACGTAGCAATGATGTTACAAATTTATAGACCCCGTTCTCATGTACGAAACACCACTTATTCTGTATGACATTGCTAATGCCATTAAACTAGGAGGATTTCATCTTCACACTTAACCATTCTAAATGAGCTTTGGCTTCTCCCACAGCATTTCGGTTTTCAATTTAAAACGCTATAACATAATATACCTAAGTAACACTGCATCTGGACATGTGGCCAAAAACACTGTGGTCAATGAGCTCGTAGTTTCTAGTGTGGCCTCAACCAATCAGTACCAATCAGTGCTAGCGTGACCTTTATGTTCCTCTGAAGTGTCTTTGCTATATAATTTCAATCGGATGACGCTGTGAAGTCATCAGGTACTCAACAGTGCAAGATAACTGAAACTGCAATGTACTTACTAAACAGCGATACCAATATAAGATTACAACATTGAAAGTGGGTTAAAAAAGTTTGTAAGCTCTACGTTAACACGCGCCGGTACAAGGTGGATGTAGGTATGGGTAGGTAATAACCCCACCCCTATGGCTATTAGCTGTTTGTATATTGTTCATTATGGTTTAATAAGTTGGTTTTATGGCTTTCAATTACAGGTCTGCGTACCAAATGACAGCTGAGGTCAATTTAGGTAAAACAGTGGTGGGACAAGATACATAATAATATATACAGTGCATTAATATAACACAAAATAAAATGCCGGAAAACACAACAATTATAAAAATGTGTGCAAAAGGCACATTTAAAAACCGCAGCCATATATGTCAAACATACTTTCCATGCGACAAAAATTGCCTCCAGCTTTTCGTGAGCGACATAAGATGACATTTATAGACCTCTGGCACTAAACAATGCGTGATTACAATCTGAGATACAGTGCGTTAGGACTGGGTGGGTCTGTCGGGGCTACCCGACTCGTGGGACACGAGAAGGTCAGCGGAAGACATCGACGCTGGCCATTATCCTCTGCTGTTCTCTTTTGTTCCCTTCCTCGCGTACCCAAGCGTGCAAAATGGCACTTCTATGAAGCCGTCAGTGGCTAGAAATATATATATGTATATATATATATATATATATATATATATATATATATATATATATTTGTGTGTGTGTGTGTGTGTGTGTGTGTGTGTGTGTGTGTGTGTGTGAATTCCGCGTCATGCGATTGAACATCCGTTACCAGGGCATATTAGAAGAGATGGAGCAATGCATCTAATTGATATTGAACAAAATCATTATTATCCGCTTTTCGTTTGTGCAGTTGCAAAACTGCTGCGTCTCATGTCCAATTCCACCTATCTGTACTGATGCCACCAGGAAACAGGTAACCCAAGAGAATGCACTGACGGGTCATGTGCCCCCATCAGTGACCAGGTGTAGCGACCTCCGATTGCCACCTCTCGACTGGGATGGCCCATCCGATCAGTGCAATTCTCCCGGAATCTGGATGGGTCTGACCCATCCGCGGCCACCCCGGCCGCTCGCTGACCATTATCTGCGTCTTAGTGGCAGCCGGGGCACCTCTCACCAGCCATGGCCACTAATGGGAGACGAGACACCTGACATGGAATTAATGGTGTGATCTGGACACCGTTACACCTGCTGAGCCGAGACAGCTACACCTGTACAGCTGAGACAGTTACACCTGCTGAGCTGAGACAGTTACATATGCTGAGCTGATACAGTTACACATGCTGAGCCGAGACAGTTACACCTGTACAGCTGAGACAGTTACACCTGCTGAGTCGAGACAGTTACACCTGCTGAGCTTATACAGTTACACCTGCTGAGTCGAGACAGTTACACCTGCTGAGCTGAGACAGTTACACCTGCTGAGCTGAGACAGTCACACTTGTACAGCTGAGACAGTTACACCTGCTGAGCCGAGACAGTTACACCTGTACAGCTGAGACAGTTACACCCGCTGAGTTGAGACAGTTACACCTGCTGAGCTGAGACAGTTACACCTGCTGAGTCGAGACAGTTACACCTGCTGAGCTGAGACAGTTACACCTGTACAGCTGAGACAGTCACACCTGCTGAGCTGAGACAGTTACATCTGCTGAGCTGATACAGTTACACCTGCTGAGTTGAGACGGTCACACCTGCTGAGCTGAGACAGTTACACCTGTACAGCTGAGACAGTCACACCTGCTGAGCTGAGACAGTTACATCTGCTGAGTCGAGACAGTTACACCTGCTGAGCTGAGACAGTTACACCTGCTGAGCTGAGACAGTTACACCTAATGAGTTGAGACAGTCACACCTGTACAGCTGAGACAGTTACACCTGCTGAGCTGAGACAGTTACACCTGCTGAGCTGAGACAGTTATACCTGCTGAGCTGATACAGTTACACCTGCTGAGTTGAGACAGCTACACATGTACAGCTGAGACAGTTACACCTGCTGAGCTGAGACAGTTACACCTGCTGAGCTGAGACAGTTACACCTGTACAGCTGAGACAGTTACACCTGCTGAGCTGAGACAGTTACACCTGCTGAGCTGAGACAGTTACACCTGCTGAGTTGAGACAGTTACACCTGTACAGCTGAGACAGTTACACCTGATGAGCTGAGACAGTTACACCTGCTGAGCTGAGACAGTTACACCTGCTGAACTGATATTTACACCTGCTGAGTTGAGACAGTTACACCTGTACAGCTGAGACAGTTACATCTGCTGAGCTGTGACAGTAACACCTGCTGAGCTGAGACAGTTGCACTTGTACAGCTGGCACAGTTACACCTCCCGAGCTGAGCCAGCTTCACCTGCCCAGCTGAGCCAGTTACACCTGCCTAGCTGAGACAGTTACACCAGTCTAACTGAGACAGTTACACCTGCCCAGCTGAGCCAGTTACACCTGTCCAGCTGAGACAGTTACATCTGTCCAGCTGAGACAGTTACACCTGCCGAACTGAGCCAGTTACACCTGCCGAGCTGAGACAATCACACCTGTCCAGCTGTCTAGAATGGCGTATTTTTACCAAAGATTTTCACACAGCACCACACGTGTCCTTGGTGGTCAGCTCTAGTTGTCCCGCCTGACATGAATCCGCCCACGCCCCTGCTGACCGCAGGAGTCGTCACTTTCAGTTCAGCGCGCGGCCACAGTGTTATAAGCGGCCGCGAAAACGGACAGAATACCCCAAAACCGACTCCCGTATTTCAGTAAATAGCCTTAACTGGCCCGTACAGAATTGTCTGGTGCATGCGTTTTTTATATTCATTTGGTTGTGGCTGATCTCGTCCTGCCCCTATATTGCTTCAAAGTTGCCACTTCTTCATGCTCGTCCCGCGGATGAATGACGTCGTTTTCATACTGCCTTTTTCTTAATCCTGCTGCGCGTAGGTTTATCGGCGGATTTTTTATTGTGTGGTATTAAATGATATTTTGATGTCTGTTTTATAAGATCAATTATATTATTAAGCCATGCACCATTTACCCAAGGATCACTGACCCCCGAAATAACGCTATGTTTTTTTCCGTTTTCAACTCGGAGTATTTTGTTCAACTAGTCTCACACTTTTGTGAACAAAAGTGAACAATTCAATTTACGTGTCAGGAGAAAGCCCAATAAATTCTGGACAGGAGCCATCATGACTTTTTTGCATAGTTTTGCATATATACGGCTGAGACGGCATTGGAGACGGCGGTGCCCCGATCTCGGCGGCAGTTAAGGCACGAACGCGTCGCGCGCCGACTCAGCTTACACCGGCGCGCGTGCCCTTCGACGGGTGAATTTGATGCCTTAGGGCTGGGGTTGTATCTGGCACTGGCGGTATTTCACCAAAAGAGAGAAAGTTTCATTGATTTCCACAACAGTTCAGAAAGTCACTGCCCCGGAAATTGTCATGTATTGCTAGGCTTGTTTAGGGTAAGTGTTGGTCAGGGATATACTTCCATCCGTGTGTACGGTAAGTCCTGTAACAGGTCAAAGAGTATTGTGACACCTCTGCTCTGTGAATACTTCCCTGGTACAGAGCAATACTTCAGGTTTAGCCTCAGTCGTGCGAAGAACAGTGTCGTGGTTACGTGCAGGGATAATTGAGTTCCGAGTGAGCAACGCTGAGCTGTTCAAACGGCTGAAGGAAAACGCTCTTTTTCGGAAAAACAGAGGAGATTTTGTCGATGCTGCTTTTAATGATACTATTGATTTCTTAGGCCTTCACAGAGCGAGCATTTCACGCAATTCAGAGGATGCAATCCGAAAGAAGCTGGTGTCCTTCCATATCATTTTCAATAGAAAAGTGGAACAGTGTTCCAGATCAATCGTGGCGTGCGAAAGCAAAGAAACCGACTGGTTAGCGGAGGACATATGTGAGCCCATCACACTTGCGGATAAACAGGCTACAGTTTCTACCGGAAAACGCCACCCAGGCCGGCCTCCCACTCCGTACGACGCAGTCGGAGAGCGGAGCAAGAGACGTCGCGTCGCCAGTACTGCTGAACAGCATGGTACCCACGAGCTCGTCATGGCTGCCGCCCGAAGTGCCAAAACAGACGACGATTCAGAGCTATCAGCTGTGCTAAAGGAAAGCGTCGCTACTCCAACTCAGCCCTCCAAGCTTCGCCGTGGAATGCGCGATAGTGCCAGGCTACAGAAGGCTCGTGCTCTAACTCCAGATGAAGCCCTGGCTGTTACCGTATCGGCAGACATGTCAAAAAAAGTTATAACATCGTGAGGAAGATGACAAATAAAGTAAGTGCGAAAGAAGTGTACCCGCCCCATTATAAAGTTGTGAACGCTCGGCAGAGATGTTTTCCTGGCGAACACATCAGTGTAACCGACAGCTCTGCCGCAGTGCCACTGCCAGTCATATTAGACCATACGACAAGGAGACTGATAGAGGCCGAGGTTGACCCCACAAAGGTCGGAGCTGACGTCAGCCAGCCTCAGCCAGGTACATCAGAACAACAGCCGATCCGCAGTGAGGCTGTATCTGGAAAACTGTACTGTAAATGGGGATTTGATGGCGCCACTGGACAAAGTATATATAAGCAAGCGGCGCAGGGTGGTGCTGCTATGGATGAAAGGTAACATATTTTGCTCATCGTTTGTCCCTCTACGATTGGAGATTAACGACAAATGCGTGTGGATCAACGAAAAGCCGTCGTCAACTCGGTATTGCCGTCCAATGCACCTTCAATATGTCAAGGAAACCACCGCAGTCTCCCGGCAAGAGATGAACAACTTTTCTACCCAGATAGAGGAGCTCCAGCCCTGTGCAGTCGACCTCGCTGGGACCACTGTTCTGGTATCATACAGTATGCAGTTGACAATGGTAGATGGGAAAGTTGCGAATGCACTGACTGGGACAGCGTCATCTCAAAGATGTCACATCTGTGGAGCTAAGCCGACTGAGATGAATGACTTAGAACAAGTTCGTCAGAAGCTGGCAAACAAAGAGGCTTATCAGTTTGGTCTCTCAACACTCCATGCGTGGATTAGACTTTTGAACTTGTACTTCACATTGGCTATCGTCTTAAGCTTAAAGTGTGGTCCGTGAAGAAGGCTCAGAGGGAAGAGTATCTGGCCGAGAAGAAGCGAATCCAGGCTGAGTTCTACGAGAAAATGGGTCTGCATGTAGACCAGCCACGTGCAGGTGGAGCGGGGTCATCAAACGACGGCAACACGGCGCGCCGAGCCTTTGCAGATCCAGCTACCTTCAGCAGCATCACTGGAGTCGACATTGGCCTCATCACTCGGTTCTCAATGATACTGCGGGCTCTAGCATCGACCAAGCCAGTAGATCCAGACAAATTCCAAGCATTCGCCCTGAAGACGGCTACGGAGTACTGTAGATTATATCCATGGTTTTACATGCCTGCCTCCTTGCATAAACTTCTAATGCATGGGGCAGAGGTGATTCGATCACTGATTCTACCCATCGGTGCATATAGCGAGGAAGCACAAGAATCACAAAATAAAAACGTGAGATGGTGTAGACTGAAAAGGACCCGAAAAACCTCGCGCCGAGACAATACTCTGGATCTGTTTCGGGCTCTGTGTGTTATGAGTGATCCCGTGGTCGTGGGCATTATCCACCGTGATGTGCAAGCCATGCAACGCGAGTGCTGCAAGGGAAGTGAAAAGGGTTTGCCTTGTGACGAGCTTGCAGAGCTGCTAGTGCAGGAAGAAATGTCACCGAACACACTCACCCAGCAGCGCCCAGGCAGTGACTCTGAGTCCGGCTCCGGACTCCGATGAGCCAGAAATAGAGCGCAGTAGCACGTTCGACCTCTCATGCCTTCTACCAACCTATTACTGCGCAGACGTCTCGAACCAGAGATGAGCGCTCAGGTGAGTTTTACATTTTGCAATGAAAAGACCGGGACACTTTTCGGGGTCATGGTTAAATCTGAAATATACCGGAAAACAATTCAGGCAAATGAAAATCTGCCATCACCGGCCATTACGTTTGGATTACTTTTGCGAGTTGATCGATATGCATATTGATTATGTTAGGTTGGAAAGTGACCTTGACCTGACCTCAGGTCATGTTATTTTTGTGTTATGACCTAGCATAGTCATATTATACATCATTCGTTTCGCCGTGACGAGAGGAAGGGAATGGTGCCTAAAAAATGATTCTGACTCAACTCTGTCAGACGGTAGAGCCCAAAACACTACCCTAACATGCCACCTTCTTTGACCTATCATGGCCTCAATATTGACCTGAACCAAAAAGTGACCGATATAGATTCTTCATGAATTTGTATGAGCTATCCACCAGCCTTCGCGTTTTCTCGCTATCTCGCATAGGAGCCAAGTTCGAAGAGGGGGATGTTCAAACACCCCCACCAGGGCGAAGGTGGGTCGGAGGCCCACCGGGGCACGGGTTAAGTGTCAAATTTGGTGTCAAAAGGTGTGGTGAGTGTTAAAGTACACATCAGTTTTTGTTTCATGAGGCTCCGTCACTTAGTTCGCGAGATATTGAATTATGTCCGTTTTCGCGGCCCCTTACAACACTGTGGGGCGGTGAGGTTCACCGCCCCCGGCGCCGTGTCATATCTCACGCGGAGCGAATGGATGCGGGCAAATGCTGAAATATGGAGCGGCTCGGTGCGCCCTGCTCGGTAGTGAACACTGTGCCTAACTGAGAGCGGCGCTGGTTCCGGCCAGTGACCGGATAATGCTGACAGAAGCCAGCCTTACCACGACTAACCACTGCACTGGGATTCGGCGTTCTGCATATGAAACATTCAGAGGCTGGGTCTTGGCCGATTAATGCGCGTTGTCGGGACTGAAAGATAATAATGATGGTATTTTTGGGAGTGTAGCGATAAAACGAACGCATAACGGAGACATGGAGGACTGTACGGCGCTCTGTAAGTTTGATAGAAGACCGTGGGTTTGCTCCAACCCAGTGACAGGATTTGGCACCTTGCTTGCTGTACCAGTTGAAATTCTGAACGCTTCAATGGAGGCTACGGCGACAGATCTAAGTAACGTGATGGGAAGGGGGAGAGAAAACAGCTAAAATGGCAGAAGTTTCCTCATCAAATACTTTGGGGGTACGTGTTTGGTTTTCGAATACCTCATCCCTGAATTTGAATGAGTGGGGGGAGTTCGTGCTACCTATTTTTCCTAATCACCGGAATCACCTTGTGTTATCCCGCATTTTCCGGTAGTTTTATTTTATTTGGCCGCCGCATCGGCTCGGATTTCATATCTGCATTTTCTGACACACTTTACAGCTTCAAAGTTAATGGTTTGTCGCAGTCCTTGGTTGGCGAGTCGGCAGGTTTCTCCACCCCTGCGTACAAAGCTGTCATGTATTTGTAAAATCAGCGCATAGCTAACGTGAGGCGATATCAAGGAAATCAGCTGAGTGCTTAGTCATCGGGTTGCACGGTTGTCATCTCAAATAAACTGTCATTTGATATGTACTACAGCATCATTTTTTCTATCATTACCAGCTTTTTATCATAAAAAGGAAGAACCAGGCCAAAATTGTGTATTTCTAACATATAAACGATGTGCCATGGTTGTTAGTGGAGTATACATGCTTCCAAATTTTGCTTTGTATCAGATGCCTGCTCCAACCGACAGAGGCAGTCCGATTTCATCCAATCCATACAGGGAGAGGGGAGCCGCATCAGTGGCGACTCACTGGTCGATACCTGAGCCTCGTTGTAAGCTGTTTCCGGTGATGAAATGGTCCTGAGGGTCACATCCGTCCTCCAGAAACTCGTAAATAACGGTTCAGGGTCATCATTTGACTGTGGTCTGGCTACATCACCATGCCCTTCGCCATAGGGATGTAGACGTTAGAGAAAAACGGGAGGGCTGTGTTGGCTTACGTGTGTAACAAACCTCAAACCCCACGTGGAATTTAGCACGGTTCAATACGCAGCACAATGCACACGCTAACACAAACGAAATGTTTTGTAAGAGCGTAGTCTGAGTTTTTGTTGTGGCTGTCGACGTTATTGTCCAACGTCTATGGGCACAGCGTTGGCACAAAAAGCTGCTCTTTTCCTCATGGCCCATAGGCTGGGTGAGTAGCAGCCACCCCATTAGCGGCGCCTGTCACCTTGCCGCCAATTAAGAGTCAGCAGCACACAATAGACTTGTTAACACTGTCCGCGTAACGTGGCGGGCCTGTCCTGACAGAGACCGCCACAGCCTGTTCGTTACTGCAGCCGTGTTTGTACACGGGCCCAGAAATGGCGTCACCACAGCCGAGCCTGCTCCTTTTCCGTGCAGGATTTGGTCAGTTTGGGGCGGTATCTCTCCCACCCTCTCGTGTAGGCCTTCCCACTGTTCTGGATCACTACAGCGACTCTGGGTAGACGGTGTACCCTGTTGCTAGCGCGTCGCTAACAGATAGAAGTCAGTTTTTTTGTGCCTGATGCCTATTGCTTCCCGCTCTCTGTTCCACGTAATATTGCGTTGCTCGATGCCTCGCTTGTATGGTTTTTGCCGTCCATTCACCTTCATTTAACGCAAGAAAGGCGGGCTTTTTATCTCCTACAATACTTATCCTACTGGGACACACAAAGGTACAAGATGGAAAGGTAACTGAAAACACATTTAGTTTTCGCATAAAATAATAAAAGGACATTTTACACAGCCTAAGGTTCTAGATACTTTGCTAGGTAAATATATTCTCACCACTGCATGACACTTGCCTTGTGTTTGTCCTTGGCTGGTTCGAGATGCATGTCTTTGAATATTTCCAACCGGTATCTTCAATATCTTTAGAAAATACAGCTTTAGATGGTATTCACTAATAACATATAAAGTTGATGTGCCCTTGACAGGTTCTCCCACATGCCTACCCTCTAATAGCAGCATAATATTGTGGCTCAATAGGACGTTGGGTTGAGCCTTGTATTATCGTGCACAAAGAAAGGTAAAAATGGATATGCCAACACGTGGACTTCACAATTTTTGCGCCCTCGTGTGTGCCCAGTATTTTGACACAACCATGATGCCAGCGGAAAATCTATTTTTTCTCAAAATGCGCCAAAAATGTCATACCTTGGACGTTTTTCCGTCCATTCTGGGCGAGACAAGTAATACTGGTAGGCTCATCGACCTGTATATCTTTTTCATCGTCTTGGCAGGCCTAGCCAATTCAAATAAAGAAACAACAACAAAATTCGTTGGCTTAAAAGTTGTTGGCAATTGAGTGGTCGATGATGACTGTACGGAAGGCCAAGACTGGGATTTTTATTTTTTTCTTCAAAATGGTTCTGGATCTTACAGAAGGCCATAACGTTTTTTTAACATTTGAGATCACCTGCGTGGTCTCAGAGACAGCTTGAGTGGTCATTTGTACAGAATGCTTCCTGTACAATCGCTATTGGAGCCACACAAGTCTTACTCTGAAGCAAAAGTGAAAGAGGCTTCTCAGCTCAGGTGCACGGCAATAGGAAACGTTTTTTTATATTCTCAAGTAAGACATGGAAACAAGTTCTCTGCATAATGTGTGTCATACCGGTACAAACAAAAATGCCTATATGATGGTGACATATTAAGAATAAATTTTCATAGCCATTGTCACGCACACGCTTTTTCCCTTGGTATGCACCTAGGCAACCCAGCATTGAGTTTCATTTACGGCAGCACGATTTTGAAGGCCCGAGCCACAGCTATCAAAGAGATATGGGACGGCGGGCGCTCAGCTGGACGACTGTAACACTCACCTGTTTGAGAGAGGATACCACGTCCTTCTCTGTTTTGAACATTGCTAAGAGCAACCGCGATCCGTGTCCAGGATACATACACATGCCTGTCTTCCATTTTCCTGTATATACAATACTATAACCGGCGGTGAAACTTGTTCTTCAAACTCTCAAGGAAATTCCCGGGTACATGTATTTATGGAACAGTCTTACCTCTCGGCTAACCTCTAACCTTGGATGTAGCTGAGCTACAAATGAAGACTAATCCGGAAAATTTAGCCCAGAAGTCAGTTCCTACCAAAATAGCGCGGCCTTCTTCAGCCTCGGACCCGTCTGGGTACGAAACCGATGTTTCCACTGTTGTTTTTACTGCAGATGCACTTTATGCATTTTGAAGCACACTCTCGCTCTGGCCCGCCATAACTGCACAAGAGTGCTCAAGGGCGTAGTCAGATTGTTCTCAGGAGTGGTACCGAAAGAGGCCCCGGAATAGCGCCAAAAAGTCAGCACTTAAACCGAAAAGGATCCTTATAAAGGGTTATTTTAAAGATTAATATGTTTCTGACGAATTTCTACCTAGATATTCAAAATAAGTTACATACCCAAGATATCCGGACAACCTCATACAAAATGCATTCCTGAACAGAGAAAAAACGTATTATCTTGTAGCGAATGAGTCGTAAATATAAGCTGTGGCCTATTACCAAAAACACCTAGTAAAATAAAAAACCTAAGTTGAATATTATCAGGTAGTTTTTCGTTTCACCAACAAAAAACTACCTAGGTAAATGCATCAGGTAGAATTTCACAGGACGCAAACACAGTCCGCCGCCGGATAAAATAGTGATGAAATGAAGTCATAATATGATAATACATTAAAGTTATTTCCCGAAGTTTTCTAAAACATAGAAAATATTAAAACGAAAGTCGTGAAACTGCAGACGCTCGCGCTACTAACATAAGTAAAATAGTGTAGGTAGTTGAGCAAACCGAGCAAACTCGGTGTGTGCAGTGTGTTCAAATAGTTTGTTTTGCAAGGACACGTATTGCAACAGTATTATGGAATCAATTTGTCAGAAATTGCAAGGAATTATTAGAGGTGGCGTCAGTGACGACGGGTTCGCTGCTGATGTATTCGCGCCTTCATATCATTGATTGATTTTTATGAAGTATGGAAGGTGATGACAAAAGCTTGCTTGTTTCAACGAATTACAGATTTGGATTTTCAACATCATAAGAGAAATATTTCACAGAACTTCATTTAGGTTCATCATTGCTGATTATGATCAGAGACGTGGCATCACGACTCTACTGCAACAACTACACCAGACATAAAGCTCGCCGAGTCAGCACCAGCCCTCTGATATACCGATGAACAACCTCATTAGTAGCAAAAGTCCTCTCGCGTCACCAACAGCATCTATGCCCGCAGGAACCAAAGCCGATGTGCAATCAGAATAAATCAAAACCATCGATCCCGCTGGAATCGTGCTGTAAATATTCTACCACAGACTGCGTAAATTCAGTTAATGAAAAGTCAAAAAGATCCTAGTTCAGTCTGATATAATTTTCTAGGTACTCGACTTACAAACGAAGTGAAGAGGCCGCAATACTCATTGATACAATTTACCTCATTTTCTAAATTTGAAAAAAAAATTACATTAGTGACTCCACGGTTGGATATATCGTCCTCGTCCATCGTATAACTATGGTCTCTCGGTGTTCGCATGAAACCAGCATAACAATGATGGCACCAGACAAGATGTGTAATATATAGATATATCCACTGTATTATTCAGGCTATAATTTTAGGCGTGGTAATGGATTGTTTTACAGCTTCCTTATAGTGACGAGTGTTTTAACTTAATACAGTGACAACAAGGAACTGACTACTTTAACGGATTCATGAGTACACAGAGGCAGCAGCGGAAATGGGAAAAGTTCCTACACTCATAGCTGTAGGAACGTAGAAAATATTCGAGGTGGTGTCAAGGGACATTTAAATCATATCTTTAGTTAACGCACAGTGTTAATGGTTGAGTTATTGAATATTGGGATGGGGACATGGCGTCCCGCCCACTCCCCCACCACATCTCCTTCCTACGCCTGTGCCCACACTTGTTTGCTGGATGCATTATCTATTTGGTACAGCGTTTCAGTACAGGTGTGTCTAAGCAATATAGCATATATAGCAATATAACAGTATAGCAAGAGCAACTATGCGTTTTACTCAGGCATGAGTTTCGAATTCAGCACTTTGGCAGATAAAACCAAATCAGGTCGAGGACAACGGAAAATAATCTTAATCCATATCCGGTCAATTTTAGCACGTCAAGGTAGCACCAACGTGTAGCGACATCACTACGTCATCAGTGTAGCATTCTACCTAGTACGCTATACTTAAAAAATATTCATTTCGCCCTGAACATCCACAAAATGTCCCGCATTGTTCTCATATACCAATAACCTAGCCGGCCACGACCAATGCCGGACAGAACCGAAAACCCAAGGCTGAAGTTGTTTACCCTCCTCTGACATAGGTAAATTTTCGGATCATATTTACCTTCTTTGACAATCTTGCGCGCGTGTGACGTTTGTTTGGAACACTTCAAGTTTGTCAACAGAAAAAAACACCAGGTAAATTCCAAAAATACCTAGGTATTTTCTAGGTAGTTTTTCTCTCGCGCGTTGGTGCAACAGAATTTAGGTAAAAATATTTTACCTAGGTAGTTTTTTGGTGCAATAGGCCACTTATTATAAAACTGCGTTTCTAAGTTTTGAAGTGCTGCGGCGAGGAGCATGATGATGAGTTGCTAAGATGTTCCCTGGCCTCTCCCCTCGAATACGGAAATGTAAAAAACACTGAAGATTATATATCCGGGCACAGCCCTTCATCAGAATCATGGAGTAAATATCAATAATTATCAGTCCTAGTATAGCCAGACCTCGAATTGAGCTTCACACAAATGCCTTTTAGAATGAATGGTTAAAAATAAGATTGGATGTCGTGACAACAACGATATTGGTACCTCTAACCTAAAAGCAATGCCGACAATACAACAAACCTAGAGCAGTATTTGTGTGACAGACTTTTCTATTATTTTAGCCAAACACCAGCTTTTGATTAACAATGCAAAACTCGCTGAAGTGTCTTAATCGGTTATCTGAATATTTTTGTTCTTATTATTTACTTTTTCCATTGATCGCAGGTTAAATGCTACTACCTATTTAGCACTAGTAGACGTGATACTAGATCGGTGTAAAGACTGCAAGCTTTCCCCTTTAACATGATGCTATATTTTTACAATAAAAGCCTCCCTCAAATTATTTAGTTAAGATTGTACCTAGTGGTCAGGGTCAACTTATCTCTAAACTCAACCCATTGCACAATATATGGTTTGTAATTGATAAACCCTTTTTCACAGCCTGCACCTCTGGCCCAACGTTATGCGTCGAAAGAGTATACGTCTGGCTGCAAAAAAGCATTGTCAATTTTATAATATACTTATTCAACAACCCTTGCCCATAGTATGTACCTCTTAAACAAATACATCTTTTATAGCTAGTTAATGTGATCAATCATTGGTAAATACTTTTCCTCAGCCTGTACCTCTAGCCCAACGTTAAGTGTCAAAAGAGTATACGTCTAGCTGCAGAAAAGTATTATCAATAATTATTGGCATATTTCAAAACCCCAACTCCAGTACGTACCCCTAAAATCAAACCATCTCTTTGAGCTAGTTAATCTTATCAATCATTAAAGAGCTGTGCCCGAATATTAAATCTTCAGTGTTTTTACATTTCCGGATTCGAGGGGAGAGGCCAGGGAACATCTTAAAAACTACGTTTCTTTGCATATTCCGTTGCTATCTCACCTGCAAGTGTTTTCGTTTTGCTTAGGAGCACCAGAGCCCATTAACTTAGAATGCACATGAAACTTAACTCATGATTAGAAATCCTCATAAGGCCCGGGAATGCAAATTGAAGTATAAGGGAATAATAAATTGTGCTCCAAAAGTAAAAAAACTGTATTCTGCACGCGGGAAGACTGTGTTTTGGTGTTTTTGGACGCTTAACAAAACTTGGACAGAGCGTAGGCACGATATGGGTGTATACGACTATCTGGACGATTATTCTGTGGGACGAAAAGACTAAAACAACTAGCAGGCAATACCAACCACCCATGACTGATTGATCTGGTGGCGACAGCCTGATATCTCAGCGGAAGGAAAAATCTCAGAGAGTTCACGGACAAAACGTTAGAACATCTGATCATTTTAATCAGCACCTTCCCGCGATAAAACGTACGAAAAGACGGTTGCAGGGCACCATTAATTCCCTATGAACGACTGAGCTCGTGTGGTTAGCCTCAGATTCCGACAACAGAAGCATGCTCAGAGCGATCACGGGCAAAACGTGGGTGTATCCCACAAATTGGTGCACAATCTGTCTGGAATACATCTGAAAACAATGGTTTGACAAAATTGATCACCTAAGGTTAAGTCAATCTATCTCGTGCGGTCAATTTTTATCTCAATTTTTCCGGCTCTCCCCTCATCTACCCTGGCATGCGCCTCATCTGACCACCTCTTCTGCTCTGCCCTCCTCTTGTGTTCCCTGACCTCTCGTCTTCTGACCTGTCCTTGTTCCTTGTCTACTCTACCTTCCGTTTGACATTCCTGCACTTGCGTTAGTTTGTTCTGAACTCACGCCGTTTACCTTTCCATTGCCTTTGGACATTCTTTCTCCGATCATAGCCTCCATATTGACTGTAACAAAAAAGTGGCCAATACCTTTTCGTAAACATTTATAATCAACATCATTGGACTATCTAGTTGTTTTCTCTATCTGGCATAGGGGCCAAGATCGAAGGGGTATTCGAACCCCCCTCCAATTTGGGGTGAATGTGGATCAGAGGCCCACTGGAGTGAGGGTTAAAATTGTGACTATAAACGCCCTATGTATTTGAAAGTAAAAAACGAAGAAACTTAAAAGAATGCTCATTTGAAGGCCATCTTGTCGGACAGACTAAAATTGTAAATTGTTCAAACACTCTTAGATCCGGAATAACTATTCCATGGTCCCTCATTAGTTTTTAATTCCATTAATTTCCCCTTCAGATAGGTAAATTGACAGCAAAGACTACCTCAAAGGACTTGTACAGGTGTCATATTTTTGAACGACCAGAGCTTTTACATACACGAGTCCTGCTGTAGGTTTTTACGGTAATCTTAATATTTTCAATCCGGATGGAAGAAGCATCCACATAAATGTGAAGGGGAGAGATAAACGCAACGGATCGAAACCAAATTAGGAACACTTCTTTCCTGGTCAAAGGAGAATGACACTGTATCAAATGGCACTGCAAAACCAAAAATGTATTTGTAAAGAACTTGATGCCATTCAAATTACCTGTTTTCACCATTAAAAACCTGCCAGTCAATGGATTCGCCTAGCACTGCCTTCTATAAGTGAGCAGTAGCAGTTGTTTACGACTCACCCATTGGCTACCGAGTTGGTCCCGAGCAGCGGATACGCTACGTTTGCGCGGGCGGAAGTGCAGTGGCCGCAGTGACGCTCTAACGTGATCGGGCGCCGTTGAGGCCTGTTTATGCCGATGTCGCCAACTTGCGAGCCAATCTCCGAACGCACGTGCTGACAGCTGACGTGTTTTGGCGGAAAAGCTCGCAGAGTGCGAATGCTGAGTCGTTGTCTGGGGTGGTGCGGAGGCTTACACGTCACATCAGCTGAAGAGTTCTAAAACTCCAGATGTCAATCATTACAAATATGTGAAGGTACTATGCAAGGCAACTATCTTAACACGCGCTCCCTGGGGGGGAAAATTAGACCCCTTACTGGTTTTCCCCAGATACCGCAGAAATAATGAGACACAGAAACTTACCGTACCTTATCCCTGATCAATTTTACGCATCTGACCAAATGTTTGAGCTCAGGTCATGTCAGGTGAAGGAGCTATTCAAGGTCAAGCGACCCGACCCAAAAACCCACAATCACGAGTTTGAAGCGTCGCTTAAGAAACATCTTTCAACCGATCAATTTCAAACTTTCACAATATAATGTCATTAGGGGCTACAAATCTAACGTCTCGGAATTTTGATATTTTTTACCTAATGTAGGGTCAATTTTTTTGTCAACCCATTATAAGTCTATAATGAAAAATAGAAAAGGCTCGTCTGCAGTAAATACTGGATAGATAAATTTTAAAATCCTCAAATTGTGTATTCTTACCACAACTTTTTTAAAATCTTCACCATCAAGTTGGATTTTGACCATTTGACCTCTCAAAGGTCAGGTGAGGTCACATCAGCATACAGTGATTAGTTTGCCGATAACTTCTTACTGAATTGAGATAAAGCTTCCATTTTGCTTACATTGTGCTTTTCTTGTCACGGGAAGTCGATTAATATGCAACATGACCATACCATGTCACCCTGTGAATCTGACCTAGCTCGATGTCGGGTAATTTTCATCATTTGACTTAGCAAAGTCATATTATACATCATTTGATCTGCCACAAAGGGAGAAATCCAAGAATGCTTAAAGATTTTCTATAGCTCCACTGAATAGCAATCTAGAGAGGGAAACATACACTGCCCTGTTGTAAGCATATGAAGCCTTCCATGGCCTATGCTGACCTCATTATTGACCTGACATAAAAATAGTTCAGATAATTTCTATTTGTCTCGTCAAGAGCTTTTGAACGCCTCCCATAATTTTTCCTTTAGCTTTCTTGAGAAATGAGTCACGGGAGGAGGGGAAAATACGCCCCCCAGCGTGGCGGGTCATGCCACGGACCCCAGTGGGGCACGTGTTAAGGTCAAAACTAAATGAAATGCCTACTTTACAAAACATTTGAAGTTGATGATTCGGTATTCAGTTTCTCTAAACAAGAGGGCTGTCATTTGGATTTCAAGCACCAGGTCTGAGCCATGTGGTCACGCAATACATATAGTTTTAGCGCAGTACCTATGCGTTATTCACAACATAAGCCACAGACGTCTATTTTCAACGAGATTATTGAAATCCACGCATAATCACACTCACCACATCTATATCTTCAAATTTATTGAACAATCTTTCTTTGTACACGGGGGTGTGGATTTGTATTTCTTTGGGGGTGGGGGGGGTAGGGTGCGCGGGCGCCCACAATGAAAGGCTGAAGTAGTTTAAGAATGTCATTTAAATGCCCGTGTTTTTTTATTTCAATGTTTTTAATTAGTTTCGTGCTCTTCAACGGACATACAAGAAGGCTAACACACTTTATATTATTCTATCACCTTTTATTACGGTGGTTAATGACACCGTTTTTAATTTGGGCACTTCTAATTGCTTAAAAATCCTGTTTTTCTGTATGAAAATTATGTTTGCACATGAAAATTCAATCTCCTGTTGCGCTTTAATTACGTGCTCTGTTGAACATGGCCTCTATTCACAAATGGTCATTTATATGTACGGTTTGACACCCAGAAAGGATGGGTCTCAAACTGTATATATAAATGACCATTTGTGAATAGAACATTTTGTGAATTATATATATATATGTGTATATATAATATAATATATAATATATATATATATATATATATATATATATATATATACGTATGTATATATTGTTTCTGTTTCTACTGGATCGGAGTAAATGCCATCTACAGAAAATTGGGTGTTTCTCTTCCTAGCCTGTCACTAGTTCACAGGCAGGTACCATATTTGCGATGGGGGTGACTTTTTGGTCAGGGAACATCACCTCAGCCCCGGGGACGTCATTTCGGTCAGAGAAGGGTCATTTCTTCAGGTGCGTGGGAGCCAAATCGCATTGGAAGGCCCTCCATTTTCATTCTGTGGGGGGGAGGGCGTTGGTTTCGGGGGCACCTGAGTGCAGTCTGGGGACGTCGAGTGCTTGATTAGGAGGGGGCACCTGTCTGCCTTGGCTTCCCTGGATTTGTTTATGCATTGGCCCATAAACCGAACGCTAAGGAAGAGTATACCAAGTAACCATTCATTGACGGACGCAGGAAGAGGGAGCATTCCGGCCAATTTTCCCCCAAAGCGCTGGAGGGGGGGAAACTATCTTTTGGCCCCCAAAGGCCGGAGAAATTGTTGAAAAAGGTGTTTACACTAGGTCTGTCGAGCAATAAAATATTCGCTCCCACCCCCGCTCCCCTCCCAGGAGAGCGATCATGTACTTGGAGAGCTAGTTTATACTAGCTCTGTCGAGCACCCAAATTGCACGTCCCAACCCTCCGTCCCCCCAGGAGGAGAGGCAGACATGGGTTTGTCCCCCCCCCAATTAAAAACTCAGGTCTGAGTCCGCCCCTGCCCCCCCTCCCCCAGGAGGAGAGGCTGACATGGGTTTGCCCTCCCAAAACTCGGGTCTGCGTCCGCCCCTGTAACCATTTCCCTGACAAAACCAGCAGCTACGCAGAACTACACAGCTTGCAGCAGCCCGGGGCGAGGCCAAAGCTCCCTGTTGGCTCCGACCGGCAGCAGGCGACATTCAACGTCAGAGCATGCATTGCAGGCTGTACAGACCAGCAGGCATCCCATGGTGTAGCCTCGCGTCCATCGCGGGCCGGGATTTCGGGATTTCTTCCGCGTCCTGTCCACCTCACGGTGAGCAACCTGCGACCCTGAAAGCGGAAATAAAACAGCTAGGAATGTAAGGCTAATGTATTATGCTTTATGTAAGGCTGATGCAGGATAGTTTTAAACTGCTAAGCCGCGCGGGTTGCACATGACCACTACTCCGTCAAATATGTACGCGGCCCATGCGTAATACCACTGGTTTTCATAATAATACCTTCACATCCACAGCCTGCTGCCACATACGAAGCTAAAGTGACGCCGAGGTTGTACTTGCAGTCTCGCTGGAATTCATACTTCCAACGGCGAGCCGCCAGTCGGAATAATACCTACCTTCGCTGAGAGCCAGCCACTGCAAGCTTTAGATCTCAAATTACTTTTCTAAACTTGTTTACTTTCACTATACACGCATTCTGCAGTGCCACATTGCAGAGACCAAATTTAAAGACACTGTGAAACTATCCAAAAACATCAACAATGCATGCCAAAGCCCGGAAGCCGGCAGGCGGACGGAGGCAGAGTTGCCTCTAAATTGGTGCCGTTGTGGCGGCGAGTGGCGGTGGCACAGTTCGTTAGCGTTCATTAGGCGCGTATTCGACTTGCCTGTGGCTCCACCGAGCCGGCCGCTGGCTCCCCATTAGACTCATTAGGCCCCAGGGCAATATCCGGAAAAGGATTAACTGCGTAGCTTTTTAGACGCACTGACATCGCTCCAGCAGAAATGAAAGTTCGATGGGTAATCGAATTGCTCAGTGCTAACCTTGGTTAAATACGAATGCACCTTACTTAACTATCTTATTCCATATTTATGCGTTTAAATCTAGCCTCGATTTCAATCCAGTTCATTTAGTTACTAATTGTATTGGGTTAAAGTGATTTCTTCCGAGTACGACTAAATAATACAACTCTTTACCAGAGCAATTCAGACAATCTAACCTACATCCATCACTTAAAAAATCGGTGGAGGATAACTTCTATACACCAAAGCCTCCAAAATGCTAGATATAAGGCAGAAACGCTGAAAATTCCATGATTATACAGCTGAGAAGAGGTATGTTGAAACTCAACGCAAATGTATTCTAGGTGAAAAAATCCACCACACCGTTTTGAAAGTGTTGACAAGGGAGTGAGCAAAGCAATAGAGACAGTAGGTAAAATTTTCGCCAGATTCAAAGAACGAAGCAATCGGTGCATGGTTTTGCAGCTGTTCAAACGCTTAGCTTTGGGACCCGATGTTCTAATACAATCACAAAATAGTAGAAATCGCAGTACTTTTGAATTTTTGTCAATTTAAATGTTTATCTATTTCCCAAAATATAAAAGATAGCGGTTTTGAGTCCGTTTTGGTAACTGTGAGGGCAGAACCAGGGTGGTAAGACTGCGTTTTCGGTATATTCTCTGAACAAGCAAAATCGCAGCACACTATAATTTTCAGCGTCAATTAATATACTAATATATTTCCCAAAAAATATGTAGTAATGTGCGTTATATTCAAGCTCATGGCCTCCAGCGTAGCTCAGGGGCCATATTATTGTGCAGAGGCCCCAGACTAGCTCAGGGGTCACTAGGTCGGCTGATATAAAGTATTTGACCAGCTCAAAGGGCCCCACTCAGGCTCACGGCTCCCAGTTCAGCTTACGGACCCTAGAACAGTTCAACAGGTCCAAACCACCTCAACGGCCCTCAGTTCAGCTCAAGGGAAACAAAAGTAGCTCATAGGGCACCAAAGGCCCGTTCAGGGGCCCCCAAATAGCTCAGGGGCCCCAGATCCACTCAAAGCTCCTTGGATAAGCTCAGGGGGCCTAGGTCAGCTGAAGAGGTTTCCCAGACAAGCTGTCGGGCCGTTTGGGTTTCTTATTTTATGGGGGGCGGTTCCTGCGCCTGTGAGGGGGTAAGCCATTTTCTGACGATTGCTGATCAGGGGAGAGGGTCAGAACACCCCGAAAGCTGGCTGACGTCATATGTGAACAGCCCCTAAATCCTTGCTCCTGGGTAGATACTGATACCAACACTCAGCGTCTTTCATCGCGTTGATGGCAGCACCTTCCCCGTGCCATCTCATCTCAGCACTTTCCACAATCTTTCCACGCCACTACTGCTCATATCACTCGTCCGACGCTGCCGCTGCTCCCACTGTTTGCCATCAACCCGCAGCATCATTCCGGCCGGCTCTGGGCGCCGCATACGCAGCAAATGCGCCACATTCGACGCCGCTTCATTTGAGCCGCCGTGTAAACAGCGGGCGGCCATTAGAGCGCTGTTGCGGCGCTGGAGTGGGCTGGTGGCGGCGCGATACGCGGCTGTAATTTGTGTACCCCTACCGGCGGGAGAGCCTCCTCCAAGCGGCTCATACCGGCGCGGCGGGCAGCCTGGCCGGCAGCAGCCTCAGCCATTGTGGCGCGAGTGGTGGGATCGCGGTGGAATGTCGGATCAGCGTGGCTGAGTCCAACAGACAATCCCACAGATTGCCAACCGAGACACCAGTCCTGATCAGCGAGACGGGGGCGCGGGGAGGAGGTGTCGCGGGGCTGGGCCGGGTTAGGGGGTCGGGTGACTTGGGCTAGACAACACAGGCGAGTTGGTTTAATATGTGCCGAGACTGAATAGAGGATAACATATAATGAGGGAGAAAACTTTTCTCGAAGTTTCATCAATATACTACAACGGAATCTGCATCCAAAACATCTACCGCATTCAACACATCTACCGCATTCAAAACATCTACCGCATTCAACACACCTATTCATACCGTTGGAGCGACAGGGAAAGAAGAGAGGCAGAAACGAGCTGTCCGTGGTACTCATTTCCAGGCATCTTCGGATAGCTAAGATTTTTTTGCAAACGGTTCACCCCACTATTGTTTCGTCGGAGTCATTGGCAGTGACATATTAACATCTTCTCCTGGGACAAATCCAACCAATTTCAGCCGCGGTACCCACTCCGGTGCAATTAAGCCTCACCGTATAGTGCAGTGGTGAAATGTTTTTTGTATAATAGGGAGACATCTTCACTTCCGGTAGAGTGTGGGCCTCTGTCAGCGTTCCATACTCCATCCTTGTGAAAATACCTGCTAGCATCCAGGTCCTGGATGCGCTAAGGCTGGTTATGTGTTGGCAGCGCGTGTATTTGTATATATTTGTGGGTCCCCGGGCGCGCCCCCTTCCCATTGAAAGGTCGAGATAGTGTTAAAATATCCTTTAGTGGTTCCTCATTTTCAGGACTTTAAATTTGTTCTCTCTAGTTACAATTATCTGTGTGAGTGCTAAAACAAAGATAATAGTATCCCATATCTTGTTATGAGGTGTCATTGTTTGAAATTCTGGCACCATGAATGATTCTCAGAATTCCACACCCTTGCATGTTGGTATTTGACAATTATTTATTTTGCCCCTGACAGGCCACTCGGATTTTCAAATCGATAACCTGGGTTCAGGTCAGAACCAGGACCGGTAATACATCGGAAAAGTGACGGAAAAGCTCGATAGCTTCAGAGAGAATGGAGATAGAGCGTTGATTTTGACGTCATCGTGTTTAGCTTGTCACTGAAGTTCGAATGGTATAACTATGGTCAGTGTCGACCTCAAACTGACCATAAGTCAGGTCTTGGTCAAACTTGACCTGATCGTAGATCAGGTCAGGTCAAGTTGCAATAAGGATTTGATCTGATAAGGCCATATGATCACGATTCGATCGGGCTTGACTGGCCATTCGGCCAACAACATGGAACGGGAGTTGCTCGGTGCGCATAATTTTAACATGCCGGCTTTGCTGGCGCCATGTTTCGTACATATCTTGGCTATATACCATGGCATCGAAGCTGAAGAAGTCATCATTTGGAAATGAAAATTAAATTTCGTACACTTTTTCTTTTGAAGAATGATGGGTCTTGCTGTGTATGGCTCAAAAAAAATTACGGGCCTTTCAGCTCTCGTGCCACAGAGTAGCCTATTAATTTGGAAAGCCTCATACATGTTAACTATTCCGAATGTTCTGGATAAAGAAAGCTTTATCGGGTTTCCTGCTGACAATTAGCGGTATGCTCCCGCCGAGCTGGCCAATTCAGCGCTGCTGGAGCAAGCCATGCGGTACAGTCTAGCTACTCAGCCAGGTCTGGTTCAGCAGCCTTCGTGATAAGCAGTCGAGGGGGCTTTCCATGTTTGATGGGTCTACCAAATAGGGCTCAGCAGCAGGGGAGTTTAAGATGGTTTCTTTAAACTTGTGCTCCCAATTTGTTGTTATTCTTATAATAACATAGGCTTATACACCTATAATATCAGACTGCAATACGGGAGCGCTGTAGCAGCATGTTGCTCCAGCCCAGATGCACATTCATCCAGCACATAACAATGTAAAAACGTTTTTATGACAATTTGACCGTGAACAGATTGTGCATAATGAACTCGGAGATAAGCACTATACAAATAGTGAATGGTGGCCTTTTTCGTAATGCTGAGAACAAGCCACTGCAGATCATAGTCTACACGGCAACTTTTAAAAGTCGCGCTTCGAGTTGATGATTCGAGCTTTTCTGTCCTTAACCAAGCGCGGGAAATGCCATATTTATTGCGACTTGCTACCGCGCCCCAGGCCACAGGCACTATCTTCTCTGTCCTTTCAATGGCCTGCAGGTTCACTCGTTCCGGTCAGCTTTTATTCATTTGTCAAGCCTTATCCTTACACCGCCGGCTCCCTCCCCTTCAATATTTTGAACAAAATAACCTGCTCCTTTACATCAAAATTACCAATCGGTAGGTACCTTTATCATGATTGCTATGGCAATGATAACTTTGCCGACTGTTGTACTGTTGACGGCTTTAAAGTTAATATTTTAAGCCCGATTTTTATTTGCTAGTTTATAATTTTCCAGTGGCGTAGAAATGGGACAGGGGGACATGACTACCAATATTCAAATATGCGGTAACCGTAGACATTCTGACATTTCGGGGGCTTGGGCCGCCCAGCCCCCCTTGCATCCGCCCACTGCAGCTTGGCCAGATCTGTGTATAGTTCAATAGTTATATCTGTTATGTTATAGTTATCGGTTATAGTTGTGTACTTTCTCCACGCTGGTTTTTCTGGGGCATTCAAACATTTCACTATTGCATCCAACACTGGGTAAAATGAAATATTGTCCCAACGAAATATTTCCAGTCGGCATTCCCAACAGCCTCATAGTGCTTAATATGGGTCTGTTCCAAGACTACTCTTGAAAAAGGTTGAAGATGCCAGACCTATTGGTGAAAAGGAGCAAGGTAGTTTACTCTAAAAGCTTAATTCAACTTTCATTGCATACTTTCATTTGCATGCAATATTTGGTTGCCCATCTTTGACCTGCTCAAAATTCTATTTGGGATTTCAGTGAATTTTTTGTGATTTGTAATGCCAATACATTAAACCTACCAATAAATGATTTAGTGCCTGATGTTTAATGTGGTTGTTAAAAGAAAGCATATAGTTCGAGATCAAATGTTTATTCTTACAGAGATTTACTATCCCTTCGGACCACAGACATAAAGAGAATGCCTTGCTGGGAATGGTGTGTGGCATTTCGACATATTTGGCAATCATACTCAACTGAATTCTAATCAAGGGATTGGGAGGCATTGTAAGCCCCAATTTGAGGCCCTGGAAAGAACATTTTAGAGAAGGAAATGAGGGCGAGATTACATGTTTGGAGACACAGTACCTACTCTTAACTTTCGGGGCAGTGTGTAGAACATTGGAAGTTTCTGGACTGATACAACAATGTACATCCACCTTGTGCATCTGGAGCCTGGTAAGAACTGCATTTGAACTGTTTAAGAAAGCAGAGATAGTCATTCATGAACAGGACATTTATTCATGTTGCACTACATAAAAAGAGCAACAGCAGCTCACAATAGCTTGGCTTGACGTAACACATTTCAAGTGTCAGCTGAACACAAGAAAGCCCTTAACAAAGGAAATCACTAAACATGCTGAAGCAAAAAGTGTAAGCCTTGCTGAAGAAGCACGAAATAGTCCGAACTCGTGGCCTGGGCAACATGGTCAGTCAGTCCGTCGTCAATGTGTCAATGCCTCATGCAAACAATTACTACAACACTGAACATTGTTTTTCAAGGAGCGCCGCATCACCGCCATGGAGCTCTACATGACGTCCCTGTTCAACTACGTCCGCGTAGTGAGCACCTGGAAAGACAACCACACATCACTGTAGTTAAAAGTTTACAGGACTGAAGTAAACGGAGAGAGAGAGAGAGAGAGAGAGAGAGAGAGAGAGAGAGAGAGAGAGAGCGAGAGAGAGAGGGAGAGAGATAGAGCAAGAGAGAGAGAGAGAGAGAGAGAGAGAAGCGAGAGAGAGAGAGAGGGTATCTTAGTTCCACAATATCATATTCTTTGAGATAACATAATTATGGACCCTAATGACCTGTCGGATGAAGGCGATTTCGCCCACCCCACTCCCAACGGGGTAAGGGTAGAGTTAAAATACCACTTATGGCTAGATTACCTATCAGTCCTGATCCAGGAGTAGCATGGTAAGACGCCGAATCATGTGTTCCCTCTTCGCTGGCTGCAGGTCCCTTAGCTCTGCGGCGAGGTAGCGCCCAAAGAGCTCACATTTGTCGTCGGTCGCCTCGGCCAGTTTTCTTACTTCTTCCAAAAGTGGATCATCTGCGCCGACGGACTTGCCTTCGGTAGCGGATGGTTGCGATGTCGATGTCGTCGTGGGCGTCGCTGGCAGATCCATCTGCGTTCCATCCGAGTGTGCCGGTCCTGGTGTCTTGGAGGGTCCTTGCCTCTGCGTTCTAGTTTGAAGTGTTGTGAAGCCTTGAGTGGGTTGACTGGCACGAGTGGAGTGAGCAGGTGGTGAGTATTGTGCGGTGATGGCCTCCTCAAAGGTGTACCTTGCATTTGTGGTATCACACGGGTCGTGTGTTGGCCGGTACATGTCGAAGATGGCGGTCCGTTCGGTCACTGGAGGTTGGTTTGCCAGAATGGGATGTTGTTTGTTCAGTTCGGACCGTGGTGCGTCTGTATTGTCTGTTGGTTGGTCAGTTCGGTCCGTGATGGTGGGTGCGTCTGTATTGTCTGTTGGTTGTTCAGTTCGGTCCGTGGTGGTGGGTGCGTCTGTATTGTCTGTTGGTTGGTCAGTTCGGTCCGTGGTGGTGGGTGCGTCTGTATTGTCTGTTGGTTGGTCAGTTCGGTCCGTGGTGGTGGGTGCGTCTGTATTGTCTGTTGGGTGTTCAGTGCATTTGGTGTCGATACGGTCAGCGCTGGTGTCTGCTGCGGGTCAGACACAGTAGCGGAGGCGGATGGCGACGGGTACGGACGAGGCAGACAACAGACGAGAGGCAGCGTTGACGGATAGGTCCGATTTGTTGCGGTGCTGAAAGCGAGAATTTCAGATGTAACATATTTGCTGTGCTCGCTTAAGTAATCAATATTTAAGTATGATCGGTAGTGCTGTGAGTTTTTCTGCATCGAACTTATTTCAGGGGGCAGAAATCGGGGAGGGGGTTAATGGACCCTATGCCATGGCCTAGCCATGCCTCCCTATCCTAAAACTGTCCGTTATTGTTGCATAACGCTATACCTATCATATATACAGTGCCAAATCCAGGCCAATTGTTGGGGGAGCGGGAACGGGGACGAAGTTTATGAAAAAAACATACTGTTTTATAAGAAAATCGGCAAAACTTGGCCGGTTTCAGGGGCATATGCCGTTTAACCCCCCACCCCTGGACCCGCGCCTGCATATGTACGCATGATAATTTCTGCCTAGATGAGTGCGCGGTCAAATCAGACCAACACCTACACTCGTGCCAAGTTACTTCATCACTGTGGGGCCAATTGACGTCAGGACATATGCGGGCCTCTACAAAAATTCACATTTACTTCACTGAGAAAAGAATGGCATTAAAGCCATCCAACTGCTATCTCCGAACCAATGCAAACTACTTGATCCGTCCTAATTTACAGTCGACGTGACAGCGTTTGGAAGTATTCTGTTTTACGTGTATTTTTGGAAATATTGGGGGTGCTGAAATCTGAAGAAAGAAAATCAATAAACATCAAACTAAAGGAGATAGCACAGCTGAATATAACGCGTATTTAACCTTTCATCAGACCTGTGGTACTGCGTAAAGCCAATTACAGTCATTAAAATGACGACACCAAAAATGAAGGAATTCTTAACACTGTGTCCGGACATGCCAAAGAAATATAAATTCACACCCCTGATATGAAGAGATCAATAATTGTTAATGGCTGGGATCTGGGACGCTGAAATCTTTAGAGGGAGGGGTAGACCAACGGGTGTCGGAAGTGGGGCGGATAGCATTCTCTCAAACGCGCAAATCAGGCGTGGAAGGAAGTCTGCTCTTAATTTCGGAACTTTGCCTGGATTATTTTCCATTTATCCATATTACCTGTGCATAGGTACATCCGTTTTAGGTTAAGTGGAGTGGCGGATCCAGACTTCCATTGTGGTTCGGGGGGGTTAGGGGCTAAGCCCTACCCAAAATTTACCCCGAATAACCTCTTACCATAAATAAGAGGTTACTATGGACACTCAGAAATTCGTTTAAGCCCGGGTAGCCCTCTGCTAAGATAACCTATACATTTTTTCAAAACCCGTTGTAACGACTGTGAGCTGTCCCCCAACCAACAACTGTGGATCCACCACTTACCAGGTTCACTTACCTGGTAGGTTCCATCCACCAATTGAGCAGTCTTAGTGATTTGGTACTAGGAGCGAAAGGGCAGGAACCCCACATCAAATGACACGCCAGCTATATGCTGATACGTGACACACATTAATTTATTGGGTCTGCCTAACTGGAACACTGTGTCAGCAAGAAGGCTAGCTATGATGACTGTGTTGATTTAGTGTCCGGAAATTCTGACCAGTGATGAATACATACACAAATTACAGCCCGCGTTGTGGCAGGTGTATATCAACACCGAACGACTCGCTGAGAACCATAAATAATCACAAAATAACTTGAAAATCACTATTTGAATCCCAGCTACCCCACTTACAGCTGGGATGTTGGTGACTTATTTACAATCGCCAGCTGTTCAAGAAAGTAAACAAAACGGCGATCAGCTGCTCAAGGTCGTCCCCATGGCAACTGACGTCATACCATTACGTCACGAAGCTATCCACTTGTCACTTAGTATGACGTCATTATACGCCGACATTCTGCGCCGAAAAAATGGGCTACGTGAGCGTTGGGCTTATGAGGTTTCCACCTTACACTGCATGTTTTCACTCAGCGTACATTTCTTCAACGACACTATTAGGAGGACTTATTTCTTGATATGTTGATATTAATCACAAACAGACTTGCATCCACTGACAGGTGAGGTCAATCGTTAAAGTATCAATCACCAAACACTTCAACTCACGCACACACACGAATATACAAGCACCCAAAAGGGCTAAAAACACACAAAATTTAAAAGCAGTTTTCCACGGGTAAAGCTAAACGATAATTAGAAGCTATTCTGCTTTCAGGGTGGACCAAATTGGTGGCATCACATTCTCAGTTCACTCCAAAACGTGCGATCACTTTCTCTGAGAGGTCATGCTGAACTCGTCTCGCAGCGAGAGACTGGATGCCAAAAGTTGAACAAGTGAATGGCAGGTCCAGGGGTGTGGATTTATATCTCTTTGGGGTGCCCCGGCACCAATGATGAACTGGGCACGCCCAATGGTGATTTGGGCACCCCCAACCAAAATGTGCGACAAAGTCCTAATGAAGTGCTTAAAGAATAGGAAATAAAAAAACGCGTTTCAGTGTTATAATGATATTCTGCGTCTGACCTACAACCTGATATTTTGCCAAGCAACGGAAATCCTCGGACAAAATGGATAGTGGCGGATCTAACCCGTAAGTTTGGGGGCCGTAAGTTCCCGTAATCTGGCCCGTAAGTTCGATAAAAAATGTCACGCAGTGAGGGTATGCCATAATTTAACTAAGCGGTAGGTTTTGGGGGTAAGCCCAAGAGTTGATAAGCAAAAAAAGAAACTCGCGGGATCAAACATGTGGCCACAAGTTGCTTGTTTTGCTATCCAGGGCCCAATGTTTGCACTGAAGTTGACTGGTTCTGTTTGAAATTGAGAGTTGAAGCATCAAAACCTTGCTTCTTGCTTAAAATTAAAAAGGAGTCGGGGCGAAAAAGAGGTCGATAGTTTTAGATGGGGAGGGGAGGGCAAAACATAGTTTTGCACCGAGCTTCTCCGTTTGGAGGTGGAAAATACCTTTTTGACCCTCCTGGATCCGCCACTGATAGAAGACAATTCGCAATTGATGTACATACCTGCAAGAGAACTTATTGCATATTCCATGCTTAAGCAGTGATTCAGTCCATTAGATACAACAAAGTAGAAGTTATTCACAATAGCTGAATTACGTACATACTTTTCACTACACAATTTGTTCACACATTGAAAAAAATTGAAATCATCAAATGGCGTAGCACCATGGGACCTTTGGTCTGTGGTGCCAGGTGTTTTAATCATTTGTACACATTTTAAAATATTTGTAAGCATCGATATGTTACTTACTGTCCAACATTGATAAGCAGCGCCTCTACCCTTGCGTTTCTGCCGGCTGATATCATGCCATGACGTGACAGTCCGAGGGCCTACTTTTTGATATGCAAAAGTGTTACCAAAGATGTAAAATGAGAAGAGCTTCTTCTAACCAGCTGTGGTTGCATGACTACTCATTGTACAAATATTCAAGTGCAAATCTAAATCCAGGATGGCATCGCTCCCAATATAAAACACTAGTTCTTTATTACTCCTATACTGATCCCACCTGCACCTGAAAAACAATCCCATGCATAAACCGTGTGCCCTAAGAATTGTTAGGAATACATATAAATATATTTGGTGAGCATGTTTTGATATCTTGCAAACACAGTTACTTGGTTATTATCGATTCACAGGGTTAAATGATAATTAAAAACGAAAATGCAGCAATAAAACAGAACGCAGTTCTGTGTCACAGTATGAGGGTCTGTGTTTCAAGTGATACTGCGTTTGCTTCTACCACCTACCCTTGTTTAGATCGTGACGGCTCAAAGAAAATATCCATCCAAATTTATTGGAAACAATTTTGAAGCATATGTGGAGAAATAATATTTGTAAATCAGCTGGAAGGGGACATCGCAGTTTGTCTCGTACGATTAAATAAACTCTCCGGCGCTGAGATTGAAATGACCAGGAACCTCTTTATCATAATAATTGTACAGTTTTTAGATGCTGTAGCTACTTTGGCTATTGGCGCCCATACCACCAGATGGGTCTTCCCGCTAGGTGGAAGCTGTAACTGACAGGTGTATATATAATTCCTCCATGCCACTCATCCTATATTTTTAACAAAATATGCTATGCCTTAGGAGTATGTTTCCTAGGTATATGCTCAGTGCCTAGCCAAATGAAACTTTGCAATTACCTATAACAGGACTGGGGTATACCTAAGCTTCTATCTCTGGATGTAGAGTACCTCATATTTTTATATTAGGCAGTGCAGCATAGTTTCATGTATTTAATGGAGCGTTTTGTACAGTGTTTATAATACAATGGTTCTCTTAACGCTGTCGTAGTTGACAGTTTTCCGATTTGGGCGCCCCCAATGCTTTTGAAAATCCACGTTATTACGGCGGATCGATTAACATTGCCCTTATTAGACAAAAATCCGTTGCCTGTAACTTTTGGGCTTCACCACAAAATTTCAATGTCATGGTATGACGTATGAAAGATCAACATCGGGAATGTTTCGAGTCCCAAATTAGGTTTAGTACCTTTTCACTATTCAACATGGAACAAAGCAGCACGTGCTTCCCCCTTCTGGTATATTATCTGGTATTACTTCCGCAGCGCTCTCATTAGTTTACACTTTCTATAACTGGTCCGACGGTTAAGGCTTAGTTTTATGTACCAACGTCTCTCTCCTCTCCTTCTGTCGGTTACCTTCGGGCCGGGCCCCACTCCTTTTCACTTAGCAGAAACCCATTCGCGACTCTCCTGACTTCAGCGAACTCGGCTCCCGGCTAGCCAGTGCTGACTCTGCCGCTGTCTCGCCTGTACGAAAGAGTATCGGATGGTGGCGCAAATAATCAAGCCAATGTAGGGCAAAATATGGCTAGTAATGCTTGAAAAAGATCATGTTAATATATCTCCGTACCTCTGACCAGAATTTGTAGCAAATCCGTTCAGACTGGAATCTTCCCGGCACGATGGAAATTAGCAAACATTATTCCTATCTACAAAAAGGGTGATAAAAAGGAACCCTTCTAACTACCGCTCCGTTAGTCCTCTCCCTCTATTTGCCAAAATTCTGGAACGTGTTGTTTATGACCAACTTTTCCGGCATGTTTCACCCTCGCTATGCTCAGAACAACACGGATTCATTCCAAAACGCTCCTGCTCCACTAACCTCGCCACCTTCCTCAGCTTGGCGTGGGAGGCTATATCGGGGGATATCAGACAGACGCAATTTATACAGATTATTCGGCTGCCTTTCAGAGTGTCAATCACGGCCTTATCATTCACAAACTCGAGAAATCGTATCACGTACATAGTTCTGCACTAAAATGGTTTGCCTCATATCTCTCCGATAGGCGCCAGAGGGTCATAGTGAATGGCAAAACATCTGATTGGAAGCCAGTTCTCTCTGGGGTTCCGGAAGGATCACTGGTCTCTCCTCTCATCTTTTCTCTCTTCATTAACGACCTCCCTCGGGTGATAAAGTTTGGCTGTTTATTGTACGCTGATGATGTAAAAATTTTCCGCAAAATAGAGGTACCCTCTGATGCGCTGCTGCTGCAGGACGACCTTGATCGTCTTCAGCAGTGGTCCACCCGATGGGCCCTCACACTAAATCCCTCTAAATGCAAAACCTTTATAGTGACCCTCAGGCGCACCCCCGCTCGGACAACATACCACATTGGCGATGTATCCCTGGAAGCAGTAGATGAAATACGGGACCTGGGAGTTATTCTAGACACTAAATTGACTTTTGCTCCACATATATCCAAAACTGTCAGTCAAGCCAACAGAGCACTTGGCCTTCTTCTGCGCTCATTTCAAACGGCTTCCAGGGGAGCTAAATTCGATAAAAAAATCCCTCCTGGTTACTTATTTCGCCAATGTAAGATCTATACTTGAGTATGGAAGTGTTGTCTGGGCGGGAGTAGCCAAATCCCACGCTGAGCGCGTGGACAGAGTGCAACATAAATTTCTTATTTGGTTAAATAATCACTCTACACAACAATGTGACTCTATATCTTATGACTCGCTTTTGAACCATTTCGGCCTCCCATCACTTGCTGCACGCAGGCTTCAGTTCGATCTCATTTTCCTAAAAAGTATCTTTTCAGGTAAGATTCACTCCATCGACCTGCTAAATTGTTTCCCCTTGCATATCCCATCCCGGCTCACTCGCTCCTTTCGACTCTTCGCTGAGCGCCGCGGCCGTGTCAGCACTGTCAACGGGGGATTTTCTGTAGGGTGCCGAGAAGCATGAATACATTTCTAGCCGCTTCCGGGGCCGACTTCTTTTGTGATGATTTTAATACTTTCAAGACATGTGTGGTTAGATTCGTAAATGCTCGGTAGGAACTGCACTATCAGCTCTTATCTGTTTTTTTATGTTTTTGTGTTTTTTATATTTATATATTTTACCTTTTACCGTTTTTAGGAAGTACACTGTCTCGATTCTTGTGATTTAGATGGCCTTTTTTAATGCTTTGACTTCGCCTGTGAGTGGATTTTATCTGTTGGCGATTATTTTGAATAAATAAATAAATAAATAAATAAATCTCTTGGTTATGGTTTAAGCTCTTTCATTCTCCCGGAGAAATTTCCGCTTAATTTCTCACAATACAGGTGAACGCGCCTCCATCATTCAGCAGCCGCCATCCTCTGGATGCCGATTGCCCCCGGGGCACAAAGGTTAGAAAGGTCAAGCCGCTGGGCGCCGCTGGCGCCGAGTTCAAGCATCGGTAGGGAGGGATCGCGTGGCGGATTATAAAACGTACGCGTGTAGTGTTGAGAATGGCGGTAGTTTTGCTTGCTGTTGGACTGAGGGAGGAGGACAGATGTAGGAGACATTCTATGCACATGGGTGAATGTATGGGTTAGGCGTTTGTGCACTGTGCAGTGTGCGGTGTCGGTATCACTGGAAACCTAAGTATGAGTTCATTAAATAAGTTCGGTATGTGAATACACGTGGCGGGTAAAATTTCAGGAACCGATTTAGAATCTTAATATCTTACGGCATCAGTGTAAATGATGTAGCTTTTCATGTTTTTTTTTACAAAACACTTATTGGCAATACAACACACACATTCCATTCCATTCACGCATTCCAGACACGACCCTCCACGACTCCAAATCTCGGGTAAACCTATTGAATGCACCAATAGCTTCAAATTTTTGGGCGTCACCCTAGATTCCCGATTGAGTTTCAATGAGCATATCACCAAAGTCGTCTCTAGCTGTCAAAAGCGAGTCAACATTCTCCGCATGCTCGGCGGCACAGAGTATGGCGGGGATCGAAAGACCCTGCTTATGCTCTACAAGTCCCTGATTCGGTCCATTCTTGAGTATAATTCGTTCGTTTTTGACTCGACGAACAAGACCAATAAATTAAAGCTAGAGCGAGTCCAAAATGCCAGTATCCGGGCAGCCACAGGCGCGCTCAGAGAATCCCCCATCACCAGCCTGCTAACTGATAGCGGGCTATGCCCACTGCAGACAAGACGCGACGCCCAGCTTATTTCTTACTACATTAAGGTCCAATCCACCGAAAACCACCCGGCAAAACAATGTTTTGCCCATCCCAGACGAGCAAATAAAGCCACTCTACAGAAGTGGCCCCCATTTAAGCACAGAGTAGCGAAAACCCTGGAAAGCCTCAATCTTGCACTGCCAGCAACAATAGGCAAACCCCCACTCTCCCACTTCTGGACTCGGAAAGAGCCTAAAGTGGAATTTCTTTTCACTTCCCGTAAAACGGACTTCTCAGAGGAAGAAGTCTCCCAGAAATTCCTAGAGTTCCGATCTTGTAACGCGGACAAGACGTTTATATTTACAGACGGCTCCAAAATAGGCGAAAAAGTAGGCCTCGGCATCTGGGGGCAAAATATTTGCCTACAGAAAAGACTTCCGGACAACTGCTCTATCTTCACAGCCGAGGCTGTTGCCATCCTAAATGCATTAGCCATAATCAGAACCCAAAATATCAACTCAGCCGTCATCTGTTCAGACTCTAAATCTGTCCTGCAGGCCGTCAGTAACGTAGTCAACCCCAGCCACCACGTTAAAGCAGATATTCAGAAAGGTATCGATGATACCCCTGATGTCTCTTTTCTTTGGATCCCGGGCCACTGCAAAATTCAAGGAAATGAAAAGGCCGATGAGCAGGCAAAAAAGTCCCTAGAACTTATAGAGATCGCACCCTTAATGTGGTCTGGAGATGATAGCAAAGCTCTCCTCCAGGACAGCATCCGGAAGCAAATTCAAAATAACTGGACCACAAACCACAGCGCCCACCTATTCTATATCAAGCCTAACATCGGCTACTGGCCCAGTTCCAACCAAAAGAGTCGCCGGCGCGAGGTTATTCTAACCAGACTCAGAAATGGTCACACAAAATTAAATGCCTATTGGAACGCGGGTACCTGTGGTACCTGCGACGCAATGGAGAATCCCTATCACATTCTCATCGATTGTCCCCAGCACAATACCCATCGGCAACCCATGCTAGATTACTGCCGAATCCAAAACATCCCTGTAGACCTAAAAACTCTGCTCGGTAACGACCACCCTGAGCTACTCGAAAAAGTCTTTACACTTCTAAAGGACTCTGGGCTAGAGAAGTTTCAATAAATCACCCCTCCCAGTATATATGATGGAGGGTGCATGGTGCACCCCCAAAGTAGGACTTGCCTATTTTCCAATCATAGATGATCCACTGCGAAATTTAAGCAATAGTTGTTTAACCTTTAAATGGTTCATTGTAGGCTAAGGATAGGTTATGTTAGGCTAGCTTTGAAATCAGGTTAGGTTAAATAGGTTAGATTTCTTCACCGCAGTGATACCTTTCACTGCGGGTCTATGCTAACCACACCTATACTCTTACTAACAATCCAACTATCCTCTCACACTTCTTTTCCTCTGCGCGGCGGCTGCCCAGCCGGAGAGGGGAGCTGGAACCTCACCTCCGGGTTGCAGGGTAAATTCGCGGCACCCTGGCCAGGTGTTTAGCGCACTTTCTAAAATACTAAAATTATTGAGTTAACGGAGGATTTCGAGTAAAGTAGACAAGCGGACATCAGTAGCTGACACACAAAATTCTAAATTCTAAATTCCAAATTCTAAATTTAAGGTCTTCAACCACAGAAATAACCTTCGCACTCTGCGGGTCTAAACTTATTAAAAGACCTCCCTTGGCATTGCCACAACCGTCCATTCGCAAGCTAAAACATCTTGCAACCCATTACTTGAAATAACTCCCTTTGCTTTAACAGACTAACGTAGCTTGCCCTCACACAAAATTCTAAAATTCTCCCACGCACTCCTTTAGAGGCGGGCAAAGGTGCTATGCACAGAACGCCTAATAAAAAGCCATTGATTGATTGATTGACAACACACACAGTACATGTGACATACACGACTAGCTGGCTTTTCATGTGTGTGCAACACTAGGAAGTTTAAAGTAATAAAATGACTATTTGAGGCGTAGGGAACGTAGCTCTGGCCATTCAAACAAGGAGGGCCCAAGGCAAATCACAGGATGCACGAGGCAATTGACTGAGTAGGTATGCATACTTGAATGGCATTTACATTGGACACGGCAGCTGCGGCGGGAGGCGTTTCTTCCCAGTGCTTAAGATCGGCCCAAGGTGGGGGTGATTGCCCCATCGTCGCCCCCCACCTTGGATCTTCCCCTGCTTACACGTTCAGCTCTCAGTTTTCAAATCATACCTAAATTGTCGGAACTGGGACAGTGTCAATGCCTCACAAGTCATGTCAAGTATTGCAAATGGCGAATCTTAACAAAATAAATATTTTTTGGTATATTTAGATTTTTCAGTCCAGAAGTTTCTTATTCACCGGAACAATACAGCAGACAGAAATTTTGGTACGAGGATGGGAGAGGACACTCATGAACATCAAACAATGTTAGGTAAATTATTTCGAGCGGTGGGAGCTTTTGAACGGCTGGGTTTTGAAATATGTTCAAAATCTTTAAAGTTGCGTTGTGAAATTTTGTTAGTGCGGTACATATCAGTGGTCACGGTAAATGAACGGTCTTGAATAGTGATTGGTTGTTGCTTAAACCTTTAAGGGAATGTGGCACCTTGGTCGAATCCTGGAATTTAGTGTAATTAGGCGTACTTTTAGCCGAAAATAATGAAACCACTCATGATTTCTCTGAAAAATGTACAATAAGCTCAATATTTTGATTTTTAAAATACTCCTCTAGGAAAAGAAATAAATATCTGCCTGTGGATGATGTCATGATCTGGCAACCACTACCATACCTAAAAAGCTTCAAGGGCTTCGATTGGCTGATGCTCATCGTTACGCCAGCATATGTCGTCACACCAACAGCCATAACAATTGTGGCCTGCTGCTAGGGGTAAATGAGGGGTACATAAATAAAAAATTGCAGGAAAAAATCAAATAGGGTAGGTTTTAACTTTTTTCTACGGAAATATAAAGTTCCAAGACAAATGATATATTGAGTACCGGGTTTTCCGACTTGGTTTACGACTTGGCTATCTCAGTTAAAATCACGTTACAAAGGTGCCACCTTCCCTTCAACCTATCACCGCCTACGGGGTCCGATCTGACCCCCTCGGTTTTTCGCAAATGATTCTGAGCCGATTCAGATGAGACCCGCGTCGCTTTGCATGCCTCTAGGGATACCAATTCTAAAACTTATAATCAAAGATTGACATCAGGTAGGTCAGGTCAACAAGTTATGATGGCATTGTTAGGCCCGTGTAAGGCAATTTCGTTTTTCTAAAATAAGGCTGACAAAACCAGGGTGTAACTCGGCTCCTACAAGAGTTAGATGAGGTTTCTAAACATTGTTCGAAGGCTCTAGAAAAATTTGCATTCTGTCATCCATTTTGAGGTCAGATCGATACCAAGGTCGCCAGAGGTCACCAAAGGCCACGGTTTGCGAAGATTTTGTGCCTATAACTTTTGAACCAAACAAGATACAATCCTAAATTTGGTATCTAAGTAATGAGCATGACCCCAGGATTCAAACAGTATGTACCATGACCTTGAAAGGTTATTATTTAGCCTTGACCTGAGGTCAAGGTCATAATGTGACTTTAAAAGATCATAGCATTTGATTCCTTAGGCAAAGACGAACACACTGATGACTTTTTTTATTCTAGGTCTTTTGTTCCCGAGGTGTATGAAATTTTTTAATGAGTGTAAATTTGATCCATTGTGGTCCACTGTAACGCCACTAGTCAACGGATACGCTTCAAACTCGGATCCAGAGTGGAAGAGGGTAAGGTGCTTCCAGCGCCGTTTTAATTTTTCCGATCACATCCAGTTCCCGAGATCGAAGGGGGTCCCATCGCATCCCAGGCGGTGGTGTGTATGGTGTATGAAAAGAGCCCAGGTGGTGCCGGGTTAATGAACATTACCATGTAAGGATGTGAATTTATATCCCTTTGGAGCCCGGGTACTTGTAATGAAATATTCATTTAGTGTTAAAATATCCTTTAAACTTTATTGGTAATCATTTTCAGAATGCAAAAGGACTGTGATGGCTAAAACAAAAATTGAAATATGTTTTTTTCCTTTCATGTGGTGGTCATTCAATTTTTTTTCAAATTTGGGGACCCCCAATGATTTTTGGAAATCCACACCCCAAGGTAGGTCAATACGACACAAAATTGTACAGCATGACAATTTACCCACATCAAATATGTGTGTTGAAATATTAAAAATACCCGCTCGACCCGTTCGGGACGGGATTTGGCCACAACAGCCCAGACAACAATACAATACTCCAAAATAGAACGAACGTTTGCGTTGTATGAAAACCGAGAGCAAAATGAATTCCTTTTGGATGAACTGGGCCGGTGCTGAAAGCGATAACGGATTCAGGTGTCGATTTCGGTTTGGAATCAGGCAGAATCATGCTCATTGTATTCCCGTTCTAGACTCAATGTAGTCCCTTCAACTAGAGTGAATCTAGCACGTAGCGTCTTTTGAAGCTCATAGAATTATCACCATAAGCTCAGGAATAAAATTTCTGATGACTGGTTTCAAATGATTATTCGTTCTTTAGGAAAACTCCACGGTATCAATGTATGTACAACCAGCGAGATCGTCATGGAATTATCATATTCCAACTCTTCACGAAAAGCAAATGAGACCAAAGTCAGCTAAAAAATAGTACGCATCCTATCATATCTCACTTAGAGGTAAAAACTTTAAGTTCGCTGGAGTCCAGCATATGCGTAATATACTTGTCTGCATTAGATTTTTCAAATTTCGACGTAGTTTTAAGGCAAATATATCTTTCTAATCATGCCTAGCAGTCTCCTCCAGCACTTGAGATCTGTCACCCGCTACACTGCTAGAAAAATACAATATTTTTCACCCTTGTGCGGGGCTTAGGAACTGCGACTTTAACATAGAGATGTCATCAAATCAGCCTGGGGGATTTGTTTACCAGATTTCATTTAGTGTCCGACAGTTGATGGGTTCCGGAGTGCTGTGACGGGGAGCATGATTTTGAGTTGACAAGGTGTGCACGGGCCTGTCTTCTTGAATCCTATATGTAAAATACACTTAGATTACAAATTCGGGCACAGCCCTTCATCTTAATCAGGTAAGTCGAATCACAAATTCTCAGTCATATTGTAGCCAGACCTCAAATATCCGGATATATTCAACACTATGCAGGGGCGTTGGAACTATATTCAAGTTGGGGTGGGGGCAGGGGCGAATCCGGCCGCTTGGCTAGGGCCCACATCGGTGAGCAAAAAAAAAAAAAAAACGGGGCGGATGCGATGGCCGGCAGGATCCAACTGGTGTGGTGAATCAATTTTTCAGCTTCTGAGAGAAAGATATATCTTCCCAACGGACAAAAAACGCTAAAAAGTTTGTTTTTTTTGCTGACGGACACGCTCTCCCCAATCAATCATTTATTAATCATTAGATTGCTTTGGGGAAAGAGGGTTTGGCCGCCTCTATTTGATTTTTGGTGGGTGTGTCCGGACTGCCCCCTGGATCCGCGTCTGGGCTGAGGTTGCGATTATGATTTCCTCGCACCATGGTGATATCCACCCACCCCGAAATCTGTCACTTTCATAATGCATAACAATTGACCAACAGTAGCAAGGAACACACTGCAACGTTAACCCTCGCCAGGGGCATCGATGGCCCCCTAAGGTTTTTCCGGGATAGCAGAAAAAGACAGGCGCAGCACCGCGGTTGAGGGCTCTACCTCTCACTGCATCATTTTCCCATCATCCCTGAAATTTTTACCCCGGGTCACCCAAGGTCAGGTCACAAGACGAGATCAACCAAGGTCACCTCACTTCACCTTTAGAGCTCTGTAAGAGCTACATTTCAAAGTCGATCGATTTGAAACTTCCACACTTCATGACCCCTCCAGGGTCTACAAGGTGTATATCCGGGATTTTCGATTTCGTGCCGAGGTCAGGTCACGAGGCGACCTCTCCCATTGGAAAAGCATGGGAAAAGCTATTTCATGATATAAAAGCCACAAAAATGATTGCAAATACTCAGACTGCCCAGAACAACGTTTTGGACACCCTTTCACGGATCCCAGGGGTCATATTTGCCCTTTGACTTTTCCAAGGTCATCCGAGGCACCAGAGGTCAAAAACAGTATTTTGACAATAACTTTGACCTAATTGAGCTAGAGCGGTGAAACAAACACCATCGTGTTTGTCTTGTCACTAGCTTTCATTTGATATACGGCAAGGTCACTTTTTGACCTTTCGTGACCTCAGGTCATATTAGGTCACGAGGTGACCTCTGGTGGTCAAACCACTGGCGGGAGGTCTTGACGTTCCACATAGCGGAAAAAGTACTGGCAATTTGCTATCAAATGTACTTTACCAGGCCTCAATAGCTCTAATGACATAAGAGTTATGCCCAGTTTGCTTAATCATTGCATATTTGAGTGAAAATTGCCGATCTTGACCTAATTTGACCTCTGGAGGTCAAACCATTGACCTGAGCACTAAAACATGTCAAGTAATTTCTTACTGAATTCACGCGAGCTTTCTATTGCACTTTGCAGATTTGCGCTAACGCCCATATTTTCGGAGTTAGAGGGGGCCATCGATGGCCCCCGGTGGGGGAAGGTGGTGCCGGACCCCGGCGGGGCGCGGGTTAACACAGCTCTTTGCATATTTCGTGCAAAATGATTGACTAAGGCCTGAGAAATTGCTTGAGTGACCTGATACTGCCTCTCAGGGGTCATATATCCATTGTTTGTTGGACCTTGATCCTCAGAGTTTTTTTAGAGCACTTGATGCCCGGATTTAGAAGCACGTTTTGATGTTTTATTCTACACAATCTTAAAATTTTCGCAAAGTTTCTCCTTCCATCGCAATAGAGAGGCCATGTCGCTGACCTGGCACTAGTTGATCGATGTTAACCCGTTTCCACAAACTTCCCTATTTGATCACCGTACTATTTGATATAAATTTCAGGTCAACTACTGATGCCTTCTAGGACTGCAGACTGGTTGAACATATTTTAGGTGAGATCACCTGACCTTGTCTAGTGACCTGACCAAAGGCAGCTTGATTCTGATGTAGGGCTGTGACCTAATATATAATCTAAGTATATTTTACATTCGAGGAGGCAGGCCAGAATATACCTTGTCCATTTAGCCTACAACAGGGAGAACCGGCACGTGTAGGTGGCAGCCCGGTAGTGCTGCCAACATCTGATACTGCGCTCGGCTGCCATATTTTGTGAGACGGCCGCTGGGATTGACTCTGAGCCTCACTCCTTGGCCCCTTGCCAAGTCGCGGCCACACAGAATACTCATCAATCATAAATTCCGCTCCGCTAACTTGGTCTGTTGAATATTGGATCGGCCAGTGCTGTGAGGACGATAAACAGGCCTATTAGTTCACCTCCGCTCCAGCTTTTCTCGTGATTCTGCCTGCCTGCAATCCTTTCTCTTTAGGCCAGGAGGCTCGATAATTTCCGGAAAGTTCGCCAGTTTCTCAACCATTCTGATTAGAAGGTATACTTTTAGGGCATCTAATTCATCAAACACCAAACTTCTTTTAGGAGGTCTCTAGAGGTTAACTCACTCATGCTCTCATTCATCGGGCACTAAATGGCCTCTGATGCTGAAATTTCGTAAACTCGAAACACACACACACGTAGGGCTAAGACACGCCGACGCACATAATTGCCAAATCTGCACCTGCATGGCTGTTTTTTTGTAAGAGGATGTGCCAGAGAAATCGCCTCGCCCCCCCCCCAAATATTCCTGTCAGAATGTCAGTTCTCTCTGGTCAATGGCTTCCAAATTGCAGCTGCCCGCGATCCCGTAATACTAACATACAGTGATGCTTTTTGTATAATTGTTCTTTACACAGACAGGCAGGATATTAAAAAATTATGCACCATTTTGTAGAAGGGGCCCTGATAAATATGTCTGTAAACATATCGAAATTATACCTTTCTAAAAGTAGAGATGTTTTGCCCCATAAATATCAAAACTCTTTAGCTTGTTTGCTTCCACACGTGACTCAAGAAACGTTCTCATTTCCAGCTCGAATATCCATTCATAAAAACAACGATTATCTTGTTCAAACTGCAGGAGTAAATCTTTTAGAAACCAAGAATGAGCATGAAACCGCCGGCGTGGCGCTGCTCGGCCGTTTGTTGAATGCCAGGTCCGTGCCTACTCAGGCTGCGTCGGGTGAGTGGAATGAGGGGGGGGCACTTTTTGACGGCTCGGACGGTGCAGGCATCCACCCGAATCCAGTTTACATACCTTGGAATAAAAATAGCTTATGAGGTTTAGGAACAAATTCTAATGGTCAAATAATTTCCTTTCATGCCAGTATACTGTCACAGTTAAATGTGGAATTGAATAAAGTAAATAATTATTTAAAAGTTCTTTTTAGCGAAACATATCTTGGGGTTTCCGAAATAGTTACTTTTTTACTCTAATTAAACTTACCCCTTTAAAATAAAATACGGTTAGCATACGCACATCTGGGTTCCAAGTATTATCATCCCGTTCCTATCATCATACCCCCGCGGTATTGTGCCGCGGCGTGTTACCGCGCCATGTTGCACGCACTGACCCAGCTCAGGGTCAGGGTTCAACCAACGATACCATGACCGCTCTGCAGCGTCTGCTTTGCCGAAACAAGCCATTGGAGAAATGCTCAAAACTTAATGACAACTTCTGTTTTCTCTTCGAAACTGTGCCTTGGCACAAGTAAACCGAACAGACGTCTTGCCACTTGTATTCAACTGCCTAACTAGTTCAGACATCTTTGCATATCTTGAGCATATAATTCGGGCGATACTCTCCAAAACATAGTCTATCTGCGTCAAGGACATTTACTTTTGGCGATCTAAAAACTGACTCATCAACTCCCAGATTTTTGCAAAGGTAGCCAGTAAAGTGTTCTTGAAACCCACCGAGTGTGAAGTATACAGCTTTAAAAGCAAAAATTAGAACATTCAAATTAACTACAACATATTTTCAAACATTTGTAAAATGGGTTCAAATTACGATTCGAATATTTTGGTTCTGGTATACGGGGATCAGGGCCTATTGCCCTATAGAGTACAACAAATCTAGCATCAACGCTCAGACCAAACATACACCAACTGCTTTCGGCCCACGGTCTAAGGCTAACGCCCCACTGGCGCAGGAAAGTTCCTAATTCAAAACCTTCCTAAAGCCAGCACGCGCGCACCTGGATTCGAACAAGGTTCCCATGATACGTTTCTAACGTCTCAGCACTGCACCACGCTGCCGCTGCTGCCAGCGGCGGTGAGAAACCCCTGGAAAAGTAATCAAAACTGGGTTACAACTTCATGACTTACTCTCGAAACCGTGTCTAAGCGCAACTAGATTTATCAGAATCTCTTCCTGTCGCTTCCTTTTAATTATGGTATATCCTTGCATATCCTGAGCATATACATCGGCAGATGTTCCCCTGAACAACTTCTAGCTGCGTGAAGGACATGTTATTTTTACCATGTGAAAATGGAAGCATCACCTCAAAACCTTTGGCACAGGTAGCCCGTAATGGGTTTTAAGACCCACTGCGTTTGACGTATGTAGCTTACAAATAGGAAAAATACGAAAATCTAAATTTCAAAATAACTTTCACGACTTTTCTAAAAAAAAGTTTCCAGTTTCGCCTCCAGGTTAGGAGCTACGGTTCGGGTATATGGGGATCACAACCATCACCCTACTAAATTTCTGAGCTCTGGCACCAGTTCTCACGCCGAACCGATGTCAGACAGACAGATCTCGGCCTGCAGCCTCCGCTAGCGCCGTTCAGGCGCAGGAGAACCACATGGCAATGCGTGGAAAGCAAACTATATATACCTTTGTATTATTAAAGTGATCCACCGGTCCGGTCTCCCGCCCGCGGCCATCATGTGAGGGCTTGGCTTCTGCCGAGCGCTGCGGCTTGGGAAGACCGGAGCAGTCTCTGCACTGCAGAACGCGGTGCCGCTGTCCCGTCAGGATACTGGAAAATGAAGCTTCAAACTTATACATCGTGTGAGGGTGCTGTGTGATTGATAGTTAACAACAAAATATTTCCAAGTAAGAAGAACGTAAAATATAACAAAAGTCTGAGAGCACTGGCATAAATTATCAGGTCATCCAGACAGACAAAAAGATCACGATGAGACCGATAAAGCAGCCGAATTATAACCACTGAGAAATACTAATAACCACAGAAATCTGCGCTCCATGCATTTTACCATGCTGTTCTGACAGACCACCACAAGACTGGTAAGTAGCCATAATAAAGCTATTGCAATATTCTATACGCTGCGCTCCATGCGTTTCATCATGTGGCTGTGATAAAAACGGCAATACCAAACGCTACTTCATACAGGTCTTGTACATTCGTCGGTGGCTATAGCTTCCGAATCATTTATCATTGAGGGCGGGAAATGGCACAGGAACCTTTAGGGATGACAATAACCCTGAGGTCAAACTCTATTAAACCTTACAGCTATTCGGGTTCAATCGGGTTGTCGAAATGTCATGGAATGTCCCACGTGCACACATAATACGAGCCTGGAAGTGGAACTGTTACGGACAGAACAGCCGGTGTTTTCAAGGAACTTCCCGCTAGCTGAGGGCTGCAATTTTCGAGCCGGTGGTGTTGATCTCGGTCCTACCAGGTTTTCCCAACATTTTCTGGTCACTTAAAAATCTCCCTAAGCGTTCTAAAATAATTATTTTCTTCCGTCAGGCAGATGGGTGTCTTCTAATGGTTCCATGTCCATTGGTATATTTCTCCAGCGTGGCCAAACTCAGTCTGGCATTGTGTCCCGCCCGTCTGGTCTTCTGTCCCGCCCGTCTGGTCTTGTGTCCCGTCCGTCTCGTCCCGGCGGTCTGGTATTCTGTCCCGCCCGTCTGGTCTTCTGTCCCGCCCGTCTGGTCTTGTGTCCCGTCCGTCTCGTCCCGGCGGTCTGGTATTCTGTCCCGCCCGTCTGGTCTTCTGTCCCGCCCGTCTGGTCTTGTGTCCCGTCCGTCTCGTCCCGGCGGTCTGGTCTTCTGTCCCGCCCGTCTGGTCTCGTGTCCCGCCCGTCTGGTCTCGTGTCCCGCCCGTCTGGTCTCGTGTCCCGTCGTCTGGCATTGTGTCCCGCCCATCTGGTCTTCTATTTCGCCCCTCTGGTCTTGTGTCCCACCCGGTTCGTCGCGCCCATCTGGTGTCGTGTCCCGCCGTATAGACGCGACACGATCGCAGCAGTTAGTATGCCCCTAAACTCCAGCAAAAGGTTTATTTCGCTGGGCAGTCTGGCTGGCTACCTGAGCATACTATATGGGACTACTAACAGTGGCGTCGGAATGAAATGAGCTGTCATATATTCAGCTCATTCTGAATGAAAGGCAGTAGTGGGCGCAAAGCTGCTAGCCGGTTGGTGGCAGGCGCAATCCCCTGGATTTCTAGAATGTAGTAAAGTCCGGAAAAAGTATGTTTCTACCCGAAACAGAAACTCCGTGCAGGGGACTTAAATATGAACGCTAGCACACAATTGGATGCTTATACTGAATTTAGAGCCTATAAATGAGCCTTGATAGCACGTTGTAATTGAGGCGAGTTTTTGTTAGATCTAAGGACAATTTCACCGTTGAAAATGAAAAAGCTGAGATAGATTTAACACGCGCATTGACGGGGGTCTGAGCCAACTTCACATTGACGGGGGGCGGGTACCCGCCCCCCTAAGATCTCGAGAACCACGGTAGGTAGCGAAAAACGGTAAACGGCGTTGGGCTGCCCATCCACTTCTCCATCGAAAAAATTTGAACCATTTTTTTGTCAGGTCACATTTAAGGTCACGAGAGGTCAAAACATGCCCGTCATAGGGATAACATGTAAAATTCAGTTTTTTGGGCATTACATCTGAACAAGTAAAGATAGAGCAAAACTACTTTAACTCTATGAATCCTCTTAGCAAGACGAATCGAATGATATATAATTTGACCTTGCTAGGTCAAATCAAGAATTTGACCTGACCTGAGGTCAGGTCAGGGTCAAATTATATAAAATGCATATCATTAGAACCGCAAAGCCCAGGCGAGTCTAATGCAGCTAAAATAAATGCTCTATCACCATCCGTTACTGAGTTATTTTGTAAAAACCATTTTTCCCATGTATTTCCAATGGAAAGGTCATGCCTCGTACCTGATCTTAGGTCATCGATATCAAAAATACCAGAACATATGTTAGAGAACTTGGTGGGGCTATTATGTGATATGAGTTTCAATCGGATAAGTTCACCCTGCTCCGACTTATGCTATCTTAAACTTTTTTTGAGGTCGGGTCACTTGACCTGTACTGGTGACCTGACCTGAGATGACCTAACCTTAAAATTTTCACAGAAGTTGTAAAAATCATGAGGGAAAAGGTATACCAGGTACGGCGGCGCTACGCGCCGCCGTTTTTCTACTATCTCCGAAAAACCCGAGGGGGGCGGGTACCCGCCCCCCGTCAATGCGCGTGTTAAGATCTTATGTACTTTTGTAGGGATAACCGAGACCTTAAATGAATGAATGAATGAACATTTAAACATTTTCGCCGGCACCAAATACTAAAAACCCGGCTAAAATAATCGGGATGACAGTTTGCGTTCTCGCGGATTGTAAGGTACCGAGTCTTGAGTGGAGTAGTTGTTTTTTCGCTCAGTGCCAATGCCTCTGTGTAGCGGAGTGTGCAATTAGATACCGGATGATTTTTTGCTTTCTTGCTTAGTTGAGGGCTCAGGAAGGTAGTGTTGATGGAATGATGGAAAGTGATATATGGGACGTGTGTGTGTGTTTGAGCAAGTATCTGAATAGTCAGTAAACCATATTATTGTGTAATCGGGGAAATGAAGATTTTGGATGATCAAAACCAAAATTTTATTTAAGGACCTCGCGATGTGATGTAACACAAATTATTAATGACACCTAATTATGCTAATTTGCCCTAAATATTTCACCTGTTATAGTTATAATTTAGTTACTTCAATATTCGTAGCATGTAGTCATAATGCATAGTGTGGCGAGCCACCCCTGCTGCCACGGCCCAGAGCTGGCCCGAGACGTCGGCCGCGCTGCGTTTTGATGACTGCATCCGGTGTCCAGTGCTCTGGCACAGCGTCGGCCCGTGCAGGTGATGTCATGCGTATGACTTTTATAAAGTGATGTTACCGCAGACCGGTGGTAACAAGGTTAGCGAACCGAGCACAGCCGCGACAGTTCAAACAGGGACGCCGAGATAACCGAGGCAAACACGACCAGACGGCTCAGCACAGGCTGGGAAAGGGGAGGAGGGCAGTGCGTCGTGAGCGCCGTGCTGGAAGGGTGCGACGAGCGCGTTCCGCTCGTTATTGTGATATTGCTGTTGTATTGTGTTATTGCCGCTCAGTATCGACATATTCAACTCGGAGGTCACCAGACCCAGTAAGTCCTCTTATTTGACTCGTATCGTTTGAGAATGCTGGATCGCCCCACCCGACGCCTCGGGTCTCTGGATCGCCCCCCGACGCCTCGGGATGCCGGATCGCCCCCGACGCCTCGAGATGCCGGACCACCCCACCCGACGCCTCGGGTCTCTGGATCGCCCCACCCGACGCCTCGGGTCTCTGGATCGCCCCACCCGACGCCCCGGGTCTCCAGATCGCCCCCTGACGCCTCGGGATGCCGGATCGCCCTACCCGACGCCTCGGGTCTCTGGATAGCCCCTCGACGCCTCGAGATGCTGGATCACCCCACCCTACGCCTCGGGTCTCTGGATCGCCCCTCGACGCCTCGAGATGCTGGATCGTCCCACCCGACGACTCGGGTCTCTGGATCGCCCCCGACGCCTCGGGACGCCAGATCGCCCCCAGACGCCTCGGGATGCCGGACCGCCCCCCGACGCCTCGGGATGCCGGATCGCCCCCGACGCCTCGAGATGCCGGACCGCCCCACCCGACGCCTCGGGTCCCTGGATCCCTCCTTCCCCCTCAGGAGGCTGGAGTGACACAGACCTTGCATCTCTGGTTCGCCCCACACGGCGCCTTGTTATGCTGGATCGCCCAACCGACGCCTCGGATATCTGTAGCTACAGCCTTCCACGGACTTTGACACTACCCCGGCTGCCTAATTCCGGCGCAGCTGGTCTTGTCCCGCCAGCGCTCCGCAGCTTGCCGTGCTCTGATCCTCGGATGTTTACACTGCTATCAGTGGTCGGCCGGGCAACCCACCTTAGCGACTGCGCCTCTCAACGCCCCGCTCTTGTGTACACTGTATTCCGTGCAAACATCGTCCGGGAAACCGCGGTCGGTACACTGAGTGGGGCTCTGGCTTCCCAGGTTATCGAGATAGCCCGGCTCCACCCGTTCAGCACGGCCTGGCCTAGCCGCCGGCGCTCTGCACGCACCCGGTCCAGCCCTGGGGATGTTTCTGGGGTTTCCACGCCACAGGAGGCACCCCTGCAGCCGTGACGCCACGTTGGACAGCGCCACCCGAGCTGTGTTGCACAACAGCCTGACCCCCACGCCCCGGCGTGCTTCCACTTCCGGCCAGCGCTGCTGTCTGCAGTTTTGCAGCTACAGCGGCGTCTCTCCTGTCCCCGCTCAGGAAGACACGCTTGTTTACCATATCAGCTTTCTGGCCTGCGCGGCGGGTCGCCGGCCACAGTGCGGCAACACCTCGCCGCGGTGCGGTACCTTCACCTGACCACGGGTGTACCAGCCGGTCACTGTTAACCTCTGGCGCAGGCTGCAATAGAGCCACTGCTGCACCCCTGAAATTCGCCGTCAGAGGTTTGCCGACAGCTTCCCGGCCGGCTCGGTGACCAATCACTCTCGACAAACTGCGCCGTCTCAAATACAAACTCTGCACTGTCCTCCCGTCAGCGTGAGCCCAACGCTGCGTCTGGGCCGTCCGTGCTTTGACCTTATACCCCGGTCTGCGCATCGCATTCCTCTTCGACAGCCCCGGACGCGGCCGATAGGGTACCCGGTTATGGAGCCCACACGATGCATTATCTACCTCTATATACAAAACACGACGACATGGGCCACCACACGCCATTAAAGGGAATGTGGCACCTTGGTCAAATCCAGAAATTTAGTGTAATTAGGGTATTTTTAGCAAAATCCATGAAAACGTGCATGATTTCCCTGAAAAATGTACAATGAACCCAATATTTTGATTTTGAAAATGCTCCTCTAGTGTGGCAAATACACATTTGTCAGTGGATGACGTCATGATCTGGCAACTGCTATCATATTCAATAGCCTTCAAGAGCTTATATTGGCTGATTACTCACCGTGACGTCAGCGCTGCCGTCACACCAACAGCTGGCAACCGTGGCCGCCTGGCTGGAGTACATTTGGGGTACATTTCAGGAAGGCTTTTAGCTTTTCTCCACGGAAATTTTGAGCTACAAGACAAATAATATATTGAGTACCGGGTTTCCGGCATGCTTTACAACTTTACAGCTACTTCAGTTAAAATCACGTTATAACGGCACCACATTCCATTTAATCTCCAGACCAATGGTCCTTCAACGTGCCCACTGCACCTTTTTTCGTCCCTGCCGCGTTACGACCAAGGCGTCCCTGTTAACTATGGAGTCCGGCGCGCCTCTGACGAGACAGAACTGTCTGACCTCCTCCGCCGGTGCCTGGGCGCTGGCCATACCTCCCACTTTCTTCGCATCGGCCCGGCCACTTTTGCAGCCGTGCCTAGGACGTCGGATGCCAAGCTCCAAAATAGTGGCCGCTGGTCCAGTACGGCCTTTTGTGGTTACGTCTGTGGCCCGGCTCCGCGTGTATGTCGCCTTGCAAGCAGTCGCTCGGCACGGCTAGCGCTTGTCATGTCGGCGTCGTGTAACAGGCTGCGCTGCGTCATCTGATGTGAGCTTAACCTGTCAGTACTCCCTCTGGGCGGTTTGCTCTGTGTCTTTCACTGCTCTGTGTCGTCACCATTGACTAGGTTACACGGCCCGCTCGGAACAATAATAATAAGGGCGCTTCTGTCCTCAAACCCATGTAGTATTTTGTATTTGAATCGGGATTTTCTCTCGTGAAAGGGAATGTGGCACCTTGGTCAAATCCTGGAATTTCGTGAAATTAGGCGTACTTTTAGCCAAAACTACTGAAACCACTAATGATTTCTCTCTGAAAAAAAGTTCAATAAGCTCAACATTTTGTCTTTAAATATACTCCTGTACGAAAATAAATAGATATCTGTCTGTGGATGATGTCATGATCTGGCAACCACTACCATACTTGAAACGCTTCAAGGGCTTCGATTGGCCGATGCTCATCGTGACGTCAGCATATGTCGTCACACCAGCAGCTCACATCAATGGCCGCCCGGCGAGGGGCGGATGAGGGGCTGGTGTCAGGTAGGTTTTAGCTTTATCTACGGAAATATCGAGTTCCAAGAAATGATATACGGAGTACCAGGTTTTCCGACTTGCTTTACAACTTGGCTATCTCAGTTAAAATCACGTTTTGAAGGTGCCACATTCCCTTTAACCACTCATTGGTTCAGTCTCCCTGCTTCAAGCTAATCCGATAGCAACAGAAATTGTTTTCGTTTGAAGCCCTGAGTGAGTGTACCAGACACCTTGGTCAGTAGAGTATCCTTTGGCGTAAGCGCCAAACTTGCTTGTCAGGTTGGCCTCGACATATATAGTTTACAAGTAATGCCAGTATGTTCTGGTCAAAACAGCGCAGGCGCCCTGGTTTTTGCACACGTAGTACCTGGTTAAAGTCCCCTCAGAGCAGTGGCGGATCCAGGACTTCATTTGGGGGGAGGGGCTAGGGGGCTCGAGCCTCCCTCGCCATTATCTCTGTTCAGCCCCCGACTAGGCATTAACTATAGGCACTCGCACATTGGAGGGGGGGTTGAACCCCCTAGCCCCCTTGTATCCGCCCCTGCCTCTGCGGCGGGGCTGTCCTATACACGAATACAATGACCCCCCTCCCCCTCACGCACCCACTTGCACTCTCGCTGCGCCTCCTCGTCGCGGCATCCCGTACACCTGTTGAACAAACACCTTCCTGCGCTCGCAGCGCCAAGCAGGCAGCGAGGGACGCAGGCCTCCGCTTGGATCTGGACACAGCTGTTTAAACCGCCACCATCGCCATTGGCGACTGTGTTCCGCCGCCAGCCCCAGCCTCCAGCCGAGAGGAAACCCGCTGCCGGAGCCGTGAGACGATGTGTACACACCGGCGCCGCAGCCGGGTGGCAAGTACCCGGCTGGGCCGCCACCAGCTCGTGTGTCTAGCGCGGCACCCTCGCCCGCTGCTGGCGCGTCTACACGCTCAGTGGTCTACACTGGCACCGCCGCCGGCCGGTGGGTTTACACAGGGTCCGCCGCCGCCTCAGTTAACCACCACCCCCGTCTGGACGGCCGGCCCAGCGCCGTAATCTGCAAACAACGATAGCGGCGTGGCGCTGAACCTAGCCGGCACGCCCCCTACGGCGGCCAGACCGCGCACCACCGGGTGGAAACGGCACTGAAAGGGAAGAACACAGCAATGACGTGGTGCTGCGGCAGCGGCGCCGCCGGGACTCGTCCTCTTCAGACTCCAACCCGGAAGAGAGACAGAGTTTGGGTGCCGCCGGGACCAAAATCTGGCCATTCCGATGCAATCGCATGCTGCCCCGGCCACTGCAGCGCGGCCGCTGACCACACAGCTGAACCTCTCCTGCGTACGCCGATTAGAGTAGAGTTAGAGTATTAGATGAGTCTCTCCTCCTATGTTTTTGCCCCGTCCTCTCCTCATTGGTTGCTTTTGGTAGGGCGCCGACTTAGGCGTGGAGGGATCGTCAGGCGCCCATTTCGGCTTCTCGGCCCCGAGCGGCTGTCACCCCGCCCATCGGTCCCGAGACTGCGGCTGGGATTACACGGGGCCGTTTCCATCCCCACTTTTTCCCTCCTTTCGGGGAACCCATCCGGGCCTGGCTAAGCCACCTAGCTACGTGCACAGTATATTTATCCTTTTCAGCTCCATGACGCCGCCGTGAATGGCTGCATTATCTGCGACCGTTTTCGCGTCCACTAGACTAGTATAGACGAGCTAATTCGAAACATCTTTCCCATTGGTGGCGGCGGGCTTTTGCCTTTTAAAGCTGCTATCACGGCCGCTTTCAAACATGTCCCATGCACCCCTCCCAGTTTCGTTCGCTCGGGTTTGCCTGGACGGCTCACTTTTCCCCAAAATGCGCTACCGTTCGGATGCCGCAGCTCGCATAGGATATTTATCGACTTTGCAGAGTGCCTGGCCGCCCCTATCCAGCAGCCTTCGGGACATGGCTCAATTTGAAATGAAATAGCTTCTTTGGAGTCGGCCCTCCAACTTATATAAAGGCATTTCACGCCTTCAATACTTCCCTTCGCATTTGTGCCGAGCTCGGAGTGTTCCTGGCGGGTTCCAAATGCGCTCCGACTGCCACTCACTTCAAAATTATTGGTGTCATTTTTGACACTACAACCATGACCCTGGCCTTGCTCGCCGATAAAAAGCACGGCATTATTATCCACATTGCATCCGTTCAGCTCAATCGTACCCCAGCCCCCTCTTGGTCTCTAAGCCGAAACAGCTCTTCGTCGCCGGTAAGATCGCCAACGCAGGCCGCTGTATCCCGCCCTGCCGTGCATGTGTGCGCCGGTTTTTACGCCGCCCACTCAGTGGCCGGCCTCTACGACACCGTCTCCGCTGACGCGCGGGCCGACCTACTGTGATGGTACCGTCTCATCCCCCAGTGGAACGGGTGTTTTCCCTTAGTAAACAGCGGCGTGCCGGACACTCGCCTTAGCCGTGTTTACAGACAGCTCGCGGACCGGCACGGGCGGCAGGTTTGGCCGCCACCAGTGCGTACAGCGGTGGTCCGCTAACGCTGTTCAGGCGGCGCCGCGCATGACCTTTCTTGGTCCGCTCCCCAGTGTTTGTTGCCTGTGTAATCTGGACACCCTGCTGACCATGCAGCTAGTCAAGACATTTTGGAAATCAAGGAAATAAAATTATATGCAGAGTAAGGGAAACCATGGATGTGGCACAGTGAGGTCTGGCATTCCACAACATTTCGGTACACGCGATGATCAATTTTACACCCACGTCTGAAACGTTTTGCCCTGTCGCTTTGCCAATTTATTTCCCGAACAATCCTCAGTCAAACAATGAACAAGTGAGGAAAATGAAGCAAGAACACAAGCACTTCACTAAAGCACTAAGAAGAAATGAAGTGCACTAAAACATTGACAATGTTTTGAGTCCCGACTGAATGGCTAGGAATGTTTGAAAAAGATGCTGGTAATACATATTCTTTCTCATGGTTTAAATCCCTATCACTTTCATGGAGAAATTTCTGCTGAATTTCTCACAATACAAGTGAGCGCGCCTCCACCAATCAGCGGACGCCATCCACTGACTGCCGCTTGCCTGCGGGCACAGAGGTTAGAGAGGTCAGGCTGGGTGGGCCCGCACCACCGACGCCGATTTCAAGCCTCGGTGGGGAGGGGTTGCCCGGCGAATTGTAAAACCGACATGTGCGGTGTTGAGAATGGTGTGGTTCCTGCTATGGAAGGGGGAGGTGAAGGAAACATTTTATGTATGTGGGAGAATATATGGGCTAGGTGTTGGTACAGTGTGCGGTGTCGATAGCAATGATAAAACAGACGGTCATTTGATTAGTTCTGTATGTAAATATGCATACGCGTCGGAAAAGGGGGGCCAGGGGGGCCTGGCCCCCCACTTTTGGCCAAAAATTTCCTGATCTCAGTCAAAATGAGAGACAACCGGACATTCTTATATCCAGCCGCTGCGGAAGGCAGCGAGGAGCCCAAATTCGAACAGTTTTTGGTCCTGATGTTAAAAGTTTTTTGTCAGCATCAGGTTGAAGTTTGGCTGGCCCCCCCCACTTTTTTGCCGGTGGCGACACTTATGTAAATATGCTTGGCGGAAATAACTGCAGGCGCTGATTTCGACTCTGAAGCGCTTTTCGACATCAGGGTACATATTGGAAACTTGATGTTTTTTCAATCGACATATTTACTGGCAATGCAGCACACACGGTACATTTGAGATATATGCCTTGCTAAAATTTCATACGTAAGCAACGCTAGAAGTTTGAGATACTTAAACTATCATTTGAGAAGTAGTAATAAGTAGTTCCGAGCGTGTGAACAAGCACGGTCAGGGTGCACCAGGAAGTTACCTTAGTAGGTATGTATGTTTTACTGGCATAAACATCAACGTGTGCCTTCAGGATTGGCTACTCTGCATCACATTTGTTCGATCGCACCGCCACCAGCTTCCTGGTAGCCAGCCGCCACTGTGCACGGCCGTCTAACCGTCATTGTCTGACTTTATTTTTAGACGGAAATATTGGTTGGCATGCTACAATGTTTCGCTATTAATGTGCTGGGTGACGTTGCATTCCTAATTAGATACTGCGTATTATTGTCGCTATTTATCAATAGCCGTGTACCACTATAAGATCAAGGTGTTCAACATTCAGCTTTCGAATTATTATTAATTTGGTGGAACTGAGGCAGTGAGTCATGACAAGTCATCTCAAGCATTGGAATTAGTGATAGCAGAAAAAGCAAAAAAAATGGTAGATGATGATTTTCCAGGTCAAAATTTCCTGTACGTGGAAATATTTCTCATTGGTACGAGAATGGTCAGGAGCGGATCAAGTCCGTTGAAATGAAGGGGACAAGCCCATGTCGTTGATAACAATTCTGCGGAAATAAAAAGAAAACGTTGAGCGACGGAGGCGGAGGCCAGAGAGATAAATCTGGTGCAGTGAATGAATTTCCCATTCAAAGAGGTACCCTGGGAATGCGCGAAATAATTAAACATTATTATAGTGACGTATACTTCCTCCCCAATTCATCAACTATGAAACACAAGTTTGCATTGGGGAGGGAGAGGAAGAGGATTTGTCCCCATCTGTTTCACTTTTGAAGGGGCATCACAAAATTTTGTTCTCAAATTTGGGCACCCAAAAATAATCTTAATAATGAGAGAGAGAGAGAGAGAGAAAAGAGAAAAGGGGGAGGGAGAGAGAGGGAGAGAGAGAGAGATTGGAAACAAAATAAAACCAAAATTGCAGGATTGGTTTTTGAAGAGATTTAAAGATGGGGTTAATTCCGATTTTTGAGACCCGAGTCGATACTAGACTTTGAGAAGCCATGATGTGTTTGAGATCCATGATGGCGACAAGGTCTGGTAATCAATTCCACCGTACTTTTCTCAACTTTTTACTGCGGAATAAAGAAGGAGAAGGGCACTAACAGGGCGCAAAGGAGCACACTTCATCAGTTAAAAGGGTGCTCCTGTTTTTTATTTGGACACTTTTAGTTACTGCCTTGTACAAAAAACCTAAATATGGGTCAAAATGACTTTCAGCAACGGGTGTTTTGTCCTCATTTCGAAAAGGAAACATATCTTCAGGTATTCAGGGCTAAAACGACACTGGTCCCCAGTAAAAAATCCGAAGGGTTGGAAACTATTGGGAGGGACTGGGGACTAAAAATGCTTCCCAGTTTGTACAAGAAAATCCCCTGATTCGCCCCCGTCAGTTGGGATGTATCTTTACCCTGGATATGAAACGAACATATTGCCGGTAAAAGGTTGTGCAGTTTTAAACAGGGTTGGCCTTGAAAGCCTAGATGCGAGCTGCGGGACTGTGGGCTGTGGTGTCATTTTGAAACAGGGGCGTGGATTTTTTAATGATTGGGGGTGCCCACCTTTGTCACAATGCCAATCACCACCCTAATAAAAAGTGACAGCATAATATGAAGTGTGTTCTGACCTTCCCGCAGGTCTGTTAAAGAGCACAACACAAATTACACTGGTCAACAGCCAAAATAGATCCGGCACGTGAACACCTGTTTCTGCCTATTTCGATACCGCTCATTTCAAATTAAAAAAAAAACATTTTTTTGCCATCGGACCTGGTTTCTTTTTCAGAAGCATGCCTGTTGTATAGCCCCTACACTTTCCACACTCTGTCATCAGCCTAGTCTTTTGTGGAAAAACATAGATCAAGGATGTCGAGAATCCGGATTATCTGCACTCAGACAATGCAGCTTATCAATATACATGTGAATTTATTGCAACAAAAGACTACCTCGTATTCAAGTGCATGAACATTGTACATTTAACAAGGTTCGCGCTCGGTTGCACAAGCTCGCCGGTATTGTAGACCGAGAGATGACGTCGCAACATTATATGATGAGGATTTTATGTCAGAGTCACCTCCCTTGAAGGTCGAGTCTAAGTAAAAAATCATAGGCAAAGGTCATATCACCATTTCAAGGTCATTGACCCTAGTGCCTTTGGTCGGATGATGCCGCCTAATATGACTTATATCACGCCATGACGTCATACGCTAGGTCACTCAATCTTGAGCTCAAAGTCGCAGGTTCAAGACAAAGGTCATGGGTCAAGGTAAAACCTTATTTTCCGCCCGACGGTTGCCATAGTGCTAGTCGCAGTACACGTTATAGGCAAAATGTAATATTTTGACGGCAAAGGTCAATGGCCTTGAACGACCTTGGCCTAAAAGTTTCAGAGAATATTGCCTCAGACCTTTCCTCTGTTACTTTAGGCCACTTTCTCTCCATATACGGCTTCTCATCACATAATCACGGCATTTCCCAATGGCTACCCTGCACATACAAAATTTGGCCTATATGGCCTCGTTTTACCTTGAATATATTGACCTAGGTCTATGAAAATTGGGTTTAAGGTAGAATACCCTAGCCTCTACAAACACCTAAACGTTCATTCTCCTAGACCTCTTGGGTTTTGCACTGTCAATGTCACTGAGGCCAAGAACGCTTGCACAAAGACGACAAACAGACATACTGGATCTCAAAATTCTGATCTGATCGGCATTTCTGCTGCCAGATGCGTGTTCAGCGCCACAAATTACCCTAGAAACGAACTATTTCATATTGGATCCACGACAAAAGTTAAATTTTTTTGATCATAAAATTGAAATGGAAAACACGAAAATAAAAAACACTACTCAAGCGTTTCATTCGGAGCGCCCGGGTACCCCAAAGAAATATAAATTCATACTCCTGCTTTGAGATGCGTAATGGGCATACTGTGTTGAGCTGTTGCCACAGGGACTTTCTTGGCCGAGGGTTAAAGGTGTGCATTTGTCACGTTTTCCGGAATTATAAAAACCCTTATGTTAGATATTTATGCAGGGGGATGAAGGTGCTCAACTGTTTTGGGCCGTGTGCATGGGCGTCGAACGTGCTGGACGGGGGACGCGTGTCCCCCAACTAGGGAATCAGGTCCCCTGAACAGTTTGGGACTTGACCTAGGCTTAGTTTTGTACTTTCTCCCTAGTAAATGCGCAGACTTACCTAAATGTGTAGCTGGGGTACATAATTGTTAGCGTTTTCAGATAGCCAAAACAATCCAATCTCACCTCCCTCCCCCTTCCTCCAGTCATCGCCAACCCGGGAGTCGCCCCTCCCCCCAACCCAGTACAAATTTCGTGGCGATGCCCCTGGGCGTGAGGGTAGAGGGTATGAGGCTCGGAAACTGAATGTGTGCCGGGATTGAAGGGTATCAACCTGCACTTTGTCAGATATTGATTGTTGCGTGCATTTGGTAGTAACCTCGGATATATCGCTCCAATAATTTGACTTAATGTTATGAATTCCCGAAACACCTATAGGTCTCTTGTGGACTATTCCGAAATCGCAATAAAATTTGGAGCAAGTAAACTGAGGCGCTACCCAGTGCGATGCCGAATTCCAGAGGTTACACCGATCCGGGAGGTATTCTTGATGGAATGCATATATTCATTGGCAATCAAGAATTGAACACTTACAGTAAAAAAAGTCCTGGGTTTTCTTTACTGCTATTCAACAACATATAACACAAAATAGAGCCTGCATGGGCACTTGCGTCTTTGTCCCTCCTATTATCAGAGAATAGAGCGGCCCACATCACATCGAGACAGGGACTCTGAGCCGGGCATACAGTGATGTACTGCCTTCGATTGGTCGGCCGGATCCGGCGGCCTTACTGTGTGTTTCTCATGCAGATAGGATGGTCGCATAACTGCCTTACTACGTCGATAAAGGCAGCGGCCGTGCAAATCGTATTGAGATGTAGTGATCACCGGCGTCGATGCCGACGACTCGATCCAAGCCAATCACGGCGTCGGTGCCGACGACTCGGTCCAAGCCAATCACGGCGTCGGTGCCGACGACTCGGTCCAAGCCAATCACGGCGTCGGCGGACACGCTCAGGCTCTACAGAACGGCAACTAGGTGTTAGGAGAAGCCATATAGGTTCCTCGGTGTTTAGACTGAGGTTCGTGTAAGGCCAGATACGCTGAATGATCGGTATAGGAACGGTTAGTGCAAATTAAACGCCCTTTAAAAAGGGATGACTACGCGGTAGTTGTGTGAAGGTATTTCAGCAAGTAAAGCCTCTCCACTTGCGGAGCCACAATTCCAATAAGCTAACATTTAAAGAACCTTTGAAGAAAGCACTTTCATGATGTCCCAAGCTTTCCAACATCTAATGAAAAGTTACCTTTTCAAAATTGGTGACCAAACGTGTGTATTCAGAATCTCTCAACCCAACGATTGCCTGCATTAGCACAACAATTGTTGAATGCCACAACGTTTCAACATTCTGGTCCATTCGATTGAAATTATTCAACCCATAACCGAAACCAGCGACGGAAATTTAGCTGGCGTGTATTTCCATGCATTATTCAGAGCCTGGTGCGGTGATTCGGATTCAAGCCTTATCTACAGCGGATTATGAACTGGTGGCGCGATACTGATTATGATTGAAGTGGAAAGCACAAATGTCATGTTACTGTCTATAACCGAGACCACTGCTTTGTGGCGCTCCGATTGGTTAAATCCGGCAAGATCAAGTGTATCCTCCCAGGTACACTTGACATTTTAAGGCAAAAATAGGAGGCCGCTGTTATTATCCGGGTCAGTTTTTACTTTTGAAGCACCGGTAATATGTAGTGTTACTTCAAACTCGTTTGTCAAAGCAAATAATGTCTGATTTTCTGACGTCATAATCTGGTAACGTTTCATGCTACCAGTCCACCTTGCCGGGAGCTGCGCCACAAAAAGATACGAAGACGAATAAAGTGATTTGAGCCAAAAGATACTATTTTTAGCATCCAAAATGCTGATCGATTGTGATTTTTCTTGACGTATCGAAACATATTTTACGTTAGAAACTAGTCATTGAAGCAAGTTATACGCATTTGCGATAGCCAGCACCGAAGGTCAGCCTAGCCCAGTGGTTTTTAAGGAGGTGAAGGCGAGAGAAGCTCGTTCGCACAATATGGCGTGAGCATTGCATCATGTTGCCGCTGTTTCTAATGACCGCCTCTACCCCTTGATCACCCGGGAGGGGGACAAGCTAGACGGTGCTGAATTTTTCCTTTTTCTCCGCGAACGGTTGGTTATTTTTTCTTCTGAGGTGAATAAAACATGTATTATATATCAAGTGGTTTCTCGGCATGCCTTATTACATAGCTACCTCAGTTCAAATCCCATTATGAAGATGTCATATTCTATTTAAAGATTGCCCCACTTTTATTGGTCATTTTAAACTAATATAATACATTTGTGGAGCGTGTTCGGAAATCAATATTAACATATTTTATTTCACTCAAAGCTCTCTGTATCAAACACCCTCCGAGCCACCTTCGCCTTGGTGGGGGAGGGGAGGCGGGAGTGTTTGAACAGCTCCCTCTCGAACACGGCTCCTATGCAGGATAGCGAAAAAACGCGAAAGCTGGTGGATTGCTCAAACAGATTCGTGAAGAAACTGCACTTTTCACGTTTTGGCTCAGGTTAATGTTGAGGCATTAAGTAAGGTGGCATGTTAGAGAAGAGTTTCTGGGCTCTGACGTCTGACAGAGTTGAGTTAGAATCATTTTTAGGCACCATTCGCTTCCTCTCGTTGCGGTGAATCGAATGATGTATAATATGACTATACTAGGCCCAAACACAAAAATGACCTGACCTAGGGTAAAGTCAAGTGTCACCATCTGACCTAGCATAGATAATATGCATATATATATATATATATATATATATATATATATATATCGCCTTGCAATACTAATCCAAACGTAATGGTATCAAAATAAAAGTTGCATTATCATCAAGGGCTAGCAGGGGGCGCAGGGACAGCCGCCCTCCTGAGGGAAGGGCCCCGATGACACGAGCCGCGCTCGCGCGGCTCGCCTGTACCATGCTCTGTGGCCAAATTTGGCATTTTATACCAGGCAGGGCCCTCTTAAGCCCTCTTCAGCACTCTATTCTGTAACAAGGAGGGCCCTTTTACCCATCAGGGCCCTTTGGTGCTGTCGCAGGCCCTTTCGGGTGCCGCCCCTCCTGACCGAAATCCTGGCTACGCCCCTGATCATCATTTCATGCAAAGTTATTGCCCCAGGTCTGAAAACTTGCTTAAGCATCCCCAGATGATCTCTCAGGGGTCACAAGTCCAAACTTGCAACGTCAACTCGGAAGGGGCTAGAATACTACGATTTGGGGAATATGAAGGTATTCTAAGCTGTAGCCCTGTTCCAGCTGTCAGCACAGTTTTGTCAGCAGGACCTCTAACCTCTCCTTTAGAAAAGTAACATCAGTGCCATAATCGCCTCTTGTTTGTGCTAAGCAAAGGGAACTCAAACATTTACACCATTAAAAAGATTAGACTGCCACTTCGTTCACTTACTATTTTTCATCGGCGCAAACAGCAGGCCGTCAGCCCGTAAAACCTCTAGAACTAGTTCCCGGGGAGAGGCTACAGTCCTGTGACGTAGGCGCAACACGAGCCCGCTGATTGGTGCTGACAAAACTCTGCTGACAGCTGGAACAGGGCTTGTATCTTCACAAATAGAGCCATTTTCGCCCAATTCCCGTCTTCCCCATGCATTTCAAACAGAGAGGTTGTGATCCGTATCTGACCCGAAGTCATCGATATGAAAAATCCCGGAATATGTTTTGTAGCACTCGGTGGGCCCGTTATGTGATATAAGTCTCCATTGGATATATTAACGCTGTTGTTACTTATGCTATCTTAATTTTTTGGAGGTGGGGTCACTGGACTGGCACTGGTTACCTGACGTGAGATGCCCCGACCTCAAATGTTTGAAAAAAATTGCAGAATTGATGAAGGATAAGGCGTGCCAAGCACTGTGGCGCTTCGCGCCGTCGTTTTTGATGCCACTGGAAAACCCAAGGGGGTGTTCAAACAAACCCCGCGAGGGTGAGGGTTACATTTCGGCACTTTTGAAGGCCCAAAATAAAGGAGGCTATTCTACTATTTCAAACCGTAAGGGAATCCTTTCCCATCTGGCAGTGCATGTCACGTGATAAATGCTAACATATGCCACGACCTCCACAACGTTACATGCCTCAAACTGCACCAAGCAGCCCGATTCCTAATTACGCATGCTTGGGTCAACGCAGGGTAGTGAGCCAAGAGGTGATTTTGTATGGATCGAAGGTGGAAACAAAATGTGGTTTTCTGATTTTCGGACACGAATAGTTTTTTAGTTATTACTATTAATAGTTATTTGTTTACGAATAATCGTCTTAGTTTCCAGTGATCCATTCCCTTTAAAGGGAATATGGAGCCTTCATGGAATATGTGCTGAGTTTTCAGTGGCGTAGATAATACAAAAAAACTGTTTTTTTATTTTGTTTTAGTCAAAACTCACTTTTACCGAGCAACGGTGCTTCACGAGCCTGCGTCTTATCCAAGTCACTCCTCTCAAGCGTCCCCTACAGTGGAATGTGTAAATATACAAGGTGACCAAAAAAAACGGGCCCCAACGTTCGAAAGGCTATCACGTCAATGCTTTGCGTCAGATTTCAATGAAACTTTGGGCATAAATACTTTTGTGTGTTAAGTCAGATGCCAGAAATTTCATAGTAATAGAACTACAACTCTCTATTCCATATCAAATATTCTAGACATCCTATTTTCTTAATCTGTTAATTTTTGTGCATTGTACTCAAAGTGTAAACGCTCCGCAAATTAAATATAAAAATGGCAGGACTTTTTTGATAAGCATGCAGCCTAAGAGAACCTCAATGCAGATAATGAAACCAATCTAAGTCACTTGGGATGCCCAGGGAAGTGCATAGTCGAGCGTGAAGAGAACTTCAGTGGTTGAGGGCCACCTTGCCCGAGGAATCTGGTGCGCTGGGTAAAACAGTCCCTCTTTACATCCCCTGAAAACCCCTTAAATATTTTATTTTCGGGCTGCAAAAAGGACTGTGTGTAGCCAAAGAGTCCAGGATCACTCCTGTGCTAAATAAATGCAGCCCTGGGAAATATCCAGGAAACTACACCGACCACTAATCATGACTTTTCGTCGATTTTTGAGAATGCACGGATACAGAAAATAGGATGTCTAGAACATGTATTATGGAACAAAATGTTTATATCCTATTATTTTGATATTTTGGTATCTTACTCAACACACAAAAACGCATTTATGCTCAAAGTTTTATTTAAATCTGACGTAAAATATTGCCGCTATGGCTATATGAATGTCGGGGCCTGTTTTTTGGGGGTCACCCTGTATGTGCTAAAAGTAGACCCGTTTATTTATTTATTTATTTTGCTTCTTCAGGCCACTCCACATTAGACGTGTGGCTATTCTTAGCCTGGCATCACTGATTCAATAACACATTTCATGTACAAAAGACAAACATAATAGACACTATTAAAGATTAAGATAAACTATGGTTAAAAAAAATAAATCGGCGCAAAGAACACACATCTTGCAGTTCGGATCCGGCGGATCTAACTCTTTAACCAGTGGGCGAGTGGTTTTTTGAAGCCAGTCATCCGCTGTTCAGGGAGATTCGGCTGCAGAACATTATACAACATGGGGGCCCTGTATATGAACTGCCGCCGGCCAGCCTCTGTCCGTATCCTCGGCAAGTGGAACTGTTGAAATGGACTTGTTTGTCGAGTATGGATGTCAGTGTTGTGTTGAAGGGATGAGGATAGCACTATCGGTTGTTTAGTTCCGATGATGTTGTGGGCAAGGGTGAGGGTGTGATATTTTGCCATCTGTCTGGAACTGAGCCAGCCTGAACCTCTCAATACGTCCGATATATGATCGAACTTTCGGCGACCGGATACTACTTTTGCGCTGAAGTTTATAATTTTTTTGAATTTTTCGATGGTTTTTGTCCGAACAGTTGCCATTCACAGAAATACAGTATCTAACGTGTGGGAGAACCAGGCTGTGAACAATGCTTGAGATAATGCGTTTGGGGAGGTGGTGGCTTATGTGAATTAATGCTATTAAAAGACCAAAACACTTTTGCATGAGGTGGTTTACGTGTGTGTCCCACGAGAGATAATTGTCGAATATGATACCCAGGTTACGGACGGACTGAACTGGGCTGATGTTTTGAGCACGAAATTGGATCTGCAGGGGCGGAAGGTCCCTGAGGCTTTGGTGACTGCCGATTACCATTAGTTGTGTTTTGGTGGCATTGACCTTCATGCTATTAGCACGGAACCAATCATCCTAAGATGCAAGGGTACGCTCCATGCGGGCTTTAAGATGATTTGCTTGATCCCTTTTCCCCGTTCCTCGTGGCCCCCGCCGACCGCAGCAATGAACCGCTGCGCGCGGTCGGCAGGTTCGTAAGGTACAACCTCTGCGACCCTCCGCTACCATCTCGTACCCTCTGCGACCCTCCGCTACCCTCTCGTACCCTCTGCGAACCTCCACTACCCTCTCGTACCCTCTGAGACACTCCGCTACCCTCTCGTACCCTCTGCGACCCTCCTCTACCCTCTCGTACCCTCTGCAAACCTCCGCTACCACCCATTTCTCTACTAACGGTACGCATTGGGAAGATGAAATAACAAAACGTGGGGTTTCTGATATGCTCTTTTTCTGGCTATCTAAGTTCAACTTGCATTGTAAAGTTACCACATTACTTCATTCATCCTTACTTTATTCCACATTTCTTTCTTCTCTATAAAGGTGCCAAAGTAGTTTTTTTCAATTTCGTCATTTACAGGGCCAGGCAAAATGTCATATCTTCCTCAAGATACCTTTACTTCAAGGTACGTTCAAGAGGGATTCCTCCACGCCCGAGTGACGTCACACGGGCGTGGAGGAATTCCTTCACCATTGACCTTTGTGGTAAACTGCTGCTAATGACACTTCCCGCTTTCGAATTTGTGAGAACACACGCTTATCAAACTTATCCTAAATGCAATAAATGAACATTTTATTCTAAATTCTGGGCCTCTTTTTGCAAAAATTGGGATATTTAATCATTTAATTTTCCCATGTTATATGCCACGAGATGTGACGTCACATCCGATAGTCTGCGCTTGTTGTTGGAGGGGCAGATACTTCCTAATTTTACCACAATGTCGGTCAAGATCATCACAGCTCCTTAGAATTTCCACCGATAAAACCTAACCTGTTTTCCCAATAACATATTTAACTGCAAGGACGGTTCGAGGAGGGGGAGTCCGACCGTGGCTCACCAGAGCAAAATAGAGGGGTCAAAACCTGTTTTTCTCCACCTAGGGTCGTGCATTAATCGAAATAATTTGGAGCACCTAAATTTTGAAAACGCAAACGACTAACATTTTGTTACCATAATATTATCTTTGTTTTAGCCATCACACAATCCTTTTGAATCCTAAAAAAATGATTAGACAAAAACTGAAATGACACTTCAACACTAATTCACTACTCTACGGCTGGTGCCCCGGCACCCCAAAAGAGATATAAGGTCGCACCCGTGCACAGTATCACTCATTAAGGTCCGAGCAACAACCCATCACTATTTGAGACCGTTCAGCTACCGTTTCCACTGACATGTGCCGTGCTATTAATATTTCACAATGCAATTTTAAACATTTCGAACAGGGGTCTGGGTAGCGTAACCGACTAGCGCGCGCGTTCAATTCGATCGCGTGACCTCTGCAATGAGCCAAGGGTTGCAGGATCGAGCCCGCCCAGAGGCAGGTTTAGGCGGCTTACCCTAGCCCCAGTCTGGTTAGCTTCCTCTCCCCTTTGACGCCATATAACCTCGTAGTTGATGCGTCGTAAAGCCCAAAGGAAAACAGATTTTGAACATTCTCAAAAACATAGTCGCTCAAAACTTTCGCCGTTAGAAAGAATTTAGTTATCATGGATTGATGTTTAATTAGTGTTTTCTGTCATCTTCGTGCCAATGCTTGGTCAGTACGGAAATTGTGACCTGAAAAATCAACATCTATAAAAATACCTCTTTTGCCATGCCCCATTTGCTGTAGGATCTGAGCTGCCCCATTTTCAATGCTTGGCACAACTTGTGACGTTAGTCATTCCCTCCGTTCCATCAAATTGTCGGCCATGTCATATTGTCGCCTATGTATTAACTATAGGCACTCGGATATTGGGGGGGGTTTAGGGGTGGTTGAAACCAATATCCCCCTTTGGATACGCCACTGCTACTCAGCTCACTTTCTCGTGTACCCTGTGATTTACCTTGGACACTCCTTGCTTACACGGTCAGAACTTCGTATCCCTCCGCCTCAAATACCCACCTTACTATCTTAAACTTCTAGTGTTGCATACGCATGGAATGTCAGCTAGGTGTGTATGTCACATGTACCATGTATTGCCAATGAATTTCTGTCAATTGAAAAAGTCCTGAAAAGCTGCATCATGTACCCTGATGCCGAAACGTACCACGGTCTCAACATCGGTGCCTGCAAACCTGACGGCGAACCATATCAACATACCGGGCGCATTTAATGAAGTAATTTTTCAACGCTATCGATACCGCACACTGCACAAACACTTAACTCATAACGCACGTGCACAGAATGTCTCCTACACCTGTCCACTCCCTCAGTCCAACAGCAGGCACAACAACAACCATTCTCAACACCACGCAAGTAGGTTTTATAATCCGCCACGCGACCCCCTTCCCACCGAGGCTTGAACTCGGCGTCAGCGGAGCCCAGCATGACCTCTGTAACCTCTGTGCCCGCAGGCAAGCGGCAGCCAGCGGATGGCGGCCGCTGATTGGTGGAGGCGCGTTCACGTGTATTGCGAGAAATTCAGCGGACATTTCTCCATGAAAGTGATAGAGCCTTAAACTATGAACCAGAGTTGTATTACCATTGTCTTTTTCAAACATTTCTAGCCATGCTTTGCTCTATAAGCTTGATTATCTGCTCCACCATCTGAGGCTGCTCTTTGGTACAGGCAAGACGGTGGCAGTCAGCACAGGCTAGCTGGCGTCCGGTTCGCTGAAGTCGGTAGTGTCGCGAGGTGAGTTTCTGCTGAGTGGGGAGTGGGGCCCAGCCCGAAGGTAACCGAAGGGATGAGGAGAAAGACGTACGTAAAACTAAAATTTAACTGTTGAATGAGTTGTAAGTGAAGACTAATAGAGAGCGCTGCCGAAGCACAACAAGATAGTATACCAGAAGAGGGAAGCACGTACTGCTTTGCTCCGTGTTGCATGGTGAAATGGCAGAAAACTTCATTCTTTGAAGTTTTCATGGAAAATGCGCTAAAACATTTTTAATGTTTTAGCGCATTTCAACGTTCTGACGACATACCGCAAAAACTAAAATTTTATGGCCAGACACAAAAGTCATAGGCGACGCAATGTTTTGGTCTCAATCTGGAAACTATCCATTACAACCTCATTAAAGGGAATGTGGCACCTTCATAACGTGATTTTAACTGAGATAGCCAAGTTGTAAAGCAAACCGGAAAACCCTGTACTCAATATATTATTTGTCTTGGAACTCGAGATTTCCGTAAGAAAAAACTGAAATCTACCTGATATGTACCCCTCATGTACCCTTATCAGCAGGTCACAGTTTTTATTGTTGTTGGTGTGACGACATATGCTGACGCCACGGTGAGTATCAGCCAATCGAAGCCCTTGAAGCCTATTGAGTATGGTAGTGGCTGCCAGATCATGACATCATCCACCGGCTTTGTCATGTCTTTTCCTAGAGGAGCATTTTAAAAATCAAAATAATGAGCTTATTGTAAATTTGTCAGGGAAATCAAGAGTGGTTTCATTATTTTCGGCTAAAATACCCCTAGTTACACTAAATTCCAGGATTCGACCAAGGTACCACATTCCCTTTAAGAGAACCATTGTATATAAGCGCTGTACACATTATATACACTGTACTCAAAATGACACATATAGCCTCTGCCGCTGACGATCCCTAAGACTCCGCGCTCAGAGTGATGCTCCCTTAAACACATGTAACCAAGTTCCAATGCCTAATAGGAAAACAAAATACTTAGGCGATTGGAGCAGGCATCGAGATGCAGAAATGCACACCAGTCCTGTGCGTAGTCCCACAGTTTCATTTAGTTAGCCATTGTGCGTATCGGCCGTGCGATGGAAAAATGGTATCTGTCATTGCTAATACATTGGAGATACTTATTTTATTTTTATTTTTTGCTCGGCAGATATACGTAGGAAACATACTCCTAAAGCATAACATGTTTTGTAAAGTAATGTAGAATAAGTGACAGAGTAGGCATGAAATATCCACCAGTCAGTTAGAGCCTCCTGCCCTGTGGGAAGACTAATCTAGCGGTATGGGGCCAATGACCAAAGTAGCTGTAGCCAGACTTGTTGATGACTCCATTTTTTAGTCGACGCAGCTCTGACTCACAGTTTCGCGGCTGACCCTGGCTCTGACTCAATCCATCGCGGGGAGCCACTGCGTTGACTCTAACTCAGCCTAAATCCAGACGTGAGTCGACTCAACTCCGACTCAAATAAGCATTGAGTTGGAGTCGGCTCCGCCTCAGAATGATAGCAAAATATGCGCACACAAAATAAATGACTTATCCAGAAAGCCCCTTACTTACAAAGGAGGTAAACTAAATTACCCACGTGGCGGTGCCTTTGCTTAAAAAGGAGGTCCCTAAACGGCCAACATATTAGGCCTTTTACTTATAAGGAAAGCCCATGACTGGCTTACAAAATGGAGGCTCCAAAAGCCATGAGGCCCCCCTCAAGACCAGAGACTAGAGCCTCATTTGATCCTGGTCCCCATGGAAATGAATACGTAGCTAACAACATCGGTGCAAACCGTGAACGCATGGCCCGGGGCGTTTTGAGGAACCACCAGGGACCAGTATGGAGACGCCGAGTTCTCGATCGGCTCGGGGGGGGTGGGTAAATTTTTTTAGTAAAAATCCGCTTGTTCAGCTCAGATCTTAGTCCTACAGCCATTCTATGTGTGCTCTCTGAGACAAAAAAATCAATCAGCGATGATTCACAGAAGATGGTTGGCGGTACTCGCAACCTACAGTGCACGACCAAAACTGAGGTTATCCTCCATTTGCCCTTAACCCGGCACCGCCTGGGTTCTACTCGTACACACCACGGCCTGGGGGTCCGATCGCCCCCCCCGGCCTATATATCTTTGGAGCCGGACGTGATACGGAAAAATTGGAACGACTTTGGAAGTGCCTTACCATGTTCTACCCTGCAACCGAGTTTGAACCATATCCGTTGACCCATGACGTCACCGTGGGAGAGAATAGGTCAAATTTAGACCCTGTAGAAAATCTCTCCTAACTCGGGAACCATTAGACCGAGAACAAAATAAACTACTTCAGTTTGTTGGTCTTGACCCACGGATTCGAATGATAGGTACCATGAGCTTGTAATGACACATTATGACTTTGACCTAAGGTCAAGGTAAAAAGTTCAAGATCATGTTGAACATAATTGAAATCCTTATGGCATACTTACTATGATGGCAAATTCAAAACTGCATCTTGTTCCGTTCAAAAGTTATAGACACACAAAATTTCAAAAACTGGAACCTTTGTGATCTCTGGTAATCTTGATATTGACCTGACCTCAAAATGGAAGACGGTATGCAGATTTTTCGTTTCAAGAACTTTCGAATGAGGCTTAGGAACTTGATCTAGCTCTTCTAAAAACCGAGTTATACCCTATTTTTTCAGTCCCATTTTGGAAGAACAGAATTGCCTTACATGGGCCCAGGAATGACATCATAACTCGTTAACCTGACCTGATTTCAGTTTTTTTTGTCTCAAACTGTAAAATCGATCACCCTAGAGGCCTGAAAAAGGGCAGGTTTCTTTTGGATCGACTTTAAACACTCCCAAAAGAACCGAGGGCGGGGGTCCAATCAGACCCCCTGGCGGTGAAGGGTTTATCTAGGAAAAGCTCTCATCAGCTGCTTGCTGCGAGATAAACAAGGAAAGCCTTACATACCTGCAGTCCATTGACCTGCAAGAACAGGGAAAGCAGCGCCTTTGAACAAGGCTAACAAAAAATAACGTTTGCATGTCAATTCCAGTTCTTCAGCACCACATTACATACAAACATTTAGATGTTTCATAGTCGCGTTATGGTCACGCAGGTTAATTATGGTTCACAATATACTTCATTGCTTAATAGCAATAAACTGTAAATTTCCGTTTTGGTTCCCAAGGACAGCCCAAATTCACTAGAAACGCGACGTTATAAAACTTTATAAAATATAACGTGACGCTCTTCATCATACATCATCGGTGTATTAAGTGATACTTTCCATGCCACTACCATACCGAACAAGGACGGATAGGGGCAATCCGGTCCATGGCCACCGAAGTGAAATAGGGGAAGCCAAACCCTCTTTTGCCTGCCCCCAAGGCAAAGTATTGTTTTATAATTGATTAATTGGGGAGGACCTGGCAATCAGTAAAAACACCTTTAAGCGTTTTGGTCGGTTCCAAAGTACATTTGAAGGTGAAAAATTAATTCATGGCTCCATCTTAATCCTGCCGGCCATCACTTGAACTGCTGTAAGTTTTCCCCCACAAAAATTGGTTTGACCCCCTCCTCCAAAAAAGGAAGCCAACTGGCTGGATCCGCCCCTGTTATTGAAAGTTAACTTCACCCAAATCACGGAGGCATGAGGGTCAACAGCGAATGTATGTACCTTATAAAAATAAAAGCTACCTTGTTCAGAGCTACTCTTTCCTGTGCCACAGTCAGTGGCGGATGTAGCCGGTCGGTGGGGGGGGGGGGCAAGCAAAAGTCGAAAAGAAAAAAAACTAGCGTTCAAAACTTCTGAAATAATATCACTTGTCTGTAGGTTTTGGGGGTACCCGAGGCGAAAAGCAAAGAAAAAACTTCACCGGATGACAGATATCGGCACAAGATGCTTGTTTTTACTATCCAAGGCCCAATGTTTGCACTGAAATTGGCTGGTTCTGTTTAAAGTTAAGGGTTGAAGCGCCAAAATCCTGCTTATAAACTAAAAATGAGGTCAACTGCTTTGAGGGGCAAAAACATAGCTTTGCCCCAGCTTTCCGGTTTGGGGGACAAATGCCTTTTTGCCCCGCCCCCTGGATCCGCCACAAAACCAAAATATGATTAAAATGCATGCATGCATTTATCCCAAAACCAGCACCAGAATGCAGGCACTTTTCATCTGTCTGATATCATTCACAGTGATATCAATCAATACAGCTTCGTGTAGGAGGTGGCTGTTTTGTGATACTTTTAGTGACGCCCAATGGGGAGCAATCCCTTACAAGTTACCGTGACGTCACCGCATCAAAACGCATTTAACCCCTCCCTCACTGAGGTAAATCATGCCTGGGTAGCATTTGTGGCGACCCTCGATTTTTCCCATAAAGCGAACATAAAAGATAATAAGCGCAAGCCAACAGCTCCGCAATGCATTTCGCGTTGTGTACGATTTCCTGCTGAAGTCTGGAAGTTCGGACAGGGACAGGTTTGTGTTGCATTCGGGACGAGAGTACGTCCCATTTCCTGGTCGAAATGGGGTCTCATAAATACAGTTTGGCTCTGAATGGCTCAGCAGCAGATGCACAGAATAGCCCCAGGACCCCTCAAATTGCTCAAATATGTCTGCAATCACAGGTCGCCGCCCGAAGCCCGCGGGAAACGCTTCTGATTGCCACAAGTTATAACCGAATCTAACACTGGGTGCCTGACTAAAACTCTTCTCTGCTGAACCACAGAACTCTTTCGCTGACTCCAGGAGATATCAAATGTGTTTGATATCAAAATAATTTCAGTAAAATCGGCTAAAAATACTTGAATTGTTTCCAATTTTCAAGTGCCAGATATTTTCACTTTAGTAAGGTGATAATTGTCATCTTACATGGGCAATTAATTTCAAAGCGAATCGCTCGGGTTTTACAGCTGTTGCGTTTTCAGTCAGTTGTTTAGCGGCTTAGAGCCATTATGGTTTCCTCATACACCTCAGAGCTGACAGTAAGATCCGTAATGGCTGCAATGCGGCTTATTCAGGGTGGGGCTATATCTAACCATGGCATTTAATAAGCTTTTCGATTTCATTACAAAGTCCTCTGAACTCTACCAACACCGTAGAGGATAAGGTAAGCATTGGCTTCAGTCAGGTGTCAATTGAAGAAAAAACAAAAAAGTGACCCTTAACGGGCCACAGTGCAATTTCTGTAAAATGTATCTGGTCTTTTCTGCCCTCCTGGCCATTCACAAAGGCTGATTGAGGCGCAGCATGGCATTCCACCGCGAAAACAGCAGGATGATGAGTTCTCCAGTCTACATTATGAAATTGCTTCTTCAGGCTCATGGTGATATAGAATCAATACGTATCGTCCACAAAGCGAGCAGGTGGAAAGACGCGCACTTGCAATGCTGCATTCAAGTCAACTTTGAGAAGAAGTGTATATGTAAGAAACGTTTTGGTTCAGGTCAATATTGTTATAAATTGACATGCTAGAAAATGTTGTTTTACTTCAGCGTCTGACTGAGTTGATTTAGAGCCAATTTTTATGCGTCATTCTGTTTTGACCATTATGGCAAATCGAATGTGAATGAATTGACCATACTAGGCAAAAGTAAAAAATTATCTGATCTATGGGCAGGTCAAGGTGAATAGCCTAAACATGGTCAGTGTGCATACAAATCGACTTGCAATGATGATAAAAGGCAATGGTTTAAAAATGAAAGCTCTTTCACAATTTGTTGTGAGGTTATTGACCAAAGTCTAAAAATTTGCTTAAGTAGTCCCTGATGACCTCCCAGATGTCACAGGTCCAATCGTACTAAATAAAACAAGAGAGCCTACGATGCTAAGATTTTTAGAACAAGTGCTAATTTTCGGCCGTCTGTACAGAAACATAGCCCTTTTCGGCCATTCCGTCTTCCTCATGCATTTCTAATGGAGAGGCCATGGCCTGTACCTGACCCTGCATCGTCGATATAAACAAGTGTATCACTACAACATGTGGTACTTGGTATGTCAATTATATGATACAAATATCAAATCAAAAAATTAAATGATTAGACTGCAAAATGAGCGATTCTGTGGGTAGCTTTCCTGCCCCCTGATGCACAGATCCCGGATTCAAGTCCCGGTGGCTCCTCTGAATAAGATAAGTCTGACCCGCAAAAACCACCCAACAGGGTGGTATCGGTGAGGTCGGATTACCTTAACAGTTGATGCGTCGGCAAACATCAATAAGTACAAGTTTAAGAGTCAAGCCTAATTGTTTTGGTTCGCAGTCAGCTGACGTAAATTAGAGTAGTCATTGCCCTTAAAAGACATATCTCAGGGAATAAATAATTATCTCCGGTGTCACCGATGACTCCGAGCCTCTGCCTCACACCGACACCGGGACATTGCCTCCGAACTATCGCCTCAGCAGTGGCTCGGAGGCAATGTCGCCTTGTCTCGGAACCACTGCCTCCCCTTTGTGATATCAAATGGCTACACTGATCCAGCTAGCGTTTCCAGAATGGCTTCATCATCTCACCTCCCCTCTCCTTCATCACCAGCATGCTGCGGGGGTGACGATTCCCGGATGACAGTGCCAGGGGCTAGGTCTCGTAATACCCGCCGAATGCAAAAGACGGAGAGCGAGGGAGGTGGAAATCCGAAGAGGTGTCCTGAGCAAAAGATGATTAACCTGTGAATAAAAATGAGATGCTGTCAAGGGTACAAATCTCAGTTAGAGAAGCCGTTTCCCACCCCGGATCTGTACCCATGAGACAAGGACACTTCCAAATTTTTAGTCCCCATAGAATATGTACTTATGAATGCACCCTTAAAAATCCATTAAAACCCTCTAGCTTTCTGGACCGGAAATATAATATCTCCAGTCACGGATGCTGTCCTACGACGAGCGATGATGTTCTCGCTGGGAGGCGTGGCCGCTAATTTGAGAGCCTGCTGGTCATGACCTTCCGCTTCACGCACCTGTGTCAGGTGGTACTACGAGAGCCGGTCCGGAGGGCCCAAATGGTGGTGTGCGGAGCGCTGTTTGGGACTAATATCCGCCGCCAGCTGGCTATTCTGTCGACAGCTGCCGGTGACAGGCGGGGAGATTTCAGACCGATCTGATATCAAAGAGAGCAATCGGACGGCTCCCACTTTATCAGGGAAGTGACGCGTTGGAAAGTACACTGTATCAATATGTGTAGGCTTAAACAACATATACGCACAATGCACATTAGACCAAGTTGTCAGAAAATAATTTCCGATTTCGGATTAAGAGTAGAGATTTTATTATGTCATGATATGTTGCAAACATGATGCAAGCAAAACAAATCCGATGAATCTACGTTTAATGGGCGCGGAACGGCCTTCTCTGAAGGCATGTTTTCAGTAGGATGGCGTTGAAGTCTCCATTGACTTCACGATGCATTGTTGTCAGTATCCTTACAGCACGGTAACTTTTACACCAACATCAAAACATCGGATCTATTCGCACCCGACCTGTAGCCAGGCGGATGCACTGGATACCCGGGAAGCTGCTGAGAGGCCAAGGCACCCTCTGGTCTTTTCCTGGTCACCCCCTTGTATTGAAGATAGGTGGATTTCTCGAGTTTTGAACATTAACAACTTTGGCAATTGTTGACGTTTAAAGGGAATGTGGCGCCTTGATCGAATACTGGAATTATCGTGTAATTAGGGATACTTTTAGCCGAAAATCATGGAACTGTCCATGGTTTCTCTGAAAAATTTACACTAATCTCAATATTTTGATTTTAAAATGCGCCTCTACGGGAAAAATCAATATCTGCCTGTGGATGATGTCATGATCTGGGAACCACTACCATATTCAATAGGCTTCAAGGGCTTCGATTGGCTGATACCGTGACGTCAGCATATTTCGTCACACCAACAACTGACAACTGTGGCCTGCTGCTCAGGGTATATGAGGGGTACATTTCAGATAGCTTTTAGCTTTTATCTACGGAAGCTTCGAGTTTCAAGACAAATGATGATATATTGAGTACCGGGTTTCCCGGCATGCTTTACAACTTGGCTATCTCAGTCAAAATCACGTTACAAAGGTGCCACATTCCCTTTAACGACGCACGAACCTTTTGGATTATACGGTGTCGCCAACTCTAATCCTGTTGGGAGGGATAGTCAGGTTGTCCTCATTCACTGTCCCTGCCGGGGATTTGAACCTGGAACCTATGGTGCAGGATACAGATGTGCTGCCTACTGCAACTCAGCACCCCCTCCCCCTCCACCCTTTATGACTTTGGCTGGTCAGCTGGTTGAGCATTTTCTCAAGCTGAGCACCTACTCAGATTTGATTCTGATTACGAGCGTGCTTGGTATGTGAGACCTTGGTGTAAGACAGTGTAGTAGGTAATGTAATAATCACATGATCAGACTGGAGGCTGTAGGCATGCTATCCTGTGCTCACTCTGAGCCTTCCTGCCGAGGAGATCAAGATGTTCCAGACTACTTCCATGGAAGTTGTAGACTTACTCGTTCATGGTCAGGGCGTGGAACTGTGTGTGAAGGAGGTAACGGCCGACTCCGAGGCTGTGTTCGGATACGACAGGAGGGACGGCTTCACCAGGGCTAGGATTACTCACAGGCAGATGACCGGCAATGTGAGGCCCGAGAAAGACCACGCAATGGTCTGCTTATAGAAAGGATTGATAAAAAGTAAAGCTCATGTCTAATGTACTACGGAATCCATGTGTATTGTGTAATGTGTGTAGGATATTCGAGTGCCAGGTCATCTGCAAATATATGATGGTGATTAAGACATACTCACAGCATTAAGCATGCGTCAGACAAATAAATACGGCAAACAAATATAATTAGTCGTCAATCCGGTTTCTTTCAGAACTGTGTGTCTCAAAATTCCCATGACGCAGGATAGCATACCTACAGCCTCCAGTCTGATCATGTGATTATTACATTACCTACTACACTGTCTTACACCAAGGTCTCACATACCAAGCACGCTTCTAACCAGAATCAAATCTGAGTAGGTGCTCAACTTGAGAAAATGCTCAACCAGCTGACCAGCCAAAGTCATAAAGGGTGGAGGGGAGGGGGTGCTGAGTTGCAGTAGGCAGCACATCTGTATCCTGCACCATAGGTTCCAGGTTCAAATCCCCGGCAGGGACAGTGAATGAGGACAACCTGACTATCCCTCCCAACAGGATTAGAGTTGGCGACACCGTATAATCCAAAAGGTTCGTGCGTCGTTAAAGGAAATGTGGCACCTTTGTAACGTGATTTTGACTGAGATAGCCAAGTTGTAAAGCATGCCGGGAAACCCGGTACTCAATATATCATCATTTGTCTTGAAACTCGAAGCTTCCGTAGATAAAAGCTAAAAGCTACCTGAAATGTACCCCTCATATACCCTGAGCAGCAGGCCACAGTTGTCAGTTGTTGGTGTGACGAAATATGCTGACGTCACGGTATCAGCCAATCGAAGCCCTTGAAGCCTATTGAATATGGTAGTGGTTGCCAGATCATGACATCATCCACAGGCAGATATTGATTTTTCCCGTAGAGGCGCATTTTAAAATCAAAATATTGAGCTTAGTGTACATTTTTTAGAGAAATCATGGACAGTTCCATGATTTTCGGCTAAAAGTATCCCTAATTACACTAAATTCCAGGATTTGACCAAGGCGCCACATTCCCTTTAAACGTCAACAATTGCTAGAGCTGTCAAGGTTCAAAACTCGAGAAATCCACCTATCGTCAATGCAAGGGAGTGACCAGGAAAGGGCCAGAGGGTTCCTAGGCCTCTCATTAGCTGCCCGGGTATCCAGTGCATCCGCCTGGCTACGGGTCGGGTGCGAATAGATCCGATGTTTTGATGTTGGTGTAAAAGTTACCGTGCTGTAAGGATACTGACAACAATGCATCGTGAAGTCAATGGAGACTTCAACGCCATCCTACTGAAAACATGCCTTCAGAAAAGGCCGTTCCGCGCCCATTAAACCTAGATTCATCGGATTTGTTTTCCTTGCATCATGTTTGCAACGTATCATGACATAATAGAATGACTACTCTTAATCCGAAATCGGAAATTATTTTCTGACGACTTGGTCTAATGCACATATCCCTGAAATTATGATGAAATGAACTGTAAGTATGTCCTTTGAGATAAGCTGGAATTATGTACCCTTCCAACGACTCCTATCTACATTGTTAGCTACTGTTCGCATTCCCCGTTGGTGTTTCCCCTTTAGGTAGAGGCGGACCGTACCGCCGGCACTGCAGTTATATCGGACGTGCCTTTTTCGCCGCCGACCATTCTCTTTACTGACAGCCAAGCGACAGTCCTCCTCTGGGTCGTGAAACATGCTGGCGTTCATTTTGATGGGACTCTCAAACCCCCCGCTGAAAGACACATGATATTGGAGTCAGAATGCTCACCGAAAAGCCCCGAAAATCCCACCTCAGGTGCTAATTAGCACCCCCTGAGGTTTAGCCCCATCTCCCAGAGAAAGTCCTAGCTACGCCACTGGATGGCTGTCACTAATAATTCCGCGCACAACTCAGACTTATTTCATTACTGGCTTTTACGCCTTTGTTCTGGTACGGGAAACACGCTGAATCCTGCAAGGCTCTAGTGTTCGGAGTCATTATTTACCGCCATCTCTTGAAATAACTTTCCAGGAAATTCCATAAGAAATAAGCTGTAAGTCCTTTAGCATGTTTCAAAGGAGGAAATGAGATAACTTTTGCATGCCTTGCTGCACGTTTTCCTTCTCTTTTGGGCATTTCATTCCCGGACCGTTGCCTTCTAAGTATTGTCCTAGCTTTTTTCCTAATTTTGGTTTTACCACGTCGGGTCTGGTAAGTTCTGCGAGATATCGAATTTGTTCTCTGAAGTAATTTCAGGAGCCGTGAGGAAACAAATAGCCCAATTTCAAGTTGAGTCCAAGTCAGCCCATTATATCAATTGCTTGTTTTTGACTCTTGCCCAATTCTTTGGAATAAACCAGGCAATAAATTTGAGCGGACATCAGGGGATCAGACTCCTCCACGTAAATCTGCTGCCACCGTCAGGAGTATTACGCTAACAAATTGCCTTGCTGAGGACCCTACTATGCTGGTGCGCACTCTATCGTATTTGCTTAACTCTTTCCCACGCCACACACGAGGCTTGTCCTCTGAGGTAATGCATTTTGTTCCCATGTAAACACGCTCATTGGTTCAGTATATTGCAACAGGCACCTTTAAACTACATAGCAATTGTATAGTGCTTGGGAGGTCGGGAATGATGTGCTTTGCCCGACAAAAACGTGGTCAAGATGGGTAGCACATATGAATATGTAACTGGATACTGAAAATTATTTTTGCAATGGTTTGATGAATTAATAGACGTACCATGAGTTAATAAAACAACTAACCTGGTCCTGTGCTAGCCAAGGCTGCAATGTAAGCTTCGAGCGAATTCTATCACTGAATGCAAAGGCATGCCCTTTAAATTCATCATCATTCCGTTGTAGATAAATGGAGACCGTCTGTTATATAACGATGGTACATGTGCCAGTGATCTGCGGCGCCACATGTCAAGCTCAGGGTCATATTAAAAGGTCATAGCCCACTGAACGGTGAAGCGGACTGGGACAGGGCGCCCACCCCCCCCCCGAAGTAAGATATCTACGCCAGCTCTATGGCGCCGACCAAAGATAATTGCGCTCAAAGTTGATGGAGTTCTTCGTGTGAAAATTGCCTGAGGCTCGGGAATAAGAGAAGTTCACAAAAATGGAACACGAAGTCACATTTTAATGACAAAAGAACGGGATCAGACTGTATTTCATCACTTCTCCGTTCTTAAAATAACACATTATTGTTCAGGCTTTCCTGAAAGGAGTACTATTTACAAATCATGCCAAAGCCTTCTTTGCTGTTGGAAAACAAAAATATACAAAACTAAAGTATGACACAATTTCGTTTTGAAAATTATGCAGTTTTCTCAACGGGTGATGATTCTAATTTTTCCCAGGTAGCGAAATTTCAGACCACAAAGTGCAGCCAATGTTAAGTTTTTTTCTTTAACTCAGCTAATTCTTGAAAGTATAGGCTGGAAAAATTGTATACACAGATTTGTAACAAGCAGATATGCATAATGAAAAATTTTCTTTTGATTTTTCTTCTGGATTCAGTTAAATCTGTTGAAAAATTTGAAATTTTGCAGACTTTTTCTTTGATCCCACAACATTTTAAACCAAAATAGACCTTTTGAAAAAAATGTTTATAACAGATCTGATACAAAGAACATACCACGTAAAATCCGCGAAGAAACTTCTGCGCATATATTTTCATTAAAAAAGAGATGCAAAATTGGATTCGCTGTCTAAACATCAAACGCGACTTTTCCTACAGGGGTAAAACTGATTCGCAGCTTGAGATGGCTGGAACCTGGGGAGTTTGAGGTTGGGGTACATGGTGATTTTTTCGAGCCAGACAAGTTGTCAGACCAAATTGTATTCATGCTCGTGGCTGTTTTGTTCCCACAGCGGTGGTCTGGTATTAATGTTATATGCTATGTGTAACCTATGTATGTTTCCATTGGCCGCTCAGTGCGATGGATCTGAATTTGGTCTGAGTGTAAATAAAAGCTGTGAGGTAACAAAAATTGATGCGGCTGGCTGGCGAAATCGAACAGCATCCCGCACTGTTGGACCCAGCACGCACGTAAAATTGTAAAAATTAGTCAGTGAAGCTTGACGACTTTTTAAATTGAATCTAGGCCTTAATACTTTAGCAGATTGATTCTGCAAATAGAAAATTCATTTTTAAACATTAAGACTTCAAATGCATAACTGTATCATGCACTGCATCATTAATCGCGAATTCCAGTACTTCAGAACATTTCTGAAAGTCTTGCCTTAAAATTGACACCTAAAAACGAGGCATTCGGATTTTCTTGTAACTTCCATTCATCTCGCTTTTCCAAAATAACTTTCAGACAAGCTTGTGTGATACGGCTGTGCTCAAGATTGTCTTTAAAACACGACAAGGCTAAGCAAATTAAAATGCGGATTTCGCACGCATTACCAGCCCGTGGGAATCTACCATGTATGATTTATGTTGAACATCGTATGTATGTACATACATACATGCAGTATAACCCTATTCTTGTTTTGCCTAACGGACCACCAAACCTTTGCTCGGTACTTTATCAATTAGTAAACTCCTGGAACGAATTTACGTGGTTTATCTGCCTAACCACGTAATTACCTATACTGCTCTGAAACCAAACAGCTATTGACTCGGCATCAGCTAATTTTCATCCGAGCGGACTTGGACCAGAGAAATTGGACTATCAGCCTCCGGGGTTTTACTACCTCCTGATCACTGATGACTTTATGGAGTCTTAAGCTGCATCACAGTGCCAACACCACACACTGCCAGTGATCTGGCCCTCATTAATCCGGGCCGTAAATTAAACTCCTTTAATTGAAACATTTCCTTCATTAATCTCGGAGCCGCCACGGAATTTTCCGTAAAGCGTGGAAATAGCTGATGGAATGCTGCAGGACTTTTTCAGGCACGAGATTTCAGCGAGAAGTTAATGGAAATACGCATGTTTTTCAGGCTCTGGAGATGGCTTTTAAGAGCTAAAAGGATCAGCATGAATGCCAAGAATGTTGGCTTTTCTTCCAGTCTTAACACCTTGAGAGAATTCATTGCTGTCAGGTCTTCTATCTTTTACTTTTGAGGCTCTTCTCGGCACGGGAAATTGATCCGATTTTCCTTTTCTCTCCGGATATGAATTTAATCCTCATGCTGCGTATATGCGCATCTGGGCGCAGTGCGAATCCCATCATCCTGATCGCAGCTTAAATATTCGGTCACGTCCCAGCAACTTTCCAAAAACAGTTGTTTTCAATTCGCGCCGGAGAAACGGTGTTATTTCGCTCGTCACAATAAAAACACGGCGCAAGAGATAGCGACCGGCCAGCCGACTATAAGCCGGTGATGTTACGCGGGGAGGGGGCGAGGGAGTGAAAAGCAGGAAGGTGTTCAACGCTGACTCCTTGTCGTACCCAGGAATACAGCGGCGCTGCCACTGACCGCTCTGGACCAAAACAACACCCGCCGAGATGCGATTACGATCGGTGCACTGAATTGGAAAATTGCAGCCGCCGATTTCCGAATTCCTACACAGAAAACCGGCGTGACTGTCGTCGCGCCAAATCGCAGCGGCGTTTCCCGACCCACAAGCGTAAAAATGGATGTGACTCGTGTTCCATTGAAGAAAACAAAACAATCCAATGCAAATAAAGGTCTTATAATCTAGAAAATATTTTAAACGATCCTAGAGTTAGGTGTTGATATGTTAGGTGTTAATATCGGCGGCATAGAGAGCAGCACTACTAGGATGATAACTCATATTTATCTGGTGTGCTCCATGATAACAATCTTCGCATGCTAATCCGAAACAATGTATTGAACGGTATACTGCCATACGTATATACGTATGCATGCATGCATTTGTACAACGCTCACTCGTTCATCTTTTGCGCAGTTAATGTGCCAGAGAATGGCTCACTGATTAATGATCACATTAATAATCTTATTGCCATCCAAACATGCTTAATTTGAAATGTATGAAAAATATGCAGCTGGAATACCTATTTCAAAATTCGATTGTATGTCTTGTGGGTGCTCTTATATCCTGTTCTTAGATAGCTATCAAAAGGTTTGATGGTAAACATAAATTCAGAATAATATGCCTCACCAAATAAACGCTAAACGACGGGGATTTATCGTTGTTTCCAAGGATTTCTAGCCACTTTTCGTCTTAAAATTCAATGCAAGGAATGATTTTATGAAATTCATTTCGAGTTCCACAGTTTCCAAGACTAAACACGAGTGAAAGAATTGCTGCACAAGGAAGCACCACTGTCTTTTCTGCTCAGGCGCCTTAAGTTTGCGAGTTTATCACCTATTAGAGCGAAATATGAAATATCCGCTCCAAATATCTAATATCCGGAAATAGCCTATATATATAAACCAAGAAATATATATATATATATATATATATATATTTATATATATATATATATATACATATATAAAATGTATCTTGACTTCCCTTTAACTTTTTTCAGGGCCTGTGTTTGTTTCGAACAGAACACATATTTTACAAAACACCAAGACGAATAAACACTAAGTTGTCGAAAGTGGGACACAAAGATTTGAACAGAGCGCCTGTGATTCCGTAGAATGAGATTGGAACAGCCGAAGCTGGCTGTTTTATTACCCTTCCTTCAACGCACATCCACACACACAGAATACTGGACTAGATCAAATTCTCTTCTCTCGCTTTCTCTCGGATAAATCAACTGAGACATCACTCGCTGCGGGACATATCAGCCCGCTATTCTGCGTTTTACCTCACCGGCTGAACTGGTTAGCCGAGATAGACTGGACCAGATTCAATAAAGAAGACGGCGTGCTCCGCAGCCGACGTTGCTCAGTATTTTATTTCGATGGTCTGAGAGCGTGGTTGGGTGCCGACAAGGCTCGGGAGCGACAGGACTGGGCGGTCCGGCGACTGACCGAGTTGGTCTGGCGACGACGGGACACTGCCGCTCGGATCAGTGGAGGGTCGTGTGGCGGCTGACGGGCGCCGGGAGCAGGCGGTTTCGACTGGTCATGAGAGAGAGAGAGAGAGAGAGAGAGAGAGAGAGAGAGAGAGAGAGAGAGAGTGAGAGAGTGAGAGAGTGAGAGAGTGAGAGAGAGAGAGAGAGAGAGAATGAAGGGAGAGGGATAGAGGGCTTATGTTTGAAAGTGAAATTAAAGATGAGAAAGGGAGTGATTGGTTGTCTGCAGTAACCTTAGGAGTTAGTACATAACTTCTTATTTTCGTATTGCGCCGTTATTTCTTAATGTGAACGCTATCTTGCTCTTCCTTTCCGCCCCATATACGTGATGAATTCTTCTATGCGTGCCTTCCTCCTACAGGAGGTGCAGCACCAATAACTCAGAATGATCTTTTGCCGCCTGCTCGACCAGAATGTAAGCAGAATTGATCATAGATTACTATTTCCGGGCTACTGACTTTCTCATAAGTGAACAGTGAGGCAATCAAGCCGACCTTCTCCACTGGGAGCGTGTGAGGCAAGCAGTCAACGTCAGCGAGGGCGGCAGACAAAAAATGTTATTCCTGTGAGATAGCCCCTGTAATGATGACGAAGAGCCAAAATAAGAATGCCACACAGTTTAAAAAAGTGTTTTCAGTCCAGTTACAATATGTGTTTGTCGTAACGTAAGAGTACCTAAGGCCACTTCTAAAAATTGTCAGATGACTGGTTTCTATGCAAGTGAAATCAATAACGCACATTGGCGAAACTGTCATGGCAGTTTCATATGCCAGATTTTGACATGAGCTCAGCTCTTAAAGGAGATATTACTCGGTTAAGCTGACACAGAATGTTGGGCAAAATGTTTCTGCTGCGTCGTTTGCTTTATGCAAATGCTGGCCGTTTCCGGCGGTTATTCGTGAGAGAACCACTACGAGACCATCAACCATCATCAAACGTTTCATAAGATTAATGAGCGGGGAAATCCGCTGCTCTTCTTGTGATCCGATATCCTACGAGACAGGCGACCAATACATTAACGCGACTTGCAGGAGTAGAGAAAGGCTTGAAGCTTATAACGCTGGGTATCATGGTGAAACTATCATTCTCGTGCAATTGGGGACAAAAACCGCCTTGCTAGAACACGGTAATAAGGGTTGGAGACCTCCGTCGCTGCAAGTTTAAGATCGATTAGTCCATATTGATCAGATACGGAAGGCTATGGAATCAACGAAACCTGATGATCAACCAAGAGTTAAACAATTACTCTCAGGTTTGAACTACCATGACGTGTTTAATTTTCAAAGGTTTGTAGTCATAATAAAGACAATATATTCATAAATGTATAACTGTTTTTTTATAAAAAAATTCCAAGTTATTGCAGGTTCGGTTTTTGGGCTGGAAACTTCATTAAAGTCATCCAGGGATTTGTCACGGAAGCTCCGATCCACCATCTGAACGGGCGATTTCCGCAATGACAGATTAATTTTGAAGCCAAAGTTTAACGTACCACAAAGCACAGGGACGGTCGCCTCGCTCAGGTCACCCTCTCACCAGTCCGTTACCAGCCGACCTACGTGGGGTGAACATTGGAGGCTGGAGCGTCTCAGAGGAACGGATTCTAAGCCTTTCGCCGGTGCGCTGCTACTGCAGGGTTATCTACGCGAGCCGGAGCCCAACGCTCCGCCAACTGAGGTACCGTGCCTTATGAATCCTCACAGAGCACTGTGTTGTATGCTCGGAGGAAAACGGGAGGGGTGTTCATTCCCTCCGATTCCTTAGAGCCGTTGATAGGGTTATGCCGGGATGTTTAGGAGTGTTTTTTTACCGGGATAGGCCTAGCGTCAACCGAAAGTTTGGGAACGACATTTTCTTTGCGCTATAAAAAGGATTGCTTGGCTTAAACTTTGGTGGTCAAAGGTTAAGACAAAGGCCTTGCCGCTACAAACAAGTATTTGTTTGTCGAGTGACCTAACTCTCTCCGATTTCGCTAAACGCTAGTTCATGGGATTTTGAATAGGTATGCTTTACATAAGATTTCTTGACTATCTTACCTGATTTCCTTCTAATTGGGTGCATTTTTGGGAAATCCCATAGCCGGAAAAGTAAAACCATGCATCAAGCCAGATATGAGAAGAAGTGTTATGTGTGAGCAAGATGTCTACAGGGTGTTTAAGAAAGAATGATATTTTTTAACGTTTATTAAGGGACTAAAATCTTCAAAGCCGTCGGAAAACGGTCATTTTAATGGTGAATTGTGGGAAATTTTTCGAAAACATGCCGTATTAGCGGTAAGTATTTTCTTCCATCTGAAATATACTCGAAAAACGATGCAAGAAACATAATATAAGTCAGCTTATATTCGGGAAAAGGGAACGGCACTCTGGCTTTCGCACAAAAATTGTACGTAAGCATACACATCAAAAGCACTAGTTTCAGTACTGTTTCAGGTTTAAAGTTTTTGGCTCCGACCTTAAATATTGATTATGACCGGATGAGGCGGATACGGCGCAAAAGACTCCACTGTTCACCGCAGAACAGGGGACATGGGCCAATTGGGGAATTGTTTGCTTGAACCCAAGCTTTCCTAAGCATGAGAGGAGTATTTTTTAGATTTAACCCCGCACCGGGGTCCGGCCACCTTCCCCACCGGGGGGCCATCGATGGCCCCCCAACTCCGAAAATATGGACGTTAGCGCAAATCTGCAAAGTGCAATAGAAAGCTCGCGTGAATTCAGTAAGAAATTACTTCGCATGTTTTAGTGCTCAGGTCAATGGTTTGACCTCCAGAGGTCAAATTAGGTCAAGATCGGCTATTTTCACTCAAATATGCAATGATTAAGCAAACTGGGCATAACTCTTATGTCATTAGAGCTATTGAGGCCTGGTAAAGTACATTTGATAGCAAATTGCCAGTACTTTTTCCGCTATGTGGAACGTAAAGACCTCCCGCCAGTGGTTTGACCGCCAGAGGTCACCTCGTGACCTAATATGACCTGAGGTCACGAAAGGTCAAAAGTGACCTTGCCGTATATCAAATAAAAGCCAGTGACAAGACAAACACGATGGTGTTTGTTTCAACGCTCTAGCTCAATTAGGTCAAACGTTATTGTCAAAATACTGTTTTTGACCTCTGGTGACCTTGGATGACCTTGGAAAAGTCAAAGGGCAAATATGACCCCTGGGATCCGTGAAAGGGTGTCCAAAAACGTTGTTCTGAGCAGTCTGAGTATTTGCAATCATTTTTGTGGCTTTTATATCATGAAATAGCTTTTCCCCATGCTTTTCCAATGGGAGAGGTCGCCTCGTGACCTGACCTCAGGGCACGAAATCGAAAAATCCCGGATATACATCTTGTAGACCCTGGAGGGGTTATGAAGTGTAGGAAGTTTCAAATCGATCGACTTTGAAATGTAGCTCTTACAGAGCTCTAAAGGTGAAGTGAGGTGACCTTGGTTGACCTCGTCTGGTGACCTGACCTTGGGTGACCCGGGTAAAAAATTTCAGGGATGATGGGAAAATGATACAGTGAGAGGTAGAGCCCTCAACCGCGGTGCTGCGCCTCGTCGTTTTTCTGTTATTCCGAAAAACCTTAGGGGGCCATCGATGGCCCCCGGTGGGGCGAGGGTTAATTGCCATGGGCAATGTGCGTGCAGACTGTAATGTAACGCAGTGAAGATGTAATGTTTGCAGTGTCATCGGCGTGATACTTGTCACGCGATACGTGCGTGGATTCTACGAAAATTTTCGATGAAGGCAAAAAAGACAGTGTTTTCAAATAGTTTTCATGACTGCTTTGAACTAGTAAAAATATAAAAACAACTATCAAAGTACGTATAGTCGTAAATGTCCCGAAATTTGCTTTCGATTGATATGTAATTCATACCGAAACAGCCTATTTCTAACTGTATTCCGATCAATTAAAAATATCATTCGTTATGAAACACCCTGTAGCTGAATGAAATCCTAGGCCCGAAAAGCTCTTAGGCACGATGCTGCGGAAAACGTGCGGGAACTCTATAGATGTGATGTGGTTAGCGACATTATGTCAGGCCAAAAATATTTTGTTTGTGCAAAAAGCAGGGAATCAGGAAAGAGGAAAAGGGGCAAAAGTGTTTGTTGCTATGTCATTTGAGAGAATCCTAAATGTTATCTAAAATCACGTATCCTGACCGCAAGATAGGATGCTCAAGGTTTTCAGAACTGTATTTATTCATTCTGTATTCATAGCTCGAGTCCCATCCAATTATTCGGTTTTTCAGGTATCGTTACAAATTCCATCTTTATATATAGGTATTCACAGATACCACACAATCGTACATCAGGTGTCGTAACGCCTTTGACACACAGGTAATAAGCAGCACACATAAAATACACGCTTTAACTAAGCATACCATCCAAGTTATCATTAATCTTCTAGTTTTCTGTGGAAATGCTTCTTTATTGTCATCAGCTTTTGGATCCGAGTGACGTCCATGGGAAGTGTGTTCCAGTGGGCAATAGGCCTGTACGGAAAGGCGCACTTCGTACTCTCCAGCCGACATCGAGGCAGTTGGAGCTGGGTGTTCGAGTTTCTAGTCACTCTTGCGGAGACACTTTCCCTTAGTGGTAGCATTGCCTTTAGGGCTGCTGGAGATTGGTCGACGTGAGCCACCTTACATATTTTAAGGCAATCGTGTTCAGCAATACTGGTTTCGATATTATGCCAGCCAAGACTCCTGAGAGCTGGTGTGATATGTTGCCTTTTGCGAGTGCCGGTGATAATTCGAGCTCCAAAGTTGATGACCTTTTGCACCCTTCCCAGCTGGGCCTTGGTTGCCCCTCCCCAAGGCGGGAGGCAGTATGCGACATGTGGAAGGACATTGGCCTGGATGATTAGATGCAGGGCTTCGGGTGTGAAGTGATGACGAAATCTGCTAAGAGCCACCAAGGAGCCAAAACATTTTTTGATCCTTTCGGATGAGAGCATGGTAGAAGGAACTAGCGGAACGCATTCCTTCTGCATTTGCATGGTGCACAAACATATGAAATTGGCAGTGGAAGGCGGTAGAAGAAGAATATGGTCATTGACGGGGGTCAATGACAATACCCACATCTGCCCTAGCTAGTTTTCTGGTGCTAGAGCCTGTCATTTGGAGCCCCTTGGATTCTCGGCTTGGGATTAGAGTGTGATTTCGCTATTCAAGCGACCGCTCCTGGTTGGATGGGCCCCAGTCAGTTATGCTGCGGCTCCAAAATGTTAGCCAAAGCACCAGAACCTTTGCTTGGAGAGTCCCATGTTAAAATGTGGTGGGTCCCAGTCAGGAAGCTGATGAGACACCAACCGGGAAATTAGTGAGCCACAGCGGGAAGCTGATGGGGCCCAATCCGTAGGCGGATGGGGCCCTAACCAGGAAGCTGATGGACCCGCAACCGCGAAGCTGGAAAGCCGCAGCTGGTGGGCCCAGTAGAAAACTGGTGGGGCCCACGGCCGGAAGGCTAGTGGGCCCTCAGCCGGGGAGCTGCTGGGGCCTCATGCCAATGAGCTGGCGGGGCACTCATTTGGGGGCTGATGGGGGTCCACCGGTGAAGATGATGGGACCCCACAGTCACCAAAGGTCCAATCGCCAGACCATATCAGCCGACCGGGCTACCAGTCAGGCAGTTATAAGAGCTCCACTTTATAAGAGTTCCCCTCGCCTAATGCGCCGCCACCAGTCATCGGATGAGCATGCTGGACAACGAGCAAGAACCGCGGGCCACCGCTCTATCGTTAGGGGAGCCGCGGCGCCGAGGACCAAAAGTGAGGGGCCATTGAATATTTAGCCTCCCGTAGACGGGTATCAACATAACTTTTTTATTCCTAGATGGCGGAAATATGAAAACAAAAACAAACAAATAAAGCAAGCCCCTTGCTCCTTTGGTATGGACGTCTTTGCGTTAAATAAAAGATGAGAGAAAAAACCGAATAGAGTAACTCACATTACTATCATGTTAAAAATTCCTTGGAGACAATCAATATATAGATTATGGCAGCTATGATACCAGTTTTCTTGCATTTGTTATGCATTTAGTAGTAAAAACTTGTTGGATTGCAGTTATTGGAACTCAGTTTTTCAGATTTCCCTACAAGATGCTTCGGGCTTCATGTCTGCATAATTGTGATTGCAATTGAACAGCAACAATCTTATCGGCTGAAGTATTTTGAAACTGAAGTATTTTGAAACAAATCCAAATTTTACGATATCTGAAGTATTACTTAACCCGCGCCCCACCGGGGGTCCGGCGCCACCTTCGCCCCACCGGGGGCCATCCCCAGCCAGCAATTATCGTGGGATCAACTGCAAACAAGTTGGGCGGCCCTACCTAAACCGACTTCGGCCCGCTTTAGATGGACTTGGACAGACTCATCTGATCGGGCCAAAGTGGGCCAGTATCTGGATAACTCCGTCACGGAGCTGGCCCGAGTTGGGCCCGCTTTAGACGTAACTCCCAGCAAAGCGGGCACAGCTGCGGCCAGGTTCACCTGTCGCCAGCTGCTCTCGTAACTCGGGCACACCTCGGGCACTGCCTGCCGTAACCTCGGATAACTCCGGCCAGGCTAATGCCGTACTGATCATGCGCAAACAACCGACTTTGCAGCAGAATTTCAAAATCATAATTTTCTGCCGCCATTGTTGTAGCAGCGGCTTTGCAGAGCAGTAGTATCAACATATTAGTGTATATTCTAACCGTGCAACATTACAGCCCAGGTAACAGGCAAATCAAGATAAAAGGTATCTTTTGCGGAAATGTGGGTATTTGACGTGCGACTTTCTACTGATAAGTGTGCCCTTCGTGTGAAACTTAACCAAATAATACCTACAATAACTTTCGACAAGTCCACTGCATAATCCCAATTACAAAGAAGCATCACTGCGGACGTCTAGCTTCTGGCCATACCTACCTACACATCTACATATCTCCGTCTAGCTGAAGAAATTCCAAGAGGTGTCACTTTCAACCATTCATTGGTAAGTAAGTACCAAAGTAGCCAACAGCAGTATATTTTTATAAGCAAACTGAAATCCTTTATGATCATCTGCCTCCCCAATTGTCCTCAGCCCAGCATATTTTCGGTCATTCTGGACCAGTGCCGTTCTAGCTTAGAATAGATGTCTGAAGACCTGTCCCTTGTTCTTCAATAGTTATTGTGCGCATGATGAAGGCCATTATCGCCCCCACTGGTCGTGGAACCTGGGGGGGTACCAGGGAATGGTGTCTCCCTTAAAGGGAGATGCGTCAAAAATTATTGGCTAGATCAAAAGGTCACAAAAAGGTGTTTCAGTAGTACTACGCTCATTTTTGCGAATTCAGCCTTCAAATGCCTTAACATCGCTCTCAAAGTTAACATTTCTAGACGACTTATCAAGAATTCTCACTATCGATTAAATGACGTAACCTCGGCTATGGCCATCAATTGCTCTAAGAACTTCGTCATATGCGACTTAAACAGTGGTGTAGAACTTTGAACTATCACAGAAAATATTATTAAAAAACAACACTCCAAAACAGTTTTTTAACAGAAATATAGAACTTTAAAGAAATCACAATTGGCCAAACAGAAGCGCAGGAATTCTCATGCCTGGGTCATGTGGCCTACCTATCTGACGCAAAAGTTTCGTCATGCTGGGAATTTTGCAGAAAAAGGCTGAAATACCGAGATTGAAGACTTGAGCAATTATTTTATACTTCATTTTAAGCGCAAACTGATTCATTTTGTAGTTTTTACAGGCTACGTAAAATTAATACAAATACTAGTGCAGGAACACAGACATTTTCATTACAAAAACAATTGCTTTAAAAAGTAAAATAGCTTTTGAAAACATTGAGATGAAGAGCATGTTCAAGCCTTTTATCGCTATCGTTAGTTTGAACTTTTGAACTTTAGGTTACCTAATGTAATAAATTGATAATATATTTCAATAACAGGTGAGTGGCCTCCAAAAGTTTTGCCGAAGATACAAAAATAAATGGCAGTGTCGGAATCAATATTTTTCAAGTAGAGAGAAAAATATTTTACGCCAATTTCTTTCGCTGGTATCACTGGCGGATCCAGGGGGGTGTTACAAAAGAGGCATCTGCCCCCAAACCTGCCGATTTTAACAGATTTGAAAAAACACATCATATGATTATTTTACGATTTTGGACCCAGCAGCCCCCCCTCCACCTGCCGTTCAAATAGCCACTGTCAAATCCGCCATCGTCTGGTGCCCAATGCAAATTTGAGAGAAGATACCCGTCTCTGAGTTTGTTTACGTAAAGTTCTGATTTCACCATATTTCCCCATTCAACACCCGCGGAAGCCGTGTGCTGAGATCTATGAACGAGCATCAATTCATGTATTTCGCTTCTCTGGGATCAAATATGTACATCCAATCAAATTCAAAGGGAGAACAAACTCGAATCACTTGTCGTTTTATGTATAGTACCAACTTCATCTGCCAGGAGCTGTCTTACAACTAGCCTCCCGCCCGCCCGCGGGCGGGCGGGCGGGCGTGTGTTCGGTTAAAAATGACCGCGTTCCGGCGGTTTACCAAATCTATTTGTAGTTTTGCTTATAATCTCACCGCATTCTTACTCTCACTGTCTAGTTTAAATATGATGTTTCCCAATAAAGTCAAGTAGTTTGACCACTGGTTTCATCGTATTTATGAAACATCATCAAATCCTACATCTTTTTACATGAAATAAAATTTTAGTTCTTCGTGGTCTAGTATCTACGTCATAAAGTAGCTAATATTTGTGCAAAAAGTTATCATTTATTTTAACGAACCCGTAGAGGCTCTCTAGAGGCGATGTAACTTATTGCATTTCGAAAGCGATTAAGAAAATTTACCTGCAAATTTTTAGGTCAGATCAATAACTTATTAAAAAAGCTATATGTCTAAATACATTTTCCTAAACCTGACTCAACAACACGTGAATAATAAGTGTTTTGTCTAGCAACATTGTACATACAATACTATGCCTAACCCCAGATGTTCAGACCTGGCCTGAAGAAGTCACCGTGAATATCCATTGATATAAATTGATTGATTGGTAATTACAATGCTAATGATGTGGAGTCAAATCACGTACCTATGAGGACTCTTTAAACGGTTATTGATGAGAACCTGATAAACTGTTTAAGGTAACCCAAAGGGTCTCCCAGGAGCGACATAAATTTGGATATGTGGATATCTTAGTATCAAACGTATGTTTGGATGGGTATCAAAGTATACAAACCTACTTTCTGGTAATATTTCAAAATACAATAATTGTTAGTTCCCCAAAACGGATTACGTATGTAAGAGACACCCACATACTAAAAATTGGGTAAATGTTACCTAATGTAATAAATTGATAACATATTTCACAGAGGCACTGAAGTACAGTGGCGTCCCTGTCAGCCGGGGCGGGATTTGTCACGCTATTAGCAAGTGGCTTTCGGGAAGCCGCAACCGGCTGGAACGACGAGCAAACCGGAGGCCGACCCATCGCTACTCTGGAGGCCTCGAACCTGCTCCGGCGCAGGAGGCCCAGGACATGACTTTCCAGGAGGTGGAGGTCACCTATGAAGATTTTTTAGTTTAAGTGGTTGACTCCGTTTATTTGATGAATAAGTTCGTTTTGTGTATGTGTGCTCATGGGTGTATTATTTTAAGTTGGTAAGGTGTTTACTGACCTGTCTCCTTCAATACTGGATGTAAAATGGATCTAATACTCTGAAAGTATAGATTCAGGCACAACCCTTCATCAGAATTCTCGTAATACAAAGAGTGAAAACACCGATTATTGGCTATAGTGTGGGCAAGACCACATATGCTGATCAGATTCGAGGTCCTTCCCACACTATGACCAATAATCTATGTTTTCACCTAATGTATTATAAGGATTCTAATGAAGGACTGTGCTTGAATATGCAATCTCAGTGTATTAGCTCCATCTTGCATCCAGGATTGGCGGAGGCGGGCCATTAAACATCTTATCAACTTTACTATCTCTTATTAACTCAGGTCAGCTAGTTTGTTCGTTTTACCCTTTTTGGGGCCGTTCAAATACATGTTGAATATATATTTGCTTGTTTCCAGAAATGGGTTCCATTGTTTGTGGTCAGCAAGGATCTTCCCATATATACTGTGTTAAACTTTAGCTATCTAATTTGCCAACGAATCAGCGATTCTACCATGACCTCATTAATTAGTCAAACACATGAAGATTTAACATACCAGTTTTTGGTACTGGTTAACCATGTACGTATTATTGAGCTTGATGGAAAGCATGAACTTGTGCATCAATTTATTCACCTATTTGCACACAAGCCTGAATGTCTGCAAAACAGCCACAATCATGCAATATGCAAAAATATTTTTAGTACAACACAAAAATCAGGCTCATTGCGTACAGGCCGAATGAAAAAACCTTTAAATGTCTCTGGTGAAAATAAAATAATTAGGCAGGTCTAATATGCACATTGCACACCTTGTGCTCACCGGATACGCCTCACTCAACACAGCAATGAGAGTGAGGAAGCGCTGACACAACTACCAGCATGTCGCAACCACCATCTACCAATAACTAGGGTCGGAACCGCGCTGACCCGAAATGGCCTGATCTGGCACGTAGTATTAATACAAACAATGAACTCTGGCCCAGCTCTGAACAGTGCCATCAACTACCAATTACTACGGCCAGGCCCGCTTTGGCCTGCACTGGCCTGATCTGGCACGCAGTAGAAATGCACAGCAGTAACTCTGGCCCAGCTCTGGCGAGAACCCATCAACTACCAATAACTAGGGCCAGGCCCGCAATGTCTCGAGGAGCTGGCCCGAGCTGGTCAGGCCTGGCACGCAGTTACACAAATGGCTAATAACTCCGTCACGGAGCGGGCCAGCTCCGTTATCGGGCACAACTCGGGCCAAGTCGGGCAGCGGTAACTCCGTCCCATCTCTGGGCCAGCTCTGGGCCAGGTCGGGAAAGTTGTTTCAACTCCTGAGTTACACCCGACAACAGCCCTACATGTGCCGGAGCTCCGTGCCCGCGCTGGCCCAAGCTGTGCCAGGTCGGGGCCGGAGGTAAATTGCTGGCTGGGTCGATGGCCCCCCTCTAACTCCGAAAATATGGGCGTTAGCGCGAATCTGCAAAAAGCAATAGAAAGCTCGCGTGAATTCAGTAAGAAATTACTTCGCATGTTTTAGTGCTCAGGTCAATGGTTTGACCTCCAGAGGTCAAATTAGGTCAAGATCGGCTATTTTCACTCAAATATGCAATGATTAAGCAAACTGGGCATAACTTTTATGTCATTAGAGCTATTGAGGCCTGGTAAAGTACATTTGATAGTAAATTGCCAGTACTTTTTCCGCTATGTGGAACGTAAAGACCTCCCGCCAGTGGTTTCACCGCCAGAGGTCACCTCGTGACCTAATATGACCTGAGGTCACGAAAGGTCAAAAAGTGACCTTGACGTATATCAAATGAAAGCCAGTGACAAGACAAACACGATGGTGTTTGTTTCACTGCTCTAGCTTAATTAGGTCAAAAGTTATTGTCAAAATACTGTTTTTGACCTCTGGTGACCTTGGATGACCTTGGAAAAGTCAAAGGGCAAATATGACCCCTGGGATCCGTGAAAGGGTGTCCAAAAACGTTGTTCTGAGCAGTCTGAGTATTTGCAATCATTTTTGTGGCTTTTATATCATGAAATAGCTTTTCCCCATGCTTTTCCAATGGGAGAGGTCGCCTCGTGACCTGACCTCAGGGCACGAAATCGAAAAATCCCGGATATACACCTTGTCGACCCTGGAGGGGTCATGAAGTGTAGGAAGTTTCAAATCGATCGACTTTGAAATGTAGCTCTTACAGAGCTCTAAAGGTGAAGTGAGGTGACCTTGGTTGACCTCGTCTGGTGACCTGACCTTGGGTGACCCGGGGTAAAAAATTTCAGGGATGATGGGAAAATGATGCAGTGAGAGGTAGACCCCTCAACCGCGGTGCTGCGCCTCGTCGTTTTTCTGCTATCCCGGAAAAACCTTAGGGGGGCCATCGATGGCCCCCCCGGTGGGGCGAGGGTTAATAAATCAAGAATCAGCAGTCTCGAAAATTTCAAAGACAATTCAAAACTAACACAGACTGACACCAGTTGTTAAAGTTTACGCGTGGGCATCTTGCGTTTGCTATGAATGAGTTGTGCATCATGTCAATTGGTGTAAATCAAAGCAGGGTCCCATTTATTGCCAGGGGGCCCAAAGTTGCGAGGGGGCCCGCAAAAATCTTGCCCTCCCCCACCCTCGAGCCCGTGGTGGGACCCCTGGTCCCACCTGGCACCGTGCATGCGCCCTGCCACTACAGACCCTGAGCAAAAAGTCGTGGACAAGTGGTCGGCCAATACTATCATGCTTAAACAAAGCAATTTGTGTTTTCTATGCTGTATTGTATGATTTTCTAGGATTGGGCCCATCCGGGCTTATTTAGGTATTATTATAAAGGCTGGGCCTGCAATGGGCTTTAAAAGCAGCATTAGATTGGGCCTGGAACCAAGCCTGCAAAACTGCCGCATCTCTCACCTTCAGCCCAACACGATGAAGAAAGTAAAATGTAATGTGACACCTTCGTGATGGGAATTCAACTGAAATCACCACGTTGCGTTTACCTCATCCCACACACTTTATCTTTACCTTTTACCTCTTACCGTGTCTTAACCTATTTCGGGCTTGTTAGGGTTTAGGCGTTTTAGTTTTGGGACATTGCCATTTTTTGCCTTTTCGAGCTGTCATCGTCGTATATTTTAGCTTTCTTGGCCTTGTTTGCCCACAGATGGGTCTGAAGTCTTTTAGCGCCTTAGCTCTCTTTCGTATTACCATCTTTTTAGTGTCCAAGGTCATTCCCACAACAATCTGCGATTTATGGCACCCTACCTGCAGCAGGATTTCCGCGAACTTATTATTCTCTCTCTCTCTCTCTCTCTTCTCTCCCCCTCTCTCTCTCTCTCTCTCTCCCTCCCTCCCTCCCTCCCTCCCTCCCTCCCTCTCTCTCTCTCTCTCTCTCTCTCTCTCTCTCTCGCAGGCAAATGCACGCCCCTGCTGGGAGACCCTGTCGTGAGGGGTGCGATCTGACCCAGTCTGCTGTAATTAGGATCGGGGATAATACGTCGCCAGCCGTGAGTAGGCGTCAGGCAGCTATTGGTTCGGGGTGATAGATCATCGCCGTCAGAGGGGCTTCTGATCGCACGTCCTCAGCATCAGTCTCCCGATAGGTGTCCTGAACGATCTTTGAATGATCATACCCGTATCAGAACTCCTGGCAAAATTACTGCAGGCACACAGATGTACTCTGAAATACTCAAGAATCCAGCTGGCAAGCAAAGCTCAACAGCTATGTGTTTTTCTGGGTGTGCTCTAGACCTGTTCATATTAGACCTTTGTCTTCAAAAGTGTTCAAACTGATACTTTTCCCGTTCTCCAAGGTCTCAATGAACGGAATATAGCCTTTATTTTGATCGTGGATCTTTGCTATGCCTGCCTCAAAAGCCATATAGTTTTTTTGTTGAAGTTGTTAAAAAAACACTGCTAAATTCGGGATATTTGGTCATTGCTTGAATTATAGCTTCTTAGAGGATGATGCTATAGCGTGAAAAATGCTGCCAAATGGAAGCTAATGCATTTTTCCTCATTCTACCCAATTCTTAATTTTTTCTGTTGGGTCATCTCAGGTCATGGAGATATTTAAGGTCACGTGACCCAACCTCAAAACCCGAAATCACGAGTTTGATGCGGTGGCAAGGGATTAAGTGTCAACCGATTAGTTTGAAACTGCTTCAGCAGCACGCAGCCATCATAGGCTACACATCTGCGCATAATAATTATTATTTTTTACCTAAGATGGGGTCAATTTTGAGGTCACTCCATTATAAGGATATGAATAAAAATGCAACAGGCCGGTTTTTTAAGCAAAATATGGCATGAATAAGTTCTAACTGCTTCTGCCGTACAGTCTTAATACGTTTATTGCTCTCAAGTTGTTCGCTTAACCATTTGACCTTTCAGAGGTCATCTAAGGTCACCTATAAGTTATATATTCAAAGGACAATAAATCATCACTAAATTGAGATAGAGCTCTCATTTTTATTTCATGGTGCTTGTCTTGTCACGGGGATTTGATTAAAATAAAATATGACCATACCGGGTCATGGCGTAAGCTTGACCTAAGTCATTATCCTTAGTGACATTATCATCATTATCATCACTATTATATCATATTACATCATTATCATTATATTATCATTATATTATCATTACATTACCATTATATTATCATTATCATTATATTACATTATCATATCATCATTATCATCAGTGACTGCTGAAGCAGCAGGAGTTGGGGAAATTTCAACTGATGAAGACCCAGAAAACAGCCAAGGCACTGGAACTAGTGAGGATTCAGAATTTGCTGAGCCAATACCAGGCTGTTCATCAAAACCCAGTACAATAACCTTACACTTTTCACGGTCAGTTGTGACTAGTGAAGAAATTTGCAGCGCTGCAGATCGGTTATCACTCTCTGATAACCAGACTAACGCCATGGTCTCTGCTCTGCTGAAGGCAGGAGGCGCGGATCTTGATGACTTTTTTTATATCAACCTCCACTACAAGACGAAACAGGATAAACATTCGCCAAAACTTGAGCCAAAGTTACATGAATGACTTCATGGAAAGTCCGCCAGATTACTGCACACTACACTGGGATGGCAAACTCGTGAGGGATGTTCTTGGTGAAACATACCCAGTTGAAAGTCTTGCGGTGCTCGTCTCTGGCGCTCCACATTATGAAGAAGGGAAGTTGCTTGGTGTGCCCTTCATAGACAGTTCCACAGGAATCCAGCAGTGCAATGCATCATTGGAGCTAATTGAAACATGGGGTCTCACAGACAAGGTTGTAGGCTTGGTTTTTGATACCACAGCAAGCAACAGTGGCGTCAACAAGGGTGCGGCGAAGTTGATTGAAGAAAAGCTGGACAAAAAAGTATTCTACTTCGCCTGTCGCCATCACATATCTGAGGTAATAGTTGGAGGTGCCTGGAAGGCTGTCTTCAGCAAGGTCAAGAGTCCTGACAAACCAATGTTCAGCAATGTGAAAGAGAAGTGGGACATGTTGAATAAGGGATGTCCAAGAGTTCTGGACCCAGTCGAGCAAGACCTAGAACAGAAGAAGGCAACAACAGTTGAAATTGTGAACAGTTTCCTCGAGGAAGCAAGCCCGAGAGCAGATTATAGAGAGGTCGCAGAACTTTGTCTGATCCTCCTCGGTGAGAAACCAGCACGAGGCATCCACTGGGCCAAGCCAGGTGCCATTCACCAAGCCCGGTGGATGGCCAGGAATATTTACTCCATGAAAATGTTCCTGTTCTCCAAGGAACTGAAGTACAACAATGACACTATCTTCCATCTCGCGAGGATAAATAGGTTCCTGGCATTGTTCTACACAAGAAATTGGGTGACGGCAACATCTGCTGCTGACGCACCGATCCATGACCTCCAGCTGATGCAGGACATGCTGCAATACAAACAGCATGATCATGAACTAGCGACATCTGTTCTGAAGAAATTGACGAAACACCGCTGGTATCTGACCCAGGAGCTGGTAACATTCACCTTATTCAGCTAGAATGACATCATGACCAAGTCTGCAAAGGAGGAGCTCGCTGTCAAGCTGTCAGACAGAGAAACCTGAAAGTTACAGGAGAGGAAAGCCAGTATTTCCTGTCATCAACGAGGCTACACTTCTCACAGACTTGGTAGGCCCAGAGTCTCACTTCATGTTTGACGCTCTTGGGGTGAAGTGTTACTGGCTCACTGCCCCTGCAGACTCCTGGGGAGAAAATGACAGCTACAAGAAGGCACAGCAGTTTGTGAAGTCAGTAAAAGTGACGAATGATGTGGCTGAGAGAGGAGTTAAACTCATGAGTGACTTCGCGACTCACATGACCACCGACCGAGAACAGAGAAGCTGCTTGCTTCAAGTCGTAGAGTACCACAGAAAGAAATTTGACAGTTTCCGTAAAGCCACATTGAACAAGTAACAATACATGGTTGAGTGTCATCCTATGTGACAGTTTCTTATACAATGATGTGTTATCATACTTCTATGTCATTTTTGTCGTGTCCCATCTAAAGACAAACACCTAATAGTGAATGTGCAAAGATTCATGTACAGCTAATGCACACCATTGTCGTGTCAAGTAGAAAGAAATCAAATATATGAATGGCTGATTGTACCATTGTCTTTACCTTTAGTAAGTTTAACGTGGATCAGAGACGGGTTCAAGGGGGCGGGGGCACCTCTAAAAAATGAGTTTACACTAGGTCTGCAAGCCCACTAAGCGGCCTTGGGTGATAAAGATCGCCTTTTGAGGGGCAAAGTGCGCTCTCTGAGCCTTACCCACCCCTTTCTACAAAATTGTGTGAAAACATTGCATGACTGCGTGGCGTACGAACCGTGTTGACATGGTGGAGAGAAATTTCTGGTTCAGGTCAATATTGAGGTCAACAGAGGTCACAGACTGCCAGAAAGGCTTACAATGGGTATTTTTAGTTTTCCCCCGATACATTCTGACTGAATGAAGCTAGAAAATATATTTTGGTATAATTGAAGTCCCCTCGTCGTGGCGAATCGAATAATGCATAAAATGACTTTCAAAGGTCAATTAGTAAAAATGACCTGACCTTGACCTAAGTCAAGCTTACGCCGTGAAATGGTATGGTCATATGTTATTTCAATCAAATCCCTGTGACAAGACAAGCGCAGTATGAAATAAAAAATGGCCGCTCTATCTCAATTTGGTGATGAGTTATTGCCCTTTGAATATATTACCTCGAGGTGACCTTAGATGACCGCTGAAAGGTCAAACGCTTAAAATAACAACTTGAGAGCCATACACGTATCAAGACTATACGGCAGAAGCAGTAAGAAATTATCATGCCATATTTGGCTTAAAAACCGGCCTGTTGCATTTTTATTCATATCCTTATAATGGGGTGACCTCAAAATTGACCCCATCTTAGGCAAAAAATGATTATTATTATGTGCAGATGTGTAGCCCATGATGTCTGCGTGCTGCTGAAGCAGTTTCAAACTAATCGGTTGACACTTAATCCCTTGGCACCGCATCAAACTCGTGATTTCGGGTTTTGAGGTCGGGTCACGTGACCTTAAATATCTCCGTGACCTGAGATGACCCAACAGAAAAAATTAAGACTTGGGTAGAATGAGAAAAGATGCATTAGCTTTCATTTGGCAGCATTTTTTACGCTGTAGCATCATCCTCTAGGAAGGTATAATTGAAACAATGACCAAATATCCCGAATTTAGCAGTGTTTTTTAAAAAACTTCAACAAAAAAACTATATGGCTTTTGAGGCAGGCATAGCAAAGGCCCAAGAGCAAAATAAAGGCTATATTCCGTTCATTGAGACCTTGGAGAACGGGAAAAGTATCAGTTTGAACACTTTTGAAGACAAAGGTCTAATATGAACAGGTCTAGTGTGCTCCTTTAACACCTACACCAGATGACGTCTGGCGAACAATAAAATTATGGCTGAGCCACCAATGCAGGACAAGTGACCTTGCCTTCAAAAAAGTTTAAGATAGCATAAATAAGAACAGGGTGAATCTATCCAATTGAAACTCATATCACATAATAGGCTCACCGAGTACTACAAAATACCAGCGTCGTGGCGCAGTTGGTTAAAGTGTCACCCTTGTATGTGGGAGGTTCCTGGATCAAAGCTGACCTCTGGCAGCCCTTTCCTTGACTGCATCCCTACCCAGGAGATGGCAGTAAACTTGGTGGTGCTTGCCTTGTTAAGAGATTTTCGCTGACCAGCCAGCGCCTTTGTTATTCGAAGCACGGGCCTGATCAGCCTTTAAATAGATCCACCGGTCCGGTGGCGCGCCCCGAGGGCACAGCCTCTCCTCGTCCAAAGGAGCAGTCCTCTGCTCCGCCGGGCCCGAGAAGTTGGGATAGCTTCGCCGTATCATACGGTGGATTATGTGAAAGGGAGCGTCCGGGCACGACTGTCCCGCAAGTGTGCCGATAAATGGAAACATCTGCCGTGTACATCGTGTGACTGCGTTTATGTGTGGTGAAAATATGCAACAATTTCCCCAGGTCAGCGACGCAAAAAAACATCTAAAAAAAACATATTCCAGGATTTTCCTCCATTGGAAATGTATGGAGAAAACGAGGATTGGGCGAAAATGGCTCTATTTCGGTTGATACAGCTTAGAATACCTTCCTAATCTCGAAATCTCAGTATCCTAGGCCCATTTCCAGGTTCATGTTGCAAGTTTGGACTTGTGACCTCTAAGAGATCATCTAAGACTTAAACAGGGTCAATAACTTGAACTTTGATCAATAAATTCGCAGGAAATGACGATAAAGCTGTTATTTTGTGCTATTGCGTTTGCATTATTATTACAACTCGATTGGTATGCACATTTTCTATGCTAGGTCATATGATGACCTTCACCTGACCTTAGGTCGCGCCATTTTCATGCTTCGACTTGAAATAGTCATATTATATATCGTTCGATTTTCCGCAACGAAAGGAAGCGAATGGTGCCTAAAAATTGATCCAAACTCAATTCTGTCAGACGCTAGAGCCCAGAAACTCTTCTTCTAACCTGTTACCTTCTTTGACCTGTCATGACCTCAATATTGACCAGAGCCAAAAATAACAGGCCACCTTCATTTCATTCTACACTGTCCCATTTCGTAGAACATAGTGTTCAATTTCCTAAGAAAGTATACCTACTTGACATCAGCATTCGAACCCAGCCCATTGGTAAACAGGGCTTAAATTTTCACTTCAAGCACTCAGATTGTATTCTGTTATAATTCATCAGTCAACACCACAGTGCAGATAAGTTTCATAAAGGACTTCCGATAATCAGAAAATATACAACGTCTACATTGTTTCGACGGTCTGTAAGGAAAACAGTTTTCTGCCTCTATATTCCATTCCCCGAACGTCACAAAGTAGACTTAGCGCCCTTCAGCTGAGTACGTTTTTCACATGGGAAAAACACATTATTCGAATATCACTCCTGTCCCGGTGCATGAGGACGTCAACATAGAATTTCATTAACGTAGCTGCATCGCGTTTCGAACATGGCAGTTTTTGTTCCTATTCAGACCAACCTACTCGCATTCGAAAACCAGGCGAAAGCCAAGTGAGCTATCCAGGCTCATTTTGCGTATCAAACTTCCGTGCAAACTACCTTGATGAGGCACTCTGCATAAGTTTTCAATCTGACTTCGTCAAACCAAACGTCCCGTCACGGGAACGGCCCATTCCCGCCATAGATCGTCGGCAGCGTTTCCAAACTCCGCGACATGAGCGACTGTGCTCCGAGACGGCTCGATTAGAGCACCGGCAGGAGTGCGGCGTCGGCTTCGACGGGCTTACCGCCGGATGGGCCGACGCCGGGGCCCGACCGGCGCGACCACCGGGTCGGCAGACGGAATCAATTAGCCACTCTGTCGGCAGTGCGCGGAAGTTGAGCGGCGGGCGCGGCGTGGCCCTGTGAACTGGAAGGTAGACGCCGCCGGCGGCAATCCGTCATGCAGATGGGAGGTAATCTGGCCCAGGTGCAGCCGAGCTGAAGTGCGTCTCCTCACCCGGCACCTGCCGCGGAGGTGGGTTATTGATTCCAGTCGGCGCACTGAGCCGTTCAGAGCGATGCATCAGAAACCATAATCTGATGGCGATTCCAGGCAGAGACTAATTGGCTACGGAAATACAAACAGTTTTTATATGTTAACCTTGTAGGTTCAGGCAATCAATGCTTAGTTTAAATCGTGTCTATTTAGGCTAAAATCGTTTTCCTGCTTGCCGAGAAAATACAGAAAATGAAACTATTTGATGCCCTGATTTGGGAGAAAGATGTAGGACAATTTACGTGATATGATATGATACATGTAGCAAAACGGAAATATACTGATCATCTTCGCTGGCCTTATATAACTTGCATTGTGCTCCGTTTTCCGCAGACTTACAGCTTGCAGAGCAGCAATGCTTGGGCAGTTGTTTAAATGCTTTGGGGATACAGGCATCTTAAAATATTAATTAGAAGTTTGCGTAGAAATGTTAGGGTTTCTCCACTAGAAAAACCGCAAGGAACTCGGAGTTTGTGGCTATATTTTACAAGCCTTCGCCAGCATTCAGTTCGATTCGGACCAGAAAGCACGGTTAGACTTTTCTAAAAATCAGGTCTAACCGTATTTTCTTATCCAATTCGAACTTTACGCTGACGAAGTCTTGTAAAATATAGCCAAAAGCTCCAAGTCCTTTACGTTTATTTTTAGTGAAGAAGAAGCATATCTACGTAATTTTACACGCCTCAATTAAAAGTTTGCTTAAATGTTAATTCCGTACCTTCCCTGTTTTGTTCCAGTTGTGCATTCATCACTGGCTGCTTCGCTCACTGCGCAACGTCATCGCTCCCATCGGAGTTTCGAAAACTATGCCAACATTAAACATTTAAAACCTGCATACTTCCAAAAAAACGAAGACAAGACTTAAAAAAATTAAGCCCTCCATATACATTTTGCATTAATCGAAACAAATCACAGCAGAGATTACTACTGAAATCTTTCGCAAGGGATAACAGTATGAACTTTGTAAGTCTCCTACTATCTTCAAAGAAAACAACGGCGCGGTCGCCGTCTCCAGCAGCAGTTTGTTATTCTAGAATTGCGGTCCTCTTACAATATACGTCCTTGTTTTCGTCTCATTTGTTTACCGCGCTCTCTCAAATTGCCGCTCAACTTTCAGCTGTACCATCGCCAAGGGAGTATTGGTGCAGAGAGAGAAAAAGAACGAGAGAGAGAGGGGGTGGGGGGCAGATACGAGACTCCTGCAGGTCTCCCACGCTTGGAAATCGCCCCCGCACTAGCGAAATTGAAACGACGTAGCTGTATAACTGTGTTGAAACACTAAGTCCGGCGTTCAAGCCTGATGCGACTGTATGTTCATGTATAAAGTGGCACCTTAAACAGTCGTTAATCACCTCTCCCACCTCTCCACGATTCAACGTTCGGGAATTACTAACCCAAACCTATGAGCATGGGCGTATCCAGGGGACGGGGAGGGATAATCAGACCATGGCCCCCAAAGCGAATAGAGAGGATGCAAACTGTATTACGCAGCCCCCCCCACACACACAAAGGAACTAGCGTTTCATAAGTTATCAATTTGGAGGGAGGTGCTCGCCAGTAACATTTTTTTAGCGTTTTGTCCGTTCGCAACGTACGTACCTCTCTGAAAGTGACAAATTGATCCACTACACCACTTCAGTCCTGTCGACCGTCGCCTAGGCCCTTTAATTTTTTTGCTCGCCGACATTTGCATGGCCCCCAACCAAGCAGCTGTATCGGCCCCTGAAGCTAGGTTCCGGATCGAGAACCAAGATCCATCAGTACCGCACACACAGGTATGGCCTCCTGGTGCCAGGCGGGGCTTTCGGCTGTGCTGAAGTGTTCTCCTACCGAGAAATGATGCTGCTTCAGAACGCCTCGCGGCCAGAATCTGCGGTTTCACCGGAAGCACACTTACCTGGATTTTCTGGGAACGCATCACCCACCACTCACTCATTTGTATAAATGGGCCATTCCAGGACAAATCGTCCAGGCGAGTTCACCATCACCCCTTAGATTTCCACCAAATTTTGTACCCAAGGTCCCCCATAAAAATACAAATGTAGGCCCATTTTCAGGTCCCAAGGTCAAAGAAGTCACCAGATAGAAGTCATCAAAGTTTCGAGGTTAACGCAAACATTGAAGCAGAAATAATTGTGTTCCTTAAAAGTGGCTGATCAAAATTAATCAAAATTGATACCAATGGATAGAATATGCCACGGGCTACGTAGTTAAATAATAACTTTGAACTCAGGTCAAGTCTTAACCTCGAGATCTTGTGACCTTTTCTTTAAATTAAATTTTTTGAAAAGTTCTATTTTTCACTGAGCGGTTCTCAGGGTATAAGCTAACTATTTGTGGGTGATTTTCTATTTAACTAAGATTAAGTAACAGGTCACATAAGTCATCACTTAGAGCAAAACGCTCATTACAAGTACCTCAAATCAAAAAGTACCCATTGCAGCAAAAATCTCAGAATGCATGGGCCAAATGGAGACAACAACGGAACACAACAACCATAAACGCCAGCCTTAAAGCAGAACACATTCAATCATCCGTAACTCAATTAATAGAAAATAAGCAAAACCCTCATAAATATCACGCCAAGCTTGGGAAAATGATAGGCCAGAAACAGACATTGCACATCCCCCCCACTTTTGAACCTCGCGAATGACATTGTCACCAGTGATCAGGAAAAGGCTGAACTTCTTAATGACTTTTTTGTATCACAAACCCAGCTTGACACAACAGGACTGACGTTACCACAGGACTTGACACAACACCAGACTGCAGACGAGGCTTTACCATACCTCGAAGGTATGCACGTGACTGAGGCTGAGGTACTGCGACTCTTAAATTCCTTAGACGCGAATAAATCAACAGGCCCTGACAAAATTCTCACGAAAGTTTAAAAAATGACCGCCATTCTGATCGCACGCCCCATAGCATTACTTTTCAATAAATCTCTCCAGTTGGGAATATTTCCGAATGTCTGGAAGATTGCAAACGTTACCACCATATTTAAAAAGAAAGGATCACATTCTGATTTCCGTCATTATTGCCCAATAAGCTTGCTGTCTTGTCTATCAAAATTATTGGAAAAGATAGTTTTTCGTGCAATATATAGTCACCTGACCAATCACAATTTACTTTCTGACAGACAGAGCGGTTACCAACCAAACTATAGTACTGAACTCCAACTGACGTACCTGACACATACTATCTACAAAATCTGGACGAGGGTCACGATGTTACTGCAGTATTTTGGATATTTCGAGCTATTTCAATAAAGGTTGGCACGCTGGCTTACTTCGTAAATTCAAAAAAGAATTCTTTATCTCTGGCCACTTCTTCGTTGGTTGGAATCGTATTTAACACACAGGGTCCAAAAATTTAAGGTACCGGGTACAGAAATATTTTCATCGCCAAAAATCTAAGCGCAGGATACCCCCAGGGTTCAGTTTTGGGGCCTTTGTTGGCCCTCATGTACCTTGACAACATTACGAAGGACAGGACGAGTGACAGCCGTTTGTTCGCTGATGACGTGACCCTCCTAACCTCCCACAGTAGGCAGAACTTTGATACATCGCGACAATTTCTTCAAAACGAGCTAGACGTTATTAACGAATACGGAAAGAGGTGGACTATAACCTTTAACGCAACAAATACTCTTCAACAAACCTTCAGTCAGAAAAACAACACAGAAACATTTAATTTAATTTTGGGGGCACGACATTCCGCACGTGGAGAGTCACAACATCTAGGCCTTATATTATCTAAAGACTAAAATTCCACCCGCACGTTAATGATATCTTAAATAAAGTAAACATAGCACTGAGTCTAGTATAAAAATATACAGTAGCAAAATTTATGTCCAGGCAAGTTCTACTTGAAATATATAAGATATACATCCGACCCTATTATGATTACTGTGACAGTGTTTACGACGGACATCTGACGGCACGCGATTGCACAAGACTTGAGAGACAACAACACATAATTTTAAGATTAATACCAGGAACGCCAATTGGGGCATCCTCTGAGAGTCTGAGGAATGAGCTAGGATTAAAGTAGTTGAAGACAAGACGAGAAATTCATCGACTGACCTTTCACAAACTGGGCCATCACCCACTCCTTTTTCCGGGCTATATTCAAAATCAGTGCTCGCCACGAGACATGTCAAGACAGAATTATACTTAAGAAATGCAAACTTTTTCCGTCCCTCATCACCGCACATATGGCTTTCGGAACACTTTTCCCACCACCATTAGAAATTGGAATAATTTACCGCCAAACATTCGTTGTCAAGTTTCTTCCAATTTGTTTAAAAAGGAAATAAACAAGTTATTGGGTGCCCCAGCTCCAGCCGGATACCTTTTGAATGGTACAAAAATAAAGAACGCACTCCACATCCCATTAAGAACTGACACTGTTCCATTTAATTCATATCTTTGTCAAGCTAAAAAAATCCTTAACTCGAGGTTGTCCATGCGGATTCCACATAGAAAATTCTAACCACTTCATTCTCAACGGTCCTCTTTACGACACCCATCGACATTCTCTCCTAAACACACTATTAGCTCACAACACAGTCGCCAGACAAACACAGCAAACACAACTCTTGAACATACTTGCAACAGGAACAACACTACAAGCCGAGTAGGGCCGAGACGTGGCCGGAGCCGTTCAGAATTTCTTAGTGTTAGAGCTGAATACGCGCAGTCCGGCGGGGGGGCGGTGGCGGTGTGCTTCGCCCACTGGCGCGTAGGCGGGGCGACCAGTGGCCGTGGCGGCGGCTAGTTTCTTGTGTTTAGTTGATGTTTTGTTTTAAGTTTTTATATATAAATAATTGCAATAACTGTTGGAGAGGTGCTTAGAGTTAAGCTATAAGCTTTTGCGCCAATCCGCTATGTTGTTATATGTTGTTTTGTGCATACGTCATTACATAATAAAATGTATGCTACTACTACTACTACTACCTCTCGTGCGGATATGCTACAACATGGCTGATATGGATGTCAAATGAAAGCTGATCACTTACCTTACACAGATTTTGCACCATTACTTGTGCCTTGGATCTGAAACGACCCTTGTAACCCGACTAAATGACCCAGCTTGACCTTACTTGTCATCTAAGAGAAAAGTACGCAAATACGTCGCTACCGATTTCATTTCAAGGCCTGACAGGTTCATAGTGCTCCCGATATGTTGGAGCATTGGCGGACGCAGAGGGGGGGAATTCCGGCCATGGCCCCCCAAAGCGCTGGAAGGAGGGCCAAACTATATTTTGGCCCCTTCCCCAAAGGCCGGATAGATTTTTGAAAAAAGGTGTTTACACTAGGTCTGCCCAGCAAAGAATCTTCGCTCCCACCCCCCACCCCCCTCCCCCTAGAAGAGCGATCATGTACTTGGAAAGGTAGGTTATACTAAGTCTGTTGAGCATCCAAATTGCACGCCCCCCCAGGAGGAGAGGCAGACATTCGCCCCCCCCTAAACTCGGGTCTGCGTCCGCCCCTGTGTTGGAGCATAACAAAGTCATGCCGATATCGGGTGACCTTAGTTCATGACCTAAAATGACCTCTGCTATTTTATCACATTGCACCATAGTCGAGACGCCTACCATTTGAAAGGCCATTTGGCCGCCAGCTTGTTGTTATCAGATGCTTCACACATGTAAAGATCCTGTGGATGGAACAAGACATTTCCCTGTGGTATAATTGGTCTCGAGGCAATAAATAATTGGTCGTGTTGCGGCAATAAATAAATATAATAAACAATATGACTGCAATAAATATGCAATCATAAACAATACCAAACGACAAAGCTGGAACAAAAAGCAGTTTGTTTCAAACATCGGATACGATATCAACCGCCAAAATTGGGACACAAATATTTGAAAGCAATTTTGGAATCATTTCGCACAAAATTCAACGCAGGGTTTTCATTGTTGGAAATACATCCATGCGTTCTTAACACTCGTAAGAGCCAGCAAAAGTTTTGCTTAGTTCTGATTTTCTCGTGCAAAACAGCGGAATTCGCAACCGTTCATTCTGTACGAACTCAATACATCTGATACTCTCATCCGAGCATCCAAAAACTACATTAATTCCCAGCTGGTTGCGCCGGACAGTTTAAACCAGTACAACTTTTCGAATATCTGTCACCATCAGCTGGATTATGGCTCTGAGCGCGAGTGGCACTTTTTCACCACTTTCACACGGGAAAAAATGCGTGTGATTGTACCGGTGGCTATGAAGTGTGCCGTATGGGTCATGGATCTAGAGAGTGAATGAATAAATTTGATGAGCTGAAAAATGTTTTTGTTTACTGCAGAACGAGCCTCAGGGATATTAGTAAGTTGTTTTTATGACGAGCGCTGCTTCAGTCAGTAGGTATGGCTAGTAAGCTGGAAAAGCGCTTCCGTGATACCAGGCTGGTAAAGGGCACTAAAACATTTCATCGTATCGTTCCGCTGGGCATGACAACAACTGCTGCGTAACCTATGTCGTCCTCTGACGAGCACTGTGTTCGAAGTGTCCAGGGCTGAAGTCTGCGTGAAAGTAAAAAAATGTTGAATGAAATGATGTGCATATCAGCTGCTGAAACCAACTGCTCTTGTTTCAATTTTGGCGGTTAGTATCGTAGCAGATATTGAAGCAAACTCTTTTTGTTCCAGTTTTTTCGTTTGGGCTGTTTAGGATTGCATATTTATTGCCGCAACGTGTACAACTCAAGACCAATTATACCACAGGGAAATGTCATGTTCCATCCAAAGGATCTTTACATGTGTGAAGCATCTGATAACAACAAACTGGCGACCAAATGGCCTTTTAAATGGTAGGCGTCTCGACTATGGTGTAATGTGATAAAATGGCAGGGTCATTTTAGGTCATGAACTAAGGCCACCCGAGTTCAGCATTACTTTGTAATGTTCTAACATATCCGGAGCACTATGAACCTACCAAGCCTTGGAATGAAATCGGTAGCGACGTATTTGCGTACTTTTCTTTTAAATGAGATGCAAGGTCAAGCTAGGTCATTTAGTCAGGTTACAATGGTCGTTTCAGATCCAAGGCACAAGTGATGGTGCAAAATCTGTGTTAAGTAAGTGATCAGCTTTCATTTGACATCCATACCAGCCATGTTGTAGCGTATCCACACGAAAGGTACTCGCAATGAGTGTTTTGCCCCAAGGGATGACCTCTGTGACCTGCAACTTAACCTGATTTACAAAGAAAATCACCCACCAATGGTTTGCCCACCTACCCAGCCCTGGGGCCCACCTAGTGAAAAATTGAAAACAGGACTTTTAAATAAATCCTTAATTTAAAGAAAAGGTCACAAGGTCACGAAGTCAAAACCTGACCTGAGGTCAAAGTTGTTATTTTTTCTATATAGCCCGTTGTATATGCTATCTATTGGTATCAATTTTAAATGATTTCGATCAGCCACTTTTAAGAAACAAAATTATTTTTGCTTCAATGTTTGCGTTGACTTCGAAACTATGATGACTTCTATATGGTGACCTCTTTGACCTTGGGACCTGAAAATGGGCACACATTTTTATTTTGTATGGGGGACCTTGGGTTTGGTGGAAAATTGTGAACTTTTTTAGTGCCTACCTGAACAAATTGTCCTGGAATGACCCATATATACATATATATATATATATATATATATATATATATATATATATATATATATATTTGTGTGTGTGTGTGCGCGAGGTCAAAACATCCAAGTTGGCTACCCACATTCCTTGATGCGACCAACATGGCTACCGAAGTGAAATCAACTTTCGGAACGAGGCTTAAATTGCTCCAGAAAATATGCCTAGTGAGTAAAATTTACTCTCAAAAGTGGAAGTATGAAAGGAATTAAATTTACGTGATTTGGAGACCAATGAATCACATATAGTATACCTAGTACCAAACAGCGAAAGGTAAGTATATGTGCAGTGATTACAGTGTGTGTGAGCCGTAAACAAGCATGTGTCATTTAGCCGTGCATATTAATCAGTCAAAAATGTTATCAAATACCTAAAACAAAGACAAAAACATATGTGGTGTCAGAAGCAGTACCCTTACGAACGCTTCATAATCAATAATTGCTTAGATCATCATCGCTAAGATGGCAGACAATCACCATTGACTGTGCAGTCACCAGTGAGACTAAGCTTCTGAAGGATACATTTAATTAACATTTTGTTAAAATAATACATAAAATTTAAATATGTCCAATGCCGCAACCAAATATAGGTACTCAGCCAGAGGAAAAGTACCCCTAATACCACAACCATCATCCAGCAAATCCTAGAAAGATTGAAGCAGATCAATGAGCATCACCACATTCACCTGCCAATGGAAACTTTTGGAATCATCACAATTTTGTTAAGCTTGATTTGATAAAATTACTAGGTAGGCACCAAAGAAACCTACCGCAGTTCATGGGCACCAAACAGCATATAATTTCTATGTGCGAAGCCAGAACTTGCAACTCTCATATTGATCTCTACAGGTCTACAGTTTGGATATCTCGCCCGCACGATTAAAATGTGTGCTCTAATTGACACCCTCACATCGCACTACTCCTTGGGCTTTAGATCGGCAGACTTCACTTGTCCTACGTTTCTCTGGCGAGGCATAGTATATAAAAATGGTAGTGGGTTTACCACTGACAACAAAACCTCCTATTTTGATTTAGGTCAAAATCACAGCCCCATAGTAAGGTACCTACACAGCAGCTTTAACACGTATTTCGACTGTTTTCTTCTCGCTACTCAGCGCCAGAAACGCAAAATTTGGTTACCCAAGTGGCTACCTGGTGGTCCGTAATCGTAATTTTCGTTGCCGGCCTGGCTACCAGACCATCTCTAATTCCGTAAAACGAGTCCTCAGTACAACGTAAGCAGTGTGTTACTATCTTATGCGGAGTAATTTCACTATGAATCCTGATATACACTTAAATTTTCTCTTTTGTTTAAAATAAATGGTTGAATTCATACAAGCGAATGAATATTACCGTTCTCATGTCATCATAATTTAGAGTACCTTTTCTCATGGCTTTATATGGGTCAATTTCGTTGCCGATGTGGTTACCTACCCATCTCTAACTTAGCTGTGAAATAACGCGAGTGTGTAAGGATACATTATTTGTCACTATTTGTACCGTCTGTCACTAGAATTAAAATGGTACCAAAATGAGTCAAGGTAGCATTTATGTCATGGATCGTTCTTTTACGTGGCGGTAAGATCGTGGAAATACTTGTTTTGTGCTGGTAAGTGCAATTCTTGATCTCTGTCAATTCTCGTGATCGGCTACCTAAGTTCTGGTCCTAGAACCTCATTTGGCTACCCACGAGCGTGGGCGAGTTGACGAGATTCTTGACCTCTGTGCGTTGAGGGAGGAACGTTTCCGTCCAGGGAGGGGGACACCTTCAATGGGGTCCACCTCGTCGTCAAGAAATGTTCTAGAGGATCGTTTAAAGGCAAATTCCACAGCAATGATACCTACTTTGACTTGGATAAGAATGAGTACAAATTTACATTTAGAGATAAATGCTTCCTCGGCGATCAAACGTGCAATACCTACCAAAAGGTGCTTAGAACAATTTATTTAGACATTTTGGCTTCCTTGCAGATAACAGCGTGAAACTGGTTGTATTTTTCATGTGTAAGTTATATGTTTTCATGGTACACGTAGATATTATGTTTTTTCTAGAATCTTTCTGAGTACTGTTCGCAGAGGAGGGCGATAGCGCTGGGGAAACTCCAGCGACATGTCCGCACAATTCCACCGTCTGGGACACGACCATTTCCGAGTGCGCGTGCACACTTTCCCGCCGGTCGAGTCACGTGATCCGGGGACGTGCCAACGCCTGCGGCATCATTGACAGCTCGTGCCCCGATGTTGTACCAGCGGAAGCAGGTGCACCCGGGCGATTGGGGTGCGCCGAACGAGGGCGGCGCTACGCACAAGGGGAGATGGGTATCTGGGAATACCTACTCAGCGCTTCGTCAGAGCGTGAGGTGGGCTGATCAGGGTGCACACAGCAAACGGTGACCTGCCGAGCTTACGCGATGTTGCGTATTCGCATGGCTGTTGTGACGAAGTCCTATCGGGGTGTTATTGATGCCCCAGGCTGGGACATTTTCACAATTTATGGGTGTTTCAGGCCTAAATATAACAGCTGGTGTTTTGCGGGCCGAGAGCGATGTTTTGATAAGGAGTCCAGGTGTCTTCAGGTTATCGATGGCTGCATGTGCAGACATCCAAAGTTGATTTATAATAGTAAAACTTCCTTTCACCCGGTCAGCTTGGCAGCTGCACATCTAGAATAACGGAGTGAGAAGGCTTCCTCCCGACATTTTTCGTAAGTTGCTAAAGTAGACTATTACAAGAACAATATAGGCCCACCACTGTACATTTGGATTCTAATTGGGCGTGCTTTTGATCGATACGACATAAAAGTACGTATGCTCATTTTTGCAAAATAAACATATGGGTTCTAATTTTCTTTAAGCGTTTCTCATTTCTTCTCGAGTAATCTCTTGACTTTTCATGGTAGCAGCATCTTAAAAGGAATGTGGCACCTGTATAATGGTATTTGATCTGAGGTGGCAATGTGATAAAGCATACCAAAAATCCCCACATGTCAATGGAATTTACCAACTCGTACGGATTTAAATATGTACAGAAAATTAAATGGCGCACATGTCACAACAAAACATCAACTTGCTCACCTCAAGGTGACTCACCTAGCCGCGTATGACTTCGTCACAACAGCACACTGATTACTGAAGCACCATAACTCACAGCTACAAACATTCCCATCCATTCAGCACAGCTTGTAAGAATCTCGCCGCTCAACGCCATTGGGCCCCCACCGCCAGCGCACAGCTATGAGGTAGTGGAGCATTTGGTAGGCCATTTCATTCCTCCAAAAAATAATTTTTGTCTGGTTCTGTGACTTTCCCGTTCTTTGGTCCAAGTGGAGTCGATCGGTGCCATTTTTATCGAAATCGGACAATATTTAGGTCTGCCTAATGGGACCTGAAGATATCGAGTTTTCGTCAAAAATGGCTATAATGGGGACCAATACGGCTGACATTGTAATAAACCTGATAATTTCAAACGTGTTTTTTAAGCCTGCCATTGCAAAAGGTTCGTACAGTCATGATGGAGGCCAAATAATGTCGTAAACCAAGGGAACAAGGTCTCTGTAGGCTATAGTATAAAGGGAATTTATCGTTTATGAGGCCTCGACCAGCGGATTCTTGAGCTCACTACTGGAAATGCTTTTGGGTGGTAAAATGCGTCAAAAACAGTTCTGGGCAGGAAGCTATATTGCATTTGCATGTCCTGGTCGTGAAATATATTTTCCGAATGCCACAGCTGTCTTCATGCTGTGTGCACCCCTGCAGGCCACGCGCCTTAGAGGTGAGAAAGTGCGGTCGTATGACGTTGTCGCTACTTCGGGAGGTGCCCTGTCCTAGACATACTTTAAAACTTCCTTGGAGATTAGGGAAGTTTACCCTTGAGATTTTCCCCAGAAGTTATTCAAGATCTGTTATATTTTTCACAGCTGGTCAAATCCTTCAGCATACCAATACCTCATCTGCAACTTCATTTACCACTTTTAAAGTACTTGATAAGGGTGTGAACCATGGTGCACTGTTTGTCTGCGCCCCATTCCAGAGGCTCTTTGCCAGTCAGGGTGATCTGTCGGGCTTCAAAAGTCTAATGTTGTCCAAGCATGACCCTAACACCAGGTCAGCGAGCTGTGTGCAGTGGCGGATCTAGCCGGATGGTTTGGGAGGGGCAAACCAAAGTCGAAAAAACGTCGCGCAGTGCAAAATTGCGTTACAATATGCCTTTTCGGTAGGATTTTGGGAACTGGAGACGAAAAGCAAAAAAAACCAACGCCACGGGGTGAAAAATATGGACTCAAGATACTTTTTTCCTATCCAAGCCCCAATATTTACACTGAACGTCACTAATTCTATTTGAAGTTGAGAGTTGAAGCACCAAAATCTTGCGTACAAGCTAAAAAGGAGTCAGGGAAAAAGGAGGTCGATCGCTTTGGGGGGGCAAAAACATTGTTTTGCCCCGAGCTTTTCCGTTTGGGGGGCAATTGCCTTTTTGCCCCCCTGGATCTGCCACTGGCTGTGTGGCCTTGTCCAGGAACACCTACGAGGCATCTTCTGTGAATCCTCCACTGGGGCGGATCATGTTGAGACGCTTTTCACATATTTCGTTCTTTTTGTCATTGCTGACAAAGTCGCTGCAGAGATTGAACGACACACTTGGTGGCTGAATGCTCCTACGAGATATGACGCCAGAGTACCCACAGCGCAGCCTTGGCTACTTGGTCGTCCACACTTTTGTACCGGATGAGGTCTTGATAAAAGAGCATGTCGTTGCTGGGTGCATCAGCTGCCACTGACGCACGAAGTCATGCGCAGACATACAACATAAGACGAAACTGCGTCATCCAGTGGAGCTTCCTCACCATGTCTTCGTCGTGCGTGAGCTGGTTTGTGGACATAAAAATATTCGTGAAGTACAGCACCAGCAGCTTATGAGTAGGAAAACCCGGAATATTGAAGGAAGAAAGTTGTATTTTGAAATCGTGTATTTCTAGTCAATACCATAGGGCCAATGGTTAAGATTTTGAACCTGGGGGCATGACCTCCTGCCCCCCCCTCCACCCTGTTCCTGCGCCTATGACCTGCTAACAGACAATTAATTTTTCGACTACTTTTGGCCACCCGTCATGCTGGATGAAAATCTACAGGATTCAAATATCTCACCCCACGTGGTGCCTCCACAGAGATAATGCTCATGAAATCTGAATATTTTTCTCTGGCACAATGGGAGGCCGAAGTTAGTGATAAATTTATGAACAAACTCTTTGTGAGCTGAATGGGCTTGCCAATAATAGCTTCTGATTTCAATGCTCTCTTCGACAGGTAGACTTAGAAAATTAGGCAGCACATGGTATCAACTAGCATGCATTGTTCTTCCAAGAAGTTGTGTGTCTGCTGGTGCTGCTCTTCGTGGATTTTTTATGTTCGCAAACCAGCTCGCGCACGACGAAGTCATGGTGAGGAAGCTCCACCGAATGATGCAATTTCTTCTTCTCTTGCATGGCTGCGCATGACTTTTTGCGCCAGTGGCAGCTGAGGCACCCAGCAACGATATGCACTTTTATCAAGACCTCATCCGGCACTAGGATGTGGACGACCAAGTAGCCAAGGCTGCTCAGTGGGTACTTCGACGTCACATGTCGTAGGGGCATTCAGCCACCAATTGTGTCGTTCAGTCTCTGCAGCGACTTTGTCAGCAATGCAAAAAAGAAAGAAATATGTTAAAAGCTTCTCAACATGATCTGCCCCAGTGGAAGATTCACAGAAGATGTATCGTTGGTGTTCCTGGAAAAAACCACACAGCCCGCTGACCTGGTGCAAGAGTCATGGACAACATTAGAGTTCGTCAGCCCGACAGATCACCCCTGACTGGTAAAAGAGCCTGTAGGATGGGTGCAAACAAACAGTGCAACATGGTTCACACCCTTATCAAGTACTTTAAAGTGGCAAATTATGTTTCAGAACTGTCATTACATCCATACATATATTTGTACACATGGGATAAAACCTAAAACACAGAAATGATATGAGGCATGGCGATACAGCCCAAACTTGGGAGTGATGAAAACGTGAGGGTAAAAACATGAAAAGGTCACCCATGTCAGGGCGCAATGTGGCCATCATGTTCGAAGCGGCAATGGCGAGGAAGGGGGCAGCGGTAGTCACAGATGGTTCCAGTACACTCAGGGGAGAGAAAAAAGAAAAGAAAAAATAGAATGCCGGGTAAAAAAAATAAAATAAAATAAATGATTACATCCGGACATTCAGGAGGGGATTCGGGATGTTGTACCCAGTGCCACTAAGAAAAAACTTTGCTAAATTGCAGCACATCTCAGCTACTGGCGAGCCTGACCATCCGGACCCAGCACAGTCAATACGTAGTACCCCTGGTCGATGGACCCGGCAACACAAGTAATATGCATCCCGACAGCGCCATCAGATGCCATAGGCTGACGCCACCCCGCGCCGCCACTCAGACGGAACCAGCAACAACTCAGGTACAAGGGCTACGGAGGCACCGTGAATGCTGCCGGGCGGAGAAAGCGAGTCCGATCATGAACAAGAGGCCAACGCTGCTCATATAAGAGATAGGCACATACAAGTCTCAGCGCAATCGTAACATTAGGAGTCAGATTGATACCCCCACACAATCCGGCAGTGCGCAACCGACCCGCCAGGGCCAACAGATGCGACGCACAAACCTCACGCGCCCACCGGCAGGGGGCTCCGCCGCCCGCCGACCAACACGCAAGCAGCACAACCAGCCGACCCCACAGGCGCCAACCGCCCGCCACCACAGCGCAGCCGGACGCCATCCGCAGCAGCGGAGCCAACAGCCGCCAGCCTCAGCAGCGCAAGCCACCGGCGGTCGCAGAGCCACGACACGCAGGCGCCCACAGCGGCCCAGGGCACCGCCCACGCCAGCCCCGACAGGGGGACCCCGAGCCGGAGCGGCACAGAACCCAGCGGAACTGCGGAAGAGAAAAGTTAGTTGTGGGAGAGACAGGACAGGAGAGAGAGAGTCGTTGCCGCATGAGAGTTACGGGGAGAGAGAGGGGGCGAGATTAGGTGATCACACGGCAGTTGGGGGGCTGCTTTAAGGACAGGTAGAGAGGTGCCGGAGGCCGGCCTGTGTCGACGCCTATCTGCTACCGTTGTTTATTATTTCCGCGCTAAGTCAAAATGGAACTGGAATCATGTATACGAAGGCAAAGTGATTTCAAGCTGATGTTACCCTACACACACAGACATACAGGTACGTTCTTACAGTGCCGTTCATAATGGTTAATAGTGGTACGCAACTAATAATTGTCAACATATAATTTCTGCACAACTTTCTTGAAAAATGACTTCGACGTAGGCACATCAACCAGATTTCTAATTTTTTGTGAAATAATCAGGTTCCAGGTTCGAGGGGCACAAATGAAGAGGGAAAACTTTCTGTAGACGGTTGAGGCATAAGGGACCTCAAAGTGAGGGGCGGTGGCGGCGCCCATCAGCCGACCCGGGTTCAAGGCCCGCGGCTTCCAACAAGGCAAGCTGGCTCCCGAGAAACCCTCCAACAGGAAAGTTGGCGACGCCAAACCCGGCAGTTGGTCGATAAGCCCCAAAAATTAGACCTCAAAGTGATGGTTCATCCGGACGTTTCGTAAGGTATTATCCTGATTTCTACGGTTGAACTTGTTGCTTAAGGGAGACGGTAGAGTACCCGTTAGATACTTGTGGAGAACTTTAAGCGTGGCAAATTCGACTAGATCAAAAAACTTAAGAATTTTGTACTTTTTGAACAAGGGGCTGGAGTGAGCGAGACGCTCTGCATGATCAATTATTCTTACGGCTTTTTTCTGCATGATTGATAATTTAGTAAGCCTATATTTAAAAGTATTCCCCCAGATTTCGACGCCGTAAGAGAGGATGGGCAGCACAAGGGCATTGTACAACAGGAGAAGCTGACTGGGCTCTAGTATATGTTGAGCTCTTTTAAGGAGTCCTAGGTTTCTTGCTACGGTATTTTCGACGGTTCTTATATGGGATGCCCACTTCAGATCCTCATCAATATGAACACCTAAATATTTAGTTGTGGATGTTCGGATAAGCTTAGTACCATTCATGGAAATTGGGATATCTGGGTTACAAGCTGCGAACAGTTGGTATACAGATTTCTTTGCGTTTAAAGTTAGTCTATTAGAATTTAGCCATGCTGATACATCTTCGAGACTTTGATTGATATTAGTGAGTAATTCGCTATGTGAACTTGCTGTGAAAAAGAGAGCTGTATCATCCGCAAAGAGCAGAAATTTTGGAATTTGTGAACTATTCGAGATATCGTTAATATAGAGTAAGAATAACAGAGGGCCTAGGATACTGCCTTGAGGGACGCCCAATGGCATAGACGCAGGGGTGCTGGACATGATATTATTGACTTTTACATATTGCAATCTGTTAAGGAGGTAAGATTGAAAGAAATTTAACTCTAAGGTCTGGAAACCGTAAATTCTTAGTTTTGATAGCAGGATTGAGTGGTTTACCGTGTCAAAAGCTTTGGATAAATCTAAATAGATGGCAGCACATACTTTTTTGGAGACAACGGAAGAAGTAATGAGATCGTAGAGAATTGATATTGGCATGTAGGTGCTATGGTTGGGACGAAATCCAAACTGGTCATCCTTGATTATGTTATTGAGCGCAAGATATCCCATAATTTGAGAGTAGACAATTTTTTCTAATACTTTTGAGATGACTGGTAGAATGGATATAGGCCGATAATTTGTGAAAAGCGACGGGTCTCCAGATTTAAATATTGGTACTACCACAGCTACTTTTAGTTTATCCGGAAAGACACCGGTTGAGAGACAAAGATTGAATAGGTGGGTGAGCTGTGGAGAGATCGTTGGACTTAAGTGTTTCAAAATTTTTGAGCTAATTCCATCAAATCCAGCACCTGCATTACCCAAGGAATTTATAACTTTTTCCGTTGTGCTGATTGAGACAGCGCGGAATCGAAAAGAGCTAGAGCATTGATTACCAAGGTAGTGGCTAGGATCTGAAGTGGGCTGGGGGAGTGTTGCATCAAGGGAGGTGACTATGGTGGAGAAAAATTGGTTAAATTTATCCGCTATTTGACAGGGGTCAGCAATGGTGGAGCCATCATGTTTAAAGTTTGTGGGGAGATCTTTGCGCACCTTGTTCTTTTTTACAACAGTGAGAAGTGTGTCCCATAGCTTGACTGGGTTTGATTTATTTTCTTGCAATTTACGCTCGGAAGTAAAGTTTTTGAGCTGTTCGGAGAATGGAGGTGAGAGAGTTATGGTAGGCTTTATAAGCCAATTCGTCAGATCTACGTTTTGATTTTATAAATTTTTTGTGTAGGTCGCTTCTTTTGTTAATGCATTTTAATATGTTGTACGAAATCCAGGGTTGAATGGGTACCGTTCGTCTGTTGGTGGTTTTAACTCTGAGTTTATCTATTTCTGTGGTAATTGTTTGTTGCAGAATATCTGCGGCAATATTTGGATCATTTATTGAATAGAAGTCAGCTAATTTGGAAGAAACATTTTGCTTCAGAATATCAATCTTCCGGAAGTCAAATGGCGAACAATATGAGATAGTTTTGGAGGGTTTATTTAATTTCGTGTTCAGCTGCAGCCAAATAGGGAGATGGTCACTAATATCAGCTATGATTACGGATGAGGAGCAGAGCAAGGAGGGGTCATTACAGTAGAAGTTGTCTATTAGTGTTTCAGAGCTGGAAGTTATTCTGGTCGGAACTGAGATGCACGGGAAGTATCCTGATGAAGCTAAGGTATTGAGGAAATAGTTTGGAGGTTCCAGAGTGTCAGCCTTCAAAATATCAAAGTTGTAGTCGCCTCCCATGATGCAAACTTTTTTCTCCTTAGCTATAATATCCAGTGTGGTTTCCAAATAATCAATAAAGAGCGCTGAGGGGTAAGAGGGAGATCTATATAGGGCACCTATGATTATGTGAAAAGAGAGAGGTTTAGTGACTTCCAAAAAGACAGATTGATGACTGATAGAAGTGGACTCCAGATCGTTTCTCCTGCTGTAAGATAGGGAATTGCTTATATAGATTCCAGCCCCTTTACCCTTAAATTCAGGCGGTGATGAAATTTCAAAGGAGTACCCCTGGATGTTATAGGAGGTTTCAAGGCCAGGAGACAACCAAAGTTCTGATAATAAAATAATTTGTGGTTTAGGCTCAATACAAGAGACAAAGTGGTTCAGTGAGTCGAAATTCTTGGGGAGAGATCTGACATTGACATGAACTATCGATAATTTGGATGAGTTTGGGTTTTGTTTACATATTTCGGATATGGATTTGTAATTGCAAGAGTCCAAGACACTATGCACATATTTAGAGATTAGATTATTTTCATCTTCTAAGTTAGAGAAATCTGATTGGAATCTGGGATAAATAGTTCTAGGCAAAGGAATGTTTGTTTTGGCAAGTGGAAAACGTAAGGAAGCTAACCTCTAAATTGCAAAAAAACAAACAACCAGAACAAAGCAAAAAGCTCAGACGTAGGCTACCAGTGAACAGCCTGGAACCAGAAACAATGTAAAGGGGGAATGTAGCTATTGCTAGCAGCTAGGTGGACCAGCTACAGAAAATTTACAAACATAATGTTGAGAAACTGTGGCCAAGTTGATGCTCCTACAGTGGCAAGTGCAAACTCCCTCATCAGAAAGCAAAGGTAAACAGGGAGGAAGATTAAATGACATGAATCAATGAGAACTTTTAATGCATACAATGGCAATGCCATAGGTCTTCAAAAAATTAAGTGAGATTGAGGATCACATCAAATTGAGCAAGTGCCTTGTGCAAAGATTTCACATACCAGGAGCAAAGTAGATCAGCCAAGTAGCCAGTTGGTACCGCCAGTCCACACCGCCAGCAGAGAGTCCTAAAGGAATTTGAACAATAGTTAATTTGGTGAAAACAAATGCAATTCAATTAGAATGAAAAATTATGCATATAAATTTGTAAATGAAATGTTACATGCTAGGAAAAAAATAAGAAAAAGGGGTGTGAACTGGTTCAAAAATAATAAGTTACACCTGGGGATAAGTCAGTTGGCAACAGCACATGAAGATATTGAAGGCAGGGAACAGACCAGAAAAATAGGCTTCATGAGATAGAAAGACTGATGCTAATAGTCAAAGTAAAGAGCAGTTCCACTGGCAAGCGCAAATGAAAATTTATACCTGGTCAGTGGATACCCCGTGCAAGTCAGAGGCGAGGAGGGTCGAATCCCATCTCGCTGCGGGGACATCATGCGCTGAGGCGGAGCAGATGGGAACAGCAGAGGTGGCTCCGCCAGGGCCAGGTCAGTCATCTGTGGGGTGGCAGCAGGTCTGAGCAAGGGCATAGGCTCAGTGGGCAACACTGAGATGCCCACACCAGCATCCCCCGACCCTGTAGCTAATTCACTAGAAGGCGGGGACACAAACCCAGGAGGCGCAGAGGGGAGTGCAGGCTCAACCTCAGCAGCAGCAGAACCATTGGCTACGCTAGTCCCAGGAGAGGGGCCCACAGGTGCAGGCAGCAGGCTGCCCCCCGCAACACCAACCAAGGGCAAGCAACCACCCGGAATCCCCTGACTCTGCCAAGGATCACCCAACTCAACAACTGCAGGGCCAGGAGCACCACAGGGGGGACCACACCCGCCGGGGGGACCAGAGCCGGACCAGCATCCCCACCCTGAGCCGCGGCCCCCCTTCCAGCAGCCACCACAGGGCCCAAGGCAGAGGGAGCAGGATCATTCCTAGAGCCCCCAGCAGACCCCGGTCACCCCCGCCGACCCCACAGCACAATGTATATCACTGGTGGGAGCCACAGAGCGTCCAGATCCACTACTTATAGCACCATCCCCCCCTCCCCCAAGCGTCCAGCCCCCCGCTCCGCACACAGCTTCAGGATGTCCTCTCTAGATGTGCCAACCAAGATTTCTGTGGGCTTAGTGCTGCTGTGGAACTTTACGAAAATTCGGCCACTACTTGTATAGTATGATTGAAATGGGGAATTTGTCCGAGGTGTGTGGAGGTCTTGAAGGGCTTTGACTACTGCCAGGCGCTCTGCTGTAAGGCTCTCATGAATAATAAGGCCATGCCGGATGGGTTTAGTTCTACGACTGTAGACGGACATACTTTGCTCCAGGTAAGCAAATCTAACCAGCACTACTTTTTTGTTTCTCAGTCGATGGCATGCTGTTATTTCACCTGGCATTACTGACACACCGAGATGGTCCTTCATGAGTCTGGAGGCTAAGGCACGAGTATTCTCATTTTCCTGTGGGGGAGGAACAGCCTTCCCAGAGAGCAGCAAGGTGAATTTTCGGCTGTACTGTGCCTGTTCTTCTACAGCACACATAAGTTTTTTTCTGATTGGAGTCTAGTTTAGTTTGGTGAGCAGATAGTTGGGTCTGGGTAGCCGAAACAGAGGCACAGCTCCTGTCGAGAACAACCAAGTTGTTCTCCACAGCCTCTCTGCGGTCTATGTTCTCAGAGACTTTGAACTGGAGTTCTGTCACCTCAGTACGGAGGTCCTTCAACTCCTCCCTAGCTTTTTGGAGTTCTCGCTTATAACTACCCATTTCATCCCGAAGAGTTTCAATAATGTTTTCTAAGAACTTGACAGTGGGTTTTGCAGCCTTCATACCAATGCACTTAGTTCAATACTTGCTCAGTAAAAATTTACTCTACTTGCCAGAGAAAGGGAAGAGAACGTGACAATTTCTAGACACAATCGGTAAAGAGTCTGGGATATGCGGCCACGGGAACTTCTAATTTCAGCTGGTCCACCTAACTTCACTTTTACCTACTTATGAAAAACTGAGTGCAGCATAGATTCAAGATGACTCTTGCCAAATAAGTACACCAAAGACCATGAGAAGTAGTACAGATTTCTGGTGAGCAATGGAATTACGCTCAGAAAAATTCAGAGGACCTAAGCTCTCGCTCTGAGTAATTGGTAGTTGCAAAAGAAGGCCCAACTAGGTAATACCAATCCAATTAATCCCAGGTCCTGGTGCAGTAATGTCAGCCTGACAACTGAGGGGGTAGGTACCTAGGTTGATGTAATTAGGTAGTATGAGGCGGGCGTTGCTCAACCGTATGGGGAGCCAGCCAATATGCCAGAAGGGCAACAAGATTTTCAAACTTAGAAATATCTGTGGGAAGAACACGCGATTAGTTTCACACAAGATGCCGAAGGATTTGACCAGAATATGAAAATATGAATAGCAGGTTGAATAATTTCTGCAGGTGGAAAATCGCGGAAGTAAGCTGCCCTAGCTCACCAAGGAAGTTTCAAAGCATGTCTAGGATAGTGCACTTCCCGAAGTAGCGACAACGTCATGCACCCGCACTTCCTCACCACTAAGGCGCGTGGCCTGCAGGGGTGCACACAGCATGAAGGCAGCTGTGACAGTCCGAAAATATATTTCACGATCAGCATATGCAACTGCAAAATAACGTCCAGCCCAGAACTGTTTTGACGCATTTTACCACCCAAAAGCATTTCCAGTAGTGAGCTCAAGAATCCGCTGGTCGAGGCCTTATAAACCAGAATTGCACTTTATACCATAGCTTACAGAGACCTTATTCCCTTGGTTTACGACATTCTATGGTCCCCATCATGACTGTATGAACCTTTTGCAATAGCAGGCTTTAAAAAATGTTTGAAATAGTCATGATCAATACAGCGTCAGCCGTATTGGTCCCCATTATAGCCATTTTGACGTAAACTCGATATATTTGGGTCCCATGAGGCAGACCTAAATATTGTCCGATTTCGATAAAAATGGCACCGATCAACTCCAATTGGACCATAGAACGGGAAAACTCTCGAAACCCGACAAAAAATGAAATGGCCTACTGAGCATCCGAGAACGCTATGGCTCACTCAGTTCGGACCACATTTGGACGCACAGGGACCGCACCCAGTCACGAGGTAGTGTGATAGATAGGATTAGGCCTCTGTGGGAAAGGTTCTGGGTTCGAGCCCCGCGGGGGCGTGTGTTATCTCAGTAATGTTGTTGAGGGACGTTATTAAAAGAGAGAAGGAGGGTGAGCTGATTTAGAAGAAATGCTGAATGCATTTACAGATGTATTCAACCACATATTACGTAGTTGGTTTTGGGTGTTTAGCATTGCGTAACCATGTCAAGTATTAACGTTTTTTCATCTCTAGCATCGATGTAATTGCAGTGCCCGACGCACTTTCAGATACACTAACAGAGCTCAGGAAATAAGATCGACCACGAGCCAACACAGCTTATGACTCAGAAAGCAGACTTCCTACCACTCCTTACTAAATTCTTAGAACTGAAATACAATGTAAATATCATTTCCTGAAGTAACGTTCTTATTGAAAACGTTTTTAATCAGAGAGGCCGCGGTTGGTTTCCATAAAAGTTTCTAGTTCGGCATTTTCTCCAACTTCAGTCCGGCAGTTCATCCACAATCAAGCCATCTATTAAAACGTACTGCACTGTAACCCATGCCTTGCTGCAGTATTTCATTGTTTTACAACAGTAGAAAACTGATTCGGTTTTACTGCTCATGTATATGCCATTCCGGACCGACAAGTTCACAGAGCTCACCGTCAATACCAGCCCCATTTGTGATTCCGAAGCACTCATGCCACATTGCTCCAGACCGAGCAGCTCAAAGTGCTCGCTGAAGCGGCCTCTAACGTGTCACGTCTGCCGGGTGGCTCACGCGCTTCATGCGCTCCGGCGCTCCAATCATGAAGAAACTGGCCTTGAATTTCGCATCCAAACTCATATGATGTAGTTGACGCATGGCGCTGTTGAAAACCACAGGATTTTACCCTGTGCATGAGCAGCCCTCCTCTCTCTCTCTCTCTCTCTCTCTCTCTCTCTCTCATTTTGACCCCTCGGCTCGATATACTATCGTCGACTGCCGGCCATATATCAATACCAGGATGTTCAAATTACCCGTCTTATCAGATGCCGGAACATCTCCGTCCGTATCGTCCCTCATTTAATTATTTCCTGTATCTCCACAATTAAAGTGGCGGCGGCAGAGTCGGTGGCGAGAGCCAGCGCCGGCACCTCGCTCCACGGCCGTCGTTGTCGACGACGAGGCGACGGCCAGTCGCCGCCGACGCTTTCGACGGGAGGGAGTGCCCCGCGCGCCCGCGAAGTATCTGCAGCGCGGAGGTGGCTTCATCACCTGGGAAGGTGAGTTGAGCTGTTAAATAAAAACAAGCTGGTGTTGTGAATGATAATGGCTTATGAGATTCAAGTGCTGTTTTTACCCTTAAATCGAAAATGCATTGAAATATAAAATGCGAGGCATTAACAAGGGAGGCTCGAGCCTGCGAATGGCTGAGGCGGGTGGGGATAGAAAGAGCGCTCATTAAAAAAGGAAATGTCAGTAACTACTTTTGATAGCAAGGTATGCTTCAAGCGGTATGAGGATAAATATCTAAAGATTATGACTTGCTGGGATCACCTATTCAATTTTGCACTCATCCTAAATAATCTAGTTGGGTATTTATCATCATACACAAGACTCCTAATGACAATGCATCCGCAGACTCTTTATTCTACATATGAACACTGAGCAGAGGGAAGGTCTTTATGTGAACGGTCTCTCTCTGTTACAGTCACGGTTACGGTCTCGCTCGGTTACAGATACGGTTATGGTCTCGCTCGGTTACAGTCACGGTTACGGTCTCGCTCTGTTACAATTAGGGTTACGGTCTCGCTCTGTGACGATTACACTCTACACTCGAAGGAAAGAAAGCGCACTTTGACGGGTACCTCAAGATTCGCTCTTTTGATACGACATGATCGAAGCAATGAGAATCATGTTCCTTTTATGAAACAATGAGTTCTGGCATTGCTGCATTCATGCGATTTACATATCATACAATTCTAAAAATATGTCCCTTGCAAGACATTTTCCAGCCAACCTGTGAAAGGCAGAGGTGCTGCGTGGACACTGTCTGTTCGAGGACCAAATTTATGCATCATTCTATTCACTGAGGTCAGAAAGTTTGATCTGCTTAACGAAGGACGGCTGCAAGTGACTTTCAACTGGACCGTCCGGTCATGCTCTCACGTTTCCCGCGTCGGGAGAAAAAGAATGTAAAGAAGTCTGTCCCAAACTCTGGTAACCAAATTTAATGTTACATCGGTTAATGGTACATTATATCAATGGTATAAACTTATAACACAGGTACTTTTTTATTAATTGGAATTATAAATATAAATAAATACATTAATCTATGCTTAATTCCTTTCCTTGTGTTTATTTCCCATACCCCTACGGGCCAGCTACCTAACTACAGGAAGGGAGGATCTGGTGTTAACGGAGACCTTTCCCAAAGGTTCCACCTGGCTGACCAGTCCGGACACGAAAAGGCACGTGTGCGGAGGGATTTGAACACATGTTCCGACCACTCCCAGCCAGAAGTCTGTGGTCTTAATAACCCATTCATTATATATATATATACATGTATGTACTAGATGTCTGCTCATAATGGCTTGACTATGTCATATCACATTATAAATTGATGCTTTTGATCAATTTATGGACACATAATCATATTGGCAGCAAGAGCAGCTGAAGGAAGCTCTGGGCCTGCAACATCCCATCAATATTCGTTTGAAGCACCGGCGTTGAGGGATATTAGCCCACAAAGGGGTTGGCCTGTTTACAAGTGGATTCCCAGAATTCCCAGCGAGCTCCGGTGATGAAGTCTGGATTTCCAGTTAAATATAGCCGCTCGCATTGGGTGTGTCTGAAGTTTTCGCTGCAGTAAGCATGCATCTTAAGCACATTACTGCCCAGAGATTGCAAATCAGTACTTGTCATTGGCGCTAGATTGGACTTGCCACGCTTTCCGGTACAGATATAGCCCTTACGTAGTTCTCGTATCATTTTACTTTATAAAATACAGTTCACTGTTTGAAAAATCTCACTTAACCCCAGTAATAGCGCAGGCATTTTACAATCTTGCTCAACTGAGGAGGGTCAATTCGACCCCACAATTCCCCACTCCAGCCGTTTGGATACCGAATAAGATAGAAAGGCGCGGTAAGTTGCAGCATGCTGCCTTTTTGCTTGGGGTTTACCGACGTATTTACCAACTACGAGGTTAGATGGCGTCAAAGGGGAGGCCACCCAGATCCTAACGTGTTGCTTGTGACCCAAATTCTGCAATGATATATAGTTCTTGACCCTAGGTCAATTAGTGATTTTAAGAAGTCACATATATGTCCCGAATAAGCTGAGACCACGTCAACACCCAGTACGCGTTTTTTTGCGCCAGTATCCGGGGTCGGAGCACCAAAAAAACGTATTTTCTGACATTTGCAATGCTCCGTAAGTGCAACGACCTTACCAAAGTATCCATGGGTAAACAAACGACCTTGTTCACCCAATATAAATTAATTTGGTCTACTACAAATCTCTAATAGTAGTGCCAGGTAGAAAATTGCCGCCGGGATTTTTTAAAGTATGTTTAGCAATAGCAGGCTTCTTTTAAGAGTCAGCGTAAGGAGAGAGACCGGGTGCATTGCGCCCTCTCCCTCTTTGGGGTAAATTGGTGGCTAAGCAAGTGTCTCCCGAATGATACTGTTTTTTGTATCATAGAATGTCTAACTTTGATAATTCATTTGTCTTTTAGAAATATATTATCACTTAAGCCAATACAGAGCAGATGAACGCGTTTCGAAAAATAGTCTTTTTCAACATCTATGGCATGAGGGATTAGGAACCTGTCACCAAGAAATGCTGCAGCTTCATCGTTTGGATTTTTATGCAAAATTATAATGCGACAGAACTATGAAAGCACAACTATACAAAGGACACTTTGATAGGGGTAATTGCGTCCGGGGGTGGGCACATTTAGATTTAAATTTCCCTCCCTCATACGATGTCAAGTGGATTGGAGAGCATGAATCAGTGTACGCATTTATGCAAATAGGGCGAGACTTTTTCCTAAATTTTCGTCTGCAGTGCCTGCGTAGTATTCTGTTGTGACATTACTGAATTTATAACGACTTGTAATAAGAAGATATCACTCATACGGAATCGTAACTATTTAACTTTGGTACATGCGTATGTAATGGCGCATTTAACCAGGGTGCAACTGCTTGTTGCAACAAACTCAAAAATGTCTGCTTTATATATCCACCACCTGGGAAAATCTAGTCTTTATTATCAGTATATGCAAAACATTCCCAACATTGAGATGAAAACAATCGTTATTGCTCTGTGATATCATTGGTCTTATTTTTCGAGTTCATAGACCCCTTTGGACTTATGGAAGCCGAAACTGAATTTATTTCCCCACCCGACGGATCTTTAGAAACATTCCTTCGTACGAATACTTCAGAACGCTGGAAGAAAGTCTGTTCTAGAGGTAAAAACTGAATTGTAGTGGGCGAAAACTGCTATTCACACTTTTCTCTGATGTTAGAGGGGCGGAATGCACCTTTTTCCCAAATCTGTCAATGCTTGATTTTTATCCTTACCATATTGAAACACATTTCACTTGTGACAATGCTCATTTAAGCACATAATTCGCATTTTCAATCGCCAGTTACGAAGCTTGCGTCTACTGCAGGCCTAGAAGTGGAAGCAAGAGCACGGCAACAGGGATTACCAAGCTTGGCAACAGGGATTGTTGGCAACAGGGAGTGGGGTTTCCCCTACAGAAAGGGAAAGAAGGGAAAACCTCGGAAGGGGGCGCACAGAGATCATTATCGACTACAGTATACTGTCTCAGAATGCCAAGGCGCACGGGGAAAACGGACCTAAAGGAAAATAAAGGGAGCTGCAAAAACCGACAGCCCAGAAAGTTAGGACACCAACTTGACCATAATACGTAAGACCCACGGCAAAACATCTAAATTGAGAAATGCTAAGATTGGCAAAACAGGTCTACAAGTATAATAAGTACAGATACAGGAGACAACAAAATACCTCAGCAGAGGAAAATGAAAAATGTACCACTCCCTGAGACTGTTCCCATCTTCACTGGCACGATCCGACTTTTCCTTATATCTGCCCACGACGTCAACAGCTGTCGAGCAGCGGAGGTGATGGATGAAGCCTCCTCTCATCTGAAGAGTTCCACAGAGGAGGCCAGGGAATATGTATTTGGTCTTATGTGAGGTGTAATTCACAATTGGCTCACCAATTGTGGTTATTAACATAATTTTTTTGGAGGATATTTGATCACGTGCCCTTTCCATTGTCTGTTTGTTCTAGGTCCTATGTTACTGAATTCCCACTCGGAGGAGTAGTTTCATGACTTGCAGACGCTGCATGCAATATATGCGCACTTACCGTTTCGTTATTAAGAAGCTTGGGGTAATCAACGTGTGATCCACAACCTGCCTGGATACGCTGATGCCCTCCCCTTCAACCGGCCTCCGACTGGTTATTCAAACACGGCAGCTGTAAACGACACAGCCTCTGGTATTGTGACCTGTAATCAACGATTAATTTAGAAGTAAGTTGATAAGGTGTTGACTGGCCTGTCTCCTCGAATCCGGAAGTGAAAACACTTAGATCGTATATTCGGGCACAGCCCTTCACCACAACCATGTAGATAATGTCACAAATTCTCAGTCATAGTGTAGCCAGACCTCGAATTCGAGGTCTGGCTACACTATGACATCACTTATAATGTGCGTGAGAATATGCTGATTTTAAAGCATCAACAATATAGCTCGTTGGATGGGCCGCACTTTACGAAGTAATCAGATGTCGAGCTGTAGTCTTTCTGCCACAGGTCAGCAGCCACTCATTAATGTTCCGGCCTCGGCCAGTGTTTTGACTGTGTCACCGATGCAACACATGACTTTGTGCAACATTCAATCATTAGCTGTAGCAACGTATCCAAAGCTGAACGGATGACTTTTCATGAAAGGATTGATCGAAGAGACCAAGCTGGATATGGTAAATAGCAGAGTTAGTTATTTGGGCTTTTGGGCGCACATAGTAAACAGCAAAAGTGAACGGACTAGCTTACCAAGAAGATCAGGGGGAGTGGGTTGAAAAATTGCGATTTCCATAAAATGGCACCAGTCTGGAATCTTGGGGATAGCATATTGGACGATTGATGCGTGAAACTGCACTGCAATCCTAAAAAACCAATTCGGCGGCCTCCTGAATTGATTTATACATTAGCGGAGACAGTGTGCTTTATATTTGTATCGTGATGGACTTCAAAAACTTTCTTATCAAAATGTACTTACGTAGATTGTGGCAGCCATGATAAAGGACGAAAAGTAATGGTTTGAGTAATATGAGTTTGTTCATTCATAGGAAATTTGGCTCACATATCTCACTCATAGTTTGTTGTTGCTAATTTTTAGCATTGGTATGCCCTCGTGGGATTTCTGATTTGCTCGCTCAGTCACCGTTCTTTTCGTTAACATGTTTCTCATATTAACTGAAAATAGAAGCTAGGATAATGGTAATTTTCTCTGTTTGCCGCTCTAACAATGCTGAATGCCAGTGAAACAGTGTTCTGGCCAGTACAATGCTGCGCGGAAGCGGACCGGTGCCCGCCCTGTGTGCAGAGACAGCACAGGCTTCCAACACTGAATTATCGTCGGCTTCACAAAGGTGTGACATTAGCGCATTCAAAGGACACCAAATGTCCGGCCCTTTGACCAGTCAGATGAGCTAATGGCTTTCCACGAACACCACTTTTGAGTTCGAGCGGGGCTCGTAATAGGAGGGCTGATTCATGAAGTTTATACAATACCACGTGAGCGGTGCTATTCATCAGGGGCGGATTCAGGGAGGAGATGGGGGTGACTTGGTTCGACCACAGCTCTGAAAAAGGCCCTGCTCAGTCTGGCTGTCTGGTCGGGCCACAGCCAGGTCTGAGCGGGCCTCTGGTAGCGTTCAGACGTCTGCGGAACAAAAAGGCGGGAACCCCTAGAAGAAAATATGCTACTCCCTGATCCCAGGTTGATATAGAAAAAAAACATTTGAACTTAGATGCACAAAACCTAAAAGTATTTACGCAAAGGTTGAAGCAAAAAAAACGACGATAAACGTTCAGAAAGGCCCACGAAACTCCGACGGAGCTCCGCGCCCCATGACCCATACCGTGAAGAGGTCTGAACTACGATGCAGTGTAGAAGAGGTGGCTTTCCTAGTCCCATTTTAATTCAAGAAACAGTCAACTGATTTTCTTTATTCCAAGTGCAATTGAAAGCCAATTCACCAAAAAAAAAACAGAAATGTTATTTGTAATAGTCTAGCATAATGGATGACGTAGTGATCCAAGGAAACGTGTGGACAATGTGGTATTTTTTGCTCATGACATCTTGTTCAAATGCCTTGGGCTAGATTCCACTCCTAATAGATATGAATGGAAGTCAATGCCCCTAATAATATCCGTACTTGGTTTTTAATGAAATACCAATATAAATGACGTAATAAGATGGAATGGCGGATCTAGCCGGTCGGTTTGGGAGGGGTAAACCAAAGTCGAAAAGCAAAAAAAAAAACTTCGCGCAACGCAAAATTGAGCTAAAATATGACTTCCCGGTACGGGTGTTTGAGGCAAGAAGCAAAAAAAAACGTCACGGGCTGAAAAATATGAGCTCAAGATTCTTTTTGCCTATCCAAGGCCCGATATTTTCACTGAACTTAACTGGTTCCGTTTGAAGTTGAGAGTTAAAGCACCAAAATGTTGCCTATAAACTTAAAAGGAGTCGGGGAAAAAAGGAGGTCGATTGCTTTGGGGGCAAAAACATAGTTTTGCCCCGAGCTTTTTCCGTTGGGGGGAATTGCCTTTTTTGCCCCCCCCTGGATCCGCCACTGATAAGATGAACATAAGACAGTTCTTTAAAAGAGAGATGTTATGACTCACAAGTGTGAATCAGTTGGGTCTAAACTTGGACCAAATAGGATGCTGAAGTGCTGAGTGCGCCAATATAGCTTCTTGAGTTAAACAATGAATGTTTCACAAATGTGATCACCTCATTATGCCGAAATTGCAATGATACAGATGTTCTTTAGGCGCCGGTCCGTATTAATGATATATTTTTCTGCAATATAGATTCTATTTTTACTTACTTATCTCTGATAGCGGGGCAGCTGAAAACCGACATGAAGTTTCTCAACACTAAAAATGGCATATTTAAAAAAGTCGGCGTTGGAAACACGACAGATTGTGGGTTTTAATTTCGATGTTTCGCACCATCTCTGGTGGGGATTAGTACTCAGAGGCGGATACAAGGTGGATTTAGTGGGCTCAACCCCCTGAAATGTCAGAGTGCCTATAGCAATATGCGTAGTCCGAGGCAATGGCTGGGGAGGCTCCAGCGCTCTTACTCCCCCCATTCCGAAACGAAGTCCTGTTCCGCTACTGTTGGTACTTAAGATAATATCCATAATACCTATGTAGTAATGTAAGACTGGTATAACAATTACAGCTCAAGGATGTCATCAAAACGCATAGCTATTGTGGGCACTACATCAGTAATTGGTAGCTCTTTACCAATGAGTGCATCTTGTGCGCTTATTTCAGCCATAATATATATGTAAACAGTCTTGAAGTAGTCTCTAGTCTAAGCCAAAGAGGAGCGCTACACAATACGTCGTTACGTCATTGGTACTTCAAAACCTTAGCGCGGTGTGTAGACCAGTATTTTCAAATTGAGTAGTAAGCGGCTATGTATGTACATATGCATGTATTTATCATCTAGTCTCAGGTCCAGGGTGGGGGGGAAGGCATTCCGCCAACTCCACACCTGGTAGGCTGACTTGGTGTGGTCTGAATCTGGTATCTGGTAGATAGATCTCTAGTTGGCTCTGGCATTCCCGAATATTGCACGATGTGATCATGCAAGGTCAAAATTAAAATGAATCGGCCCAAGGGCAGTTCAATACCACTATCTGATCTTATATTACCATTATACATATCTATCGATTAGCAGTGTCAATACGACCATAAGGATATCAAAATGCTAGCTTTAGGATCCAAAATACCTACCTTTCTCTGATAAGTGCACTCAGAATCCGGTTTGAGAATAGGTCTGTGTCTGGTCGGCCCAGAAGCCAATGGTGGGTATTCTCCGATATAATTTTACCCCGAAAACGGTTTTGGTCTTCTGAGAGATACTTATGGACATGAACGTTTTTCATCTCCAGTTAGGCCATTCATGTTCTCATTACATTTATATTCATGGTCTTCAAAACCTACATAGTGTCTGCAAATAAATGACGGGATGCGAACCCAAAATATGCGAGGTTACTTCATTCTGATTGGCCGGCAGCGTAGGGGCTAAAGTGGAAGCAAGTATCTAGTGCCCTAACCCGCTGATAGTTATATCGCTCATCACTTAGGCAGCAGATGTATGTAAAAAGTTGGAAATGTTTTTATTACGTTGAAGCTAAACACAAGCAGAGATTAATTCCTGAATTCGTGATAAATTTCCTAAAAACGTGTACAACATTGTTGTGTGTTGGTTACGCTGTTTTCCAGCATAATCTCATTGAAGGTATTAACTAAAGGCCAGTATAAATACCAATATAATACAGTATAATTACAGCGTGAAAATAACGATTCTGATATCAGGGATGCCACTTATTTCTCTGACTGACAATTTCCTGATGCACCATGGCATATTGTTCGAAAAACTTCACCGTGGCGAACCTTTGTGAAATTTGATCTTATCTCCCATTCAACTTAGCATAAATTGTCTGCAATGTTATCTTGGAAAATGATGCACCCTGCATATTCTGTACTCAAATCACTGCGAGTCCTTTGTTGCTGGCGTGCTGAGCAACTGTCTTGCGTTTCTCGGGTAATAGTGACATTTTTGTCGCATTTTTGCGCTCATCAGAGCTGCTAGAAAATAAGCATTATTTGTTAAGTCTATGCATCTTGGTTCCAAGACTCTTTCTACAAAAAACGCAGCTAAAATATAATAGCTCATGATTTTTTAATCAGGTCCCGCAATGTAATGTCTTTCAGGACTCAAAGTCTACCAGCAAACACACCATTCCATCGCTTCAAATCCATTCTAACCTCGAGCTACACGTGTAAGACTTGTATACAATACATCAATCCTGTGCACGTGGATTCACTTTTTTGCGGTGCCTCATCAACAACCCCATTGGAGATGACCTAGAAAATAATATATTTCAACATTTCTAAGCCTAACTTCCCACTTCCTAACTGACGAGATGGTCAATGTCGGCATTGTCCGCTGGCGTCTTTCTCGTGTTTGTTAGTGATTTGCCATTTGCAAGCTTCCCGCGCTATTTCTTTTGGTAATCTTTTTTTGGAAAAACAAGTTCAAAGTCCACCTCAGTTAGCGGCAGAAGCAGGCATCGTCTGGCATTTGCATGTAATATATCTTTGCACGTGGGTTATGAAGATCAAATGTGGGTAATGATCTTTTGATCTCAGCTCCTAGGGTTTGGTGCTACAATGGAAGAGACCGGGCAAACACGGGGGTACCCTGCGCTGCCGTTCATACCAGGGAACATATGCTTAGGCACAGCATACCTCTTCAGTTTTCAGACGGGAGCTGCAATGCGGCGCATAATAACTACAGGCGGACAAAACTACTCCCAAACATCACTGCCAATAAGGGTATTGCAGTGCGCTACATTTTGCATAGGACCAAGCATATGCATGTGTTTTGATGAATGGCCATGACTTGGGCAATAGCCATTATAGTCTCACAAAACTTTGTGTTAATATATCAAACATGTGCAGCATTACATCTGCAAAATTTAGTGTTTGTTAACTGAACTGAGTTTAATCTACTTGAGTTTAACTAAAAGGGGTGTAACGATGTCCCTCAGGCGATGTTTGCACGTGCTGGAGTATTGGGCAGAACACCCATTGCGCAATTTCCTATATAATATGAACAACAATGGTTGATTTCAATCAGGAAGATACCATTTGAAACTATTTGCTTATCCAATCAGTTATTACCAGCACTGAAGCAAGAAGCTAACATTCCGGACAAAGTTCCCCAATTGGCGTGAAAACAGCGCATTTGCACGTGCTGAAACATGACATCATATCTCAATAACTCTTCTAGGTGTCTAAATAATTTTTGGAGCAATTATACTGAACGTGTTAAGCGACATGTGTGCAAAGTTTCACGGCTGTTCGTTTAACCCATACAGAGATACAAGTTTTGAGCCAGAAGGGGTGTTGACGTACACCCCTTTCGCAGAGCTGCACGTGCCAAAAATGACGTGATAAGACCAAACCAGAATACAGAAACCGACATGTGTAGAAGCCGTGTATTTTGAGCTTGAAAATTAAATTATGTTTTTTGCCACCAACGGCCTTTTTAGCTTAGTTATAAGCCGTTTAAGTCCAAGAGGCAAGGGCCGATTTTGCGCGTGCATCCTTTGACAAATGCACCTCCTGCGGACAACGAGTTGGCGCTGTATCGGTTGTCATATTAAGGGATTTCATTTCTGTGCAACAACCTTTTACAACACGCCGGACAGCTTTTGGCACTTTGCCCCCCGGGTAGTACCGCCAGTGTGTGTAACTGCGGAACTGGACACGATGTCCCACATTATAATTGGGTAGCACGCCATGCCATTTGCCATGATAAGGGCTGGTCTCGGCAACATTATTAGGAAAATTGCATAACCTCAGTGCACTCCATCATGGTGTGCTTTAATACTACCAAAGGGTATCCGTAAAGACCACGCCTGATATCCTAACTGGCCTTCTGGCGGGCGTCAGTCTCGACCAACACGGCTCTACCTGTGGAAGAGAACGTTTTGTCATAGGAAAGAGCACTACGTTATGCTCTGATACCACCCTCTGTCTTCATGGAGACCATTTGTGACTAACTAATTGGTCATCTTGGAGACGATTGGTCTCGACCAAGTACCATTAGCCTATAAACAGGCTAAAGGGCCCACATAGTCCAAAACATCATGGAAATGTTTCTGAGTGTGGCACAGGTATAAAGAGCACCAGTCGAGCACTAACTATTACGTATGGGAGAGGAATGAGTTCTCTTACATTGTATATTCCTATCATTCCGAAAATCTTTGTATTTCCGCGGTTCAAACCCCAATCCCACATATCTACCCTAATGTTGAAGACTACTCATTATTTCTGAGCAAGGTTATGTTGCTGACACCTGGATTTACAGGAAATGACAGAACAGAAGCCGAAATGAATGATGGTACTAGCGACGGAATTTTTTTATTCCCTGCCCTACACTCGCACTGGAGAGGGGTCTGGCACTAACGCGCACTGGAGGGGGGCTGGTAGGCCCCCTGAGATCTCGGAAACTAAGAGGCGCAGAAAAACGCTGGTTGGGGGCGGGTGGCGGCTGTAGTGATCCACACCATAGCCAATTTTAATTTAACCTAGGTCAATATTTTCAAGGTCAAACGAAGTCATAAATGTCAAATATTGGCTATGCTTGGGACCTATTGGGAAATCTAACTATGCAGGAAAACGTCGGAAATATGCTATAGACGGACCAGGTTCATAAATAGACGGTCACAAAAAATATTTCCTTAAATTTTGGGGACAAGGTCACTCAAGGTCACTGACCTATGACATCACAATATGGTATACACCCTATAACGTACACTAACACTAGCAGCATAGCGACCGTTGGGCGGGAAATGAGGATTAACCGTAACCAATGACCTTTGACCTTGACCTAGACATTAAGTTGCCTGAACTATGACGTCATAGCATAATATTCGTCAGACTGGGTAACGCCATTTGACCGGAAGCACCGCGGCCAAAGACCTTAAAAGCATACATATGACCTTGACCTAAAACCCTGACGTTCACGTGAGGTTACCCTGAAATATCATCCTGCTTCTATAGCGTTATGACGTCTCAACTTGGTCTCCAATGCAAGCGGACTGGTCCGAGCGCGCGATTGTAGCGATCTCAAAATGTAGGTCTGCCTTTGAAAGCCTATAAGTATAAACAAAATTGCGAAAGATTTTTACATTTTTTCACCAGTCGACACGCCGTTAAATTCTGTTAAATGCGGACGATTATCGTTTCTCGGCTACAAGATGTTCCCCGGCCACCTTGGAAAAATAGGTGAGGGGACCTCCGAGGTTCCTCCAGTGCACGTGTTAAAGCTGCTCATAGCTTTTAACATTTACCTTATCACTAATGAATTGATGGAAAGAACCGCGTTGGGGTCTCGGTTGCGCGACTGGCTACCGTGCTCGTTCGGCGTCACCACGTGACCTTTGTAATCAAGAAAGGGTGCACCTATTACGTGCAAATTCTGATGAAGGGCTGCGCCCGAATATATGATCAATGAATTAGGCCAGTTCTTTTACCCTGCATTCGTGCAGATGAGTCAAATGACGTATTATCAACAAATATTCAACGATATTGTAGTACTGGCAATTAGAACATGGCTCAGTCCAAGTTGTTGCATCATAATCCAGCAAAGGCCAATTCCAGGACGGCGAGAGCAGCCTTGTTTTTAAGCGCACACGGTGTGAACTGATGAGCTCATTATGAAATTATAACGCAGCGATGAGGTCGGTTTTCGCACTATTGACACTGACAATTGGGCGTGAGGGTGGAGCCCTCGCTTAGCTCGGCATCATCAGAAGCCTGCGTGCGAGAACAGGAACATTGTATCATCGGGCCCACACGCGAGTGAAGGAGACCGGATGGGACGGTTCTGGCCACCGCTCGGCATTTGAAAACCGCTGTAGCTTAGAAATCATTTTAGGAAAAAATAAGAGCTAGGCTTCCAGTGTTTTATGATTTGCAATATGTGTACCCAATCAACAGACAATGAGAAAGATGGCACCCAAATAATTGAAATTTGCATTAAAGTGGTGTCTGGGTGGCGCAGTTGGCTAGCGCGCGCTAGGCTTGATCACGTGGCCTTTGCTAGGAGCAAAGAGTCGTGGGATCAATTCCACCCAGAGGCAGGATTAGGCGCCCTGTCTTAGCCCCACCCAGCCTTGTCAATTCCCCGTCCCCTTCGACGCGGTAAAAGCTAGCAGTTGTTACGTCTGAAAACCCCACGCAAAAGAAGAGAAAAATGAGACTAAAGTGGACACCATCTACATGGCCAAGCATGAGGGCATTTTTCATTCCGATCGAAAATTAATCACCGATGACTGCTAAGAAAGGGAAGGCTAAGATTTCGGGTCAAAGAAAATAGTACTTGCTATGCACATGAGACCAATGGATGTCCTAATAGATGTATGTCGCATTTCTATATTTAAGCCATCCAATTTTTATATTTAATTTATTTAAGCCACCCAATCAAACGGGTAACCAGACAACAACGCCTGTGAGCACCTGTCGTTGGAACGCCTCGGCCATCCCAACGACAACAGCTCCACAACGTTGACAACATGAACATAGCAAATTACAAGTCGCGCACGCCCTGCTAGGAAAAAGAAAGTGACAATGTCATAACATGTTCGAGTAAACATAACACTATCACGCACCTTTAGCGTGCGTCTGTTCTATTATACTGCAAAAACCACAAACGCAGTGTGCTCAGAACTGGATGCCTCCTCGAGTCCAAAAGTATTTCTAGTGTTTGAAAAGTGATTGCAAAAATGACTCCAGACCTCTTGGAGTGTTAGAAAAAAACTAGTTTTCATTATTACCTGACTAATAAGCAAATAACTCATTCTTCTTTCGATTGCACCGGAATGATTCGAAGACGACCTGCCAACGAATGAAATTTCAACACCGGTCAATAGATGTTTGAAACTGATTTGATGTCCTGGAGGTTGATGGCTGCCCTTTCACATGATTTGATATCTTATCCCATCCATGAATATACCTTTCCCCAACGGCCAATGGATGAATCTGCTAATTTAATCATATATCTGCATATAATTTGACGCCCCAGCTTTTGAGGGATGTCCCTAGTAGTTTCAATTATTATCACTTGGGTAGACGGATCCATCCCGAGTTATTTATACCTTTCTGGTGGACGGCTGCCCCCCCCGCCGCTCAATTTGATGCTCCGTCGGTTGAAGGATACCCCTGCACATTACGTGATGTTTTAATGGTCAAAATATGCCTTTTAACATGATCTGATGCCCACTACTGTCGGCAGAAACCCCTTCAACAAACGGCCGATTGGTGTCTTGGCATATCATTTGATGCCACAGAGCAGACATGGACGCCTCCGGACCTGATTTCGATAAGCGTCCTCCAACGCCACCGCCGATCGAAGTACCTGTGCGCTATTTGATGCCCAAGCGGCTGATGGATGCCCCTGGTCGATGGATGCTTCTGTAGACAATTGGTCGATGTTTGACCTGTTGGTTGGCAGAGGCCCCTATTCATCGTTTTGAAGGGAGACGTCTTTGATTTCAGGTGCGGTTCACAAAAAGTATATGCTATATGAAAATGGCGATGATGATAATTGGTGGGTTTCAACGATGCACCAACTGCCAGGGTTTTGCGGTGTCGCCGATTACCACCCCGATGGAATGGTTTTGGGGGACCAGAGGCTCTGCCCGAACATGAATTGGGGACATGTAGCTCAGAAGGCAGGTGCTCTACCACTGAGCCACACATCCCCATAGAAATAGTGAGCAATCAGTGGTGGTGCTCTCTGCCTTTACATGGTAAGTTGTTCCGATAGACAGACGGGAAAACACTGAGGAAGATGAGGTAACCTTGACCAGTATCGGTCCACTTATATCTGCAGGGAAGCTAGACTTATACAGGGTGAAGTTTGTGGGTGGTAAAAAATAGCAATAGCGAACAGCATTGAAAAACCATAAGTTGCCCAACCGTAGTGCCATGGAGGCGCCCTCCGTTCATGCTGGGCACTCGACAAAATCAGACAAGCGTATGTGAGGTATCAAACCTCTTAGAGTCCAGAAAGTCGCCTTTGAAACTTTTCGAAGTAGAGGCGTCCTGTTTTCCCTGGCTTGCTGCAGACAACAGGCATGTCCTTACTGTCCTAGCACACTCTCTTCACCGTAGACCACTGTCTTTCTATTTTGTATTTGTCTAACTACTGGGCCGCCTGCCCGCTGGCAGCGATACCCTTCTAGAAAATTAGATGCCCATTACTTATCAATGATGTTTTATTTGCCCACCCCCTAAAAAAGCGTCTTAAATCATCGTGTAAGCTCATCATGAAATTCCCAAAAGGTGTCTCTCCCTCAGGCGGTATTTGGACACCCTGCTCATTGTTGTATATTGACCTCACCCCACGGTGAGTCATCATCCCACAGTGTGATACCAAAGCTAGTTGTTATGCTTGACATGATGCCTCTAAAACTCATACATGCCCTGAGAGTCAGTGCCACTTGAAATATGTTTGTTTTATCCAAAAGATAATGGTTGCAGGTCTGGGTCAGATAACTCGAGCTCTTTATTTTCACTTCTTATTGTTGCTCAGATACGACAGTCAAACCAATAAGACGTTATTTCGCCTGGTTTAGTAATGCTGTTTTATAGGCGGCAATTGCCCTTTTCGGCACTCTTTTTAGCAGAAACCGCATTAGTGAAAATCTCCTAGAATGGCCTGAAGTACTTTCCCTACAACATTGGAAAGATGAAGCAGCCAAATGTGCCAAAGACAAAGGGAGCCGGGAGGCAGAATCCTCTGATTCACTCTGTGAGTCGTGCATGCTTCAGTACTTTTTCAACAGTGTAAAGGCTCCAGATGAATGCCTCAGGGTCTAAGCTTCCTTTGAGGCTGCGAGGGCCCACTATATGAGGAACGTGCCCTGCGCCGTCACCGCCGAACCTTTGAAGAACGTATTATTGAGTGATGTGCCTGTGATCCGATGGCGTCAAATGATACCTGAACGTAGCCCACCAATAAGAATGTCACTTTTGCAAGCTTTGATCTGATCAAACCGTGTATGCTTTATTTCCGAGCCGTGGGTATGTTGACCAAATGTCTGCATTTGAAACATCCGCGTGGATTTTCAAGATAATTTCAAGATTAACAATTTACGAACATCGATTACAAGTTTCAGTTCTGGCGCATAGCGCCTTCATATTTGAAAACAGATATTCCATCAGGGGCGTAGCCAGGATATCGTTAAGGGGGAGGGCGGCGCCCCGAAAAGGGCCCCTGGACAGCACCAAAAGGGCCCTGATGGGTAAAAATGGTCCTGCTTGTTACAGAATAGAGTGCTGAAGAGGGCTTAGGAGGGCCCTGTCTGGTATGAAATTTCAAATTTGGTCACAGAGCATAGTGCGGGTGATCCGCGCTTCGCGCGGCCCGTGTCCTCAGGGGGCCCTCAGGAGGGCGGGGGGGCGGCTGTCCCTGCCCCCCTTGGATACGCCCCTGTATTCCAATCTGGTTAATGCGTACGTGAAGCGAAAATTATGCGACCAAACGTCCAATAAGGACTGAATCCTATCTGCTGAAAGACAGAGCCGATAGCAATCATGTTTTTGGGGTCTGGGTAGCGCCGTCGGTTGGCACGTGTGCTTGGCTCGGCCTATGGCATTCTGTAGGTGCAGGGTGTCGTGGGTTCGAGCCCACCCATAGGCAGGATTAAACACCATGCCTTAGCTCAAGCCTAGCTCATTCCCCTTTCCCCCGCCGACGCCATATGACCTCAGCTGTTGGTGCGTCGTTAACCCCCAATAATTATTTGATAGCATGCTTTTGGATAAGACAGCGCGAAACAAACGGCGCATACCCACCTGCCTTCTACTCCGGAAGAACCAAAATGTTGTGAACATTTAATAATCAAGGAAATGCAGTTAACTAGAATATAAATAGCAATCCTATTTTTGTCTTAACAAGTCTCAATAATACCGACAATGCTTTGCCAAGTCAGAGGTAGCTTTACACTGTTGATGAAAACAGGGTAAACATCAATGAAAAAGGCATGTGATTGCATCCATTTTGCATGGTGTTGCGTTTGCAAAGCATTAATAAAAAAGACAGACAGGTGCGTGAGAGAGAGAGAAGAGAGAGAGAGAGAGAGAGAGAGAGAGAGAGAGAGGGAGAGAGAGAGACCTAAGCCCTTGGATTTACGGAAGATTCTAGTACCGTGAGGCTGCATGATTGCCATCTCGCCGACAAAGTACGCACTATGTGTCCGTTGTTTAACATTTTCGCATTCTCACCAGAGTATCGCCGGCACGCAATACCTGTTCAATGAGTAATATAGCACCATATATATATATATATATATATATATATATATATATATATATATATATATATATATATATATATATATATATATATATATATATAGCGCCAGTTTATGAACAATGCTCATAAACTGGCGCTATATACTGGAGTCTCTGAAATAATTGCGTTTAAAGTGAAGACGCCAAATTCTCCGAAACCAACGAATTAAAAAAATTCTCCGGAGTATCGAGCTGGCTCGGTGCCCTATTGATTCTCGTACCTTTTAACCTTTTCTCAGTGCGATGGGGGACTTGCGTCTCCTTTAAGAGGCAGGAGAAATACGGAGGTGTTGTTCTGTAGCGCTCCAACTGCCGAGGCACCGGGGATTTGTGCGGGTCAGCGGCGCGGAAGTCCAACGCACTCCCATTGCGCGGCGGGGTATACCCTTGTGTGGCTTCATTTGAACAAATATCTGAACTGGCACCAGTGATAGTATGAATTGAACTCATCCATGTGAAAATTCATATGGCATGAAAAAAGAAGTTGGTTTAATAACCTGTGGCAACAAGGTTTGTAAATCATTTACCTGGGTTCAGGGAAGAGCCATGACATTTCTATAGAAAGAAAATGGGAAAATAATATGGGAAAATAATATGGGAAAATAATATGGAACAGGGAACAGGCAGGGGAAAAACGCTTTTCCGGTAGATACGGCTCTGACTAATTTGAAATCCTCAACACATTTGAATTTTCCTACACCACTCTTTAGAAATGGATTCAATGAAATGGATAAATCATTAGGAACCTTTGAACCCTGCCTCCATATGAACCTTGACCTGGTCATATGGAGCCACATGAGCAGACTTCAAGACTCTGGTCTACAACTTCGTGAGGGATCGTGGTGGAGCATTTATCGTTATATTACCGTGTTTTCTTTGTCGTTTGGTGTTCGCTGCTATGCTATGCACGAGAGCATTCCAATGATGCTGATATGTGTTCTATAGCTTTAATCTGTAAGTCGTCACGACCCAAAAAGTAGGTTACCATTGTATTCCTATAAGATGATGTTTTGGCCTGCAGTGACCTTAAAAGTGGCCTGGCCAAAGCATTGTGTATATCCTTTTCGGTAGAAATCAGGACGGACAATCTAATACCGCCTTTTACTTTTCACTACTTAGAATGTTTGCTAAAACTGTCGAGGAAAGGGAGGCGGGTACCCGCTCAAACGTACCGACAAAAGCGGCACAGTTCCCCGTACTGTCACGTGTTAGAAGTGGGGAGTGTAAGTCAGTTGGCATTCCACATGCATCAATCACCTTAACTCAGAAACTAAGCACTAGGTAAACTCCTAGAGATAGATAGGAGTAGCTAACACATATTTTGGGATTGCAGGCGGAGTTTTATTATCTGCAGACCTACTTGCATTGCAACTTGAATGCATACTGGTACTTGCGTGGATGTTGAAGGAAATGTGTTGTGCTTGTACACAAATTTCTGTGTCAAATTTGACTCGATTCCGACTTAAATATTCTTTAGAACGAGTTTAGCTGGCTGACTTCCGGATTCTAGCTGAGTCAGGTCGACTCACCAGCACAGCGTGATGAGTTGTGCCAGAATCAGAGTCAGCCACTAAGCTATTGAGGTGGGAGTGGTTCGGAGACCTACTACGGAGCCCACCCAGGGGTAGGATGTGGCGCCCTGCCCTAGCCCAAGCCTAGTTCCTTCCCTTCCAGTTCGATGCCGTGCCGCCTTGACGTTGATGCGTCGTAAACCTCACGCAAAAAAGGTTCACTATGGGTGAGAGATATGTTTCCTCCTCATGGCATCGTTACTGAATACGAAAATACTATCCTCTGGATTTCCAAGGGGTCTCTGACCGCCATCCTGGCCCTATCAGCCGCTCAATACGGCTGTTCAGTGACGGAGCACGTGTAACGGCCTGTCGGCCACCTGGTATTTCATGTCGATACCGCCGCTGACATAAAAGATTAGATCTACACCTGCCCTGAGCCCGGCTCTTATGCATCAGCGAGAACGGAGGTGGGACTTGGAGAGCTTACGGCTTTCCCAAACACAATTCCGGCTTCGTTCTGACACAGAATCATTGCCATAGACACTGAAAATCCCAAAGAGGGATAAGATAATGTCATCTGCAAGCACCTAACAAGTAATTTCGAAATTATTTTTTAAGGAGTAAAACTAGTTAATCTCATACTCTGGCTGTCCTCGCAACACGCCCCAGCATTTTCTTTTGTTTGTTGAAAATCTGTTTCTTCTTAATGATTGCAGTTTTCGCCAGTTCGTGTGATGAATCACGGCTGCGAACTATTCATCAACGCTAAAGCTTTAGTTGCTTGAATATTTAAAGAACGGAAGAATATGATGATGTTATTTGACTTGTATCTTCAAGCCCGATATACAAAATTGAGGAAATCCAGTCGTTAAACATTCTGGCATAGCCCTTAAATAGAATCTAAATGTTACAGATGCTTGCAAAAATAATCTTTATATGAGCACCGACATCAAGCTTGAAGCCGATGCTCATACAATTACCAATGCTTTGTCTTCTTTTTGAAGCATCTATTACATTATGAATGAATAATGCGCATTCATAATGAGTGGATAGCGCTAAAACATGTAGTACATAAAGTTTCAGGCGAAGGGCAGTGTCCGAATACATTATAACTCCTTTATTCAATTTTCCAACCCAGATTCGAGAAGATAGGCCAAATAAAATCTCATTATCTTATATAATCCTGCTGCCCGCTGCCCCACATGCTGATCTATGAACTGTTTAATTATTTCGATAGATTTTAAACATTAGAGAAAACATTGAAGGATTGTTGCCTTAACACATAAGAAAAACAAATAAAATGCAGTGTGTTTTGAATTTTCAGTTGAAACTTTACACTGGTTCTGAACTAACCATCCAGGGGCTCTGAGGCTGACGTTGGCCGCTTGCTGTGAGCCACAGTGCCAGGTATCGGCGGATATCTCGGCTGAGTCGGCATTTGGTCTGATGGGTGATGTGTGTAACTGGCCATCTCAGCTCTGCACAGTCAGCCAATGTCGTAAAACCGGCCACGTGACCCCTGACGACACCCTCTCCTTTGTTACAGGCACTGGTGGCGACACAGTCGGCCAGTAAATCCCCGCCAACGTGAGCAATCTTCTCCGGAAAGTACCTTAGTCTCGCCGCGAACTAGGCTGGCGGTGTGCCGAAAAACGGTGCCTCTCCGCCAGCGAGATCGTCTCAGCAGCTCGCCCACCACTGCTTTCTTCACGTCGTAACGATGACAGAGCCATCATTAGAAGTCGGCAGAAGTTCTGGGTCGAGAGCTATCAGCTAAACCCTCCACATAAAAAGAGGTAGTGAGGATGGCGTATGGGACATTCGCCGTGGTCATACCAGCGCTGTGCGGTCTTGTCATCGTCTCATCTGACGTCGGCGCCCCCTGCCGATGGACCCGGCGCCCGCCGGCTGTCACGTGCCGCTGGCGAGTCATCGATGCCGACGCGGCCGTCGTCGGTGCCGACGGACACCCGCTGGCCAGGCACGTCACGGAGGCGACTGTGCGCTGCAGCGGCAGACACTTCTTTTGGAGCAGGCTCAGCTCTGAAACGTTCGCTGGACTGGAGAAGGTGAGAAAGCTTGAAATCGACCAGTGTAAGCTGATCCAGCTCACCTCTGACGCGCTGGCGCCACTGACAGAGCTGCGAGAGCTTCGCCTACACACGGGGAACGCCGAGTGGGGTCTGAAGCGACTGACGGTAGCACCGCGGGTACTCAGCTACCTGCAGCATCTGCGACGGCTCGACCTCGGTAACAACGGCATCCAGATGCTGGACGAGAGCGCTCTCTGCGGCGCCCAAGGTCTGCACTGGCTCAGTCTGGCACACAACGCCATGGCCTTATGCCAGACGGGCCTGTCGGGCTGCGCCAGTAAGCTGCACCACCTGGACCTGTCCCACAACAGCATCGGCGAGCTCACCAGTCGCTGCTTCACCGGCCTCGCCCAGCTGCGGACGCTGAAACTAAGCCACAACCAGATCCGCGCCATCGGAGCAACGGCGCTCGCTGGGCTTCCTCACCTGCGAGAGCTGCACATGGCGTCCAGTGGCCTTCACCACGTGGCAGGAACAGCGTTCGCTGGAAACTCTGAGCTACGGAGCCTGGAGCTGCAGGGTAACCGGCTTACCTGGCTGCCAGAGGGCGCACTACAAAACCTGCGACATCTGGCGCTGCTGAATCTGTCAGGAAATGCGCTCGGGACGGAGGAGAACGTCACCCTCTCCATCAGCGGCGCGCACCGACTGACCGTGCTGGACTTGTCGCACAACAAGCTGAAGTCCCTGCCGGCAATCGGCGAGCTGTTCAGCCTGCAGGTCCTCAACCTGTCCAACAACAGGATATCCAGTGTCGGCGCCAACCAGCTATCGGCCCTCAGCAACCTCGGCACTCTGGACCTGGCCAGAAACAGGGTCCGTCACCTCCCAGTGCTGGTTCTGAGGGGTCTCACTCACCTCATCCTGGCGGAAAATCGGCTCGAAGCGGTTGCTGCATCCGCGCTGAGAGACTGTCCTGCACTGAGAAGTCTAGATCTCTCCAGCAATCTTATGACATCGATACCCTCCACTGTTTTTCAGCTGGGATATTTGGAGAATCTGATTCTGGCTGGAAATCGTCTGCGTAGCATGATTCCAAGAAGGTTGGAAGAGGTTGCTTCTCGTGGTCGCAGTGGCCTGGCCAGTCTCTGGCGGCTGGATGTCTCCGGGAATAACATAAACTCTATCCAAGCCGGTGATTTGCTCCCAATGTGGAACTTACACTCGTTAGACCTCAGCCGGAACAATATTTCCAGCATTGCTGTGGGAACATTCCAGAGGCTGACAAGAATAGCATATTTGAGACTGTCCCATAATCAGCTAACTGAGATTGGCCAGCTGTTCATGGCGGTGAAAACTCTCAGGCGATTAGACCTCTCTTACAATAAGATATCGCGTTTCGATCTGACCATGATTCCACGCGAGTTGAAGGTGCTAGATTTAGGCTTTAACCAACTGAAAACTCTGGGTAGCTACTTAGACGTGGAGAACAGAATTGATCTGCGCGTTCTCAACATCACAAACAACGCTGTAAGAAATGTGTCTGGCGAGATCGTGCCGAGAGGCCTGCAACAGCTGATTGCGAGTCACAACAACATTTCGGTATTGGCCAGTGATGCGTTCACCAACAGATCCCTTCTGGGTCTCATAGATCTCAGTTATAACCGGCTTCAGACGCTCAGCGACTACTCGCTGAAAAACCGGGCGCTGCGATTGGGTGGAAACCCGATTTTGTGTGACTGTAGAATGGAGTGGCTTGTGGCTGATACAACAGATATAATCGATAGAGATGACGTCACTTGCAGTCTGGTGCGTAATCGAGGCCCTGTCACATCCGCCCTGTCTGTCATGAGTCCGTCCATGTTCATGTGTAGTTACGAGACCCACTGTTTCGCCCTGTGTCACTGCTGTGACTTTGACGCGTGTGACTGCGAGATGGCGTGCCCGGAGGAGTGCTCCTGTTTCCATGACATGCTCTGGAACACCCACACGGTGGACTGTTCTCACCAGAACCACTCCCGGATCCCCCAGCCGCTGCCCATGGACGCCACCGATGTGTTTCTGGACGGCAATGACATTGTGTCGCTAGGAAACCACGCCCTTATTGGGAGGACCTTCATGCGGCGGCTCTTTTTGAACAACTCCAATATTGACGCTGTAGATAATAAAACATTCAATGGGCTCTCCGGGCTCTTCGAACTTCACTTACAGCACAACCGAATTCAGTCTTTGGTAGGATACGAGTTTGAAGACTTGTCAAGTCTGAAAAGACTTTACCTACACCGTAACCGCTTAAAGAGCATAGATCCCGGCGTATTTGTGCCGTTGGTAAAGTTGGAAGAGCTCACTTTACATGGAAACCATCTCAGAGAATTCGACCGCTGGCCTTTCGCTCACAACGGCGCCCTGACATTCCTGACTCTCTCGGACAATCCATGGAGCTGCCAGTGTGAACTTGTCAATAAGTTACGCCACTGGCTTGTCGAAAACTTTAAATCTATACCGGACGCGGCTGCGATTGTTTGCTCGAGTTCAGGATCTGAACCAAACTCGGTCAGTAAGCGAGTTCTGACAAACGAGGTCAGCCACAGCCAAGAGGACTGTAAACGCTTTCAGGCGGCCGTGGTGGCTACGTCCGGTGACGTGTACGTATCGCTGTCTCTGTTTGTGGTATGTTCCGCTGCCCTAATGCTGACATTGGTTCTGGTGGTGTTCGTGTTCCGACGTCAGATTCGGCTGTTCCTCTACTCCGAGTTAGGATTGCGGGTCAGTGTCCCCGATGACGGTGAGGGTTCTCCGTTCGACATATTTGTTAGCTACGGCAGTAAAGACGAGCAGCTGGCGTTGCAGATTGTGGCAGAGCTGGAGATGGGACACCCCTCCTACCGCTGCTGCGTTCTGCACCGGGACGTCCCGTCCTGTCAGGAGGAGATCCGACGAGCCGCTTCCCGCCAGCAGGCGCATCCTTCTGCTGGTCACGCACAACTTCCTCGACAATGAATGGTGTCACTTCGACTTCAAGTCGGTTCACACGGAGCCGGTGGTGAGCGGACGTCGGCGGATGGTCATCGTCAGCGACGACAGACTCCCGGACGCTGACATCGACCCCGAGATGAAGCTGCTGCTGAAGGCCCACCCGGTGGTGCGCTGGGGCGAGAAGCGTTTCTGGCGCTCGCTGCGGTACCGGCTGCCCCGGCCCCGTGCTGACGGCCCCGGCAGAGCCGGCGGTGCTCTGTGGCGACGCTGGTTCTGCCGCTCACCCAGTGGTGCCGGCCGTCTCACCAGGTCCTGCAGCTCCTCCGAGCTCTGTGGACCCAGCAGCGAGGAGCGCTACTCGTCCCAGGAGAAGAGCGTGCTGGTTTGCGTGCGGACGCCGGCCGCCGGCGAGGCTGCTGGCTCGTTCGCCGGGCCCGGCGATAACTCGCGTGTTTACTACACCATAGATTTCAGCGGCAGTCAGCCGCCGTCGCTGGCTGTCCGTCCCGTCGGCAACAGTACCACTCTGCATACGTATCAGAACGGCAATTGCATTAGTGTGTCGCGGCCGCGCGCCGGCTCCACCGTCGTCGCTGATGACGTTAGACTGTCTGATGACGTGTTGGGCGGCAGCCTCGCTGCCTGGTCCGCCGACGGCGGCGCCGGGCCCGAGAGAGTTTATGAGAACCTGGCATCGGTGCCGACAGAAGTGGGGAACAGTTCGGAGTACGTGCCGGCCAGCTGGGTGTTTTACTCTGTTCGGCGGGCGAACACGTCGCCCTCCGATTCTCCCAAAGGTCAGACGTATCTCGTGTAGACAGCTTTCGGATGTGATCTCATGGCGTAAAGCCACGTGCTTGAGATCTAAATTACGAGGCGTTGTGAGTTATGTTCGCGGCGGGAGTTTTGAGAGTTTCAAGGACATTGAAGTGTATGATACATGACTGTTGCGTCCAATGCTTGCTGCTCGTACGATGTGTGTTTAGCTCATACTGTGCAGTAGCGATCTCGTTGATCTCATTGCTCTGATCAGTCCATACGTGCGATATTTCGTTTCCATAGCGGAATACAATTCAAAGTTGTTATGCAAACAAATGTTTTACGGAGTGGTGGTGGTTGAATGAAACACGAGCGCCACGTCGAAAACACGACTCAAGACTATATTTGGCAGAAATTTACATACGCATGCATATGGCCCAGATCTGAAGTCGCGATGTGGATGCGCTTAAAAATTCGTCAGCAATTCCATATTTGATGACCACATCACAAGAGTTTGACACCGGCAGATGCAGTCTGAACTTCAGCTGATAATAGGGGCTTCAGCATACACGAAATAAAATTACCCAGATACTAATTAGGATCCCCACTGGCATTAATAGCCTTGATTTTACTTTCGAATACCATTCAGACCCCAATCCTTTCGCTACATATTCCCTCAAGCCTTTCGAGGAATCAATGCCTATCATGAGTGAATTCAAGGTTTGGGAAAGTATTTTCATTCAAGTTTTTGTAATAAGTTGAACAGAGTACGATTATTGCTATTTTAGAAATTAATTTTATATACAGGCAACTGTTCTAGGTGTGCCAGTGGCTAACACGCTTTACCTTAACTCGCGACAAGACAGGACTTGTCAAGAATGTCCGACCGAAAGGACGTCACTTTGGAAAGCACCTTTCATCCTCCCATTAGCGTCCATTTCCAAATATAAAAGCCAGATTAAAACGACGGAACACTCGGCCCTTATTGTAGAAACGTAGCAGATATGATCTGCTTTGAATTTCAAGCGAGCAGTAATCTTAGACTGAAGACATCAGAGGATTTATAATCGAGCTTACGTGTGTTTGGCGCGCTCAAAGTGCTTGGAGCAATTTCCAGAAAGGCGATACATGATTAGCAAAGTAAAAGAGCAAAACAATTTCAAGGATAAAAACTGCATCGATTCGCGGATTTAAACGATATTTAGCTAGTGATGCATGTAGCTCAATTCCGCCGGATATGCCAACCATGCCGATAAAGAACACATTTGAAAGATGTTTGATTCACGAGCGACAACGAGTAAGTGATAATGAAATTTCGCAACCATGCCAAATCTCTGCGCAAAAGTCAAGTTTCTGTAGAACAAGATGGGATCAATGCAAACATCCTTATACCTCACCAGGCATCGGAGTCCACACTTCGGTGAAGGGATGTCATGTGGATGGTTTCCTCGCCGTCAAAAGCTGGATGCAAGCGGTACGACCTCGGACGTAAAAACATGGTTGGTGCTGTTCTTACTCGAGAAGCAGCTGGTCCAGCCAGTGGCAGTTGATTTCGAATATTTGAACAATGAGTCCTAAGCTCAGCAGAGCCACAAAAGTTACTGTTCCAAAATTGTCGCATAAAATGTTGAAACTGTAGCCCGCACAAGGCTAAAATTTGCCTCTGAGTGACATGAACTGCGCCCTCAATGGCGGACGCAGAGGCGGTCAGGGGCCATGCCCCTCAATTGCGATAATTTGACCGATTTTCTTCATAAAAAACAATGTTTTTACGACTTCTTCCGAGTTGTCCCCTCAAACAGCGCTCCTGCGTTCGCCCCTGTGTGCCCCAGTTGCTAAAACGCGGGCCCTCTAAGAGGCAAGAATTAAAACAAATAGTAAATTCCAACATTTTCTAAATTCAAGGTCTACAGGTCAGAGACGGGTAGGAAATATTCTTGATGAAAGCTAAAACATCCGATTAGTGTCTGCAACTTAATGTGTGCCGGAAGGGTCTTTGATGGCCCTCTTCTATTTTGGCTCTTTGTAAATTATTTTCCATGCAATATTGATTCGAATAGTTTGATTCATGCTGATGACGTCAACATTTACCGCAAAATCACTGCCCCAGCTGACGGGCTGCTGCTGCAGCGCAATCTCGATCGCCTGCAGTGCTGGTCGGTCAGATGGAGTCTCATACTGAATCTCGTAAAATGTCTCTCATTGACGATGACTCTCAGAAGCGCATCTGTCGGAAACAATATTCCATTGGGAACATGCTCTAAATTCGGTGGATGACACATTATCGGCCCAAATGTCTCATATAACAAAGCAAGACGGCAATTTACTCGCACCGGTGATACCGCCTTTACAAAATACCTAAAATAACTGTAAAATCTGTGACAGTCTATACTTACATGTTATGCTAACGTAAACACGATCCAATCTAGAGTATTATGGTGTGACCTGGGCAGGTGCAGCCAAATCTCACGGCATGCGAGTTGATGGAGGGCAGAGCAAGCTTCTTGTATGGATGTATCGTCACACAGCCAGACCGTGTGTATCATTAGCCCAGCTTGCATGAGGGGTGGACGGCCGACCGGCGCGATGTCAGGGCTGACTTTTTAGGGGACAAGCTGTAGATTGGGCTACAACACGAATAGCTGTTGCTTTTCTTCTGTACTCAACTTCAATATTTTTAGAGCACCACATTGGCTGTTGCCTTTAACCCTATTGGCGCACCCCTATTTCGGCAGGGCAATATCGGCCCCCAAGATCCGAATCAACCGCCGATTTAAAATCAAAGGTCAAGATCCCGCCAAACTTATTTAAAAAAAAATTTCAAAATTTTATTTTTAGGAAAGGTCGCAAAATATACAATTTTGTGTATTTTTTAGATTTTCCATAACCCTGTCTCTGTTGTACGATTTCACAAAACTAGTTCAGATTTACAAATAATGACCCAAAATTTCGTACACTAGAGTTACCAAAAATTAAATCAATGGCAGTTTCAGGACCAGGACAAGGAAATAAACAACCTAAAAGTTTTACGCGGATAGAAGCCGTCGTATACGCGGCATCTTGACACATAAATAAAGAAAAAAGAAAAACCACAGGTCGGACAGTAAGGAAAACAGTGGAAAAACAACCAACAATATGCGAATGATATGCAGAGTATATTAGTCCCCGACTAGTGAAATTTAATTTCGATAATTTTACCCTCCCATGGCAGCCTGGGAAAGGGGGTGACATAGGCGGATCAAGGACTCGTCGGGGGTGGGGGTGATTGGAAACACATTTTCAATATACAACGATATTGAGTCGCGGCGGTGATACTGGCTGGGAATATACATTTGAAAATAGTGACTGGACACGCCTCTGGTAATCTAGAATTGGGTATAACTATTTTGAATTTCATATACCCAATGTATTCGCCCTGACACGGCTGTAAGCAGTCTTCCACTTACTAACGTTTAGTCCTCTTGATAACATTCCCCCCATTTTGAACTGCTGTAACCGCCCCTGATGAATACAAATAGTGACAATGTGAATGCACTATCATCTCACATAAAAAATGATATAAAAAACCATATAACTGGTATCAGGACACAGAGACGGCTTCCTTTACAAAAACCCACCAACGATAATACTGGTTTGTGAAGAACCTCCCCAAAAACCCAGCCATACTCCGCCCCGGTAAATATATAATCTTGAAAATTTCAGAAAACCTGCCTACCAGTTTTAGGAAAAGTCAGGAAGTTTCAAAGTTCCATCGCAAGCCGTTTCGGAGATATTCCAAAAACCTAAACAATATTAGCCCCCGCCGAAATAGGTTAACTCCTTTTCATAATACTCTTTCACGTATAGAATATCAAAATATAATAGGAAATTACCGTAACGTTTTTACAACCGCTTTTGTCTCGAAAGGGCCACTTCGCCCGCTTCCTGGGCTGGAGGAAGGAGTGAAAACAACATATCAAAGGGAGATACGCGAAAAAATTATTGGCTAGATCAAAAGGCCACAAAAAGTTGTTTCAGAAGCCATTTTCTCTTTTTTCGAATTCGGCCTGCAAATGCCTTAAAATCGCTCTCAGGCAAAATTTCTAGACGACTTATCGAGAATTCTCACTATCAGTTAAATGACATAGCCTCGGCTATGACCATCAATTTCCCTAAGAATTAGTTCGTACCTGCCCTAAACAGTGATGGAGAACTTTCCGAAATTGATACAGATTTTTTTTAAAGCTACATTCCAAAACTATTTTAGAACAGAAATATAGGACTTTAAAGAAATCACAATTGACCAATCAGAAGCCTAGGAATTCTCATATCGGGGTCACGTGACCTATCTGGCGCAACCATTTTGTCATCCTGGAAATTTTGTTAGAAAATGACTGAAGACCTGAGGTGCTAAAGCGATTGAAGACTTGAGTTACCACTCTCAGGCAAGGGGCTCCGCTCTCAGGCAAAATTTGATGCTCCATTTTTAGGGCACTGTGATTCATTTTGTAGTTTTTGAAGGCTATGTAAAATTAATTAAAATACAAATATAAGAGAACATACATTTTTATTACAAAAACAATTACTTTAAAACCTTACATAGTTTTTAAGAACTAAGAGATGAAGAGCAGGTTCCAGCCTTTTAACGGTATCGTTAACATATTTCAATAATAGGTGAGTGGCCTCCAAAATTTTGCCGAAGATACAAAAATAATTGACAGTGTCGTAATCAATATTTTTTCAAATGGCAAGAAACCACAATAAATTTTTTCCGCGAATCTCCATTTAAGATCAGCCAGATGCTCTGTAAGGGCACTGGGGTTGGCAAGGAGGGAGTACTTATGCCAATTTTTGGGTTGAATTGCTCTGTCCTTTTGCCTTCTGCATCCACATATACTGTCAAATCCTCTGTGACAGGACTCAATCTCCTATATTGATGACATATATCAATCCTACCAATCTGGCAGGGGACTGAATGATTCATAGCGGTGATATATGCAGAGTTTTATGTAGAATTTATGAACAAGTTAAAAAATTCAGTATAATTTCAGTGCACTATCTGCGGGGTTCGAGTCATGTGCGTCGGAAAAGGAAGACACCACCTGCTTAGAAAATCCCGGGTTCAGCCAAATTAGAAAAATATCGAAAAACTGAGTAACTGGTATGTGAGGGCCAGTTCCAGCTACGCTAGTTACCGGTTCATTTACATGAGCAACGCATGGGGAAGGGGTACACGAACAATGGAACGGAACCAATGGACCGATACGAACCAATGGAATCACCTTGGTCAGCTAACGAGCCCTCTCGGTAATTGCTTAGCGGACGCGAGGTGTCCGCGGCGTTTCCATCTAGTCGAGTGGAGAAATCTGCATGTGACCCCTCCCGTCATGCTACCGTTGTTGCCGAGATTATAACTCTGCGAGTAAGTGTCGTAAGAAACTGAAAGTGAAAATGGCTGCATCATTTAAATCCAATGCGTTAAATTTTCAGAGAAAGCCGGAAATTTGAACCCCAGGAGTATGCGCTATCACAAGACCTTGCAACACCCTCCGAATACGGGTTCTGAAAAGCTTAACGCTGAAAAGCATGTTTACAGCCAGACCGCAGATTAGGTTTGAAGAAGGTTTGTAGTTCTGAAGGGTCATTGTAATTAGGGATCAATAATCCGAAGAATAAGTTTACGCTGAAAATCGAGAAGGAAAAATAATTAATTGTCGTCTATTTCTCTGTCGAATTTTTCCATCACGTGTCATGACAACTGTCAGTAAACAAGGCTGTAAGTAACTGTTAGTAAATAGTAGAGATGGGCGCCGCTACCAAATACTTGAAACCACTGCTGCTACTTCCGCTACCTTGGCTACCTGAAACCGCAACCGCTACTAACACTACTTTTTCGAAGTCACGAAACCGCTACCCGCTACTCCACTACCGCTACTTTTATAATGAAGTCCTACTGAAGCGTTATTGGAAAGTTTTCGTAGTGGTTTAAGTTCATTTCACCGAAAAATCATCGTTTTCATAAACAGAGCGCAATTTTATCCATATCAGTGGTCAATTATCGCACTTGTGGAAAGTTTATCTAAGGTTTCTAAGCTTCTTTGCTGGGCCGAGTAAATCTGCTACATCGGAGGCGCACTGAACCGTCGACCGCATATTCTACTGGCAGAGATATCGCCTCTTCTAATCCTATCTTTAAGCATGGGTGTGCCGCAAAAACTGTTACGAGTGCACACGCAATTCTAATCATATCTTTAAGCATGGGTGTGCCGCAAAATTGTTACGAGTGCACACGCAAAATATCGTTGTGATCCTCTGTTGTAGGGAAACCTAGAACAAAAACCAAGCGAATGCAATCAAATATTATGAGCAATGAACTTCCAGGCATGAAAAGCCATACGGTCTATCGATCTATTCAAGCATTCTACTGTTAATAAAACGTGTAATAACGAAGGGTTCATGCAAGCATCTGCAAATAAATACACTATTTTACGTTTCAGACTGCAATCGGAACCCAATTTCGAGTCTTCGTGTCTGCACATAGAATAACATAATCTAATTACTTGGATACCAGTCTTCTCTAATGGCTATCGGTAGCGGTAGCACATTTAAAGTCTTGAAGTCCGCTACCCGCTACTCCGCTACTTTTCTGTTAAGGAAACCGCTGCCGCTACTCCACTTCCATTGACAGTCGGCGAGTAGCGGAGTAGCGGTCTTAAGTAGCGCGCCGCCCGGCACTGGTAAATAGTTATTAATTTATCGCCGGTGGAATGACTACATAGCCATACAAGGGACAAAATAACATACGCGGTTTCGTCTCTTTTATGTTATACAATAACGAAATAATCCAACAACGCATTAAGCCAAGCTGTACCTCCTCTCTGAAAACAGAACCATCCGCTTGGTTCTCGCCAATAAAGGAGTTTTACTGGTAATAAAACACAGCGAGGGAGGATGCAGCAATAAACATCTAACATGGACTGATCAGGCTCTATGATTGCAAAATATCTCCGGCACACCATATACAGCAGCTCCAGCGTTTTCCATGTTTGAGCCCAGTTCTGCTTCAGACGTCGCGGCTGGCGGTTCCCAGCTATCGTCATCTCCATCGCTCTCTTCAGCTATCGCCATCGCCGACAAAAGTGGGCGCCGGTCCCGGCGCCGGTTGTTTGGCCCGTTCGTAGGACCAATTTCCTGCACCGCCAGAGCCGTCGGACAGACCTCAGGGACCGCTCCGCGGCGAGTGGGCCCCTCTCGCCAGTGGATTTATTACAGCCGTTCAGACTCGAACTGGGCACCGGGTCTTCATTGGTTCACCTTCAGCTCCGCGAGGCCGGGCTGGTGCGGTGGGCACGCGGTACGGCCGGACGGTGCACAGCACTGGACAGGACTGGGGAGCAGGGCAGGCGCTGACCGCTGGAGGCAGTGGGTTTGGAGCGTCGCTGGAAAGATGGGTGCATTCCACGGGATATTTACAAGAAAAACAACCTGGGAAATATCTAACTTGATGAGCATTCAGCTTCCAAAGCATACAACACAGAATTTAATTGAAGAAGCAAATAAAAAATCTACTGAATGGTGGCTGTTGGAGAAAAATACCCACTGGTGCATGACTTGTAAAACAGGTCACTAAACAGCACATGGTGGTAGGTACAGCTTCCTTGGCGTAAAGTTTCCTAGAAGTAAAGTTCCTTTATTATTAATTGTTTCAACTAGAGGCACACTCACTGATAACTTGGGGAAGGATGTGATGCCATAGCCGAAGAAGTTCGTAGCTGTGGATCGGATATTGGGAAACTGCACATCTATACATCAGATATTCATATCATTTAATAAACCTACCAAGTATCACAAACTGTGGCAACGGGACTTTTTATACCGGCGGCGGAGTGTCCGGTGCAAGTTGGAAATGCATGTGGAAAACGGGAATGGACCAAAAGTGGCACTATATCTGTGAAGATGGCTGATATTCTTCCTCTCAAAATTGTAGACAAACGTCTAGGATCATTTTGGAAGTCTGGGATCTATGTCCTAGAGTGGTCAGTTGGGGATACCTAAGCAGGTTTGCAGATTGTGGAGAACAACTTCGCAGAAAATGGTGACACAGCCTTCATTTTTATACCTTTAAATTTGGATTATCATTGCGAGCGGATTATCAATTTTAGACGGACGCCACCTGCAGCGGGTATGCACTTGCAGACAAACGCCACGTGCAGCGAGCGTGTACTTGCAGACAAAAGACACGTACAGCGAGTGTGTACTTGCAAACGGACGCCACGCACAGCGAGTACGTACTTGCAGACGGACACTACGTGCAGCGAGTATGTATTTGCAGACAAACACCACGTGCAGCGAGCGTGTACTTGCAGACGGACACCACGTGCAGCGAGCATGTACTTGCAGACGGACACTACGTGCAGCGAGTAGTATTTGCATACAAACACCACGTGCAGCAGTGGTACTTGCAAACGACGCCACGCGCAGCAGTAACTTTCAGACGGACACTACGTGCAGCGAGTATGTATTTGCAGACAAACACCACGTGCAGCGAGCGTTACTTGCAGACGGACACCACGTGCAGCGAGTATGTATTTGCAGGGTAATTAGGCGTACTTTTAGTCAAAAATAATGAAACCACTCATGATTTCTCTGAAAAATGTACAATAAGCTCAATATTTGGTTTTTTAAAAATACTCCTCCAGAAAAAGAAATAAATATCAGCCTGTGGATGATGTCACGATCTGGCAACCACTACCATACTTGAAACGCTTCAAGGGCTTCGATTGGCTGATGCTCATCGTGACGTCAGCATATGTCGTCACACCAGTAGCTCACAACAATGGCCGCCGGCGACGGAGGGCTGAGGGGGCTGGTGTCAGGTAGGTTTTAGCTTTCTTCTACGGAAATATCGAGTTCCAAGACAAATGAGATATGGAGTACCGGGTTTTCCGACCTTCTTTACAACTTGGCTATCTCAGTTAAAATCACGTTGTGAAGGTGCCACATTCCCTTTAACATGTTTATTGGGCCATCTCGAATCCAAGATGGAAGGCTGAACGTCATTAATAGTTATAATTCGCTGGACCATTCCTGTGCTGTACAAAGGCACTGAGCGACTCCCCTTGCTTGCCGGGAAATGCATCCCCGAGCTGGATTTTGGATACCGTTGGCACTGGTATCGCGTCGGGAAATCCCGAGCGGGGAATAAGTGCTTCGTGATCTCAATACACCCTTCCAACAGGGTGAGAGTTGGCGACGCCTTATGATATCAGCAGTTCGTGCTTCATTTAAGCCCAAGTCTCTCTCTCTCTCTCTCTCTCTCTCTCACTCAACCTCAAATCTAAATTGAGGGGTCGGTGATCATATAATAACCTGCAACTGTTCTAAGTCAATTTTTACTCTTATCAGGATTCTGATGGGTTGTCCTCGAACGCATATATAGTACTGATTTTTCCTGATTTTTTCATCTCGGATTCGAGAAACCAGGCCAAAGAGCATTCTCTTATCTGCCACGTCGCTGCAGCACTGCGAAATGTATCAGCTTATAGAGCATTAACTTCAATTTCAAACACAGCACAATTTATTCCCACATTGCGACTCTGTTGTGACTCAAAATCACTTTTCTAACAATGCCTGTAACAAACTTTATTAGACATTCCCGGTGATGCATTGCACGCTGTGCCTCCATTATGAGTTTTACGGCCATTTTCGGGAGTCAATCAGCCCACCCCTTCTCTATCCTCCGGTTCCATTGACTGGGCCATGCGTCATCACAGTCCCGCGCCGTCGGCAGCGTCAGACCCCGCTCTGCCGACACCGCGGCTATTTACGCAGAGAAAACACACCCTCAGACCCCGTCAAACGGCACTCATACTCCTGTGTCGGCACAAAGGCCCCGATCGACTGCCGACGCCGGACCGGGGGATGGAGCTACCCCGTCCAGACACCGCGCGTGCCGGCCCGGTTGGTATGCACGCAACGAGTCTCTCATGAATAGACCAATCCGCCGTCAATGGTTTACCAAACAGCGGCGCTCGACAGGCGAGGGTTCTCGGCGAGAGAAGCGTCGACGCCGACGGACGGCACCGTCGCGTCGTCGTCGACGATCGGTGCGATCTCGGCCTCCTCGCCGCGTCCCCTGGATATTGACAATCAGGCCTAGTTGGGCGGAAAATTTCTAATGGAAGTTGGCCGTGCAGACAGCAGATTCCAGAAAAGAGTGGGAACTTAGTGTAAGCCTGTTGAAGCGCCGATCGAGGCGCGGTGAAATCGTAGTGAGTTAGCTACGCCTCAGTGAACAGCCGGAAACATAATGGTAGTCTGGAAAGGCTGAAACGAAATTCAAAGGAAGGTAAAAAAGTGGTAGGTATATCTGCGATTTCATCTCATGGACACACATTGCAGGGGCCAGAAAGATAATTTACTAGCCAGATTGTTTTTCGTAGAAGCGTTTGCAAACAACATTCACGACAATGAAGGCCAATATTAGTATGATGGTATTCTTGTAACATTCACGGTGGCATTTTGAGTTGCATATTAGAACACCAGCTCTAGGAATTACTCAGGAAGTCGTCCCCAACTAAATAAAAACATTGTTTATTAAAATTGTATGCCCCGCTCACACTCGATGGTATATCCCGAACCCTTGAGCCCGCCGTTTTATTCCCACGGTCTGCAGCGGAAACGTGCATGCACGGTGTCGGGTCAGACTTTTTGGAACATGGTCCAAAGCTGGGCTTCAGCGCGAATAGCTGTTGCCCTCTTCTGGCCCCAACCTCCATCTTCCCAGAACACCAAATGGAGTGTTGTCTTCCTGCCTTACTCGTCTTAAGGGCTGAACGCGCGCTTGGCTTCCTTCAGCTTCCCTGCATCCGTCCCTGTTGTGATCAGAAGATGATGTATTCATAGATTACACTTCCACAAAGCACACAGTTAAAGACAGCACAACCCCGTGCGCTCACAACGGTGCCCCACTCCAGAATGCGCTCCGGCCTGGCACACGGCCGCGGGCCGCCTTAGGTCATGGTGACGTCACGACAGTGGCGCAGGGGCGGACTCAGCATCCCAACATCTCCCCTCCCCGGGAGACCGAAGAGATGAGGTCGTCTATTCACATGCCCAGCGATCTGGTCGACGCAGGGTCCTACGATCACGTAGCACACGGCGCTGGTGTTGGGGTTCCCCCTCGAACACGTATGGAGAGAAAGTGACACGACGCTGACGCGGGCCCGGCTGCATGACGTCACGGTGATGTCCAGCTTTCGGTCCACGGACGCCGACGTCTTCCACCTGCGCAGGAGAGCTGTGAGGAACAGGCCTGAGGAACCGGCGGTTCCGCCAAATTACCGATCCGTTTGCTGTTTTTACGTAGTAATCTCGTTTATCACCGACGTTGACGATGGTGCCAACACGGTCCCATTTCTTGGTGGCTGCATCTTGAATGCGCACGTCGGCCCCGATCTTCAGCGGTGGAAGGGGCTTTGCACTTTTGTTATAATGCTTCTCGCTCGCTTGGAAAGCTTCCTCCCCCTAGATGTCGCATTCATCTGCTGAGAATTGCCACTCAGGAGCAAAAGATCGTCTGTCTGCTGGAACAGTCGAGCGAAGAGGGTGGCCGAATACCACTTATGCTGGAGACCTGCCATCTCTACGTGGAGTGTTCCTGAGTTCCAGGAGGCCTTCATAAAACTGGTCAGTATCGATGTTTCCTTCTGGGCAGGCCTTCTTGACCAGGTTTTTCACCGATTTCACTGTAGCTTCGGCAAGGCCATTCGACTGTGGATAGTGAGGCGTTGACTGCTCCAGTCTGACTCCCCATCTGAGCAGGAAACTTCTGAATTCGTGGCTGGAGAATTGCGGCCCTCCATCCGAGCGAAGACGGACTGGAACGCCGCAGTCTGCAAAAGCCTTCCTTAGGACTGAGATCAGCTGACTCGTTCTTGTGTCACCCCTTGGGAGCAGGAAGACCATCGGCCATCCAGACAGCCGATCAACGTATGCCAGATACTGGCGTCCGCCGTAAGAGAAGATATCCGTAGAAACGTCTTCAAAGACTCGCGAAGGTGCAGGATCAGTCAACAGAGGCTCCTTCACTTGACTGGCACGATGCAGTTGACACGCTTCGCAGGCTTCGACGACTTGTTTGATGTCTTGACCGATACCCGGCCACCAGATGGTCTGCCGAGCCCTCCTTTTCATTCGCTCCACGCCCTGATGGGCTGCGTGAAGCTGCTCTAGGGTCTGACGTCTGGAGCCGGATGGAACCAAAACTCTCGGTCCCTTCAAAACCAATCCGTCAACTGCGGTGAGTTCATCTCGAACCGTCCAGTACCTGGTCAGGCTCGACGAGAGGAATTGTTTCGATGTTGGCCAGCCAGACTGAACATAGCATAACAGCTGTTGGTACTCGTTGTCGGCGGCCGCAACGATGACTAGTTCTTCCAAACGTTGATCCTTCAAATGATCAGGAGTCCCATCGTGACCAAGTCTTGTACTGGTGATTTGGCGGACTTGGTTTTCCAGCTTCTGCACCATGCTCGCATCTTCATTTGTTGGCTCATCCACTGGTAAGCGTGAAAGAGCGTCGGGGATTGCATGTTCCTTGCCTTTCCTCCACTTTGTCGTGAATGTGTAGAGGGAGGTTTTCTCCTTCAGGCGCTGCAGGCGGGGATTCTCCACAGCGTCCAGCGTCAGCTCGTTCAGGATGGGGACCAGGGGCTTGTGGTCCACAAGTATGGTGAAATCTGGCAGACCCAGTAGGAAGATGCGGCACTTGGACAATGCCCATACTACTGCCAGGAGTTCCAACTCAATGATGGAGTAGCGGGTTTCTGTATCGGTGAGGAATCGTGACCCACACTGAATGATCCGCCAGGAGTCGTCATGCTGCTGGAGAAGAGCGAACCCAAGAACCCGGAGACGAGCGGCATCTGTTTGAAGCACAGCCGGCAGCGACGGGTCGAAGTGTGCCAGGGTCGGCGGAGATGACAAAGCCTTCTTGACCATTTGGAAGGCGTTTTCGTGGTCAGCTGTCCAGCAGAATTCGTTCTTGGTCTCCAAAAGATCTTCTGAGAGGTTCAGCAGTGCTGGCGATGTCAGAACTGAAGTCAGCGAGCTGCTGAGCCAGACCCATAAAGGATCGAAGATCGGTGATGTTTGCAGGCGTCGGGAAGCACTCAATGGCCTTCATCTTGCCGGGATCGGCCTTGATGCCACGTGCCGAGACGTGATATCCACAGAAATGGACTTCCTGCTCTGCGAAATGAACTTCTCCCTTTTCAGGGTGATGTGGTGTTCCCTACAGCGTTGCAGGAGGTCACGAACGCGCTGGACATGCGATTCGTAGTTACAGTCGAACGTCATGATGTCATCTACGACTTTAACCACGTTATTTAGGTCCTGAAGAGCGACATCTCCACGGCGGCAGAACTCATCACCCGTAGAAACGAGTCCCATGGGCGCCCTCAAGAAGCGGTATCGCCCCCATGGTGTGATGAACGTTGTCAGGCGCTGGCTTGTATGGTCAAGAGGCAGCAGCTGCCAGTAACCAGATGTCGCGTCGACCGTGGTGAAGAAACAAGAACCCAGTGGTACGGCAGAGACAGCGTCCTTCGGGGTGACGAGCGGGTGCATCGGTCTCTTGACGAGGTCGTTGAGTTTTGTGAAGTCTACACAGATGCGTAAACCCCCAGCAGGCTTTGGCACAAGGACCAAGGGGTGGCACCACTCTGAAGGCTCATCGCCTACAGCTTCGATGATGCCTCGTTGCAGCATTCGATCCAGCTCCTCCTTGACTTGTGGTTGCCATGCAAATGGTATCTTCCTAGCAGCTCTTACAGCGAATGGCTCCACTTGATCCCTCAAATGAATCTTCATTGGGTCCCCAACCATGGCTTGGAGAGGCCCCTCTTCAGAAAATATATCTGAGAACTCTTCGATGAGCCGTTGTTTCATTTGAGTTGGATCCCGTGCAGAACCGGATGCCAGCGGTGCGACGCGTGGACCACACGCTACCGACCTTGTTGGTGAAGACGGTTGGGGATAATCTGGTGGAAGAATTCAAGGTTTTTCGAGGCGTACCAAGACAGAAGCATACCTGTGACTTCACGAAACACATGCACAGTCCCTTCCGTTTTGATGCCTTGTAGGGTTATGCGCGCAGGTAAAGACCCAACGTACTCCATGGACTGCCCATTGGCAGCCACGACATCTGCGAGGTCCCAATGAATCAGCTGATGTTCATGCAGACCTAAGTCGTTCAGCAGTCGTGGGCTCATCACAGTGAGTTCTAAACCGTTGTTGGGAGTGGCGACGACTGTGTGTTTGCAGTCTAAGGGCCGGCACGTCGACGGTGATTGTCACAGTAGGCGCCCGGAGAAGGACATCGATACCTCGGACACTGACAGATGTGGATACTATTTGACACATCTGGGTCCTCCGTGACGTCACAGGGGATGGACTTCTGTATCTATTGCCCGTCCGTTGTGGTGATTCCCGGCGTCTTACTCTTTCACTTGGACTGTCTGGTCGTCTTGAATCGGATGTTGGTGGGCGCATTGAAGGGGACGGGCTTCTAGAATAGTCTTGAGCTCTGAGACTCCTGGAGCGTTTACGACAAACGCTGGCGAAGTGTCCCTTGATGTCGCAGAAATCACAACTCCTGTTGTAGGCAGGGCAGGAGCTGATATACGAGTGGTATACGCCACCACAATTACGGCAGGGACTGTCTCTCTTCCGGACATCTCTGTGCCCATGTGATGCACTAGAAATGGAGAGTTTCGGGGCACGGGCGAGCTCGGCGTCATTTATTGTTGCTGTTTCTTCCGATCTGCAGATGTCGATAGCAGTCGATAACGTTGGGAAAGGCCTGATAGCTAGAAGGCGTCATCTGGTGGCCGTATCACGGATACCAGATATGATCCGCGTCGTGAGGCGTTGATCAAGGCATTTGATGCAAAGTTCTGCTTCCCCACTGAGCTGCTTCAGGGCGATGAGGAACACATCAAACGACTCTCCTTCTTGCTGTTGTCGTTCTTCGAACTTGACCCGGTCGATTGTGACGTTTTTCTGCTCGCGAAGGTAGGCTTCGATTTTGTTCAAATCCAAAGTGACGTCATCCACTTCGTTGTCGACACCAATCGCATGTTGGAGCAGGGCTCTCATGTTATCAGACAGGCATATGCGGAACTCAGCAAGTTGTTCGTCCCGCTGCGACTCGTGCAGGTGAGTGAGCTTGGTGTAGTCTTCCCATGACATGCGCCAGACTCTGAAGTCCCGCAGTGTCACAGAAGAAGATAGCTTCGACGGTGGCGATGCAGCTGGGGAACGACGATGATGTGGCGGACGATTCTCCCCGGATTGATATTCCTTGATGCCACAAAGTGTCCTCAGAAGAGCATCAGAACGACTCTCTTGTGCCTCAAGCAAAGATGCAAGCCAAGATGGGGTGAGTCTTGTAACTGTGGCACAACGCTGCTGTCTTGAGCTCCTGCAGCTTGTGTTTCTGCCTTGAGGGCCTCAGCCTCTTCTTTGGTGGAGCGTAGCTGAGGCATGGTGGAAAACAGCCGACCGAAAAAAACTGCATGCAGTCGTAAGGCAGGATGGAGCTGGCTACTAAGTGCAACTGGCGACGGTGGGCAGCTGGCGATGAGGTGCAGATGTGCAAAGAGTTGCAATTGGCGACAGCAAACAGCCGGCGACAGTGGGCAGCTGGAGGCAGTGGATAGCTGGCCAAGAAGTGCAGCTGGCGACAACGCAAAGCTGGCGACGAGGGGCAGCTGGCGACGAGAGGCAGCTGGCGACGAGAGGCAGCTGGGGACAGGAAGCAGCTGGTGACGGGCGCAGCCGGCGACGAGAAGTAGCCGGCGGCAGGGCGCAGCTGGCGACGGGTCGCAGCTGCCTCAGCATCCCAACAGTCCCTGCCGCTGCAGTCAGGGGTGCGAGACGATTTGGCCATGTTGCCATGACGAAGGAAGCGCTTGTTCAGCTCCGCGTTGAGAAGAGTACAAAAACGTGCATGCCCGTGGTAAGAAAAACGATTGGCCACGTCGTCGGCCAGATTGGCTTAGTCGCCAGTAAGGTAGGCCAAGTCGTCGGCCAGATTGGCTTAGTCGCCAGTAAGGTAGGCCAAGTCGTCGGCCAGATTGGCCAACTCGTCGGCCAAATTGGCCCAGTCGTCGGTCAGATTGGCCTAGTCGTCAGTCATATTGGCCAAGCCGTCGGTCAGTAACTAAACGCGCGTAAACCGGACTACTAACTGCGCCAGTTTATCTTGGGCCAGTTATCTCCTATAAACAACTCCGGAAAGATATCCGCAGTTCAAACAACCTTACTCACCGTAAAACTTTGCATTTAGAAGCACAGAAGAAAGTCGTATAGCAGATTATCTACGCCAGGCCACTGACAATACTCATTAGAGCTTTGAGATTACTATTCTACCTTTCTAAAAACTTTACTTTAAATAACTTTAAATACGGGTACATCCAAGTTTCCTACTAGATATAGTCCTCCCCTGATGACGTCACCAAGCTTTCCTTCTAAATTCTAGAATAATCTAACAAGTTTTGGGAGGATCGGCTGGAACATGCTAGGTTTGGGCGTAATTTGGCAGCAATCTAGTACAAATCAAAGTCTACCTCCTTCACCCATTAAACAGCATCCTTGATCTAAACGTATTTTACGTTCATCCGTTCAAAAAATCAAAAGCCTTCAAAATATTTGCTGCAAGGGCATGCATTACATGATCAACGCAAGCCAAGATGCATTTATGCAGCCACGAACAGTGATTTTGACAAACGTTCCAACAGAGATAAATAAGCAATAAAACACAAATAGAAGTCATTTCTAGCATCTTGATCCCAAATCTAACACGCACATTGACGGAGGTCTGAGCCACCTTCGCCTTGACGGGGGGTACCCATCCCCCTAAGATCTCGAGAACTGCGCTAGGTAGCGAACAAAGGTAATCGGCGTTGGATAGCTCATCCAATTCTCTATCGAAAATATTGAACCATTCTTTGGTCAGGTCATATTTAAGGTCACTTGAGGTCAAAACATGCCGTTTTAGGGATAACATGTAAATAAGGTTTTTCGGTCATTCCATCTGAACAATTAAAGATAGAGCAAAAGGATTTAAGCTATATGAATCCTCGCAGCAAGCCGAATCGAATGATATATAATATGACATTGCTTGGTCAAATCAAGAATTTGACCTGACCTGAGGTCAGGTTAAAGTCAAATTAGGCAAAATGCATATCATTAGAACTGCAATGATAAGGCAAATCTAATGCAGCTAACATAAACGCTCTATCGCTATTCATTACTACGTTATTCAGTTAAAACCATTTTCCCATGTATTTTCAATGGAGAGGTCATGGCTCAAACCTGACCTTAGGTCATCGTATCAAAAAATACCGGAACGTATTTTAGAGAACTCGGTGGGGCCATCATGTGAAATGAATTTCAATAGGATAAGTTTACGCTGTTCAGACCTATGCTATATTAAACTTTTTTGAGGTCAGGTCACTTGACCGGTACTGGTGACCTGACCTGAGATGACCTAACCTTAAAATTTTGACAAAAGTTGTAAAATTATAAGGGTAAAGGTATGCCAAGTACGGCAGCGCTACGCGCCGTCTTTTTCTGCTCTTTCCGAAAAATCTGAGGAGGGGGCGGGTACCCACCCCGTCAATGCGCGTGTCAAACACCCGTGAATTCAAATAATCAGTACCCACACGCTGAAAATATTACCCCTTAGTAAACAAAATGCGCGACCATATACTTGAAGCTTGATGCTACGAAAACTCACTGAAATGTCTAATCATGCATGGTGGCGTGGATTAAGACAAGTACAATAACATAAACGTCAAAATAAAACCTACACACTCGTTTAAGTTCGTCCCCTTCTCGTAAGGGCCAAGAGAAATGCATCTACATTGGGTCGTCAGAACAAACAATTCAAGGCCGATATTTATTGTCCAATCTATTTTATTTCGCTGGTTCCAAGCACATAGCACTCACAAGCTCATAATGGTGTTGTGACTGTTCCTGGATATTCCTCACACTGAATATATTATGTGATAATTAATATGCTAATATCTCACTGATCAAGGATCGGCCTTACGACGCACTCGCGTATCGAACGCCCACTGCAAGGGCCAACTTCTAAATTGGCCACCTGCCTGCACAGGACTGTGTGTAGGTAGAAAAATATGTAGCCGTCGTGCTAGGGTCCATTGTGCAGCACGTGGTGCTCTGAGACACAGGTGACGCTACGGTCGTCATAGTGGAACCAGCGATCCCTGCCAAGGCTGTAGACGTCTGCCATGTCGTGTCCGGCATGGGTGGCGCTGCCATAGTGGCTGACTAGGCCCACCAGCCGGTAGCTGTAGCCGCCGGCCGGGTTCACTGTTTGACTCTCAGCAGCCGAGTCATCTTCCTCCACGCAGAGCTGGGACAGCCGTGCCTGTTGGCCGGCGAAGTCGGCCGACGCGCCCTCCTGCAGCGGGCGTCGGACAGCCAAAAGAGCTTATGTATTTTTGAGTGTATATTGTTGTTTTCGGGAGTTGCCATGGCAACATCAGCTGTTTAAAGTCTGACTGCAAACAGCTGCTGGTGCTGAAGCTGCTATTATTTTGTCACGTTCTAGAAAACTTGGAAAAATAATATTTTACGCTGAAGTTTCTGCCAAACAAACGACGTTTTAAAAACAAATATGTTTTAGGTTTCTTATCAATCATATCAATTTTGTTCTTCCAGTTGTTAAAAAGGGTTTTCGAAGCTTCGAAAAAGAGTAATTTCTCCTTCACAATGCAAAGTAACTGTTGTGCCCGTCCTGTCCTGATGATGTAATGCTGCCAAACAACTTGAACGGGGTCTGAGATGTCACGTCTTTACCGAACATTTGGCGTATGATGCACCCATAGAGGCTAAAGCTTCAGTTCCTGTACCGCTACCACGTGGTCGCCTCTGTCTTGGCAGTCACCCCTATCGGCCTTTGTGTGCGCGGGGGTACGCCGTTCGGTGGGGTGCACAAAGAAGAGACAACGGCGGTAATCCTGCCCCCAGGGCATGCCGCGGGCACCGCTGTTGAATGTTGTCCGTCAGAGGGCCAGTGCTTGTTCAACTTTTGGAAAGTGTGCACGTGCTTTTCTAGTCTCCTTGACATTGTCATCATGCCTTTCGCTACGTACAAGCCATCTTCTGGTAGCCAGACTGCTAACAAGGTAAGAACAGATTATGACCATGGAGGTGATATAAATTTAATAATTTCAAATTTTTTTCTCCAGCTATTCAGTTTCCTGAAGGCGTTGTCTTTCCAATTACCCTTAATGATCTAAGTGGATATGCCTTTACTTCTGAAGGAGACTGGACGCGCCTTACTTATCAAGACAAACCCTAAACGACCTTCAAATTGGAGGCCCCCAAAAGCTAGGAGGCTCTGTTGGATTCTGGCCCCATGGAAAAATATGTGGCCACGCCCCTGGTTTGAGTTGAAATAGCAGACTTGCAAAGCATCCCTAGGAACCCCAATCATCATAGAGGTAGGAACGTCTAGAACATTTGGGGGGGCGGGAGTGCAAGGTGTATTTTAAACTCGTTTCTCTCCAGTCAGCGCCATGGGGTCAATGTTTAAGATCTTCAACACAAGAGGCCCGTGGCCCCGTGGGTTCCCCGGTTCCAAGCATATACCTGCCATGCAATGACTTATACGCCATATCTTTACCGAACATTTGGCAAAGAACGCACCCATTGGGTTCATCTATCCTAAGCTGTATTTTTCAGAGCTTATGGCTAGAGGAAATACGTTTCGGAGGTAACGCAGAACATCCCCGCCAAATAACGCTAAAGCTCCAGTTCCTGTACCGCTACCACGTGGTCGCCTCTGTCTTGGCAGTCACCACTATCGGCCTTTGTGTGCGAGGGGTACGCCGTTAGGTGGGGTGCACAAAGAAGGGACACCGGCGGTAATCCTGCCCTCAGGGCATGACGCGGGGACCGTTGTTGAATGTTGTTTGCCAGGGGGCCAGTGCTTGTTCAACTTTTGGACAGTGTGGAGGTGCTTTTCTAGTCTCCTTGACATTGTCATCATGCCTCTCGCTACGTTCAAGCCATCTTCTGGCAGCCAGATCGCGAACAAGGTAAGAACAGCTCATGACCATGGACTTGATGGAAATGTAACAATATCGAACGTTTTTCCCCGGCTATGTAATCAGACTTGTTGACTCAAATTTCCTTGAGTCGACTTAACTTTGACTCACAGCTAAATGGCTGACTCCGATTCTGACTCGACTCACTGAGTTGAAAATGGCGAGCCGACTCGACTCAGGCAAAATTCAGAAGTGAGCCGACTCGATTCCGACTCAAATCAGCATTGAGTCGGAGTTGATTCTGACTAAGAATAGTGGCAAAATATGCGCAGGAAAAATGCTCATTTCCTTCAATAGTATGTAAAATCCAGTATATTTATTCATGGCGTTAATCTAACTGCACATTTCCTTTAATTATATGCCAATTGCAATGCATTAATTCATGACAGAAATTATTCCTGCATAAGAATGAGGAAAGATGCTAACTGCGAACAAGTGAGTATGAGGAAGGGCCTGATGGCTTTACATTTTAAAGGCATGTCCTTCATGAGCAGTCATAATTGAAGCAATAAGCGACGTATCAACTGCAAAAAACAGAAATCTGTTTTTTTGCCCTGTGGGGGGGAGAGTGCAAGGTGTATTTTAAACTCGTTTCTTTTCAGTCAGCGTCATGGGTCTATGTTTAAGATCTTCAAAACTAGAGGCCCGTGGCCCCCTGGGTTCCCCGGTTCCTAGGCATATTCGTGCCATGCAATGGCTTAGACGCCATATCTTTACCGAACATTTGGCATAGCATGCACCCATAGGGTTCAGCTTAGGGCTGCCCATTCTACTTGCAGCCACAGGTTTCCCAAATAGTCCACCAGATTCCCATTATTTCACCTAAATGCTACTGGAAAATTTTAGCGAATAATTGAGGGAGTGTCAGCTATAGTCTTTAATAATGGAATTATCAGGTTGGCATCCGGCAACCGAAAACACCTTATGATGGTTTTAGTCCTACTAATAATTAGCGGAGGACTAAAATCGTGAACTTGTTTTGGGTCGTTGCATGCTAGTCTGATACTGTCGCCATTTAAATACTATAGATGGTAAAAACTGGCGATCTTACATATCTGTGTACGTAATAGCACGTAACATATCATTAACTGCAGTTTTCGATATGCTCCAAATCAAACACGTTTCCGTATAAATCGCAAGTTTTACACAGCTTATTGCTTTTAGTCAGATTTTCCGGCTTTGTAGTCATTTGAATCTATTGTACTGAGCATCAGAGCCATCAAATATTTGTATTTGTATTTATTTGAGTTATCACCTACGGGATGGCCCCAATAAACGGCGAAGTACAGGAGATAAAACATTGAACAATATGTACATACACAGCATTAAAGCAGAAGCGCTACAAGACCTTGATTAAAATGACCTAAAAAGGAAGTAGCGCATCAAATAATACCTATGAATACACACAGGCAATACAAACCATAAAAGACAACAGAGGGACATAAAATATAATAAAACATTAAAAGTCCCGAAAAGACAATAAGCCATAAAAGTTCCTAAAAGACAATACAAGAAATAAAAATCACTAAAATCTATCCGCATCATAGGGTACATCACTGGTACATAGAACAGCTAAGCTACAGAGAGGCGACATAGGCTTTAACTTGTGACCGAAATGATTGGTAGGCATCCGTGAAAACATCTACTGTCGGGCACATTTGTAAAAATAAATTCAGTTGCCTCGGAAGTCTCGTAAAGAGGCCTTCTTTGGCGGTGCCTACCCTTGCATACGGCACTTTCAGCAGGGTTCGTGGTTGCTGACGGGTAGCACGAGATGGGACATGCAAGTAGAATGCCGCGAGAAGAGATGATGAAGAGATACGCCCTCTCAGAATGTTTCGGACAAACATGAGGTCATGCTGTTTTCGCCTAGCTGCTACAGAAACAACCCCAAAGTGTTTGAGCAGGTTTACATAGGCCAGTGATGGTGATGGGTGGCGACTGTGTCAGTTGAGCCATATTAAAAACTTGTGTTCTACCCGGCTCAATCGCTCGGTGTGCAACACAGCAGCTCCGTTCCACACAACGCTACAGTATTCCATGTTCGACCGCACATAGGCATAGTATGAAGTTAAAACAGATGAAACATTGAGGTATCCTCTCGGGTTGGCCTTCTGAAAGGATCTAATGAGAACGCCCAGTGCACGATTTGATTTCTTCACAGTTTGGTCAATGTGTGCCCTAAAGGTCAATTTTGTGTCCAGAATTATGCCTAAATCACGAATTTGCTCCACGTGCTCTAGCACAGTGTTTCCAATGGTATAATTTGTTGCCAGTGGTTTAGTTTTCAGTGTCATCCGAAATGATTTGCATTTAGCTGCGTTTAGTTTCAGTTTCCAAATTTTTGACCACTGGCAGAGATGAGATAGGTCCTGCTGAAGGGCATCAGCGTCCGCTTGGCGTGAGATTTTCCGGTAAATTTTTGCGTCGTCGGCAAACATAAGAACCCGAGAGGAGATTCCCATTGGCAGGTCGTTTATAAAAAGTGCAAAGCACAACGCTGAGATCACACCACCTTCCGGTGTTCCCGACTCAACCTGACACCACTCTGAGCCAGGGACGGCGGATTCCAGGGTGCAAGTGGTGCAGTTGCACCACTCGATTTTTTCTCAAGTGGTGCAAAAGTATCTTTTGCACCACTTGTTTTGGCTTTGTCCAGGAGGCGCCCCCCCAGGCCTCAGCCGGCGCCCCCGGCCGGTCAGAGAAAATCAAGCCTAATTACCGCCTACCTGAAGAGGTAGGATCCTCTATGAAAAAGACATTTTCATACATGAATGACGCACCTTGACATCAAAACTGCGCCCTGGAAAGCAAAAGGCGCCCCCCCTTGAGTAAAGGCGCCCCTTTGGATAGCATAGGCGCCCTTGAAAAGCGTAGGCGCCTCCTGGACAGCTGAGGCGCCTCCGAAGAAGAGAAACGGCGCCCCTAGATATCACATGCGCCCCCTGGTTAGCACAGGCACCCCTTGACAGCAAAAGGCGCCCCCCCGCAGAGAAAAAGGCGCCCCCTGGAAAACATAGGCGCCCTTTGATAAGAAAGGCGCCCCCTGGAGAGATAAGAGAGAACCCCCTCCCGAGAACAACGGCGGCAGGGACGGCGGATTCCGCAGGACAGGGTGTGCAGTTGCACACCTTGAAAAAATGATGGTGTACAATAGTATATTTTTGCACACCTGGTTTTGACCTCGTACGGGGAGGCCCTCACGGATTTGGGTGGCACCCCGGATTTTTCCGCCGCCCCCGGCCGGTCAAGAGAAAATCATACACATCGCCTGTCTGAAGGGGTAGTACCCTCTGTGTAAAATAAAATACACTTTCAAATATGAATTGCGCCCCTGACATCAAAGCTGCACCCTGGACAGCAAAAGGTGCCCACCCCCTTGAGTAAAAGCGCTCCTCTGGATAGCAAAGGCGACCTCTAGACAGCAGAGGCGCCCCTAGACAGAAAAAGGCACCCCCAATTGAGGAGTAACGACGCCCCTGAATAGCATAGGCGCCCTCTGGTTAGCACAGGCACTCCTGTACACTAAGAGGCGCCCCCTCCCCCATAGAGCAAAGGCACCCCTCTGGATATAATAAGCTCCCTTTAATAGCAATCGCGCTCCCTGGACAGCAGGGGCGCCCTCTGGATAGGATAGGCGCCCCCAAAACAGCAAATACGCCCTTTGATACCAAAAGCGCCCCATGGACAGAACACACCCTCTGGATAGCATAGGCACCCCTGGACGGCAGAGACGCCCCTAAAGAAGAGCAACGGCACCCCGGGATAGCATATGCGCCCCTGGTTAGCACAGGCACCCCTGGACAGCAAAAGGCGGCTCCCGCCCCCTGAGTAAAGGATCCGGGTCTCTGGAAAGCATAGGTGCCCCTGGATAGCGCAGGCGCCTCCTGGACAGCAGAGACGCCTCCGAAGAAGATCAACGGCGCCCCTTGATATCATATGCACCCCCTGGTTAGCACAGGCATCCCTGGATAGCAAAAGGCGCCCCCCCGAGAGCAAAGGCGCCCTCTCTGGAAAGAATAAGCACCCATGGATAGGAAAGGCGCCCCCTGGAAAGGACAGCAGAACATTTTTTAAGGAAAACTCAGTGGAGGGGGGGCGGTGGAGATTTTCTTGTGCTGGCCATTACAATGTCTTCGGGGGATCAAAACCCCATTTGGAGGGGGCGTTAATAAAATTTAGACGTGCTAGTGTTAAAAAATGTCTCCTAATTTTTGTTATTCCATATTCTAAAGATTTGAGATGCTGCCCAGGACTGCGGGTTTTTTTCAACGGAAAAAGGCCAAACCGGGTTTGCGAAAAGGCCAAAAGGTTCAAATTGTATTTGCACTAAAAAATCTTGTTTTTTATAAATTTCGTCCAAGTTCTTCCCAGTACGGCTGTTGGAGTCTGAGTCTCATTAAAGTCCTCAAGGGACTTGTCACGGAGACCCCGGCCCCACCACCCGAACGAGTAACGCCCACAATGAAGGGTTGATTTAGAAGCCAAAGTTTAACCTCCCACAAAGCACAGGGATGGCCGCCTCGCTCAGGTCACCCTCTCATCAGTCAGTTGCCAGCCGACCTACGTCGGGCAAACGATTGAGCGCCGGAGCGTCTCAGGGGAACCGATCTCAAGCCTGGACATGCACTGCCACTGCATGCTTCTCAGCAGCGGGCCGGAGCCCGACGCTCTACCAACCGAGCAACCGGGGCGGCCAAATGGCCAAATAAATACCACAAAAGCCATATTTGAGGCTAAAACGAACCCTACCGGGTGTCATAAACCCACAAAAAGGACAGAGCACTCTTGTATCACTGCAGTGAACAGTGCACTGTATAAAACTAAATGTTGATAATTTGATATTGACTTGACGATATATTTTTAGCACACTGCCCATCTCATAAGAAGGCAGGAGTCCCCTTCCAATCCCGTGTGGCGACCCAATTATTTTATCCACATAACTAAACAATTTGTTAGCATCATCAATTATCTTGGCCGCACCACTCCCCGCTAACATTTGATATCTTCCTGCTTTTTCTGTGAATTGTTTGCTCTTGAACAGTGACGGATCCATAGGCAGATCCAGGATTGCCAATCGGAGGGGAGCACCTTCCCGGGGGTGCCATCCGGAGCAGGGGGCGCCACTTTTGACCGGAAAAACCTACCAGGTGGGCGTAAAATCCTATCGGTGAGCACCGATTTTCGCATCCTGGGGGAGAGTGGGAAGGGCCACTTCAGGCGAGTGCCATCGACCTTTCAGGGGGCGCCGTGACCATTTCAGGGGGCGCCGAGGATCGATCGGGGGGCTGCATCTGCCCCTCCCCTTGCCCCTTGGATCCACATATGGGCGGATCCAGAATTTTAGTAAGGTGGGGGGAACGCGGAGCCTCAAAGTGGGCACTTTACCATCAACTTTTCACCCAAAGGGCGCCTATGGTATTCGGTTTTCGGTTGCCGTCATTTTGGTGGATCGTATTTTTAACAACGTCCTATCCCACCCTCTCCCAGCCATAACAGTTTGTACCAGCCAAGCAAGATGCCTATTTGGCGTGATATTTGAAACAATGAATTGCTTAACAGTTCAGTCCACACCTTTTTCGGCACCTCTTGAAAAATCTGTAACTGCCACTAGGTCATGGAGAAATTCAAGGCACTTGGGAAGATGCAACAGCTGAACATAAAGGTATATATCTGAGGATTTTTCTATTAGTGAAGAGGGGTTAAGTTTATTTTAATATCAAATATGATAAGCATCATTTTGCCTTTCCACGTGGCCAAGATTCGTAAGATAATGGTGAGAGGACATTGAAAATAATCGCAGCGAGTGTGAACCTGGCCTGTGCGCTGTCCAAGAAAAATTATCTCAGCGGAAAAGCTTTTAAGTTGTAGGAAACACAAACCGGACTTTAACCCACATTATTAATTACTCCTAAAAAATAATGTTTGAACCAGATGGCAGACTCAAGGAGATATAAGGGAAGTTGAAACGTTAAGATAAACACAGAATGAAGTATGTGGGCATTTTCCATCGACCTTTATCTATATTCTTCAATTCATCAGCATGGGAGAATTGCTCTTGTGCGTGAAATTTCGGAGGTGTTAAGAGAATTTCGGTAGCCATGTGATTGAATGCTGAAATAGATCATACGATAGGCATTTGTGATTTGTGACATAAATGGGCCCTACTAGAGTAAAAAGAAAACAGTTTCAACGTGTCCAAGTACACTCTTGATAAAGTGATAACTTTTTTTCGTTTATTGGCTGTAATTTGCGCGTTTAATGATCATGTGCAGTGTTCAGATCGAAGTGAAAAGATCATTCAGATTGATAAAACGAGTATATTTTGTCACTGACCATCCACTTATACCATCAACCATCGCCTTCAGGTCAAGTTCAGGACTCATTTAAGAGAAGAGGTGAGCGTGCACTGTGCATGCCCAAATCGAGACACAGCCGCCCTCCCGATGGACAGACCGCGCAGAAATACTTCCTCGTCGCGTTTGATTTCGCGCACGCGTACGACGTAGTGGACCACCACCTGCTACGCGTTCGCCTGCTGTAGATGGGGCTGTCAAATCGCACGGTGGCCTGGATTTGGCAGTGACTCCGGGACCGAAGAGTCCAGGTGGAACTAAATGGTGTGCTTTCCAGTGAGCGCATTTTCCGAACTGGCCTGCCGTAAGGAAGTGTCTTATCGCCAGTTTTATTTTGTATGGGCGGCTCGGCTGGTAGACGCACTCTGCGCGGTTCCCGGATGCTCCCCTACATGTACGCCGATGATACGGCGGCTCTCTGCACGGGCAACAACATCCAAGTCACCAAGGACCGGGCGCAATAAAGCTGCTGCTGGCACCCTCATGAAGTGGACCCGACAGCACAAAATGGTGGTATCAGAAGCCAAGATCCAAGTACTGGTGATGTCCCAGTGGGCCAGAGACGCCGATCCCTTCAATTTTAAGGTCGACGGGAAGTCTGTCACTGCTGGAGACACCCTACAGCTACTTGACGTCACCATCGATCGGCTCCTCCATTTCGGTCCACACTGTAAGAGACTGTGGGAGAAGGTCCACCCCCGCATCTCCCACCTACGTCAACTGTCCGGCTGCAACTGGGGGCTGCACGAACAACACCTCCGAACCGTCGCTACTGGCTACGTGAGAGGAGCGATGGAGTAAGCGGCCGCAGCGTGGCTCCACGCCACACCGCCATTTCATGTCGAGCTGCTGGAACGCAAAATGAGAGCGTCGGCGCGTATCATCACTGGATGCACCCACTCCACTCCCAGCCGAGTTAAGACTCCCCGCGTAGCGGCCAGAAGGAGGGTACTCGCGACCCGACTGCTGGTGAAATTCCATACCCTGCCGCCAAAAGACCCTCTGTGAAGACGTGCGGAGGCGACAGCGCCCTCTCGACTCTCCTCCGTGACCGGGTGGCGGCAAGCGGGCAAAGACATGTGGGATCAAGCAGGCATCTCCCTCCCCCATCGAGTCTTTCCTTCCTCAACGTCTTCCACTGTGGGTATCAGGAGAGTGAGTCACATTTCAACTAGACGTGGGCCCACTGACATCAGGAGCGCCACCTGTCCGGAAGAAGCGAGTAGCTCTCCCCCACCTCGCTTCCCTGACTCAATGTGCCACATGGGTGTGGACCGACGGGTCAGTGCACGGAGGGGTCACGAGCGGGGAGCTGGGTCTTCATCGAGTCACCAGACAGAGCCCAGCATGAGCTCAGGCGACCAGCAGGCTCGCTCTGCTCGAGTTTTCAGGCTGAGATGGTAGCCATCCAAACTGCCTGTGTCTTCCTACTGGACTAATCAGTGCACACAGAAGATCCAGTCATCTTCAGCATGGCCTGCCAAGGTGACGACGCATTATAGAAATAAAATGGCTTCAATGTCTGCAGATAAGACAGCGAATCGGTAAAAATCGCAAACTTCCTCACCATGAGCTTAGACACCTGGTCCAAACAGCAAAAAAAAAATGGAGTACAGCTCTGAAGTAAAAATGGATCCTTCGTAAGGCAAACTAAAAAACTTCTCAACATCGTCACCAACAAATGCACGCCCTGTGACATTGTCACTTTCTTTGCAACCGTCTATATAGAAACAGACATGGTTTTCGGAACGGCTCGGCAAGCAAGTTCATAAATTACTGGTGCGTCGGTTCAGGAGGCAAATTTTTGCTTTGTTGGCGTAGGTTGTGTTCGTGTTAACTGTCGAGATGAGCTATGGTTCAATAACAGCTGCTTCATGTGGTTCGACGAGATTGCTATCGATACCAGCCTGTGCCAGCCAGGCACAGACTCTCACTCCCTGGTGACGGGTTGCAAAACGCGAGCCACTGTCTATCTCATAGGCGGATCCAGGATTGCCGATCGGGGGGCACCTTCCCGGGGGGCGCCATCCGGACCGGGGGGGCGCCATCCGGCCCAGGGGGGCGCCACTTATGACCGGCAAAAGCTATCAGGTGGGCGCAAAATCCTATCGGTGGGCGCCGACTTTCGCATCCTGGGGGGGTGGGAAGCGACATTTCAGGGGGCGCCATCGACCTTTCAGGGGGCGCCGAGGGTCGATCGGGGGGGGCACGTGCCCCCCCTTGCCCCCCCTGGATCCGCCTATGGTCTATCTGACTGAGGTAGGCGTCGCCAAAAAAATGTTTGGTATGTGGGGCGTGTTGGTGGCTTATTTTAAAGGGAACGTGGCACCTTGGTAAAATCCTGGAATTTTGTGTAATTAGGTGTACTTTTAGCCCAAAATAATGAAACCACTCATGATTTCTCTGAAAAATGTACAACAAACTAAATGCTTTTATTTTTAAAATACTCCTCTAGAAAAATGAATAAATATCTGCCTCTGGATGATGTCATGATCTGGCAACCACTACCATACTCGAAACACTTCAAGGGCTTCGATTGGCTGATGCTCATCGTGATGTCAGCATATGTCGTCACACCAGCAGCTCACAACAATGGCCGCCTGGCGAGAGGTACATGAGAGGTACATTTCGGGTAGGTTTTAGTTTTTTCTACGGAAAAATCGAGTTCCAAGACAAATGATATATAGAGCACCTGGTTTTCCGATTTGCTTTACAACTTGGCTATATCAGTTAAAATCACGTTCTAAAGGTGTCACATTCCTTTTAATGGCTTAATGCAAAGCGAGTATCTTACTGCGCATTTGTAGCGGTATTTCATTAATTTCCACTGGCATGCTTATTATGGGTGAAGCTTGGAACGCTCCTGTTACTATTCTGATAGCGAGATGACGGACATATCGATAATCTTTTTCGCGGACTAAGGAGTGGCCTCATACGCAACCCCGGTCTGCGACCTGGGATAACCCCCCACCGGCGCAGGAGAGCCGCATGACAATGTGCTGAAATCAACCATATTTCATTCTCAATGTATCTCTTCATAAGCCTGTAGGTCAGTGCCATCATTCTTTTCTTTGAAATAAATAGTAAATATCCCGCAGTCAACCCCGGATTCGACCCGCGCACCCCCTCATCACGAGACAGGACCTCTAACCACTAGACCACTGCGCCACACTGTACCGACTCCCACTAACCCTACACCTGTGACCCGTCAGGAGGTCACTGGCCGGTATCACGCAAACAAAACGATGCCGTGATCGTGGCGCCGGGTGTTGTGTTCGTACAGAAAAGGCATGGTATAAAGCTGCTTCTAGAAGACGAACCAAACATTAGATTCGCCTAGAATCACTTGTATCGGCGACCCAGGACCCTAAGCTAGCTTTATGCCAAATTGCATTCACTTCCATTCATTTTGAGGACTTGAAACCATGGTGAGAAGCAAACATGTTCCGAGAAATTTAGCTCCTTGAAATACCCTTTCGGACGAATTACTCGAAAGCCGTTGGAGATAAGTGGGTAGTGTAAATGAATTGAATGACTGCAATTAATTTTCCTATTCAGCCATGTCAATTCTGAGCTTGTGAATGACATGTGATCTGAGCCGAAAAGCTGCAAATAAAAGGTTTTCTACTAAAATTATATTTATACATATAAGACAATGAATTTTATTATCACGATATCCATCTCCGAATATTATCAGGCGGAAGCAATGTTCTTTCATTATTTGAAATGAAAAGTCAAATCGGCGCATTAGATCGCGAGAGATTAAGATTTAAATGAAATGAGCAAAAATGTAGTCCTCCGGCAAAATGGCAAAAACTAGGTCAGAATTTTACGTTTTCCACTGGAAACTATGCCTAAGCACAAGAAAATTGACGTAGCTGCCTCCACGTGGCTGTCTTTAAACTAACTGAAGCGTGCCTTCTGACATTTCGAGCTTACAAGTCGGCTGTCAAATTTCAATATATTTTTTGCTTGTACTAGAAATACTGCGTTTTGGCGTAATAAATATTGTCGGACCAGTTCGAACTTTTTTCTTAGGTGGCCTTGTTGCTTATTCAAAAGGAGGCAAATTTCAAGTTCGTCGCTTAAGAAATAAAATGATAAAAATGCAAAATTGAAAACATTTGTTCCGAAATTTCTCAAAAACTATTTTGAATTTAAATTTGGGGGCCTTAGTTTGGGCGTCTAGCGTAAAAGGGCAATCACCCTACACAATTGCAGAGCCCTGGTATCAACTGTCAGAACCGCCAAACAGCCAGAATAGAGCCTCTTGAGAAATATCAATCCGCTTCGCTCTATGGATTTCGTCATGCGGCTCTGACACAGCCGTACTCGATCTTCGGACGAATAAGTGATCTATACAGCATAAGAAGCTTATAACGTAGCGTATAACAATGAGCGTATAACGTGCGCATAACGTATATATAGGCAATAAGTGTATAACGTGTATAGCATGAGAAAAATTTCTCTATCTGCACGGTATCTCATCCTCGTCAACACCTTCAGTATTTTCAGCGTATCGAAACATTTTTTTGCGGAAATCTTCAGGTGTGGCACATATGAAAGCTTATCGAGTGTGGGCCTGATAAATCTGGTTTCTGCTACAACGTCGCTCGGATTTCCGCGAATTTACAAAATCGGGTATTCAGTCTCAATGTCTATTATAAAAGTGCATGCACTATGTCTTTGAACTTGAAAATTTCAGTCCATTGCGTGTGATCCATTGCTGCAATATGTCAAGGCCAAGCTGCAGCCGCCTCTGCGCAGCTGCTGTAGTAGACACTGTCACACATATTGTGAAGTCTTCAACGAAAAACACGTGACGTATGTTTGCGGGAAGTGTCTGCAATATCATTGGTCATAACTGCAAACAAGGCTATGAATATCGCAGAATCCTGGGCTATGCCACTCTGTTGCTGATGCCAATCCGATACGACTGAGTTTACGCGAAATCTAAAATACCTATTTTTCGGAATATTAGAAATAAACCACCCCAAGTGGCCTCGCATGCCGAGTCCAAAGAGTTTCTGCAGAACGCCCTTGGATAGCAAAGGCGCCCCCCAAGGGATGATGGCGCCCCCTGGGGAGGAAGGCGCCCCCTCCAGAAAATCTTGCACCACTTCTCGAAAATGGAATCCGCCGTCTCTGCTCTGAGCTCTTTCCGTTTACAACAACTCGCTGCTTTCTATTGTTCAGGTAGGAGGAAAACCAATTTAGAGTTGAGCCAGAGACATGATACGAGTTTTTCAATTTGTGGACCAAGAGAGCATGGTCAACAGATTGGAATGCGGCCGAGAAATCTGTGTAGATACAATCTGTTTGGATGTTTTCTTCAATAGATGACCATGCAGTGCTCAGAAGTGATGCCAGATTAGTCGCACAAGACCTACCAGTTACGAAACCGTGCTGCTCTGGTGAGATAACAGGTCTCACATGAGAAAGCAAACTTATATAAGCGACTTTCTCGAGTACTTTTCCGAACAGAGGAATCAACGACACTGAGCGGTAGCAGCCTGGATCTTTCACATCTCCTTTTTTAAAAATAGGAACGACGTTTGCCCTTTTCCACAAGTCAGGAAACACACCCTGCCGAATCGATAGCAAACATATCTTCGTCATTGGTATCGACAAGGGTTCGCTGCACTCATGAATAATCCGGGCACTGATTCCGTCTGGGCCACACGCTTTACTGACAGGTATGTTCTCTAATATGGATTTCACAAGATTCATGTTACAGTCTACATGATTAAGTGGAGGCAAATCGTACGATGGAGCATCGGGCAGCACAGTAATGTCAGATTTGGTGAACTTTGCCGCGAACGCCTGATTAAAAGCATTAGCTTTTTCTTGGTCGTCACTAACCTTGATGCCGTCTACGACTAGAGTTGACAAGGCTCTGTTTCCGCATCTGGCTGTTTTTAGGAACGACCAAAAACGCTTAGGGTTCGCAGCAAAGTCCTCCGTGAGTCCTATAAGATAGCTACTATACTTCGTGTTTGCATAATTTTTGAAGTCCCTTCTCTTATCTCGGAAATTGCGTTCCGACTCGTCACACCGGTTTCTTTTCAATCTTCGAAATGCTGCCTCTTTCTCCCTCAGTAGGTTACGGAGCTCACGATCAAACCAAGGCGGAAAATTTCGCTTCACTAAACCTTAAATACCCTCAATAGTCTCTGTGGTGGAACTGAAAATAAGAGTCAGCAAAGAACAATTGTGATGTTTTCATGCGTGACCAAACCGTGATTTGACGGAAACCTGAATTAAAAACACAAGTATGTTTTGTGTTTGTTTGTACCATTCATCCAAAAGCCTTCTAGTTAATTAGAAATTGATATTCTATCATTATAAGTCCTAGATTAGAAAAGACCATTACCCATAGGCGGATCCAGGATCACCGATCGGGGGGGCTCCTTGCTGGGATGGGGGCTGCCATCCAGACGAAGGGTGCACCACTTTTGGCCAGAAAATCGTATCAGATGGACGCGAAATCCTATCGCGGGCACCGATTTTCGCATGGGGGATTGGAAGCGACAGTTCAAGGGGGTGCCATCGACCCTTTACTGGAGCGCCGTGACCATTTTAAGGGGGCGCCGAGGGTCGGTCGGAGAGGGCACCTGCCCCTCTTTGCCTGCCCCTGGATGGATGGCACCTGCCCCGGGATCCGCCTATGGTATTACCAACTTGTAGTGATATTTCTAATGGCATCACTTTCTTATAATTTGTCGAAGTCTGGGATCTGAATCTGATATTTTTGTGTATCCAAACCATTTGACCACCAACCTTCAATTGAAGTAAAAACCATCATTCTATCGTCATAAGTTCTTTAATTAAAAGTAATTATCACCAGTATACGATTAATATATTTTACAGACATCACTAAATGGTCATTGGTCGAAAGCCCAATATCGAAACCATCATTGCGTGCTTGCTTGAACCACCCAATAGAAAGCCTTAATTTGAAGCAAAAATTATCGTTCCATCGTAAATATTTTTTAGTTAGAGGCTCCATCCCGTTTTCTTCTGGTCTCCTGCATCACCGTGTATTGGTACGATATAAGGGCTATGTTCACCCCCGTTGTGCACGGTCAGTTTTTTAGTCTCGAGGAAACCAAACCAGTTCTGAGTAGCATTTTGACCACATAATGGGAATCTGATGGACTATTTTGCAAACCTGGGGGGTGTCAGTAAAATGGGCAGCCCTAGGTTCAGCTATTCTAAGTTGTATTTTTCAGAGCTTATGGCTAGAGAAAATACGTTTCGGAGGTAACGCTGGCCATCCCAGCAAATAACGCAAAAGCTCCAGCTCCTGTACCCCTACCACGTGGTCGCCTCTGTCTTGGCAGTCACCCCTATCGGCCTTTGTGTGCGCGGGGGTACGCCGTTCGGTAGGGTGCACAAAGAAGGGACAACGGCGGTAATCCTGCCCCCAGGGCATGCCGCGGGGACTGCTGTTGAATTTTGTGCGCCAGGGGGCCAGTGCTTGTTCAATTTTTGGAAAGTGTGCACATGCTTTTCTAGTCTCCTTGACATTTTCATCATGCCTTTCGCTACGTTCAAGCCATCTTCTGGTAGCCAGACCGCGAACAAGGTAAGAACAGATTATGACCATGGCGGTGATAGAAATGTAATAATTTCCAACGTTTTTTCTCCGGCTGTTCAGTTTCCTGAAGGCGTTGTCTTCTTTCCAATTACCCTTAATGATCTAAGTTGATGTGCCTTTACTGGTGAAGGAGACTGCTAAACGGCCAAAATAGGAGGCCCCTTACTAATCAAGAAAGACCCTAAACGACCTTCAAATTGGAGGCCCCCAAAAGCTGGGAGGCTCTCTTGAATTCTAGCCCCATGGAAAAATCCGTGGCGATGCACCTGGTTTGAGTTGAAATAGCAGACTTGCAAAGCATGCCCATGAAACCCCATCAGCATAGAGGTAGGAACGTCTAGAACATTGTGGGGGGAGTGCAAGGTGTATTTTAAACTCGTTTCTTTCCAGTCAGCGCCATGGGTCTATGTTTAAGATCTTCAACACTAGAGGCCCGTGGGTTCCCCGGTTCCAAGCATATACCTGCCATGCAATGACTTATACGTCATATCTTTACCAAACATTTGGTATAGAATGCACCCAGGGGCGCAGCCGAGGCACGTGCCCCCCCATCGGTGAGGAATGCCCTTTGATCGCTAGGCGGTGTACCCCGTTTGGGCCGTGCCGCTCGAAATTTAGTGCCCTACGCCGTTGAACATAAATGGAACTAGCCTGAATTTAGCGATTAAAACTATTGTTTGACAATTTAGTGCCTTTTTTGGTCAGCTAGGGATATCTGTCGCCTTTCCAAGCACCCGGGAAGAGTATAGGCACGTAATCTGTTTCCAGCTAATGCCTCATCGTCGCCAATAATCGTACGGGCGGAGATAATTTGGTGCCCCTTGAGCTCATCTGGTACCCCCTGAGCGCTAGTCTTGGCCCATGGAGCTGATCTGGTGCCCTCCTGCTCAATCTGGTGCCCCTGAGAACATAATTGCGTCTCCTGAACCTATATAATGTCCTCTGACTTAGTCTGATGCCTCCGAGCTTGCCTGGTGCCCTATTAGCTTTTTTAGTGCCCCTGGAGCTGAACCAGCACCCCTGAGCTGATTTAATGCCTCCCGGAGTTGATCTCATGTCCCTTGAGCCAATATGTTGCCTCTTGAGCTGATCTGATGCCTCCCGAGCTGATTATTAATGTCTCCTCAGAAGATCTGGTGCCCCCTGAGCTGGTTATTGATGTCCCCTTAGATGATATGGTGCCCTCTGAGCTGGTCTTGGCCCCTTGAGGTGATCACGTGCCCTCTGAGCTGGTTATTTATGTCTCCTTAAATGGTCTGGTGTCCCCCCGAGCTGGTTATTGATGTCTCCTTAGATGACCTGGGGCCCTGAGCTGGTGTGGTGCACCCTGAGCTGATCTTGTGTTCCCTGAGCTGATCTATGCCCCTGCTCTGGTCTGGGGGCTAGAAGCTGATCTGGGACCCTGGGCTGATCGATCTGGTGCCCCCTGAGCAGATATGTTGGCCCCTGAGCTAAAAAAATGCCCACTGAGTCGATCTTGTGCCTCCTGAGCCATCATAGTGTCTCCTAAACCCATCGCATGCCTTCTGAGTTAGTCTGGTGCCCCCTGAGCTAGTTTGTTCCCTTCTGAGCCAATCTTGTACCTTGTAAGCTGATCTTGGCCTCCCGAGTTGATTAAGTCATTTCCTCAGCAGCTCTGAGGCCCTGAGCTGAGCTGGGTCCACTGAGACTGATGAGGGCCCCCGAACTGGTATGGAGCTCCGGGGCTGATTAAGTGGCTCCTGACTTGATCTGGTACCCCGAGTTGATCTGGGTCCCGACCTGGTTGGGGAAGACTGAGCTGATCCCTTGTCCCCTGAGCTGATATGGTCCTTCTTGAGCTGATCTAAGCCCCCCGTTCTGGTCTGGGGACTAGGAGCTTATCTGGGTCCCCGAGCTGATCGAACTAGCGCCCCCTGAGCAGATAAATTGCCCCTGAGTTGAACTAATGCCCCCTGAGTTGAACTAATGCCCCCTAAGTCAATCTGGTGCCTCCTGAGTCATCATTGTGCCTCTTGAGCCCATCTGATTCCCTCCGAGCTAGTCTGGTGCCCCATGAGCTAATATGGTGCCCTTTAAGCTGACCTGGGCCTCCTGGGTTGATCACGTGATTTCCTGAGCAGCTCTAAGGCCCTGAGCTGAGCTAGGCCCTCAGAGGCTGATGAGGGCGCCTGAGCTGGCATGGGGGTCATGAGCTGAATAAGCCCCTGGCTTGATCTGGTACCCCCGACCTGATCTGGGCCCCGAGCTGATTGGGGAACACTGATCTGAATCCTTGTCCCCGAAGCTGATATAGTGCCCTATGGGCCGATCTGGTGTCCCCTAGGGGCTCCTGAACTGATTGGGCTCCGAGCTGGTGAGGGAACCCTGAGCTGATTTAGTGCCCCTGACTTGATCTTGCCCCTGACTAACTGATCTGGGGCCCAAGAGCTGATCTGGGGCCCAAGAGCGGATCTGGGTTCTGGGGGCCCTGAGCTAGTTCGAGCCCTGGGGAAAACCCTGAGCTGGTCTGGGCGCTGACCTTGTGAGAGCCCCTTAAGTTGGCCTGAGGTGATCTGGCGCCTTAAATTATTCTGGGGCTCCTTGAGCTAGTTCAAGGTCTCATGAGCATATCTGGGGCCCATTGAGCTAGTCTGATGACCCATCTCTGGAGCCATTGAGCTAGTCTAGTCCCTGGGTGAAGCTGAGCTGATCTGGGGGCTCTGATCTACATCAGGGGGCCCTCTGAGCTGGTCTTGAATAGACAGAGAATAAGAACACAAGGCAAACGCCCATCACCTCCATGTGCCCCTGAGGTCAGGGCACAGTCCCCTAAACCAGGACTTCTACTAATTAATTTAAATGAAGAACTTGTTTTTACAATGTTCAGCCTTGTCACACCATCCCCATCCAAACCACCTTTTCTTCACCAGTTCACCTTTTCTTTACTCTAACTGGGACCGATCCTGGAAAATATGGAACTTCATAAACGTTTTAAAAAGGTATCTCCCAAATTATTTTATTGTGAGAGCCGAGGAACTTAACGCGTGCATTAACGGGGGGCGGGTACTTGCCCCATCCCCTCGGGTTTTTTTCTTCAGGGAAAACGGGGGCGCTACGCGCAGCCGTACTTGGCGTAGCTTTTTCTCTCATCATTTTTACAACTTTTCAGAATTTTAAGGTTGTCGTCTCAGGCCAGGTCACAAGTACAGGTCAAATGACATGACCTAAAAAAGTTTAAGATAGCGTTAGTCGGAACAGGGTGAACTAATGCTAATGCTACGCATTTTGACATAATTTTACCTGGACCTGACCTCAGATCCGGTCAAAGCCCATATTTGACCTAATTTTCCTAGCAAGGTCATATTATATATATATATATATATATATATATATATATATATATATATATATATATATAATATATATATATATATATATATATATATATACATTTCATTTGGCTTCCTGTGTGGATTCTAATGGTCTAAATTGTTTTGCTCTATCTTTTCTTGTTCAGATCAAAATGAATGAAACCTTAATTTGATGTTATCCCTATGGTGGCATGTATTGACCTGTACTGACCTTAAATGTGGCCTGACAAAATTGTTCAAATATTTTCGATCGAGGATTAGATGGGCTACCAAACGCCGTTTACTGTTTTTCGCTATCTATCGTTGTTCTCGAGATCTTAGGGGGGCGGGTACCCCCCCTCCGTCAAAGCGAAGGTGACTCAGACCCCGGTCAATGCGCGTGTTAATCTGCATTCAACCAGGGCTCACTCGTCACGACAAAACCAGTGGGAGTAACAATTAATTGTTTTTCAATTGAATGAATTTTCGACTGCAATATGTCTTAGCTTGTGCATAGTTACAGATATCACAGGCTCTGCTGATTTCTCTAGTGTTAACACACGCATTGACAGGGGTCTGGGTCACCTTCGCTTTGACGGGGAGGGGGCCGGGTATCCGTCCCCCTCCCTAAGATCTCAAGAACCACGCTAGATAGTGAAAAACAGTAAACGGCGTTGGTTAGCACATCTACTTCTCTATCGGAAATATCTAAACCATTTTTAGTCAGGTCACATCTAAGGTGACTAGAGGTCAAGACATGCCATCATAGGGATAACATGTAAATGCAGGTGTTTGGTGAACAAGTAAATATAGAGCAAAACAATTCACACCATTGGAATCCTCGCAGCAAGCCGAATCGAATGATATATACTATGCACTTCTTAGGTCAGATCAGGCCAAATATGAAATTTGACTTGACCTGAGGTCAGGTCAAGGTAAAAGTAGGTCAAAATGCCGATCATTAGAACCGCAAAGACTAGGAAAATCTAATGAAGCTAACATAAACGCTCTATCTCTATTATATTACTATGTTATTCAGGTAAAACCATTTTTCCATGTGGGTAATCCAATGGAGAGGTCATGGCTCCGACCTGACCTTAAGTCATCCATATCAAAAATACCGGAACAGATTTTAGAGAACTTGGTGTGTCCAGGTCACTTAACCTGTACTGGTGACCTGATATAAGATGACCTAACCTTAAAATTTTGAGAAAAAAATTGCAAGAATGATCAAGGAAAAGGTGCACGAAGTACGGCGGCACCGCGCGACGCCGTTTTTCTGCTATTTCCAAAAAACGCGAGGAGGGCGGTTACCCACCCCCAGTCAATGCGCGTGTTAAGTATTTGCATGTGTTGGTTAAAATCTCCTTAAAAATATCTAAAACAGTCGCGTTTTGGCTACTTCATTGAGATTTCGGTGATACTTTTTTCGGTATTAATCGAGTTTCCCTCCTCTTTCAAAGCTTGATTTGCATTTTTCTTGAACCAAAGGTACTCAAAAATTGATTTAAACTAAGCTATAGTATTTTTTAGGCTACGTTAAAAAGTGCCCTTTTTCTCCCGGGGTCCCCTCAAAGGTGGTGTTCCTCCCATACGAAAGCTCTGGCTGCGCCCCTGAATGCACTCATAGAGTTCAGTTATCCTGAGTTACATTTTTTTCAGAGCTTATGGCTAGAGAAAATACGTTTCGGAGGTAACACAGGCCATCTCGCCAAATAACGCTAAAGCCCCAGCTCCTGTACCGCTACCACGTGGTCGCCTCTGTCTTGGCAGTCACCCCTATCGGCCTTTGTGTGCGCGGGGGTACGCCGTTAGGTGGGCTGCACAAAGAAGGGACATCGGGGTTATCCTGCCCTCAGGGCGTGCAGCGGGGACCGCTGTTGAATGTTGTCCGCCAGGGGGCCAGTGCTTGTTCAACTTTTGGAAAGTGTGCACGTGCTTTTCTAGTCTCCTTGACATTTTCATCATGCCTTTCGCTACGTACAAAACATCTTCTGGTAGCCAGACTACTAACAAGGTAAGAACAGATTATGACAATGAAAGTGATATAAATTTAATAATTTCCAACGTTTTTTCTCCAGCTATTCAGTTTCCTGAGGGCGTTGTCTTTCCAATTACCCTTAATGATCTAAGTTAATATACCTTTACTGGTGAAGGAGACTGGAGGCGCCTTACATATCAAGAAAGACCCTAAACGACCTTCAAATTGGAGGCCCCCAAAAGCTAGGAGGCTCTGTTGGATTCTGGCCCCATGGAAAAATACGTGGTGACGCCCCTGGTTTGAGTTAAAATAGCAGACTTGCAAAGCATCTCCAGGAAACCCCATCATCATAGACGTACGAAAGTCTAGAACATTGTGGGGGGGGAGTGCAAGGTGTATTTTAAACTCGTTTCTTTCCAGTCAGTGCCATGGGTCAATAATTAAGATCTTCAACACTAGAGGCCCGTGGCCCCGTGGGTTCCCCGGTTCCTAGTCATATTCCTGCCATGCAGTGACTTAGACGTCCTATCTTTACCGAACATTTGGCATAGGATGCACCCATAGGGTTCAGCTATTCTAAGTGGTATTTTTCAGAGCTTATGGCTAGAGAAAATACGTTTCGGAGGTAGCACAGGCCACCTCGCCAAATAACGCTAAAGCTCCAGTTCCTGTACCGCTACCACGTGGTCGCCTCTGTCTTGGCAGTCACCACTATCGGCCTTTGTGTGCGCGGGGGTACGCCGTTCGGTGGGGTGCACAAAGAAGGGACACCGGCGGTAATCCTGCCCTCAGGGCGTGCCGCGGGGACCGCTGTTGAATGTTGTCCGCCAGGGGGCCAGTGCTTGTTCAACTTTTGGAAAGTGTGCACGTGCTTTTCTAGTCTCCTTGACATTGTTATCATGCCTCTTGCTACGTTCAAGCCGTTTTCTGGTAGCCAGACCGAGAACAAGGTAAGAACAGCTCATGACCATGGAGGCGATGGAAATGTAACAATTTCCAAGGTTTTTTCCCCGGCCATGTAATATATGTATGCATGTAATGTATATGTCTAAAATATGTATGTAATATATATTTAAGAGAGATATATATATATATATATATAAGATATATATATATATTTAAGATATATATATATATATATATATATATATATATATATTTATTTATTACAAACTCTTTTAAAACTCTTGAAATATTGTGTCCTGCTGTGAGCTTAAATTTGTAATTTTGTATTGATATTTTTGTAAATATGTACCTACACTGATGAAGCTGTACAACATTGAAAAGTTTGTAAATTAAATATAACTTAAATAACTTTCGCTGTGTTCACCTATTTCACATTATGTCTGTGATTGCCCCATATTTATATATTACATATTAATTTATTAGACTGTAAGTCACGCACATATTTTTCGGATAGCGTGCAGCTCAAACCACTGGCGGCAGCACCTGGGATTTCCTGCAACATGTCAGTGCATGTTGCGATATGTCGGTGCATATTTCGAGATGTCAGTGCATACTGGAGGATGGGAGCCGTTGGACAGGCTTTTCCCCTGGTGTGCACTGTTTCCGTGTCACAGGTTATGGGCGAAATAGTGATATAATCACCAATTTGTCCGGTGCAGCTTGCAAGATTTCTTTTAACGTTGTAAGTCCCACACAAAAATGAAATCAGAACGTTTTCATGGGGTAACCCGGTTCCAGGATGTGATATTCAATCAGTTTTTCAAATTCTTTTGAACACTAGGAGTTTCCTTGATTAAACAAATACTAGTATATTTGAGCCTCCATGAAGCAGGCATAGACCCACGCAAGGGGTCGAAACCTCCTCCCCCGTTAGAACTTTGACACGCGTAGCGCATCGTAATTCTGGTAAGAGCAGTTGCTTAACCCGCGCCCCGGTGGGCCTGAGAGCCGCCTACGCCCTGGTAGGAGAGGGGGTGTTTTAACACCCCCCTCGAACTCGGCCCCTATGCGGTATAGCCAAAAAAACGCGAACGCTGGTGGATAGCTCATACAAATTTGTGAAAAACTAAACCAGTCACTTTTGGCTCAGGTCAATATTCAGGTCATGACAGGTCAAAGAAAGTGGCATTTTAAGTAGAGTTTTTGGGCTCGAGCCACCGACAGATTTAAGTTCGAATAATTTTTTGGCACCATTCGCTTCCTCTCGACACGGCAAATCGAATGATGCATACTACCATACTAGATCAAAACACAAAATGACCTGAGGTCAGGTCAAGGTGACTTTTTAACCCAGCATAGTCAATATACATATCAATACACTGGCAATAGAAATCCAAACGCAATGGTATCAAAATCAAAGCTGTATCATCATTTCATGCAAAGTTATTGACTTCAGTCTCAAAACTTCTTTAGTAGCCCCGGATTTAAGTAAAGGTACCTTGGCCTCGGATGACCTATCAGAGGTCACATATAAAAAATTGCAACAAGGACCTGAAAAGGGGCCCTGGATATTACGATTTGGAGAATATGAAGGCATTCTCAGCTGTATCTACACGAATACAACCCAATTTGTTTTCCCATTCACTTCTAACGGAGAAGTCATGATCCGTACTTGACCTTAGGTCATCGATATGAGAAATCCCGGAACAAATTTTGTAGCAGTCAGTGGGCCCATTAGGTGTTATAAGTTTCAATCCAATATATTCACCCATTTCTTATTTATGCCACCTTAAACATTTTTGGAGGTGAGGTCACTTGACCTACACTGGTTACCTAACTGGATATGACCCAGCCTTAAAATTTTGAGAAAAGCTGCAGAATTGATCAAGGATAAGATGTGCAAATTACGGTAGTGCTTCACGCCGCCGGAAAAACCCGAGGGGGTGTTCAACAGATATATATATATATATATATATATATATATATATATATATAACGGTGTTATATTCAACGGATATGTATATATATATATATATATATATATATATATAATATATCGGATTGAAACTTATAACACCTAATGGGCCCACTGAGTGCTACAAAATTTGTTCCGGGATTTTTAATATCGATGACCTAGGGTCAAGTACGAATCATGACTTCTCCGTTGGGAATGCATGGGAAAACAAATTGGGTTGTATTCGTGTAGATACAGCTGAGAATGCCTTTTATTCTCCAAATCGTAATATCCAGGGCCCCTTTCCAGGTCCTTGCTGCAATTTTTTATCTGTGACCTCTCCCACCGGGGCGAGGGTTAAGGCAGCCGCAAAGCCGGTAATCTATCTTAGCTCGAGAACAAAATACAAGTTTTAGGTATATAATCCTAATCCTTTTTCATCAGTATATGACATGCCTTTATGCTACAGGTGATTAAATTATTTACAGCTATGAAATTTGCTAGATAAACCTCTTCTATGAAGACAAAGGTGTGTCAAAAGAAATGGAGTGGTCGATCGGAACAATCACGAAACAATCATGGATTTGACTCCCACACGGATCAACCATGATCTCTTTTCAGAGATTCGAACGAGAAACGTCATTTAAACTCGGCAGCAGCTGCTTTTGAAAATTACAAGTCGATGTGTTCAAGGCAATTCGAGGATAAAAAACTATTGAAAAATCAATATTCATTGGTCAAGATCAGTTGTTTGGAAGATTTAACACAGCGACCAAAAACATTTAGGAATGTTTGCTTGCAATCTAGCACCATGAGGGAATATTTATGATTTAGTATAGGTGCGTCGCTGATTTTTCATTTCCAACCCACGGTTCGCAGATGAGATGACAAGAAGAATATCATGAGATGACAGGAACAAAGCTATAGAGCCCTTGCATAATACGCGAGCAATGATTGTTGACATTGCCGCCTGAAGCTTCGACACACCTTCACGATGAGCTCTGCCAGCAGCATCATTGTTATGCCGTCTTTGCAGAAGCCTGGGACTCTAAACTATAACATCGCCGTGGCCTCCGCCTTCGCCATCTCGTCCAACCCCGACGCCGCTACATGCGTCCTCATGGGCGCGGAAGGCAACGGCTCTGTACTTTGGCTACTATGTCATACCATCGGAGTCCTGCTGGTTTGGCTAGTTCCACGACTTTGGTCCCTCGTACCTCCACGGAAGCAAGGTAAGCGTTTGAAGGAAACCAACACTCTACAGCCGGGAAGGTAGCGTCATTTTCTATGAATACCAATCCAGCATTGTCAGTGATACAAGGTCCAAATGTTGTCATGTGTCGACGAGGGTTGTGATTTCTATGCATTAATTTGTCTTGAATATCCTGATATTTTAACATTAATCTCGTTATAAAACCGGGTCGGTGGAGGCGAAGACGGTTGTTTCCATTCATTAACGCGTGTAGTAGAATCGGGGTCTAACGTGGTCTGAACCATTATTAATCGGGGTCTAAATTATACTAATCGGGGTCTTGGTATCATTTAAAGGTAAACTATGTGGCAAAAGGTGAACCATTTCTCACATTTGAGGGAATTGATGAATTCGTCGATTTCTGATGACTTTGGAAAATCAGTCGTTATTTTATCCTAATCCGTTCTTCGCCAGCTCGCCTACATTTCAGAGCGAGTCGTGACGTAGTAAAGTCATATATTCTAGAACTTTCAAGATCACCTTACATCAAGCTCGATTATAAGCTGAAAGGTCACAGCTTACGAAAATACCAGCACTTTCAAAAAACTTAAACCCAGTGATTTCGGCTAGGTCAGGTTACCAAACATGATGCATATTATGCTAAGGCGTCTCAGTGGAAGTTGTCTAAAGTTAAGGACAAGACCATGGGTAAAGGTCACACCCTTATTTGCAGCCCAGCATGTGTTATAGCGTCATTTATAACTCTCACTACAGGGAATATATCCCATCGTGAAGTCATAGGACAATAACGTTCATGACCTTGAACATTTAATTCCAGACAACACTTTATGGGACTTCTGGTCATGATCCTTGTCCGTCTTTAGTGACTTCAAGAGTTTCTGTTCCGCGTAGTCACGGAGGGGAGCTTCAGCTCGTATTTCGACTGTCACCAGGCAATGATGTTTCGTCTTAGTATAGCTATCCATGTCATTTGACGCTGCTCACATGACTGTAGCTTATTTCTTTCCTATTTTTATCTATCAAATGCAGATATTCAATAGAATTTGGTTGTGTGTGATTTTGCGAAACATATTCAATAACCTTTTTAAGAAAATAAGATAATTTTAACAGTCTTCCTTATAACTCATGTAACCTTGTTAATCAAAGACCCCGTTGCACTGTGCCGCAAGGTAATACCTTAACTAGATTCAAATAAATTTTGAGAGGTGTGAGAGGTGTAAATAATGTAACATATACATTTTTTACATTTTTCTTCTGGTAGAAATATCCTGAATTTTTTCTAACATATTCTAACGACTCTACTTACGTCTCACCGTGGCCTGCAAATATTCACTTTACGGCAAATTGTTTTCATGTAAGCATACTTTCTTGAACTGAATATGTACAGCCGGTTCCACACTGATTAGTAGGTACAAATGTCAGTTGTTTTAAGAAATATCTTAAAAATGGTTTCACTTCTCACAAAAGTTGCATATCTACTAATGTATTTTTACGAACCCTTTAAATGTGGGCCCCTGCAAACTGGATGAGACGTCAATTTGGAAAATTATAGACATAAAACTGTTTTCGCCGATATCGATTATTTTCAGTGTCTTTTCTCAATTGCTTCCGAATTTTGGACCCGATGAAGTATTTTTGCACGTCAGTTGATACATTCAGTTAAAAAGCAGCAGATGAAGCAGGAAACATTGCTTGATAGATATTTCGCAAAAGCGGCCGGGGCCTAATTCCTACCAATCAGTGTGGAGCCGGCTGTACAGACACGGAGGGTTCAAAGTCAACAGTCCTCGGCTCATTGCTAGCGAATTATGACTAAAAAACCTAACCAAACGTTGCCCTTCTTTTGCAGGCGGAGGACCAGACCCGTGACGTCACTGGTTCAACATCTCAGTCGGCTGTCGTCGCTGAGGCCTGTGGCTCCTCTCTCTCCCCCGCTTTGGAGGTGCCATGGCACGAAAACATTTCCAGCGACTCGTCTTCATTATCCAGCGACTCGTCTTCATCATCCAGCGACTCCTCTTCATCATCCAGCGACTCCTCTTCATCGAGCAGTGACTCCTCGTCAAGCAGCTCTTCCGATTCATCGGACAGCGAGTCATCGGATGAAGAAGCCAGCAAGGACGCTCCCCCGGCTAAGAAGCGTGAGTAAATCTACCATCTTTCAGAGCCATTTCTAGGTTAATCGGTATTAGTCAATTATTTAAACATTGTTCGATTAACTCCTTAATATAAACTGTTTCTCATACTTGGACATCTTAAACCGGTTTACAAACTAATAAATTAGTAATCAGGGCTTGGAAGTTCAGATATTGATTGAAGCACGATTCACTACCGATCAAATTTTGGCCCGATTTTGTGAACGGGGAATGTCTAAATGATACTGAAGGACATTCCAACGAGATAATAAAAACAAAATTAATCTATGACAGGTGTTGGGGGTCCTTCATAAATTACGTCACGCTCCAAGGGGGTAGGCTGAAACGTGACGTGCCGTGAGTGGGGGAGGGGGGTTGACCAAAGGTGATGCACTTTTGTTTGTTGTTTTTGCTGAAAAGTTGGGAAGATGAAAATAAAAATGGGGACGAAAGGGGCTCATTAAGCCATCTAACACTCATTCCATCGTTAGGGTGTCCGAGTTGCCCCAGTTCCCTCTAAGTAGGAGGTTTATTAAGTGACGCCATGACAGAGGGGAGGGAGGTCAGTCAAAAAGTGATGTTACATGCCGGGAGGGGGGGTCGAAAGCATATGAAAATAGAGGCCTTAATTTTCCATACATTTCTTCACCCTCCAGAAGGGAGTTTGGCCGAAACGTGACGTGCCATGGTGCGGTGTGAGGAAGGGTCGAAAACAATGGAAAAAACGTTACGTAATTTATGAACAGGCCCCTTCGCTGCAATTGGATAATGTTTCATTTTGAGGAATCTAATTTTGTTTTGTGGCCAGTAAATTGTATTTCCCCCTCCCATCACAAAATATCGTTAGACACAGTATCCGATACAAGCCCACATCGCATCACGGCTTACGGTATTCATATATGTAATTGGCCAAAGAAAGCCCAACTTAACTTCCTAACAAACCAAGCTGCATCGCGGTACCTAGTCACTGTCAGACTTGGAGAAAGGAAATACAAGTAAAAATAAAAACACCAACATATCTATGTTATAATTGTTATAGATATTTTTGACTAAAGCCGGGGATAAAAGCTACCGATAAGTGTCACACTTTTTCATCTATATATAAGCTTGCTCGATGCGCGGTCCGCTAAGAACACAGAGTATTCGTGTTCAATTCCTGAACCTCTGCTGTCAAGAACATTGTTGGAAGCACGTGTCGAAAGCATTATAAATGAGCTCACCCTCGGAGCTATCCATCGTTTTTTTAATTTTAAACGAATGCCACAACATATATATTGGCAATTATTTATTAGAGGGTGTGGGGAATTTCAAAGTCATGGTCCTGGAGCAGCTTTTGGGTGCACATCAATTCAACCAATAAAAAGCAATTTTTTTATTTACCAGCTTCAGGCCTTTCAGAATCATGAACATCCCGTATGTTTCACCTCCCCTCAAACTAAAAGCTAATCTCCCTCTTCCACAGGTCGCCTGCTGAACCAGCCCAGCTCCCCGGCCGTGGCCCCCTCCACCCATCAGGGGGCCCCGTCCTCCAGCAAGAAGGAGCCGTGGACACGGTTGCGACTACTCAATGACATTCTGAAGAAACTCAATAAGGTGGAGAAGGACAAGGAGATGCCGCTTCGCATCAGAGTCCTTCTGCATTGTACCTACGACCTGGCCGTGGACCGAGAGGTTAGTTCACGCCCTTTCGCTCTTGTCGTTTTGGTCAGACGTTTTTAACGATGCCTGTTATTCTCGTTACTCGGCTGATAACGTGCATGCAAATGTACAAAAAAATAATTGTATTCCTTTTACACAACGACGTGCAAACCTGTTGATGATAAACTGATGTGCTAAAGCGGTAAATTTTATGTTGGGCTACTTCATAATAAAAGATCTTCGAAAAATGTCGCATCCCCTACTCCTTTTAAGTGTATACCGGATACCAGTGTGTGTTTTGACGTTTTTAAGTAAAACCCTACCCACATTCAGTTAAATGAAACGTTAGGAGGCTCCACAGTACCGTATACAGATTTTAGTGACATATGGGCGAACTTTGAGAAGCCAAATCACTTAAGAGTTTTGAGCAAAGTATCGAAAATGTACATCATACGCTTTCAACAAAGCTGAAGTCCGTTTTGACACATTTGCCGCACTGAAACCACTAGGCCTTGTTGGCCCTTTTGATCAGGACTGTCTTGTAAAATGTGAATAGCCATCAAACTCTGGATAATTGACATTCTTTCGTATGCTCACGGGACGGCATCTTCTTCCACAGGACGGTGTGATCCAGGAGGCGTTCTTCGCGCAGATATCAAGACCCTGTAAGAAGTCGGCCGATGACTTCTCCTCCGACGAGGAGGCGGAGCGAGATCCTCCACCGCCGGCCAAGAAATGTGAGTACTGTTTGGCCGAAGAACCAGGCATGCCAATAGCCATATATTCGTTTTCAAAACAACGCTATTCCTGCATAAATTGTTTTAAAAAATTACAAAACTATACACTTTCATATCCCCCTCTGTCTCATGATTTTCAACATTTCTGACTTCTGATTTGATGCAAAGATTAAGGTATGGGCTTCTACTTGAAGGGAATAAGAGAGTTAGACCAAAGGCTGGTAGGAAATTAACTGTATGTAAGTCCTACTGTCAAAAACATTGTACCAATCGTTGAGGCAACCATAAAAAATTAGTTCAGGGTCAAGATTTTCCGAAACTAAAAAATCGAGATAACAAGTTTCTTGGTAGATCAGAGTTTGTTTCTGTAAATTCATTTTTATTGGCAATGAGTGCCTTCCAGGAAAATTTTTTGCAAACAACATTTCGAAAAGCTATGCTCAATTACTCTTTTGAATCCTTGGTCTGACGGCGTCCCTGAAATACCCCGAAGCCGCATTTTGAAATATAAAAGTTTCAGTTCTATGCATCGTTCTATTCATCGAGAAATGTCCAGTCCCCAGCATTGAGTTACGATTGTAGAACACAACCTGGTGCAACAATATCATTAGCCCGATTGTTTCTTCGACTCAGTACAAAAAAGTTACCTATGCAGTTTTGTTCGTGCGCTGTCGGGTGGGTAACATTTCTGATGTGACTAAATTACGATCAAAAAGAATTCTAGAGTGCACCACACTACCAAAGCGAGTACGAATACCCGGTGTAAAATAAATAGACTATATTCAGCAAAATTCTAAACTAATATTCTACTTTTCCTCTTCCCAGGTCGTTCCTCAGCCGAGGACGACATCTCTTCCATCGAGGCCAGCACGGAGGAGTCGCCGGCTCGAGCCTCCAAGAAGTCGCCGTCGTCTCGGGCCCAACAACAGCTACGCCACCAACAGCGAGCCGAGCGGCAGCGGCAGGAGCTGCAGCGGCGGGAGCTGCAGCGGCAGCATCAACAGCAGGAGCGTCAACAGCAGCTACAACAGATCGAGTGTCTCCAGGAAGAGCTCGGGCTGTGCGGCGCCTTAGACATCGCTACTCTATTTGACTGGTGAGGCTTCTTTAACTTAGAATATTTCTTTATTCTGCTCCATGTTTCGCAAACACGACTATCCTTGCGTACTTTGGCGTTATTATTCATTTATTGTGTGTGTTTGGGGGAGACTTTAATGCATCCCCGGGAAGAGCTCAAATCTTCAAATTAATAAAGCAATTTCACTCCAAATCTTGATCTTGTTGTCACTTTATCTTGATCGTTGGATGATGAGCGGTTCACTACTGATCGCGGTAGATAGAGCCAGATAAGATGGGTGTGCACTAATGTAACTATTGTAAGATATTGATCGTCCTCTGTTCACAATGTCTGTGCTGCACTGTCCTATATATTCTCGCGTGATCTTCAGTCCTGCCTGAACATCATGCGTCAATCTAGGGATTCCAAAAATGCCTGTTCACTGACATCGTCTCTCCCCCGCTTTCAGAACGAGGCCACAGTGTACAACGCACCTGATCACCGCCGCTCATCCCACCACCATCACGTCATCTGCATCAGCTGCAACCTCGCATCAGCCACGTTATTCATCACCCAGACATCACTCACGTCAGCTGGCGACACCACATCATCACTTGTATGAGATGTACAGTTCGTAACTGCTGTGATAGATGTGATCCTCTGTCAGCGTTTGGGCTTTACAATAATCAGCCAGGGCTGAGCGCAATATTGCAAAGTGTGATCAATTGTGCAAATATGTGTATACCTTCAACATGTGTGTTTTAACTTTGACTTGTTTTCTACACTGCAATGCGTGCAGTTTCCTGTGTGTTTCGTGCGGCCGGTATGGTTTTAGAGCTGTGATTGTGGTATCGTAAAGGTGATGGACTTGAAGAACGAGCTTTCAAAGGAATTTCGTAATGCAAACCTTGTGATACATGCAATTTGTGTGATATAGAAGGCAAGCCTGTGCAGCATTAGGATAGGTGATGAGCTTTAAATATTTTTTTGCAGGGTTATTTTTTCATGGTTTACGTTGCATTCGCACCTCTTTGTAGGTACAGTGATATCAGGTCGGTTCATCATGTGGAATAATTAAGGAATGCTGTCATCGTGCCAATTAAGTAGCAAGAGAGACAATCCTATCTATAAACATTGTGTTAAGTGTTAGGTTCAGGTGTTTGTACCACCTTATCGTAGATGTCTGCTTAACAGAGAGAAAACTTTGCTTACCAAGTGTGTCTAAAATTAGCTGTGAATACGGATTTTTTATAGTCTTCATCCGCGAAGAGAGATAGCTCACTGCGTTGGAGGGCTAGTGTTGGAGTGTACTTATGGGTGCGGTAATCTGTTTCGCTTAATGCCGTAGCAATTTGACAAAACAGTTCCAAAAAGTGTTATAAAGCAAACGCATGCTTTTTTAATTTCCTGGACAATACCGTGCTGCAGTATATTTGTGATTAGTAATTTGTAATTGGCAATATGATGATCTGTGATACGGGATAATATGCTCTGCTGTCGATATGTGCATGTTATAAAATATAATAAAAAGAAAAAAACATAAATAACTGTTTGAATGCCGGCATGGGAAAGAATGCACGTAAACGAAAGAAAAAATCAAAATACACCGAAAGCGGACATTAATTATACACAGAAAGTGACCGCTGAAGGCGGGAACATAGCATAGTCGACGCCGATCACCTTCCATCGATGAGCCACGAACAGAAATTATGAAAATTTTGCGCAGTAGGTGAAAAATCACTGCTCATACTTTGAACGGATGCTCGAAAATACTTAAGAAAAGTAAAAAAACATACATACAAAAGTGCACATATGGATACGCATAGGTGTGGGAGAGGGGGACTGGGAGGGAGGCGGCACTGGCCCTTTCTATGGTGGGCCCTTGCAAACGACTACAAAGTATCAGCAACCGCAGCATAAAACAGGGATCACAAACAGGCACGATAGCAAGTCTGGGGAAAGTTCAGATTCCGTAGTACACCCTCTGGAAGGCCCCCTGGACGAGGAGTGCTTCGTGAAAAAGGCTAAGGCACCTACTACCCGAGTGCTTTCAGATGAGCCAAGAAAACTGGACCCAATCAAACTCCATCCCAGACCACTCCCAACACAGGGCACGAATTCGGTCACACATCCCCTTCCAAACGTCGAGCAGCAGCCGTCCCCTGGACATCGATAGGCCTGACGAGACCGGCTGTCTTCCACTAAGAAGTGCACAAAAAAACACCACAGAGTTGTTGAATGAAAAGAAACAGCGGGGGGAAAACGGAAGAAGTCAGGTATGGAAATACCTAGTGAAGGCAAGCGTGCACGCGGCCTTATTGATACCAAATAAACAGTGTTAAAACTACTCATAATTATGAGCCCCTTTGGCTGAAGCCAAACTTGACGTCAGCCACCTCTAGGGCTGCCTTCGCCCCAATCAATCTATAAGGATTCCTCCGCCCCTGTAAATTAACAAATATACACAAAAGTAGATATCCGTCAGAAACCTTACCATAACCGATTGATGCACGTATTGACTCGACAAATGAGGCATCTCATCCGACAAGGAACTTATCGAATTGCTTCGGCCTTGAACAAAACTATTTTTTCCATAGAGGTCTATCATAATTACGATGGTCATGCTACAGAAAACAGAAATGATGCTCCGTTTTAATCTGTAACATTCTATAAAGTTTTTCGCTATACATTTTAATGTCATCGCATACTTCATTTTATTTTTACATTTTTATAACATCAGCGTGCGAGAAAGCACTCGTGTGAGACAAAAACATCGCCATTTCCAAGAACACAATTACATGGTTGTTAAAACATGAGCAATTCAGTGACCCGGAAAATCAGGCATTCTGTTTTTGTCCCATGTTTGAAAAATAATCACGTTATTGGCGGCGGAAAAGTGTGATTTTGTTGATGTAGTCCAGGGAAATACTGCGCTTTATAAGTGAATGAAACAAAAGTACGTTCTCGAAAAACCTGCTGAAGGTAAGGTGCCAAACATCGCAGATTGTCGTAGGGGGTGACCTTGGGCCCTTGAAAGATGCTATAACAGAAGATGCCCATGTGCAGAAACTAACATTCCTGAGCCAAAAAGGTTAATACACGATAAGAAGTGAAAAGTTTAAGAGCGTTGGATATGGCAAACGCAACGTTTCGGTTCTTAACCTCCTCACCTGACGATAATCAGGCAAGGTCTTAGACATGGACTTTGGCATCTTTTGCCTCTCTGGGCTGTCCTCGTCTTAGATTTTAGGTCTTTTTGGCCGACGGGTTTAACCCTATTTCCGTCAGGCTCCCGGCTACCCCCTATTTCCGGCAGGGGGGCAATATCGGCCCCCCTAAGATCTCGTAATCTAACCGGCCGATTTTGAAAATTCAAAGTGCTATAGATTCCCCTGACGCTAAAATTTATTTTGAAAAAGAAAATTTCAAAATTTTGATTTTTAAGGAGAAAGTCGTGCAAAATATACAATTTTTGTGTATTTTTTAGATTTTCCATAACCCTTGTCTCTGTTGTACGATTTTCACAAAACTAGTTCAGATTTACAAATAATTGACCCAAAATTGTCATATACTCGAGTTACGCAAAAATTCGAAATTCAATGGCAGTTCCAGGACCAGGACTATGAGGGGAAATATATACAACCTAAAAAGTTTTTGTTACGCGGATTAGAAGCCGTGATATACTGCTTGGCATCTTTGACACATAAATAAATGAAAAAGTGAAAAACTCATCAGGGGCGGATGCAGTAAGGTAAAACAGTGGGGTAAAATACATCCCAACAATATGCGAGTGGTATGCATGAGTATATTAGTCCCTCGACTAGTTGAAATTTATTTCTGATAATTTTTACCCTCCCATGGCAGCTCTGGGAAAGGGGGTGACATAGGCGGATCAAGGACTCTCGTCGTGGGGGGGTGGGGGTGATTGGAAACACATTTTCAATATACAACGATATTGAGTCGCGGCGGTGATACTGGCTGGGAATATGCATTTTGAAAATGTGTAGTGACTGGACAAGCCTCTGGTAATCTAGAATTTGGTTATAACTATTTTGAATTTTCATATACCCAATTGTATTCGCCCTGGCACGGCTGTAAGCAGTCTTCTCACTTACTAACGTTTAGTCCTTCTTGATAACATTCCCCCATTTTGAACTGCTGTAACCGCCCCTGATGAATACAAATAGTGACAATTGTGAATGCACTATCATCTCACATAAAAAATGATATAATAAAACCATATAACTGGTATCAGGATCAGCAGAGACGGCTTCCTTTTACAAAGAACCCATCGCATACGATAATACTTGGTTTGTGGATAGAACCTCCCCAAAAACCCAGCCATAGCTCCGCCCCTGGTAAATATATAATCTTGAAAATTTCAGAAAACCTGCCTGTACTAGTTTTAGGAAAAGTCAGGAAGTTTCAAAAATCTATCGCAAGCCGTTTCGGAGATATTCTTGAAAAACCTTAGGGGGCAATATTAGCCCCCCTGCCGGAAATAGGGTTAAGTCTTTTAAAGTATTTTAACGTTTTCACTGTCTTCTGTTTTATCATCATTTTAGGGTGCCAGGTCACTCTCACCCAATGGTACTCTGCAGTTTATACTAGAGTTGGACCCCTGAGACCAAGTCTCGGGGGCCCCCAGAACCCGAATCACGGGGGCTCCTTAACACTCGCCCCGGTGGGGATGCTTGAACACCCCCCTCGGATTTTTCCGGCGTCACGAAAAAGAGGCCTTCGCGAAGCGCTGCCGTACTTGGCATAGCCTATCCTTGATCAATTCTGCAGCTTCTCTCAAATTTGTATGGTTAGGTCATCTCAGGTCAGGTCACCAGTCCAGGTCAAGTGACCTCACCTCCAAAAATGTTTAAGGTGGAATAAGTAATAAATGGATGAATCTATCGGATTGAAACGTATAACACATAATGCACCCACCGAGTTCTACAAAACATGTTTTGGGATTTTTCATATCGATGACCTAAGATCAAATACGGATCATAACTTTTCCATTGGAAATACATGGGAAAAACAGAAATTCGGCTGTATTTATGGAAATACAGCTTATAATACCTTCATATTCTCCAAATCAAAGCATCTTGGGCCCGTTTTGAGCATATGTTGAGATTTTTGACCTGTGACCTCTGAGAAGTCATCTGGGGCTACTTAGCAGTTTTCAGACTTAGGTCAATAACTTTGTCTGAAATGATGATACAGCTTTTAATTTGATATAATTGTGTTTGGATTGCTATTCTAAGTCGATTAATATGCATATCGACTAAGCTAGGTTAAAAGTGACCTTGACCTGACCTGAAGTCAGGTCATTTTTTAGCCTAGTATAGCCATATTATACATCATTCGATTCGCCATGACGAAAGGAAGCGAATGGTGACTACAAAATAATTCTAACTCAACTCTGTCAGATTCTATAGCCCAAAAAATATTGAAGATGCCACTTTTTTTACCTGGCCTGACCTTAAAATTGACCTCAGACAAAAAGTGACTGATATAGTTGCTTCATGTATATAAGAGCGATATAAAAGTGACTGATATGGTTTCACTGATATAGTCTCTTCAATTTGTATGAGCTATCCACCAGCCTTCGCGTTTTTCGCTATTCCGCATAGGGACCGAGTTCGAGGGTTGTGTTTAAACACCTCCACCAAGGCGAAAGTGACTCGGAGGCCCCACCGGGACGCGGATTAAGACCCACTTTCAAGGCGGAGGGCCCTAATACCGACTTGAGCCCCCTATGAGCGAATCTCGGGGACCCCGAAAATGACTCTGGGGGTCCCTTGATCAGAGAATCCTTTGAAGTGCTTAAGATCGGCCCAAGGGGGTCAAATGACCACTAGGACCCCCTCCTCTTGGCGAAGACACTGGTCAAAGATGCTTCTGGCATCAGGGCCCGACTCTGTCCCGGACAGCTCGCTGTCAGATTGGCTCTTGCCTCCGACGTTTCAAAATCGCTAGAGTACTGGAATTGCATAAAGTGACCTATTAGGTCAGTTTGGGACCCGTTGCTACGGGTAGGTGGTGCTGTTTGGGAAGAAGCGTCGCTTCTTCCCATGGAGTGTGGAAACATTTCAATTTGTGTCGCTACCGGCACTTTTTGGATTTGCGTTTGAGTGGCAGCTGTTTTAACCTATAAATGGGTTCACAAACAGGGATATGGCTGCTTCCGTGGAAGGGTTTGGGGCCAGCTTGCCTTAGGAGCCCGGGCCTAACGGTGGCTGGTAGCACACCACCCACCGCCCCCCGAAACCTGAAGGGGTGAGCTGCCAGTCTCCGAAAGCCGCCTCGGCGTCTGCCTTTGGCGGCGCCTGGGAAGGGGCACACCTGTAAATTTCAGTCGGGTAGGGACTGTTAGCATAGGCAAACTTGGTATTGATAGAAATTCGGGGAGAGTGGATTTGCCACCGTTCCAGGTGTCCAGGTCTTCTGGGCTATTAGCAGTGCCTGAGAGGCGGGGGATTTCCAGTCGGAAGACCAGGTGGTGAACTAGTGCGGGCGGAACGGATATGGGTTGAGCGCATATTTACGCAAGAAGTTCCACAGCCCCTAGCGCACCACCCGAGGGGATACAACTGGGGGTGCTGTCCACCAGGGGTCACTTTGTGTCAAGCAGACCTCTTTCAAGTTGTTTGGCAGCATTACGTCATCAGGGCTGGACGGGCACAACAGTTACTATGCAGGGTATTGGAGAAATTGCACTTTTTCGAAGCTCTAAATGACCTATGTTAGAACTGTATCAACAAAATTCATATGGTTAAACAGAAACCTAAAAGATTTTATTTGTGAAACCATCAAGCGTTTTGCAAAAACTCCAGCGAAGAATATTATTTTCACAAATGTTCTACAGTGTGTCAAAATAAAGGCAGCTTCATCACTAACAGCTGTTTGCAGTAAGACTGATCTCGATTTTGATTGGCTGTTAATTGCCGGCCTTTGATTGGCTTTTGATTGCCATGACACCTCCAGAAGACAATAAACGCCGGTGATCTCTTGAGCAAATGTACACTTATTTCTCTCGGCTGTTAATAAAAACGGACGGATTATAACGAGTTTGCAGCTAATATTTTGACGTTAATGTTATTGTACTTCTCTTAATGCATGTAAATGGGCCCGATTAGAAATATTAGCGAGTTTTTCTAACATCGGGCTTCAGGTAATTGAATCCAATGGTCGTGTGTGCTACAGCTTCATCCTTCTCGACGCTTCTGCATTTGTTTGGTAAGCAGTCATATGATCAGCGTGTGTGTGCTGATAATTTGAATTTACGTGATGGAAGGTATTCAAACTAGCAATTGAGAAGCTAGAAATTGCTGATATTTGCAATTTGCATTTTGTTGCTGATTTGTCTGTGTCGGTATATTTGTCAAAATCACTGTTCATGACTGCAAATATTCAAGTGGGCCTGAGTTGATCAAATACATGCATGCCCTTTCAACAAACTCTTGGAAGTGTTTTGATTTTTTCATTAGATACACGATCAAGGTTCCTGTTAAATGGGTAAAGGAAGCTGCTTTCGATGTATACTAGATCGCTGCCAAATACGCCCAAACTTGGTATGTTCCAGCTGATCCTCCCAATAACTTGATTGAAACTACCAGAACTTAGTGGGAAAGGGTGGTGACGTCATCAGGGGAGGACTAGATTTAGTAGGAAACCTGGTTGTACCCGTATTTAAAGGACCCTGGCGTCAAGGGCCACTCCAGTACACCAGATATATTTTAGTGCGTTACCGCAGTGTTTACTATAGTGATCAGGATGTGCCCAACAAGGCGCAAGAGCAAGACGCCCGTGGAGGCTGCTGTCTCGACAAAGGTGGGTCCCCAGAAGCTCCTGTTGTAGGTACATACATTGTGTCAACCAATTCTCGCATTGCTATGTCTATCAGTGCCTGTGAGTGACTGCTAGTTATATTTCCAAGGTGTTCGTCATATCTGTTCCTAGACAGCGGCAGATCCAGGGGGGAAAGGCATTTGCCCCCCAAACGGAAAAGCTCGGGGCAAAAATATGTTTTTGCCACCCCTCCCCCGCAGCAATCGACCTCCTTTTTCCCGGACTCCTTTTTAGTTTAGAAGCAAGATTTTGGTGCTTCGACTTTCAACTTCAAGTGGAAATATTGGGCCTTGGATAGGGAAAAAGTATATCGAGCCACTATTTTTACATTTTTCACCCCGTGACGTTTTTTTGCTTTTCGCTTCGAATACTCAAAATTCAAAATTGTACCCGCAAGTGATATTATAGCGCACTTTTTCACCACGTGACCTTTTTATTTCTTTTTTTTTGCTTTTCGACTTTGGTTTGCCCCTCCCAAGCCGACCGGCTAGATCCGCCACTGTTTCTAGATACCCCCATTGATGGCATTTCGCGCCAAATTAAAGGGCATTTGGCACTTTGGTGCAATTTCAGCCTGGAGTGGTTGTAGTGGCTGTCAGAACTTATTGCAAATAATGAATTTGGCCATATTCCTGCTGAAAATGTCTAATATTTAGCATCATTCGATTTTCCCTTGTTGTGGATAAAAATTCCATAACCACGTGTCGTCATGATCTGAATACTTATCTGCAAAGAAAGCGCTTTACCCAAAGTCTTGATGGTACTCGATTAATAGGCTAGGTTGTCCGCACGTTTTGTAATCAATCGAGTTATCTAAGACTGTTTATAAAGATAGCAAAATTATTGAAAACACAGATTTACTATATAATTATATGTATATATGTAAAGATAAAAGACATGTAATTATGTATCGCAATTTGAGACCATGCATTTATATGGGGGGGGCACTGCAGCAACGAAGGCTGCTTTTCAATGTGAACGGAGACTTTTTTAACATATGCGCACACTGGATTCGGCATCGACTATAGTGTTGTTGCGTTGACAAACCCATGGAGAGGGACGATTTTACAGAACTGTGACCCGTGTAAAATTAATCGCCAAATCCCCAAGAGAGCCCTCCAAGTACAAACGAGCACCACACATTGTTACATCAGTTAGCTAACTCATGTAACAATGTGTGGTGCTCGTTTGTACTGGGAGGGCTCTTTGGGGATTTGGCGATTAATTTTACACGGGTCACAGTTCTGTAAAATAGTCCCTCTCCATGGGTTTAGTCAACGCAACAACACTGCACGTGGCACGAAAAAACGGTGAGCACCAGCGGACTTTTTTATGCAACTCACCCACGCTCGTGGGTAGCCAAATAAGGCTCAATGACCAGAACTTAGGAAGCCAATCACGGAGAAATGACCGAGATCAAGATTTGCATTTACCAGCACAAAACAAGTATTTCCACGATCTTACCGCCACGTACAAATAACTATCCATAGCATGGCATTGCTATCTTCACTGGTTTTAGGTACCATTATAACTTGGTGTATACGGTTACATCCAAGTTTCCTACTAGATATAGTCCTCCCTTGATGACGTCACCAAGCTTTACTTCGAAATTCTAGAATAATCTAACAAGTTTTGGGAGGATCGGCTGGAACATACCAAGTTTGGGCGTAATTTGGCAGCAATCTAGTACAAATCGAAGTCTACCTCCTTCACCCATTAAACAGCATCCTTGATCTAAACGACGAGCGGCGTATTTTACGTTCATCCGTTCAAAAAAACCATAAGCCTTCAAAGATTTTGCTGCAAGGGCATGCATTTATATCATCAACGCAGGCCTAGATGCATTTATGCAGCCACGAACAGTGATTTTGACAAACGTTCTAACAGAGAAAAATTAGCAAAAAACACAAATAGAAGCCATCTCTAGCATCTTATGCGCAATTTTAAACAATTTTTATCACGCAAATTCAAATAATCAGCATTCACACGCTGAAAATCTTACCCCTTAGTAAAAAAATGCAAAAGAAGCGTCGAGTAGGATAAGGCCACACCTACGCGCGATCGTATACTTGAAGCTTGATGCTACGAAAAGTCACTGAAATGTCTAATCATGCATGGCGGCATGGATTAAGACGAGCACAATAACATAAACGTCAAAATAAAACCTACACACTCGTTTAAGTTCGTCCCCTTCTCGTAAGGGCCAAGAGAAATGCATCTTCATTCGGTCGTCAGAACAAAAAATTCAAGGCCGATGTTTCTTGTCTAATCTATTTTATTTCGCTGGTTCCCAGCACATAGCACTCACAAGCTCATAATGGTGTTGTGACTGTTCCTGGATATTCCCTCACACTGAATATATTATCTGATAACTAATATGCTAATATCTCACTGAGCAACGATCGGTCTTACGACGCACTAGCGTATCGAACGCCCACTGCAAGGGCCAATTTCTAAATTGGCCACCTGCCTGCACAGGACTGTGTGTAGGTAGAAAAATATGTAGCCGTCGTGCTAGGGTCCATTGTGCAGCACGTGGTGCTCTGAGACGCAGGTGACGCTACGGTCGTCATAGTGGAACCAGCGATCCCTGCCAAGGCTGTAGACGTCTGCCATGTCGTGTCCGGCATGGGTGGCGCTGCCATAGTGGCTGACTAGGCCCACCGAGCCGGTAGCCGTAGCCGCCGGCCGGCTTCACTGTTTGACTCTCAGCCGCTGAGTCATCTTCCTCCACGCAGAGCTGGGACAGCTGTGCCTGTTGGGCGGCGAAGTCGACCGGCACGCCCTCCTGCAGCGGGCGTCGGACAACCAAAAGAGCTTATGTATTTTTGAGTGTATATTGTTGTTTTCGGGAGTTGCCATGGCAACATCAGCTGTTTAAGTCTGACTGCAAACGGCTGCTGGTGCTGAAGCTGCTATTATTTTGTCACGTTCTAGAAAATTTGTAAAAATAATATTTTACGCTGAAGTTTCTGCAAAACAAACGACGTTTTAAAAATGAATATGTTTCAGGTTTCTTATCAATCATATCAATTTTGTTGTTCCAGTTGTTAAAAAGGGTTTCCGAAGCTTCGAAAAAGAGTAATTTCTCCTTCACAATGCAAAGTAACTGTTGTGCCCGTCCTGTCCTGATGATGTAATGCTGCCAAACAACTTGAACGGGGTCTGAGATGTCACGTCTTTACCGAACATTTGGCATATGATGCACCCATAGAGGCTAAAGCTTCAGTTCCTGTACCGCTACCACGTGGTCGCCTCTGTCTTGGCAGTCACCCCTATCGGCCTTTGTGTGCGCGGGGGTACGCCGTTCGGTGGGGTGCACAAAGAAGGGACACCGGCGGTAATCCTGCCCCCAGGGCATGCCGCGGGCACCGCTGTTGAATGTTGTCCGTCAGAGGGCCAGTGCTTGTTCAACTTTTGGAAAGTGTGCACGTGTTTTTCTAGTCTCCTTGACATTGTCATCATGCCTTTCGCTACGTACAAGCCATCTTCTGGTAGCCAGACTGCTAACAAGGTAAGAACAGATTATGACCATGGAGGTGATATAAATTTAATAATTTCAAATTTTTTCTCCAGCTATTCAGTTTCCTGAAGGCGTTGTCTTTCCAATTACCCTTAATGATCTAAGTGGATATGCCTTTACTTCTGAAGGAGACTGGAGGCGCCTTACTTATCAAGACAAACCCTAAACGACCTTCAAATTGGAGGCCCCCAAAAGCTAGGAGGCTCTGTTGGATTCTGGCCCCATGGAAAAATATGTGGCCACGCCCCTGGTTTGAGTTGAAATAGCAGACTTGCAAAGCATCCCCAGGAACCCCCATCATCATAGAGGTAGGAACGTCTAGAACATTGTGAGGGGGGGCGGGAGTGCAAGGTGTATTTTAAACTCGTTTCTCTCCAGTCAGCGCCATGGGGTCAATGTTTAAGATCTTCAACACTAGAGGCCCGTGGCCCCGTGGGTTCCCCGGTTCCAAGCATATACCTGCCATGCAATGACTTATACGCCATATCTTTACCGAACATTTGGCAAAGAACGCACCCATTGGGTTCAACTATCCTAAGCTGTATTTTTCAGAGCTTATGGCTAGAGAAAATACGTTTCGGAGGTAACGCAGAACATCCCCGCCAAATAACGCTAAAGCTCCAGTTCCTGTACCGCTACCACGTGGTCGCCTCTGTCTTGGCAGTCACCACTATCGGCCTTTGTGTGCGCGGGGGTACGCCGTTAGGTGGGGTGCACAAAGAAGGGACACCGGCGGTAATCCTGCCCTCAGGGCATGACGCGGGGACCGTTGTTGAATGTTGTCCGCCAGGGGGACAGTGCTTGTTCAACTTTTGGACAGTGTGCAGGTGCTTTTCTAGTCTCCTTGACATTGTCATCATGCCTTTCGCTACGTTCAAGCCATCTTCTGGCAGCCAGATCGCGAACAAGGTAAGAACAGCTCATGACCATGGACTTGATGGAAATGTAACAATATCGAACGTTTTTCCCCGGCTATGTAATCAGACTTGCTGACTCAAATTTCCTTGAGTCGACTTAACTTTGACTCACAGCTAAATGGCTGACTCCGATTCTGACTCGACTCACTGAGTTGAAAATGGCGAGCCGACTCGACTCAGGCAAAATTCAGAAGTGAGCCGACTCGATTCCGACTCAAATCAGCATTGAGTCGGAGTTGATTCTGACTAAGAATAGTGGCAAAATATGCGCAGAAAAAATGCTCATTTCCTTCAATAGTATGTAAAATCCAGTATATTTATTCATGGCGTTAATCTAACTGCACATTTCCTTTAATAATATGCCAATTGCAATGCATTAATTCATGACAGAAATTATTCCTGCATAAGAATGAAGAAAGATGCTAACTGCAAACAAGTGAGTATGAGGAAGGGCCTGATGGCTTTACATTTTAAAGGCATGTCCTTCATGAGCAGTCATAATTGAAGCAATAAGCGACGTTTCAACTGCAAAAAAAACGGAAATCTGTTTTTTTGCCCTGTGGGGGGAGAGTGCAAGGTGTATTTTAAACTCGTTTCTTTTCAGTCAGCGTCATGGGTCTATGTTTAAGATCTTCAACACTAGAGGCCCGTGGCCCCCTGGGTTCCCCGGTTCCTAGGCATATTCCTGCCATGCAATGGCTTAGACGCCATATCTTTACCGAACATTTGGCATAGGATGCACCCATAGGGTTCAGCTTAGGGCTGCCCATTTTACTTGCACCCACAGGTTTCCCAAATAGTCCACCAGATTCCCATTATTTCACCTAAATGCTACTCAGAACCGTCTGTTTTCCGAGACTCAAAAAGACCATGAAGAGGTGAAGATATCCCATATTGACAATACAATGTATGTATACCATGAAACATAAGCCATCAAATATGTCTAGCAAAAAACTAATAGTTATATTCACACACTGTTTATGCGCTTCATGAGTACGAATGCGACAAGAAGCTTTTGTAACAAAGTACAAAGCACAGTCATTCACAAGAAGCATTATGATTCTCCTTCACAATACCTCCAGCCGCCGACACCAGACACCACCGGTCTAGATTCTCAGGTTAGACCTTAAGTGTTTAATAGGTCAAACCTTTAAACTTCAACTACCAGTAGTTTTTGTTTGTCAATGTCTTCTTGATGAAGTTGGCATATACCTTCCAGAACATCTCAACCGCAGCAGTTTTTCTCTGAGCCTGACTTTCCTGGTAAGAATCTTCGTACTTTGTGATGGTGCAGCAGCACCTCTATCAGGTCGTTGGTCGCTTGACATTCCGCACAAACTCTCAGTTTCCTTGTAATGGTAGTCCTCGCCCCACAGCTTGGAATCCTCGCCAGTTACTGTGGTCGATAAAAAAAAAGATTTAGGATCGCAAGGTCAGCCAGTTCGGTCTTGGAGGTGAGCTCTTTGAAGCTGGGCTTCTCGATGGAAAAGTGCTCAGGGCAAGTGTTGGGCAGGCACGGCTGGTATACCGCCGAGCCAGCCAGCAGCCTCGCCCACAACCCTTGCAATATTCCCTCGAGAAGCTCACCTCCAAGACCGCAATGGCCGACCTGTGTGGCTCAACTCATTCATGCTCTTCACCATCTTCAAAATCGATCACCGTGGCTGGTGATGGATTCCAAACTGTGGGGCAAGGACCAACAGTACAAGGAACGGAGGAGTTTGTGCGGAATGTCAGGTGCAACGACCTGACCGACAGGTGCTGCGGCACGTCACAAAGTCATCAAGACTCCTACAAAAGACCAGCCCATAAAAATGCCAGGGCGTGGAGAAGTTCCAGAAGGTGCATCCCACCTTCACCAAAAACACCGAACAACAAAAACGTAGTTGAAGTTCAAAGGTTGCACCGTATTAAACACTTGATATCTAAACTAAAATCTACCCCGGCGGTGCTGGTGGAGTCGGTGGCTCGAGGTATTGTGAAGGAGAATCACCAATGCTTTCAATTACACTGGTACTGTGTTACACGTGAAGCTCATTCGTACGCTGTGAAGCGCAATAAATGGGTATGTCTATAAAATCGATAGTCTTTGCTAAACATATTGATAGCTCATAGGTTTCATGGTCTAGTTTGGAGTATTGCATAGTGATGCAGCGGGTCCAAACAGCAGGATGAAACCCTTAAAAGTACTGTTTACAAATGATATCAAATGGATATAACACGTTTAAAATTCATTGGAACACGGGAAATATTGCTTTTTCTTTATTTACCGTGCCACATCGATTCAAGGCTCGAAACATGAAAATTCTTCCATATCATTACATAGGCAATCTTACTAAAAAATGGCATATTCCAAACAAGAATCGCAAATACTAAAACCTAGCCATCAGTGCATTGTTACCGTTAAGATTGTTGTGGCCTGCACAGAAATACGGATCTAGCTGGTCAAACAACATTGTGAGACCGTTTTAATAACGGTGTGTTTTGAAAATAAAATCCCACCCAAAACACGTTTTCTTAAACAGAAAAAATCATCAAGACCAGCTGGAAAATTGTAGCGAATAATTGAGGGAGTGTCATCTATAGTCTTTAATAATGGAATTATCAGGTTGGCATCCGGCAACCGAAAACACCTTATGATGGTTTTAGTCCTACTAATAATTAGCGGAGGACTAAAATCGTGAACTTGTTTTGGGTCGTTGCATGCCAGTCTGATACTGTCGCCATTTAAATACTATAGATGGTAAAAACTGGCGATTTTACATATCTGTGTACGTAATAGCACGTAACATATCATTAACTGCAGTTTTCGATATGCTCCAAATCAAACACGTTTCCGTATAAATCGCAAGTTTTACACAGCTTATTGCTTTTAGTCAGATTTTCCGGCTTTGTAGTCATTTGAATCTATTGTACTGAGCATCAGAGCCATCAAATACCCTCAATAGTCTCTGTGGTGGAACTGAAAATAAGAGTCAGCAAAGAACAATTGTGATGTTTTCATGCGTGACCAAAGCGTGATTTGACGGAAACCTGAATTAAAAACACAAGTATGTTTTGTGTTTGTTTGTACCATTCATCGAAAAGCCTTCTAGTTAATTAGAAATTGATATTCTATCATTATAAGTCCTAGATTAGAAAAGACCATTACCCATAGGCGGATCCAGGATCACCGATCGGGGGGGGCTCCTTGCTGGGATGGGGGCTGCCATCCAGACGAAGGGTGCACCACTTTTGGCCAGAAAATCGTATCAGATGGACGCGAAATCCTATCGCGGGCACCGATTTTCGCATGGGGGGTTTGGAAGCGACAGTTCAAGGGGGTGCCATCGACCCTTTACTGGAGCGCCGTGACCATTTTAAGGGGGCGCCGAGGGTCGGTCGGAGAGGGCACCTGCCCCTCTTTGCCTGCCCCTGGATGGATGGCACCTGCCCCGGGATCCGCCTATGGTATTACCAACTTGTAGTGATATTTCTAATGGCATCACTTTCTTATAATTTGTCGAAGTCTGGGATCTGAATCTGATATTTTGTGTTTGTATCCAAACCATTTGACCACCAACCTTCAATTGAAGTAAAAACCATCATTCTATCGTCATAAGTTCTTTAATTAAAAGTGATTATCACCAGTATACGATTAATATATTTTACTGACATCACTAAATGGTCATTGGTCGAAAGCCCAATATCGAAACCATCATTGCGTGCTTGCTTGAACCACCCAATAGAAAGCCTTCATTTGAAGCAAAAATTATCGTTCCATCGTAAATATTTTTTTAGTTAGAGGCTCCAACCCGTTTTCTTCTGGTCTCCTGCATCACCGTGTATTGGTACGATATAAGGGCTATGTTCACCCCCGTTGTGCACGGTCAGTTTTTTAGTCTCGAGGAAACCAAACCAGTTCTGAGTAGCATTTTGACCACATAATGGGAATCTGATGGACTATTTTGCAAACCTGGGGGTGTCAGTAAAATGGGCAGCCCTAGGTTCAGCTATTCTAAGTTGTATTTTTCAGAGCTTATGGCTAGAGAAAATACGTTTCGGAGGTAACGCTGGCCATCCCGCCAAATAACGCTAAAGCTCCAGCTCCTGTACCCCTACCACGTGGTCGCCTCTGTCTTGGCAGTCACCCCTATCGGCCTTTGTGTGCGCGGGGGTACGCCGTTCGGTGGGGTGCACAAAGAAGGGACACCGGCGGTAATCCTGCCCCCAGGGCATGCCGCGGGGACCGCTGTTGAATTTTGTCCGTCAGAGGGCCAGTGCTTGTTCAACTTTTGGAAAGTGTGCACGTGCTTTTCTAGTCTCCTTGACATTTTCATCATGCCTTTCGCTACGTTCAAGCCATCTTCTGGTAGCCAGACCGCGAACAAGGTAAGAACAGATTATGACCATGGAGGTGATAGAAATGTAATAATTTCCAACGTTTTTTCTCCGGCTGTTCAGTTTCCTGAAGGCGTTGTCTTCTTTCCAATTACCCTTAATGATCTAAGTTGATGTGCCTTTACTGGTGAAGGAGACTGCTAAACGGCCAAGATAGGAGGCCACAATCAAGAAAGACCCTAAACGACCTTCAAATTGGAGGCCCCCAAAAGCTGGGAGGCTCTCTTGAATTCTAGCCCCATGGAAAAATCCGTGGCGACGCACCTGGTTTGAGTTGAAATAGCAGACTTGCAAAGCATGCCCAGGAAACCCCATCAGCATAGAGGTAGGAACGTCTAGAACATTGTGGGGGGGGGGGAGTGCAAGGTGTATTTTAAACTCGTTTCTTTCCAGTCAGCGCCATGGGTCTATGTTTAAGATCTTCAACACTAGAGGCCCGTGGGTTCCCCGGTTCCAAGCATATACCTGCCATGCAATGACTTATACGTCATATCTTTACCGAACATTTGGTATAGAATGCACCCAGGGGCGCAGCCAGGGAGGCACGTGCCCCCCCCAATCGGTGAGGAATGCCCTTTGATCGCTAGGCGGTGTACCCCGTTTGGGCCGTGCCGCTCGAAATTTAGTGCCCTACGCCGTTGAACATAAATGGAACTAGCCTGAATTTAGCGATTAAAACTATTGTTTGACAATTTAGTGCCTTTTTTGGTCAGCTAGGGATATCTGTCGCCTTTCCAAGCACCCGGGAAGAGTATAGGCACGTAATCTGTTTCCAGCTAATGCCTCATCGTCGCCAATAATCGTACGGGCGGAGATAATTTGGTGCCCCTTGAGCTCATCTGGTACCCCCTGAGCGCTAGTCTTGGCCCATGGAGCTGATCATGTGCCTTCTGAGCTGATCTGGTGCCCTCCTGCTCAATCTGGTGCCCCTGAGAACATAATTGCGTCTCCTGAACCTATATAATGTCCTCTGACTTAGTCTGATGCCTCCGAGCTTGCCTGGTGCCCTATTAGCTTTTTTAGTGCCCCTGGAGCTGAACCAGCACCCCTGAGCTGATTTAATGCCTCCCGGAGTTGATCTCATGTCCCCTGAGCCAATATGTTGCCTCTTGAGCTGATCTGATGCCTCCCGAGCTGATTATTAATGTCCCCTCAGAAGATCTGGTGCCCCCTGAGCTGGTTATTGATGTCCCCTTAGATGATATGGTGCCCTCTGAGCTGGTCTTGGCCCCTTGAGGTGATCACGTGCCCTCTGAGCTGGTTATTTATGTCTCCTTAAATGGTCTGGTGTCCCCCCCGAGCTGGTTATTGATGTCTCCTTAGATGACCTGGGGCCCTGAGCTGGTGTGGTGCACCCTGAGCTGATCTTGTGTTCCCTGAGCTGATCTATGCCCCTGCTCTGGTCTGGGGGCTAGAAGCTGATCTGGGACCCTGGGCTGATCGATCTGGTGCCCCCTGAGCAGATATGTTGGCCCCTGAGCTAAAAAAATGCCCCTGAGTCGATCTTGTGCCTCCTGAGCCATCATAGTGTCTCCTAAACCCATCGCATGCCTTCTGAGTTAGTCTGGTGCCCCCTGAGCTAGTTTGTTCCCTTCTGAGCCAATCTTGTACCTTGTAAGCTGATCTTGGCCTCCCGAGTTGATTAAGTCATTTCCTCAGCAGCTCTGAGGCCCTGAGCTGAGCTGGGTCCACTGAGACTGATGAGGGCCCCCGAACTGGTATGGAGCTCCTGGGCTGATTAAGTGGCTCCTGACTTGATCTGGTACCCCCGAGCTGATCTGGGTCCCGACCTGGTTGGGGAAGACTGAGCTGATCCCTTGTCCCCTGAGCTGATATGGTCCTTCTTGAGCTGATCTAAGCCCCCGTTCTGGTCTGGGGACTAGGAGCTTATCTGGGTCCCCGAGCTGATCGAACTAGCGCCCCCTGAGCAGATAAATTGCCCCTGAGTTGAACTAATGCCCCCTAAGTCGATCTGGTGCCTCCTGAGTCATCATTGTGCCTCTTGAGCCCATCTGATTCCCTCCTCCGAGCTAGTCTGGTGCCCCATGAGCTAATATGGTGCCCTTTAAGCTGACCTGGGCCTCCTGGGTTGATCACGTGATTTCCTGAGCAGCTCTAAGGCCCTGAGCTGAGCTAGGCCCTCAGAGGCTGATGAGGGCGCCTGAGCTGGTATGGGGGTCATGAGCTGATTAAGCCCCCTGGCTTGATCTGGTACCCCCGACCTGATCTGGGCCCCGAGCTGATTGGGGAACACTGATCTGAATCCTTGTCCCCGAAGCTGATATAGTGCCCTATGGGCCGATCTGGTGTCCCCTAGGGGCTCCTGAACTGATTGGGCTCCGAGCTGGTGAGGGAACCCTGAGCTGATTTAGTGCCCCTGACTTGATCTTGCCCCTGACCAACTGATCTGGGGCCCAAGAGCTGATCTGGGGCCCAAGAGCGGATCTGGGTTCTGGGGGCCCTGAGCTAGTTCGAGCCCTGGGAAAACCCTGAGCTGGTCTGGGCGCTGACCTTGTGAGAGCCCCTTAAGTTGGCCTGAGGCCCCTGAGGTGATCTGGCGCCTTAAATTATTCTGGGGCTCCTTGAGCTAGTTCAAGGTCTCATGAGCATATCTGGGGCCCATTGAGCTAGTCTGATGACCCATCTCTGGAGCCATTGAGCTAGTCTAGTCCCTGGGTGAAGCTGAGCTGATCTGGGGGCTCTGATCTACATCAGGGGGCCCTCTGAGCTGGTCTTGAATAGACAGAGAATAAGAACACAAGGCCAACGCCCATCACCTCCATGTGCCCCTGAGGTCAGGGCACAGTCCCCTAAACCAGGACTTCTACTAATTAATTTAAATGAAGAACTTGTTTTTACAATGTTCAGCCTTGTCACACCATCCCCATCCAAACCACCTTTTCTTCACCAGTTCACCTTTTCTTTACTCTAACTGGGACCGATCCTGGAAAATATGGAACTTCATAAACGTTTTAAAAAGGTATCTCCCAAATTATTTCATTGTGAGAGCCGAGGAACTTAACGCGTGCATTAACGGGGGGGCGGGTACTTGCCCCATCCCCTCGGGTTTTTTTCTTCAGGAAAAACGGGGCGCTACGCGCAGCCGTACTTGGCGTAGCTTTTTCTCTCATCATTTTTACAACTTTTCAGAATTTTAAGGTTAGGTCGTCTCAGGCCAGGTCACAAGTACAGGTCAAGTGACCTGACCTAAAAAAGTTTAAGATAGCGTTAGTCGGAACAGGGTGAACTAATGCTAATGCTACGCATTTTGACATAATTTTACCTGGACCTGACCTCAGATCTGGTCAAAGCCCATATTTGACCTAATTTTCCTAGCAAGGTCATATTATATATATATATATATATATATATAAATCATTTCATTTGGCTTGCTGCGTGGATTCTAATGGTCTAAATTGTTTTGCTCTATCTTTTCTTGTTCAGATCAAAATGAATGAAACCTTAATTTGATGTTATCCCTATGGTGGCATGTATTGACCTATACTGACCTTAAATGTGGCCTGACAAAATTGTTCAAATATTTTCGATCGAGGATTAGATGGGCTACCAAACGCCGTTTACTGTTTTTCGCTATCTATCGTTGTTCTCGAGATCTTAGGGGGGCGGGTACCCCCCCTCCGTCAAAGCGAAGGTGACTCAGACCCCGGTCAATGCGCGTGTTAATCTGCATTCAACCAGGGCTCACTCGTCACGACAAAACCAGTGGGAATAACAATTAATTGTTTTTCAATTGAATGAATTTTCGACTGCAATATGTCTTAGCTTGTGCATAGTTACAGATATCACAGGCTCTGCTGATTTCTCTAGTGTTAACACACGCATTGACAGGGGTCTGGGTCACCTTCGCTTTGACGGGGAGGGGGCCGGGTATCCGTCCCCCTCCCTAAGATCTCAAGAACCACGCTAGATAGCGAAAAACAGTAAACGGCGTTGGTTAGCCCATCTACTTCTCTATCGGAAATATCTAAACCATTTTTAGTCAGGTCACATCTAAGGTGACTAGAGGTCAAGACATGCCATCATAGGGATAACATGTAAATGCAGGTGTTTGGTGAACAAGTAAATATAGAGCAAAACAATTTACACCATTGGAATCCTCGCAGCAAGCCGAATCGAATGATATATACTATGCACTTCTTAGGTCAGATCAGGCCAAATATGAAATTTGACTTGACCTGAGGTCAGGTCAAGGTAAAAGTAGGTCAAAATGCCGATCATTAGAACCGCAAAGACTAGGAAAATCTAATGAAGCTAACATAAACGCTCTATCTCTATTATATTACTATGTTATTCAGGTAAAACCATTTTTCCATGTGGGTAATCCAATGGAGAGGTCATGGCTCCGACCTGACCTTAAGTCATCCATATCAAAAATACCGGAACAGATTTTAGAGAACTTGGTGTGTCCAGGTCACTTAACCTGTACTGGTGACCTGACATAAGATGACCTAACCTTAAAATTTTGAGAAAAAAATTGCAAGAATGATCAAGGAAAAGGTGCACCAAGTACGGCGGCACCGCGCGAGCACCGTTTTTCTGCTATTTCCAAAAAACCCGAGGAGGGCGGTTACCCACCCCCAGTCAATGCGCGTGTTAAGTATTTGCATGTGTTGGTTGAAATCTCCTTAAAAATATATAAAACAGTCGCGTTACTTTCATGAGATTTCGGTGATACTTTTTTCGGTTTTAATCGAGTTTCCCTCCTCTTTCAATGCTTGATTTGCATTTTTCTTGAACCAAAGGTACCCAAAAATTGATTTAAACTAAGATATAGTATTTTTAGGCTACGTTAAAAAAGTGCCCTTTTTCTCCCGGGGTCCCCTCAAAGGTGGTGTTCCTCCCATACCAAAGCTCTGGCTGCGCCCCTGAATGCACTCATAGAGTTCAGTTATCCTGAGTTACATTTTTTTCAGAGCTTATGGCTAGAGAAAATACGTTTCGGAGGTAACACAGGCCATCTCGCCAAATAACGCTAAAGCCCCAGCTCCTGTACCGCTACCACGTGGTCGCCTCTGTCTTGGCAGTCACCCCTATCGGCCTTTGTGTGCGCGGGGGTACGCCGTTAGGTGGGCTGCACAAAGAAGGGACGCCAGCGGTAATCCTGCCCTCAGGGCGTGCAGCGGGGACCGCTGTTGAATGTTGTCCGCCAGGGGGCCAGTGCTTGTTCAACTTTTGGAAAGTGTGCACGTGCTTTTCTAGTCTCCTTGACATTGTCATCATGCCTTTCGCTACGTACAAACCATCTTCTGGTAGCCAGACTGCTAACAAGGTAAGAACAGATTATGACAATGAAAGTGATATAAATTTAATAATTTCCAACGTTTTTTCTCCAGCTATTCAGTTTCCTGAAGGCGTTGTCTTTCCAATTACCCTTAATGATCTAAGTTAATATACCTTTACTGGTGAAGGAGACTGGAGGCGCCTTACTTATCAAGAAAGACCCTAAACGACCTTCAAATTGGAGGCCCCCAAAAGCTAGGAGGCTCTGTTGGATTCTGGCCCCATGGAAAAATACGTGGTGACGCCCCTGGTTTGAGTTAAAATAGCAGACTTGCAAAGCATCTCCAGGAAACCCCATCATCATAGACGTACGAACGTCTAGAACATTGTGGGGGGAGTGCAAGGCGTATTTTAAACTCGTTTCTTTCCAGTCAGTGCCATGGGTCAATAATTAAGATCTTCAACACTAGAGGCCCGTGGCCCCGTGGGTTCCCCGGTTCCTAGTCATATTCCTGCCATGCAGTGACTTAGACGTCCTATCTTTACCGAACATTTGGCATAGGATGCACCCATAGGGTTCAGCTATTCTAAGTGGTATTTTTCAGAGCTTATGGCTAGAGAAAATACGTTTCGGAGGTAGCACAGGCCATCTCGCCAAATAACGCTAAAGCTCCAGCTCCTGTACCGCTACCACGTGGTCGCCTCTGTCTTGGCAGTCACCTCTATCGGCCTTTGTGTGCGCGGGGGTACGCCGTTAGGTGGGGTGCACAAAGAAGGGACACCGGCGGTAATCCTGCCCTCAGGGCATGCCGCGGGGACCATTGTTGAATGTTGTCCGCCAGGGGGCCAGTGCTTGTTCAACTTTTGGAAAGTGTGCACGTGCTTTTCTAGTCTCCTTGACATTGTCATCATGCCTCTTGCTACGTTCAAGCCATTTTCTGGTAGCCAGACCGAGAACAAGGTAAGAACAGCTCATGACCATGGAGGCGATGGAAATGTAACAATTTCCAAGGTTTTTTCCCCGGCCATGTAATATATGTATGCATGTAATGTATATGTCTAAAATATGTATGTAATATATATTTAAGATATATATATATATATATATATATATATATATATATATATATTTATTTATTTATTTATTACAAACTCTTTTCAAACTCTTGAAATATTGTGTCCTGCTGTGAGCTTAAATTTGTAATTTTGTATTGATGTTTTTGTAATTAGGTACCTACACTGATGAAGCTGTACAACATTGAAAAGTTTGTAAATTAAATATAACTTAAATAACTTTCGCTGTGTTCACCTATTTCACATTATGTCTGTGATTGCCCCATATTTATATATTACATATTAATTTATTAGACTGTAAATCACGCACATATTTTTCGGATAGCGTGCAGCTCAAACCACTGGCGGCAGCACCTGGGATTTCCTGCAACATGTCAGTGCATGTTGCGATATGTCGGTGCATATTTCGAGATGTCAGTGCATACTGGAGGATGGGAGCCGTTGGACAGGCTTTTCCCCTGGTGCGCACTGTTTCCGTGTCACAGGTTATGGGCGAAATAGTGATATAATCACCAATTTGTTCGGTGGAGCTTGCAAGATTTCTTTTAACGTTGTAAGTCCCACACAAAAATGAAATCAGAACGTTTTCATGGGGTAACCCGGTTCCAGGATGTGATATTCAATCAGTTTTTCAAATTCTTTTGAACACTAGGAGTTTCCTTGATTACACAAATACTAGTATATTTGAGCCTCCATGAAGCAGGCATAGACCCACGCAAGGGGTCGAAACCTCCTCCCCCGTTAGAACTTTGACACGCGTAGCGCATCGTAATTCTGGTAAGAGCAGTTGCTTAACCCGCGCCCCGGTGGGCCTGAGAGCCGCCTACGCCCTGGTAGGAGAGGGGGTGTTTTAACACCCCCTCGAACTCGGCCCCTATGCGGGATAGCCAAAAAAAAACGCGAACGCTGGTGGATAGCTCATACAAATTTGTGAAAAAACTAAACCAGTCACTTTTGGCTCAGGTCAATATTGAGGTCATGACAGGTCAAAGAAGGTGGCATTTTAAGTAGAGTTTTTGGGCTCGAGCCACCGACAGATTTAAGTTCGAATAATTTTTGGCACCATTCGCTTCCTCTCGGCACGGCAAATCGAATGATGCATACTACCATACTAGATCAAAACACAAAATGACCTGAGGTCAGGTCAAGGTGACTTTTTTAACCCAGCATAGTCAATATGCATATCAATACACTGGCAATAGAAATCCAAACGCAATGGTATCAAAATCAAAGCTGTATCATCATTTCATGCAAAGTTATTGACTTCAGTCTCAAAACTTCTTTAGTAGCCCCGGATTTAAGTAAAGGTACCTTGGCCTCGGATGACCTATCAGAGGTCACATATAAAAAATTGCAACAAGGACCTGAAAAGGGGCCCTGGATATTACGATTTGGAGAATATGAAGGCATTCTCAGCTGTATCTACACGAATACAACCCAATTTGTTTTCCCATGCATTTCTAACGGAGAAGTCATGATCCGTACTTGACCTTAGGTCATCGATATGAGAAATCCCGGAACAAATTTTGTAGCAGTCAGTGGGCCCATTAGGTGTTATAAGTTTCAATCCAATATATTCACCCATTTCTTATTTATGCCACCTTAAACATTTTTGGAGGTAAGGTCACTTGACCTACACTGGTGACCTAACTGGATATGACCCAGCCTTAAAATTTTGAGAAAAGCTGCAGAATTGATCAAGGATAAGATGTGCAAATTACGGTAGTGCTTCACGCCGCCGGAAAAAACCCGAGGGGGTGTTCAACAGATATATATATATATATATATATATATATATATATATATATATATATAACAGTGTTATATTCAACGGATATGTATATATATATATATATATATATATATATATATATATATAATATATCGGATTGAAACTTATAACACCTAATGGGCCCACTGAGTGCTACAAAATTTGTTCCGGGATTTTTAATATCGATGACCTAAGGTCAAGTACGAATCATGACTTCTCCGTTGGGAAATGCATGGGAAAACAAATTGGGTTGTATTCGTGTAGATACAGCTGAGAATGCCTTCTATTCTCCAAATCGTAATATCCAGGGCCCCTTTCCAGGTCCTTGCTGCAATTTTTTATCTGTGACCTCTCCCACCGGGGCGAGGGTTAAGGCAGCCACAAAGCCGGTAATCCATCTTAGCTCGAGAACAAAATACAAGTTTTAGGTATATAATCCTAATCCTTTTTCATCAGTATATGACATGCCTTTATGCTACAGGTGATTAAATTATTTACAGCTATGAAATTTGCTAGATAAACCTCTTCTATGAAGACAAAGGTGTGTCAAAAGAAATGGAGTGGTCGATCGGAACAATCACGAAACGATCATGGATTTGACTCCCACACGGATCAACCATGATCTCTTTTCAGAGATTCGAACGAGAAACGTCATTTGAACTCGGCAGCAGCTGCTTTTGAAAATTACAAGTCGATGTGTTAAAGGCAATTCGAGGATAAAAAACTATTGAAAAATCAATATTCATTGGCCAAGATCAGTTGTTTGGAAGATTTAACACAGCGACCAAAAACATTTAGGAATGTTTGCTTGCAATCTAGCACCATGAAGGAATATTTATGATTTAGTATAGGTGCGTCGCTGATTTTTCATTTCCAACCCACGGCTCGCAAGATGAGATGACAAGAAGAATATCATGAGATGACAGGAACAAAGCTATAGAGCCCTCGTATAATACGCGAGCAATGATTGTTGACATTGCCGCCTAAAGCTTCGACACACCTTCACGATGAGCTCTGCCAGCAGCATCATTGTTATGCCGTCTTTGCAGAAGCCTGGGACTCTAAACTATAACATCGCCGTGGCCTCCGCCTTCGCCATCTCGTCCAACCCCGACGCCGCTACATGCGTCCTCATGGGCGCGGAAGGCATCGGCTCTGTACTTTGGCTACTATGTCATACCATCGGAGTCCTGCTGGTTTGGCTAGTTCCACGACTTTGGTCCCTCGTACCTCCACGGAAGCAAGGTAAGCGTTTGAAGGAAACCAACACTCTACAGCCGGGAAGGTAGCGTCATTTTCTATGAATACCAATCCAGCATTGTCAGTGATACAAGGTCCAAATGTTGTCATGTGTCGACGAGGGTTGTGATTTCTATGCATTAATTTGTCTTGAATATCCTGATATTTTAACATTAATCTCGTTATAAAACCGGGTCGGTGGAGGCGAAGACGGTTGTTTCCATTCATTAACGCGTGTAGTAGAATCGGGGTCTAACGTGGTCTGAACCATTACTAATCGGGGTCTAAATTATACTAATCGGGGTCTTTGGTATCATTTAAAGGTAAACTATGTGGCAAAAGGTGAACCATTTCTCACATTTGAGGGAATTGATGAATTCGTCAATTTCTGATGACTTTGGAAAATCAGTCGGTATTTTATCCTAATCCGTTCTTCGCCAGCTCGCCTACATTTCAGAGCGAGTCGTGACGTAGTAAAGTCATATATTCCAGATCTTTAAAGATCACCTTACATCAAGCTCGATTATAAGCTGAAAGGTCACAGCTTACGAAAATACCAGCACTTTCAAAAAACTTAAACCCAGTGATTTGGGCTAGGTCAGGTTACCAAATATGATGCATATTATGCTAAGGCGTCTCAGTGGAAGTTGTCTAAAGTTAAGGACAAGACCATGGGTAAAGGTCACACCCTTATTTGCAGCCCAGCATGTGTTATAGCGTCATTTATAACTCTCACTACAGGGAATATATCCCATCGTGAAGTCATAGGACAATAACGTTCATGACCTTGAACATTTAATTCCAGACAACACTTTATGGGACTTCTGGTCATGATCCTTGTCCGTCTTTAGTGACTTCAAGAGTTTCTGTTCCGCGTAGTCACGGAGGGGAGCTTCAGCTCGTATTTCGACTGTCACCAGGCAATGATGTTCCGTCTTAGTATAGCTATCCATGTCATTTGACGCTGCTCACATGACTGTAGCTTATTTCTTTCCTATTTTTATATCTATCAAATGCAGATATTCAATAGAATTTGGTTGTGTGTGATTTTGCGAAACATATTCAATAACCTTTTTAAGAAAGTCAGATAATTTTAACAGTCTTCCTTATAATTCATGTAACCTTGTTAATCAAAGACCCCGTTGCACTGTGCCGCAAGGTAATACCTTAACTAGATTCAAATAAATTTTGAGAGGTGTAAATAATGTAACATATACATTTTTTACATTTTTCTTCTGGTAGAAATATCCTGAATTTTTCTTCTAACATATTCTAACGACTCTACTTACGTCTCACCGTGGCCTGCAAATATTCACTTTGCGGCAAATTGTTTTCATGTAAGCATACTTTCTTGAACTGAATATGTACAGCCGGTTCCACACTGATTAGTAGGTACAAATGTCAGTTGTTTTAAGAAATATCTTAAAAATGGTTTCACTTCTCACAAAAGTTGCATATCTACTAATGTATTTTTACGAACCCTTTAAATGTGGGCCCCTGCAAACTGGATGAGACGTCAATTTGGAAAATTATGGACGTAAAACTGTTTTCGCCGATATCGATTATTTTCAGTGTCTTTTCTCAATTGCTTCCGAATTTTGGACCCGATGAAGTATTTTTGCACGTCAGTTGATACATTCAGTTAAAAAGCAGCAGATGAAGCAGGAAACATTGCTTGATAGATATTTCGCAAAAGCGGCCGGGGCCTAATTCCTACCAATCAGTGTGGAGCCGGCTGTACAGACACGGAGGGTTCAAAGTCAACAGTCCTCGGCTCATTGCTAGCGAATTATGACTAAAAAACCTAACCAAACGTTGCCCTTCTTTTGCAGGCGGAGGACCAGACCCGTGACGTCACTGGTTCAACATCTCAGTCGGCTGTCGTCGCTGAGGCCTGTGGCTCCTCTCTCTCCCCCGCTTTGGAGGTGCCATGGCACGAAAACATTTCCAGCGACTCGTCTTCATCATCCAGCGACTCCTCTTCATCATCCAGCGACTCCTCTTCATCATCCAGCGACTCCTCTTCATCGAGCAGTGACTCCTCTTCAGAAGGACCCTCGTCAAGCAGCTCTTCCGATTCATCGGACAGCGAGTCATCGGATGAAGAAGCCAGCAAGGACGCTCCCCCGGCTAAGAAGCGTGAGTAAATCTACCATCTTTCAGAGCCATTTCTAGGTTAATCGGTATTAGTCAATTATTTAAACATTGCACGATTAACTCCTTAATATAAACTGTTTCTCATACTTGGACATCTTAAACCGGTTTACAAACTAATAAATTAGTAATCAGGGCTTGGATGTTCAGATATTGATTGAAGCACGCTTCACTACCGATCAAATTTTGGCCCGATTTTGTCAACGGGGAATGTCTAAATGATACTGAAGGACATTCCAACGAGATAATAAAAACAAAATTAATCTATGACAGGTGTTGGGGGTCCTTCATAAATTACGTCACGCTCCAAGGGGGTAGGCTGAAACGTGACGTGCCGTGAGTGGGGGGAGGGGGTTGACCAAAGGTGATGCACTTTTGTTTGTTGTTTTTGCTGAAAAGTTGGGAAGATGAAAATAAAAATGGGGACGAAAGGGGCTCATTAAGCCATCTAACACTCATTCCATCGTTAGGGTGTCCGAGTTGCCCCAGTTCCCTCTAAGTAGGAGGTTTATTAAGTGACGCCATGACAGAGGGGAGGGAGGTCAGTCAAAAAGTGATGTTACATGCCGCGAGGGGGTCGAAAGCATATGAAAATAGAGGCCTTAATTTTTCCATACATTTCTTCACCCTCCAGAAGGGAGTTTGGCCGAAACGTGACGTGCCATGGTGCGGTGTGAGGAAGGGTCGAAAACAATGGAAAAAACGTGACGTAATTTATGAACGGCCCCCTTCGCTGCAATTGGATAATGTTTCATTTTGAGGAATCTAATTTTGTTTTGTGGCCAATAAATTGTATTTCCCCCTCCCATCACAAAATATTGTTAGACACAGTGTCCGATACAAGCCCACATCGCATCACGGCTTACGGTATACATATATGTAATTGGCCAAAGAAAGCCCAACTTAACTTCCTAACAAACCAAGCTGCATCGCGGTACCTAGTCACTGCCAGACTTGGAGAAAGGAAATACAAGTAAAAATAAAAACACCAACATATCTATGTTATAATTGTTATAGATATTTTTGACTAAAGCCGGGGATAAAAGCTACCGATAAGTGTCACACTTTTTCATCTATATATAAGCTTGCTCGATGCGCGGTCCGCTAAGAACACAGAGTATTCGTGTTCAATTCCTGAACCTCTGCTGTCTAGAACATTGTTGGAAGCACGTGTCGAAAGCATTATAAATGAGCTCACCTTCGGAGCTATCCATCGTTTTTTTTAATTTTAAACGAATGCCACAACATAAATATTGGCAATCATTTATTAGAGGGTGTGGGGAATTTCAAAGTCATGGTCCTGGAGCAGCTTTTGGGTGCACATCAATTCAACCAATAAAAAGCAATTTTTTTATTTACCAGCTTCAGGCCTTTCAGAATCATGAACATCCCGTATGTTTCGCCTCCTCTCAAACTAAAAGCTAATCTCCCTCTTCCACAGGTCGCCTGCTGAACCAGCCCAGCTCCCCGGCCGTGGCCCCCTCCACCCATCAGGGGGCCCCGTCCTCCAGCAAGAAGGAGCCGTGGACACGGTTGCGACTACTCAATGACATTCTGAAGAAACTCAATAAGGTGGAGAAGGACAAGGAGATGCCGCTTCGCATCAGAGCCCTTCTGCATTGTACCTACGACCTGGCCGTGGACCGAGAGGTTAGTTCACGCCCTTTCGCTCTTGTCGTTTTGGTCAGACGTTTTTAACGATGCCTGTTATTCTCGTTACTCGGCTGATAACGTGCATGCAAATGTACAAAAAAATAATTGTATTCCTTTTACACAACGACGTGCAAACCTGTTGATGATAAACTGATGTGCTTAAAGCGGTAAATTTTATGTTGGGCTACTTCATAATAAAAGATCTTCGAAAAATGTCGCATCCCCTACTCCTTTTAAGTGTATACCGGATACCAGTGTGTGTTTTGACGTTTTTAAGTAAAAACCTACCCATATTCAGTTAAATGAAACGTTAGGAGGTTCCACAGTACCGTATACAGATTTTAGTGACATATGGGCGAACTTTGAGAAGCCAAATCACTTAAGAGTTTTGAGCAAAGTATCGAAAATGTACATCATACGCTTTCAACAAAGCTCAAGTCCGTTTTGACACATTTGCCGCACTGAAATCCACTAGGCCTTGTTGGCCCTTTTGATCAGGACTGTCTTGTAAAATGTGAATAGCCATCAAACTCTGGATAATTGACATTCTTTCGTATGCTCACGGGACGGCATCTTCTTCCACAGGACGGTGTGATCCAGGAGGCGTTCTTCGCGCAGATATCAAGACCCTGTAAGAAGTCGGCCGATGACTTCTCCTCCGACGAGGAGGCGGAGCGAGATCCTCCACCGCCGGCCAAGAAATGTGAGTACTGTTTGGCCGAAGAACCAGGCATGCCAATAGCCATATATTCGTTTTCAAAACAACGCTATTCCTGCATAAATTGTTTTAAAAAATTACAAAACTATACACTTTCATATCCCCCTCTGTCTCATGATTTTCAACATTTCTGACTTCTGATTTGATGCATAGATTAAGGTATGGGCTTCTACTTGAAGGGAATAAGAGAATTAGACCAAAGGCTGGTAGGAAATTAACTGTATGTAAGTCCTACTGTCAAAAACATTGTACCAATCGTTGAGGCAACCATAAAAAATTAGTTCAGGGTCAAAATTTTCCGAAACTAAAAAATCGAGATAACAAGTTTCTTGGTAGATCAGAGTTTGTTTCTGTAAATTCATTTTTATTGGAAATGAGTGCCTTCCAGGAAAATTTTTTGCAAACAACATTTCGAAAAGCTATGCTCAATTACTCTTTTGAATCCTTGGTCTGACGGCGTCCCTGAAATACCCCGAAGCCGCATTTTGAAATATAAAAGTTTCAGTTCTATGCATCGTTCTATTCATCGAGAAATGTCCAGTCCCCAGCATTGAGTTACGATTGTAGAACACAACCTGGTGCAACAATATCATTAGCCCGATTGTTTCTTCGACTCAGTACAAAAAAGTTACCTATGTAGTTTTGTTCGTGCGCTGTCGGGTGGGTAACCTTTCTGATGTCACTAAATTACGATCAAAAAGAACTTCTAGAGTGCACCACACTACCAAAGCGAGTACGAATACCCGGTGTAAAATAAATAGACTATATTCAGCAAAATTCTAAACTAATATTCTATTTTTCTTCTTCCCAGGTCGTTCCTCAGCCGAGGACGACATCTCTTCCATCGAGGCCAGCACGGAGGAGTCGCCGGCTCGAGCCTCCAAGAAGTCGCCGTCGTCTCGGGCCCAACAACAGCTACGCCACCAACAGCGAGCCGAGCGGCAGCGGCAGGAGCTGCAGCGGCGGGAGCTGCAGCGGCAGCATCAACAGCAGGAGCGTCAACAGCAGCTACAACAGATCGAGTGTCTCCAGGAAGAGCTCGGGCTGTGCGGCGCCTTAGACATCGCTACTCTATTTGACTGGTGAGGCTTCTTTAAATTAGAATATTTCTTTATTCTGCTCCATGTTTCGCAAACACGACTATCCTTGCGTACTTCGGCGTTATTATTCATTTATTGTGTGTGTTTGGGGGAGACTTTAATGCATCCCCGGGAAGAGCTCAAATCTTCAAATTAATAAAGCAATTTCACTCCAAATCTTGATCTTGTTGTCACTTTATCTTGATCGTTGGATGATGAGCGGTTCACTACGGATCGCGGTAGATAGAGCCAGATAAGATCGGTGTGCACTAATGTAACTATTGTAAGATATTGATCGTCCTCTGTTCACAATGTCTGTGCTGCACTGTCCTATATATTCTCGCGTGATCTTCAGTCCTGACTGAACATCATGCGTCAATCTAGGGATTCCAAAAATGCCTGTTCACTGACATCGTCTCTCCCCCGCTTTCAGAACGAGGCCACCGTGTACAACGCACCTGATCACCGCCGCTCATCCCACCACCATCACGTCATCTGCATCAGCTGCAACCTCGCATCAGCCACGTCATTCATCACCCAGACATCACTCACGTCAGCTGGCGACACCACATCATCACTTGTATGTGATGTACAGTTCGTAACTGCTGTGATAGATGTGATCCTCTGTCAGCGTTTGGGCTTTACAATAATCAGCCAGGGCTGAGCGCAATATTGCAAAGTGTGATCAATTGTGCAAATATGTGTATACCTTCATCATGTGTGTTTTAACTTTGACTTGTTTTCTACACTGCAATGCGTGCAGTTTCCTGTGTGTTTCGTGCGGCCGGTATGGTTTTAGAGCTGTGATTGTGGTATCGTAAAGGTGATGGACTTGAAGAACGAGCTTTCAAAGGAATTTCGTAATGCAAACCTTGTGATACATGCAATTTGTGTGATATAGAAGGCAAGCCTGTGCAGCATTAGGATAGGTGATGAGCTTTAAATATTTTTTGCAGGGTTATGTTTTTCATGGTTTACGTTGCATTCGCACCTCTTTGTAGGTACAGTGATATCAGGTCGGTTCATCATGTGGAATAATTAAGGAATGCCGTCATCGTGCCAATTAAGTAGCAAGAGAGACAATCCTATCTATAAACATTGTGTTAAGTGTTAGGTTCAGGTATTTGTACCACCTTATCGTAGATGTCTGCTTAACAGAGAGAAAACTTTGCTTACCAAGTGTGTCTAAAATTAGCTGTGAATACGGATTTTTATAGTCTTCATCCGCGAAGAGAGATAGCTCACTGCGTTGGAGGGCTAGTGTTGGAGTGTACTTATGGGTGCGGTAATCTGTTTCGCTTAATGCCGTAGCAATTTGACAAAACAGTTCCAAAAAGTGTTATAAAGCAAACGCATGCTTTTTTAATTTCCTGGACAATACCGTGCTGCAGTATATTTGTGATTAGTAATTTGTAATTGGCAATATGATGATCTGTGATACGGGATAATATGCTCTGCTGTCGACATGTGCATGTGAAAAAATATAATAAAAAGAAAAAAACATAAATAACTGTTTCAATGCCGGCATGGGAAAGAATGCACGTAAACGAAAGAAAAAAATCAAAATACACCGAAAGCGGACATTAATTATACACAGAAAGTGACCGCTGAAGGCGGGAACATAGCATAGTCGACGCCGATCACCTTCCATCGATGAGCCACGAACAGAAATTATGAAAATTTTGCGCAGTAGGTGAAAAATCACTGCTCATACTTTGAACGGATGCTCGAAAATACTTAAGAAAAGTAAAAAAAACCTACATACAAAAGTGCACATATGGATACGCATAGGTGTGGGAGAGGGGGCCTGGGAGGAGGTGGCACTGGCCCTTTCTATGGTGGGCCCTTGCAAACGACTACAAAGTATCAGCAACCGCAGCATAAAACAGGGATCACAAACAGGCACGATAGCAAGTCTGGGGAAAGTTCAGATTCCGTAGTACACCCTCTGGCAGGCCCCCTGGACGAGGAGTGCTTCGTGAAAAAGGCTAAGGCACCTACTACCCGAGTGCTTTCAGATGAGCCAAGAAAACTGGACCCAATCAAACTCCATCCCAGACCACTCCCAACACAGGGCACGAATTCGGTCACACATCCCCTTCCAAACGTCGAGCAGCAGCCGTCCCCTGGACATCGATAGGCCTGACGAGACCGGCTGTCTTCCACTAAGAAGTGCACAAAAAAACACCACAGAGTTGTTGAATGAAAGGAAACAGCGGGGGGAAAACGGAAGAAGTCAGGTATGGAAATACCTTGTGAAGGCAAGTGTGCATGCGGCCTTATTGGTACCAAATAAACAGTGTTAAAACTACTCATAATTATGAGCCCCTTTGGCTGGGGCCAAACTTGACGTCAGCCACCTCTAGTACTGCCTTCGCCCCAATCAATCTATAAGGATTCCTCCGCCCCTGTAAATTAACAAATATACACAAAAGTAGATATCCGTCAGAAACCTTACCATAACCGATTGATGCACGTATTGACTCGACAACTGAGGCATCTCATCCGAAAAGGAACTTATCGAATTGCTTCGGCCTTGAACAAAACTATTTTTCCCATAGAGGTCTATTATAACCACGGTGGTCATGCTACAGAAAACAGAAATGATGCTCCGTTTAAATCCGTAACGTTCTATGAAGTTTTTCGCTATACATTTATATGTCATTTCATATTTTATTTTTACATTTTAATAACATCAGCGTGTGAGAAAGCACTCGTGTGAGACAAAAACATTGCCATTTCCAAGAAAACAATTACATGGTTGTTAAAACATGAGTAATTCAGTGACCCGGAAAATCAGGCATTCTGTTTTTGTCCCAAGTTTGAAAAATAATCACGTTATTGGCGGCGGAAAAGTGTGATTTTGTTGATGTAGTGCAGGGAAAATAGTGCGCTTTATAAGTGAATGAAACAAAAGTACGTTCTCGAAAAACCTGAACTGAAGGTAAGGTGCCAAAGTCCAAACATAGCAGATTGTCGTAGGGGTGACCTTGGGCCCTTGAAAGAATGCTATAACAGAAGATGCCCAAGTGTAGTAACTAAAATTCCTGAGCCAAAAAAAGGTTAATACACGATAAGAAGTGAAAAGGTTTAGAGCGTTGGATGTGGCAAACGCAACGTTTCGGTTCTTAACCTCCTCACCTGACGATAATCAGGCAAGAAGGTCTTAGACATGGACTTTGGCATCTTTTGCCTCTCTGGGCTGTCCTCGTCTTAGATTTCAGCTCTTTTTGGCCGACGGGTGTTTGCTGTGGTTTTAAGCCTTTTAAAGTATTTTAACGTTTTCACTATCTTCTGTTTTATCATCATTTTAGGGTCCAAGGTCACTCCCACCCAAGGGCACGCTGCAACTTATGCGAGCGTTGGACCCCTGAGACCAAGTCTCGGGGGGCAGAACCCGATTACGGGGGCCCCTTAACACTCGCCCCGGTGGGGGATGCTTGAACACCCACCTCGGGTTTTTCCGGCGGCACGAAAAAGCGGCGGCGCGAAGTGCCGCCGTACTTTGCATAACCTATCCTTGATCAATTCTGCAACTTCTCTCAAATTTTTATGGTTGGGTCATCTCAGGTCAGGTCACCAGTCCAGGTCAAGTGACCTCACCTCCAAAAATGTTTAAGGTGGAATAAGTAATAAATGGGTGAGCCTATCCGATTGAAACGTATAACGCATAATGGACCCACCTAGTTCTACAAAATATGTTTTGGGATTTTTCATATCGATGACCTAAGGTCAAATACGGATCATAACCTCTCCATTGGAAATACATGGGAAAACAGAAATTCGGCTTTATTTGTGGAAATACAGCTTATAATACGTTCAAATTCTGCAAATCAAAGCATCCTGGGCCCCTTTTGGGCATATGTTGAGATTTTTGACCTGTGACCTCTGGGAGGTCATCTGGGGCTACTTAGCAGTTTTCAGACTTAGGTCAATAACTTTGCCTGAAATGATGGTACAGCTTTTAATTTGATATCATTGTGTTTTGATTGCTATTCTAAGTCGATTAATATGCATATCGACTATGCTAGGTTAAAAAGTGATCTTGACCTGACCTGAGGTCAGGTCATTTTGGGTTTTGACCTAGTATAGCCATATTAAACATCATTCAATTCGCCATGACGAGAGGAGGCGAATGGTGCCTACAAAATGGTTCTAACTCAACTGGGTCAGATTCTAGAACCCAAAAACTTTACTGAAAATGCCACTTTTGTTGACCTGGCCTGACCTTAATATTGACCTGAGACAAAAAGTGACTAATATAGTTGCTTCATGTATAAAACGATATAAAAGGACGATATGGTTCACTGATATAGTCTCTTCAATTTATATGAGCTATCCACTAGCGTTCGCGTTTTTCAATATTCCGCATAGGGGCCGAGTTCGAGGGGTTGTGTATAAACACCCCCACCAGGGCGAAAGTGGCTCGGAGGCCTACCGGGACGCGGATTAAGACCCACTTTCAAGGCGGAGGGCCCTAATACCGACTTGAGCCCCCTATGAGCGAATCTCGGGGACCCCGAAAATGACTCTGGGGGCCCCTGATCAGAGAATCCTTTGAAGTGCTTAAGATCGGCCCAAGGGGGTCAAACGACCACTAGGATCTCCCCTTCTCTTGGCGAAGCCACTGGTCAAAGATGCTTCTGGCATCAGGGCCCGACTCTGTCCCGGACAGCTCGCTGTCAGATTGGCTCTTGCCATCCGACGTTTCAAAATCGCTAGAGTACTGGAATGCATAAAGTGACCTATTAGGTCAGTTTGGGACCCGTTGCTACGGGTAGGTGGTGCTGTTTGGGAAGAAGCGTCGCTTCTTCCCATGGAGTGTGGAAACATTTCAATTTGTGTCGCTACCGGCACTTTTTGGATTTGCGTTTGAGTGGCAGCTGTTTTACCCTGAAGGGGTGAGCTGCCAGTCTCCGAAAGCCGCCTCGGTGTCTGCCTTTGGCGGCGCCTGGGAAAGGGCGCACCTGTAAATTTTAGTCGGGTAGGGACTGTTAGCATAGGAAACTTGGTATTGATAGACATTCGGGGAGAGTGGATTTGCCACCGTTCCAGATGTCCAGGTCAAAATTTACATTAGACAAAATGTAATATTTTGACGTCAAAGGTCAATGGCCTTGAACGACCTTGGCCTAAAAGTTTCAGAGAAATTGCCTCAGATCTTTCCTTTGTTACTTTAGGGCACTTTCTCTCCATATCCGGCTTTTCATCGCTTAATCACAGCATTTCCCAATGGCTACCCTGCACATATATGATTTTACCTATATGGCCTTGTTTTACCTTGAATATATTGACCTAGGTCTATGAAAATCGTGTTTAAGGTAGAATACCCTAGCCTCCACAAACACCTAAACGTTAATTTTCCTAGACATCTTGGGTTTTGCACTGTCAATGTCACTGATGTCAAGAAGGCTTGCACAAAGACGACACACAGACGTAACGGATCTCAAAATTCTGATCTGATACGGCATTTCTGCTGCCAGATTCGTGTTCAGCGCCACAAATTACCCTTGAAACGGACTATTTTATATTGAATCCACGACAAAAGTTAAATTTTGTTTACCAGTGTTATAGCATGCTATTTGCCGCTCTTCTTTTAAAGGCCAAACTATTTGTATCCTAAAACACTTTTTGCTTTACCCAATTTACTGGGGCCTTAATGGAAACAGTTTAAAGTTAACCGGGCAACGGGGGCCATGATGGCCCCTCATGAAAATATAGGCGTTAGCGAAATAAAGTGCAATAAAACCGGAATTCAGTAAAAATCCACATGTTTAGTGCCAGGTCAATGGTTTGACCTCAGAGGTCAAATTATGTCAAGATCGGCTATTTTCACTCAAATATGCAATGATTGAGCAAATGGGCATAACTCTTTGTCATTAGAGCTATGAGGCCTGGTAAAGTACATTTGATACAAATTCCAGTACTTTTCCGCTATGTGGAAGTAAAGACCTCCCGCCAGTGGTTTGACCTCCAGAGGTCACCTCGTACCTAATATGACCTGAGGTCAGAAAGGTCAGAAAGTGACCTTGCCGTATATCAAATGAAAGCCAGTGACAAGACAAACACGATGGTGTTTGTTTCACCGCTCTAGCTTAATTAGGTCAGAAGTTATTGCCAAATACTGTTTTGACCTCTGGTGACCTGATGACCTTGGAAAGTCAAAGGCAAATAGACCCCTGGGATCGGAAAGGGTGTCCAAAAACGTTGTCGAGCAGTCTAGTATTTGCAATCATTTTGTGGCTTTATATCAGAAACAACTTCCTATGCTTTTCCAATGGGAGAGGTCGCCTCGTGACTGACCTCAGGGCACGAAATCGAAAAATCCCGGATATAACCTTGTAGACCCTGGAGGGTTATGAAGTGTAGGAAGTTTCAAATCGATCGACTTGAAATGTAGCTCTTACAGAGCTCTAAAGTGAAGTGAGGTGACCTTGGTTGACCTCGTCTGGTGACGACCTGGTGACCGGGAAAAATTTCAGGGATGATGGGAAAATGATGCAGTGAGAGGTAGAGCCTCAACCGCGGTGCTGCGCATCGCCGTTTTCTGCTATCCCGAAAAACCTAGGGGCATCGATGGCCCCCGGTGGGGCGAGGGTTAATGTCCCTGATATTTTTACACCGGACAGTTATTTATTTATTTCAACGTCTATCATTTTCAGTGATCACGTTTTGGTCCACCTTAGGTCAAGGGAGAGGTTACACAATGAGATTGAGGATTCTATGGGCAAGACATTATATCAGGGGAAAATCAAAAGAGTGGACTTTGCTGTCAGACCCTGTGGGTCTGTGAAAAGTCCTGCAAACCCAGTTTTCCTCCGTAAGCGCGGAACCAGCGCCGCTTCATTACTATCTTTGCCGATTTAAGGGGGGCATCTCAATGGTGGTGCCCTCTGGTCGGGCCGATGGGGGGCATGGTGCCCCGGTGCCCCCTCGTTCCGGCCTATGCTCGAGATATCAAAACATCCGTATTCAGATAATTTTGTATGTTTATACAAAATATATTGCTTAAACCTAGACGAAACACCGGGTGTGAACATATCCTCATCACACGAAGAAAGAGAACACCAGCATTTGAAAAAGTCGATCGATTCGCTTCACCTGTTACTTCACCCTTGAGAACCAGCCATAGTTTGGAAGCCAAATCAAAATACCCCTTTCTTCTATCAATCTCGCCCTGGCGCGGTTGGGTCTTTGTCGTGATTTCCTCGGGCTGTCGAGGCCTGCGTTCCTCCACCGCCTCGGGAACGCCCACTATGCTGCGGCTATTTCCGCCGATGGGCCCGGAGGTGGGCGGGAGAGGAGGGGAGACGCCGACGATCCGTGACTAAAGCGTGGACAGATGGGAGCCCCTGCGCTGATGACCTCCGACAGTGGGCACAGGCGGGATCGCCGACCATACACCGAGGCTGCGGCGAGCCTGAAAACACCGTCCAGCAGCCACCAGTACTCCGCCCTCTGAGAGGCCCGCAACAACGATGGCCGGGGAAAAATCGTCGACGACAAGCAGAGCGTGGCAACCGAGCTTCCTTCAGAACTACCATGAAAATTCTTGAAAAGACATGGTGTGGAGTTCGGATGTTCGTATATGGCCGTTCGGGCTTACTCCACAAAGTGTTTTTGGGTTCGGAGCTTGCGTTCTGTATTGACAGAGCTTCGTCAGCGAAAGCGAATATACGTACCATGAAAATGATTTTTTTTCATTTTAGCAGCACACATAGGCTTCGTTTGAAAGTAACAGTAGTTTAGATTTTGATAATTTGTCTTTTGCTTTACCAAACCGGTCTGGGAGTCCGGGAGCCCAAGGCACATGTAGACAAAACATTTGCTCAGCTATATCCGAAATCTGAAGCGTTTTTGCCAAGGGGGTACATTTACGAGAAAGAAAATAGTTTGAAAATACAGAATACAGCTATATTTTATCCTCAGTTCTCTACGTTCAACCACTAATAGCTTTTCTACTCAGAACACATACAGCAAATCTGGTTGCATAATTGAACAGTAAGTTGCGTCCTTGCTCTTGAAATCCTACAGCGAAAGTAATCCTCGTTCATTTTTCATATAACCTGCACTGAGCAGCTAGAGCGAATACGGCACTACCCAGAAGTCCATGAGGGAAGAGAGCGCGCCACTCTCGGCAGTCTGGCTCCAATGGGCAGGGATGTCCGCTCTGGCGGTGCCATTGGCCAGGCGGAACACAAACAATGACGGTCGACGAGCGGGGCATGGCAGCTGTCCAGCAGCAGAGCGCCGCTCCGAAGGTCCGAGGTCCACCCGAGCTGTCCCAGCCACGGCGCGCCACAGAGCCTCCGCAGCTCTCCCTCCCCTGGGGGAGGAGCCTTGCCGCCTTCCGGGTCACGGTGATCGCAGGGTAGGCCCGCCAAGGCTAGGTACACAGGGCGCGCAGTTTACTGAGAGCCTTACCACGTCCCCCGTGGATACCTCAGGATGTGACCGGGTCCAGACCTCTGAGGACGATGGCGAGCCGGCCCTCTCAATGGACACTCTGAGCGCAGAACGTGGGACGGAGACTGCGCCCATCTTATATCTCCAATTTCCTGCACGTTGAAAATCACCACATATGAGAACTGGCCGCATGTTATCGACACGGGATCAAGAAGCTTGCATTGTTCAGAGTTAATAAACATGGGTCTTTGTGAATGACGTATTTTTTGTCTGCATGGAACCACAATAGTTCAGGTGAAATAACATCTCTTCGGCACGATGTACGGGAAAGTATTTGTATTGCGCCTCTTTAAGGGAAATCACTTGCTAGACTAAATTCTCCTATTTAATCTCGCTATTAAGGATTAAATTACAAAATTTCATCACTTTTTTGTCATTGAAAAAAAATTCCTGACTTGAAAATAGCGTGTTCTAAGAGTGAATTTCGACTTGAGTGAAACTATGCAAAGGGCGCATTTGCCAAAGTGTGAGGGTAACTGTGCCCGGGGGAAGGCGTATTTAGATTTAATTGCACCCTTCCCTCATACCGTGTTAAGTCAATAGCAGGACAGAAATAAGCATTAGTATAAGAGCAAATGGGGATCGGCTACCTCACAAGCTTTTCATCTGGAGGATCTAGAAGTCATTTTAATGAAGTATTCTTGCATTCACGATGACTTGCAATAATAAAATCACACTCATACGGAAAGGCTTTGGATTTGATTCTTCAACATATATTTGGATAGGGCACATTTGACCAGGGAGCAATTACTTTTTGCATTCAAATCAGAGATATCTGCCTGAAAAATTTACCTACAAGGGGAATCTATAAGTGTTGCTTTCAGAACATGCGATACATTTCTGGCTTTAAAATTAAAACCATCGATTTTGGAATGTAACAGCCGCATTCTTATTTTTCGGGTTAATAAACCCGTGCAGATTTAAAGAAGTACTGAATTTATTTCGCTAGCTGACTAAAACACATTCTTATGCACGAGTTCATTGAAACGTTGGGAAAATGTATGGATTAGAGATGAGAACCGGATTAAGCTGCCCAAAGCAGACTGCCACTTGCACCTTCCTCTGTTATAAGGGGCGAAATACACACACTTTCCCCAAATTATTTCTTTTAGCGAGCACATTGACACTAGACTGCATGGCCACGAGTTCAATGGATCAATATTGCGCGAACAGTCGAAGAACTTATCTCATCCATTCCAAATGACAAAGTTTGCGACAAGGATGACAACGGATCCTAAAGAGAAAATCCTAATGTAAGTAGAGGAGAAGATGAAATAAAATGAATTATATAAATGCACTGAGATGAAAACAAAAACAAAATAAGCTATATGCTCCCATGTATTTCACTTTTTAATTGGGAACAGGTTAGAAACACACACGATGACATATATTTCCACAAAAAACTTTAATTATTTAATATCATTGGGCGCATTTCATATCGCCTTGCATAATTACGTAAGACTGCCACTTAAAATAGCAATCACGATGCCAAACAAAACATGGGGAAAACAAATAAACAGGAAAATATACAGCCAAGGGCGAACTAATCTCGTATTAACAGGGCGATGGGTGGCTCTGTCGATTGCCTCACAGTCTCCTACGCCAACGGTACCGCGTTCAAGTGCAGGCAGAGCCCCTGAACAAGTCGATCTAATCCCCCAAATTCCTCCCAACAGGGTGAGAGTTGGAAACGCCGGATAACCTTGGCAGTTGATGCAGGGTTAAACCCCAGCAATTATTATCATGATTGGTCAAATTAACAACTTGCGCTGAAATATCTATAGATAAAAGCTCATTTATTGTCTCCGAACAAAACTGTTTCGTGTGGGTAAAACACTTTATTCATCAGGAGATGAAAACAGCATAGGACCCTGGAATTCAGGTAGTTACTTAAGTGAGTTTTAAAGTAGCATTGGCCTCAGCCAACATGAATATGCCCATGCACAGCCAACCCGGGTTCAAGGCTCGGCGGCTTCCCTGAACAAGGAGCAAGCTGGCTCCCGAGAAACCCTTCCAACAGGGAAAGAGTTGGCGACGCCATATGACCCTGGCAGTTGGTGCGTCGATAAGCCCCAATAATTATTAACATGCCCATGCATTTTGAAGAAAAGGAGAGAAAAATACTACCAGAATTGCAGGATCTTATGTCATTTTCTTCGCCTGACGGATTTGGTGTCTCATCCACACGAAACAGAGCTGTTTGTCGTTGAGCTCTCTGTCGCGAGACAGTAAATGGCTAACAAGTGACTTAAAGTATAAATACTCTGCTCCCATTTTGTTTGAACACCCTACCAACACATACCCAAGTTCACACTTGTAGATAAAAGCTCAAATAGTTATGCCTATCACACGTCACTACAAAGTTCATGCACTATCGCATCACTCATCGCATATCACCCCATGCCAATGTCCCAAATCGTGCTAATAGTAAAAGTTCCTACACCCCGGTTGAGCTTAGACCGACTCTGGTTGATCCCGAGTTGATCTGAGACTCACTTCCACGGTGTATCTCAGAGCTGCTGCTTTGTGCGGGTACATGTCGCGTGTGCAATGCAGAGCCTGGTGAGCCAACCATGCCGCTGATTGTCTCGTGCGACAGTACCGCATGTCGTGCATATGCGCATGCGACGTACGGCATTAAAGTCAAAGGTCATGTAAAGCTGGCGGCTTTCAAGTGCTTTCAGAATTGGTTTAACGAAAAAAATAAACAAGTATTTATGTAGACTCGAGGGACAGCTCAGAACAAGGGATACGCGCACGGCTGAAGGTGGGTGAGAGGGACACAACCAGAGGTGCAGAAAGTATACTGGCTGTCACAAACTCAATGCGACGTATGCCTCCTCTGTCACACAAAGCTGGAAATGATAATTTTATACTTGAATACTGTTTCCAATATGCTGAATGTCATCTACCTGTCTCTACTTTTGCAACGGACAAGGTTCAAGCACCAAGCCATTACCGCATGAAAGTAGTAAACTGTGTTTTCATTTTTAGATCATGTTTATGTTTTGGAAGGAAAATTTCCAATTATGGATCATTGTTTTCAGTATTGGGATCATAACTATTATTGGCAACTCTGACTGCAATTTCCCCCAATGACATGCATTTCTCTTTTGAAGAAGTTTCCATTTTTGGAAGGAGTGTTTCCAATTATGGTACATTTCCCCATGATTAAATGTGGCAATTATCATGAAAATTATAATTGGGAACCAATCTATAAATGGGAGCGTACACCTACACACAATTGGGAACCCTGATCACAGCTTCCCCCACCCCCACTGAACTTCCATCTCACATACCAACAAAAGGGACAAAAATGTCAATGTCAACATAGGATTTGGATCTACCTAAAATGTGTTGGTAAAGTGGACCTTAGGTAGCATTTTTATAGCCAGATCAAATGCTTAAAATTTTCCCCCAACAGCTGATTATCACCTGCCTGGTCGTTTCTTCTTGCAGTAAAAACTCTCAGGCAACTACCCTGCATAGATGTAAAATTATGTCTATTGCCCTAATAGGTACAGAGGTATTGGAATTCACATACCAAAGAAAGATCCAGTGTAGTCAAAATCCTGCTTTAACTCCATGCAGTTCAGGTCCTGTGTGTTGCTTACTGCCACTGGTAGTAAGCAACACACCCAAACAACGTTTTTCAAAGTCTCTTTCTTTCGAGATTTTCTGTGATTTTCTGAGATGAGAAGGGGGTCTACTAGGCCCCCTCTAGTGCACGTTAGAGCCAGGCCCCTCTCCAGTGTGTGTTTTAACACTTTGTGGAGGACTGCATTGGCACACATTTGCTATCTGTACAATATTGACATGATAATTTGATCATGAAATCTCACCTGAATTACTGTTGTTGCCAGTCTGCTGCTGGCGCCAACTCTCCCAACTTCCTCCAGCTCCAAATCTACCTCACCAATCTTGATCTAGGGCACAAATAAGGTAAGGCACAAGCAAGCTAAGGAATGAAAAACCAAGTTTGATGTGTGAAAGTGCATCAGAATCAAAGTAGCCTACATTCATCTTAGATTAGCCATGGCCAGCACTATTTATTCCAGCTAGTTTTAGCCTGCACTTATCTCAGATATACCTAATAAATATGCCCTCAACAGAAGTAGCTTCCCACTTGTTCAAATTTTTGGCAGGCTCTACATCACACAAACATTGCGAACTTGTCTTGTCGCTGTTGCGTAGTTTAGGTAGAATTGCTGCCCAGCTATGTTTATTTCTTTCACTCATTTAGTACTTTTCCTAGTAGCTTTTAGGCGTACTTGATACTAAATTCAAAGAAATAGGGACCGCTAAATCGAAGATACTCAAACTTTAAATATTATTTAACCTGACAAAATGGACAGAAAAGTACTGGTAACGTATCTGCGTTATCTTTAATGCCTTAAATATGCCCACAATCATGTATTTCTCGAAAAAATTGACTGTCACATTTCGGGCATCTAGGCGGCAACTTTCTGGCAACTACTAACAATCGGCACCATTGGGCTGCATGTTAAAATCTGGCAACTGTGACAGCGGTTTCCGGGTTTTCTGCAGCGGAGGTCTCTCGTTTTAGTAGAAACTAAACACAGTACCAATATTGTATCGCTGATGGTACGCTGTGCAATTGAAGGACAGAGTTGCTAAATTAAAATATTCGCTACACACTTTATTCTGTATTTCAAAAATGTGTGGTTTGATTTTGAACCATACTGTCACGATCGCTATTTTGTCACACTTATGCACCTCGACTATCATAAATGTGTCACAAACTCCAGTAGCCGAGTTGGCAAGTTTCTGCACCTCTGGACACAACTGAGAAACGCTGTGAAATACCTTCTGCTTTTAAAGGCAATCAGTCCATTAAGCTTCCAACTTTGAGATGACCAGTCCATCCTCTCCCATGCAGTGAGTTCAGAGTGGAAAAGCTGCTCCCGCGGCCATCCCTTAGTTTCAACTCAGTTCCTCTTAACAACAGAGTTGTGCGACTCACGAGTCAGAGTCGGAGTTTAACTCAAATTCCGACTCATTCGACTCTGAGTTGAGTTGAGTTGAGTCGAGAAAATTAGACAAGTGAGTTGAGTAGAGTTGAGTCGGTTCACAACATGTCAATGAGTTGATTTGAGTTGAATTGTGAAGATAGCGAGTTAAATGAGTTGACGAAAAAAGTTGGCTCAACAGGTAAACATGTGAAGTAAATGTGTTTGAATTTGCTTACCTCAACCTACTGCAAGCCTCCCTTAAGCTCCTTTAAATAATTTTTCCCTCCAGCGTTTCAATTATTTAAATCAATGTTTCAATTTGTCTCAATATATCAATAATTCTACAGTTCAATTGCTTATTCTAAAGGCCCATCCTGATCTGGTCAGAAGAAATCCCTAGACACAAATAATATATACACTCGAAAAATTAAACAGGTTCCTATCACTGCCCTTGTCTTAAACACTTGAAGTGGTGGAACACACTACACAATAAATTCAAATCTCTCAAAAACTTCTCATCTTCAATATTTAACATTACTTCTTTACTTCAAGCCCTGCAACAACACAAATCGTCGCTGGTTGTTGTTGTCAGTAGTCCAAGGGCGTCAGTAGTCGTTGACTGAGAAAAGTGTGCACCATTGCCGTCTTTGAAGAAAAATTCAACCAAATATAGGCTCAAGCTTAGGTAGCTCCAGGGAAAAAGTGTAAGTGTCACGTGATAATTTATACAGTGATGCAAACATTTGTTGAACTAAATATGATATTGTTTCTTGTTTCTCAAATGCGCCGTCTGCTGCCACCCTTTTCATTTTGCCTATTAATAGCAGTTACTGCTATTAGCATGATAAATTGGGCCCTTCATTGGACAGAAATGTTAAAACACCTTTATTGCAAGAATCAGAGGAATTCTTTTTATGTTACTGTTTTTGTCTGATCAGAGTTCCTTGCTTGCCGTCGGTGTTTTATTTGGAAAGCTATACATTAGCAATTTTCTATGAATTCGTGCTTCAGCTTCAATTTTGAGGAGCGATAGGTATGTTTTGTATTAAAGGTTCTCAAGTGCAAAGTTGGATTGGGTTTAAAATATGAATATATTAAAATCCAACACGTTGATATAATTTCCATTTTTACTGTCCTTTTTCATATATGGTATAATTTTTCTCAGGGTTTGCTGTAGTTCTTAGAATAAGCAATTGCAGCTAGGCAATCTAGAGTTATTGCTTAATTTTTTTCTTCACTTATGGCATATTAATGTTCAGTTATAAAGATTACCTAGAACCGTTCTCTTACAGAAAAAAACAATACTTATACCATCCCTACAAATACAGTTAGTATCATGTTTTTTAGCTTGGACCTTTTTTGACAGTATGGAGGCTCAATTTTTGCCTGTGTTGGTGGAACCTTAGCCCTTTTAGGTTCCCCTCCATTCCATTTACCTAATTTAATATGCAATGCTCCTTTTAGAAATAGTTGCAACACATGGTAGCTTTTTTGGGCAATGACAGTCTGGAATAATTAAAAAGTTATTCATGGTTGTTGGCTAATTGTTAACCAATGTTTGAATGCCAATGAATTAATCTTCCTTCTATTAATCTTTCGTTTCATGTCAGACTTTTTGAACAGCTTGTTTTTGCTGGTTTATTGATTTATTTCTGTATTTTTTATTATTTATATATTTATCATGTATTTATTTAATTTGGAAAACGAGTCAAAGTTTGAGTTGAGTTGAGACGTGAGTTGAGTTGAGTTGGAGTTGAGTCTGATGAATCTATCCTTGAGTCGGAGTTGAGCCGACTCACTGAACTCTTGATCATGAGTTGAGTCAGAGTTGAGTCAACCGCTCTCAGCACTGGAGTTGAGTTGAGTCGACTCAAGAAATTTCTGAAACGCACAACTCTGCTTAACAACAGATGCAATAATTAAACACAAATCTTAAATTGGATGCAACTGGGCGAAAAGCTTAAAAACCAAAATAGTCTCAGGGATATATGAAATAGCCATAGACAAAAAGTGTACATAAACTCATTTTAAGCCACAGACAATGTCTCACCAGATTATTGTAACCCCAATGGCCGACTCAGCAGGAACAGGCCCCGTGTGAACTAAACAAGTGAATAGACGTGATGGATAGAAATAATAATATAATAGGGATTAACCTGTCAGAGGCACGGATCAGCCTTTTCGCTATTCCCCTTGACACCTCATCCTTCAGGGTAAGACAAATACTAGCTGAAAGCGAATTCAGCTTTGCGTAAAACATAAACGCTAACTTCGTTAATCCATGTCTCAGTAGGCTTTAGTCGCCCAACAACAAAGGAGCTTTGATACAGCTCACAACTTTCCTCCCCTAATTAACACACGAGTGGCTTTCGTCATACGCGGACAAATACCAGGAGAGGCCTGAGCGCAGGGAGACCCGCCAGATAAAGGAAATTTGCATGCAGCCCCGGGGGCTGCGCACAGAACAAATATTCAACGTGAAGCTAGACGAGCTCATTTTGCGGAGCAGGAAAAAGTTTTACATATGAATGAAAACGCACCCTTCGCACATAATTTGAGTAAGAAATAACTTCTAGGATATAGAAATTGCCCTTCTCATGCTGGTACGTGCCAGGCCGTCGTACGAGAATTATACGATACATACATTAGACATACATGCCAAGATGTTCAAAAAGATTAAGCCAGTTATAGTCAGCCAACTATCTTTTTTGGCGTTGAGGATTATTCGTATCTGTCAAGCGAGACAAAAAGAACAAAAGTAGCGTTATAATTTGCTTTTACATGTTGTAGAAAACGAGTGTGCCTGGTTTCTCCACCAGCAGTAAATAGTCGAGTTATGTTCCTTTCATCACATGAAAATGATAACTTAAAAAGGATCAATTTAAGTCAAAACAGCTAAATACTCGGTTCTACGAAGTACCTAGATACTATATCTGGGATGCTATAGATACTATATCTATATCTCTTACTAGGAGCTAGCAATAAAAATAACTTCATAAGAATCACAAGTGGCCGGTCCGAAAGCATGAAATTTTGCATGGAATGTCCAAGCTCTAAACTCTGGGGCTTACTTCAATCGCTGCGTAACACGAAGCATATGTTATTGATATAACTTCAAAGACATAGATATCTTAGATTACCAATGTCGAGTCGTTGGAGACAACCAGCAGTCGCGCATCCCTCGGCCGATCAGAAATGTGACAGGGATTCCAAATCCCTGACCAAGAACATTCTGATGTTTTGATAATCTTACGCGCAAAGTTATCAAAACAATGGCTGTGCAGTCGACCGGGAGCATGAATCCTACTTAGGACGAAAAACGAAAATGTTTCATTTAAAACTCAATGTGAAGGTAAAAAAGCATGTACCGACGACTGGAATCCAATAATTTTTTAGGTGTAGGCCTCGTATCAGTCATTTTCTTTCCACATGATATATTTCATCCTGGGTTAAATATCTCTTGCAAATAAACCCACCCAGACTTAGCCCAGAGAAGAAAGCGGAACACTTTTCTATTCACACGGAGTTGGTTCGGCATCGTCAGCCGTCTCCGCAGGTGCGATTAAAAGCCAGGACTTTGGGAGCAGAAGTGTAAGCCGGAAGCGGTTAAAGCGCGCAAGTTCATTCGAAGCGGAAACAGAACCAAAAGTGGTCAATAATTACCTGTCCGCTATCGGGGCGTGTTTTCAACTGACAAGGAATGGCCCAGAAGCTATTCACTTGATGTTATCAGTCTTTCCAGTTTCTTCTTCATTTAACACGCGCATTGACGGGGTGCGAGTATCCGCCCCCCCTCGGGTTTTTCGGAGATAGCATAAAAACGGCGGCGCGTTGCGCCGCCTTACTTGGCATGACTTTTCTCATCATTTTTACAACTTTGGTCAAAATTTTAAGATTAGGTCATCTCAGGTCAGGTCACCAGTACAGGTCAAGTAATATGACCTAAAAAAGTTTAATATAGCATAAGTTGGATCAGGTGAACTTATCCGATTTAAACTCGTATCACACAATGGGCCCACCGATTTCTCTAAAATATGTTCCAGTTTATTTGATATCGATGACCTAAGGTCAGTTACGAGCCATGACCTCTCCATTGGAAATACATTGGAAAAATGGTTTTAACTGAATAACTTGCTTTTTAATAATGAATAATAATTTTTATTAATAACTTCATTTTAACTGCATTAGATTTGCCTTGTCTTTGCGGTTCTAATAATATGCATTTTATCTAATTTGACCTTGGCCTGACCTCAGGTCAGGTCAAATCATTGATTTGACCTAGCAAGGTCATGCTATGTATAATTCGATTCTGCTTGCTGCGAGGATATCTAAAGTACAAGTATTTTTGCTCTATATTTACTTGTTCAGATGTAATGACCGAAAACCCTTTATGACGGCATGTTTTGAATTCTAGTGACCTTAAATATGGCCTGAAAATGGTTCAAATCCCTTGACACCTCATCCTTCAGGGTAAGACAAATACTAGCTGAAAGCGAATTCAGCTTTGCGTAAAACATAAACGCTAACTTCGTTAATCCATGTCTCAGTAGGCTTTAGTCGCCCAACAACAAAGGAGCTTTGATACAGCTCACAACTTTCCTCCCCTAATTAACACACGAGTGGCTTTCGTCATACGCGGACAAATACCAGGAGAGGCCTGAGCGCAGGGAGACCCGCCAGATAAAGGAAATTTGCATGCAGCCCCGGGGGCTGCGCACAGAACAAATATTCAACGTGAAGCTAGACGAGCTCATTTTGCGGAGCAGGAAAAAGTTTTACATATGAATGAAAACGCACCCTTCGCACATAATTTGAGTAAGAAATAACTTCTAGGATATAGAAATTGCCCTTCTCATGCTGGTACGTGCCAGGCCGTCGTACGAGAATTATACGATACATACATTAGACATACATGCCAAGATGTTCAAAAAGATTAAGCCAGTTATAGTCAGCCAACTATCTTTTTGGCGTTGAGGATTATTCGTATCTGTCAAGCGAGACAAAAAGAACAAAAGTAGCGTTATAATTTGCTTTTACATGTTGTAGAAAACGAGTGTGCCTGGTTTCTCCACCAGCAGTAAATAGTCGAGTTATGTTCCTTTCATCACATGAAAATGATAACTTAAAAAGGATCAATTTAAGTCAAAACAGCTAAATACTCGGTTCTACGAAGTACCTAGATACTATATCTGGGATGCTATAGATACTATATCTATATCTCTTACTAGGAGCTAGCAATAAAAATAACTTCATAAGAATCACAAGTGGCCGGTCCGAAAGCATGAAATTTTGCATGGAATGTCCAAGCTCTAAACTCTGGGGCTTACTTCAATCGCTGCGTAACACGAAGCATATGTTATTGATATAACTTCAAAGACATAGATATCTTAGATTACCAATGTCGAGTCGTTGGAGACAACCAGCAGTCGCGCATCCCTCGGCCGATCAGAAATGTGACAGGGATTCCAAATCCCTGACCAAGAACATTCTGATGTTTTGATAATCTTACGCGCAAAGTTATCAAAACAATGGCTGTGCAGTCGACCGGGAGCATGAATCCTACTTAGGACGAAAAACGAAAATGTTTCATTTAAAACTCAATGTGAAGGTAAAAAAGCATGTACCGACGACTGGAATCCAATAATTTTTTAGGTGTAGGCCTCGTATCAGTCATTTTCTTTCCACATGATATATTTCATCCTGGGTTAAATATCTCTTGCAAATAAACCCACCCAGACTTAGCCCAGAGAAGAAAGCGGAACACTTTTCTATTCACACGGAGTTGGTTCGGCATCGTCAGCCGTCTCCGCAGGTGCGATTAAAAGCCAGGACTTTGGGAGCAGAAGTGTAAGCCGGAAGCGGTTAAAGCGCGCAAGTTCATTCGAAGCGGAAACCGAACCAAAAGTGGTCAATAATTACCTGTCCGCTATCGGGGCGTGTTTTCAACTGACAAGGAATGGCCCAGAAGCTATTCACTTGATGTTATCAGTCTTTCCAGTTTCTTCTTCATTTAACACGCGCATTGACGGGGTGCGAGTATCCGCCCCCCCCTCGGGTTTTTCGGAGATAGCATAAAAACGGCGGCGCGTTGCGCCGCCTTACTTGGCATGACTTTTCTCATCATTTTTACAACTTTGGTCAAAATTTTAAGATTAGGTCATCTCAGGTCAGGTCACCAGTACAGGTCAAGTAATATGACCTAAAAAAGTTTAATATAGCATAAGTTGGATCAGGTGAACTTATCCGATTTAAACTCATATCACACAATGGGCCCACCGATTTCTCTAAAATATGTTCCAGTTTATTTGATATCGATGACCTAAGGTCAGTTACGAGCCATGACCTCTCCATTGGAAATACATTGGAAAAATGGTTTTAACTGAATAACTTGCTTTTTAATAATGAATAATAATTTTTATTAATAACTTCATTTTAACTGCATTAGATTTGCCTTGTCTTTGCGGTTCTAATAATATGCATTTTATCTAATTTGACCTTGGCCTGACGTCAGGTCAGGTCAAATCATTGATTTGACCTAGCAAGGTCATGCTATGTATAATTCGATTCTGCTTGCTGCGAGGATATCTAAAGTACAAGTATTTTTGCTCTATATTTACTTGTTCAGATGTAATGACCGAAAACCTTCATTTACTGACGCCATGTTTTGAATTCTAGTGACCTTAAATATGGCCTGAAAAATGGTTCAAATATTTTCGATGGAGAAGTGGATGGGCTACCCAACGCCGTTTACCGTTTTTTCGCTACCTAGCGTGGTTCTCGAGATCTAATGTGGGGGAGGGGCGGGCGGGTCCCCGCCCCCGTCAAAGCGAAGGTGGCTCAGACCCCCGTCAATGCGCGTGTTAAAGTTTCAGAGAATAGTGATTAGCCATTAGGTCGAATACAATTCATACGCAATAGTTTTATGTACATTGCCGTGAATTTCCTCTACTTCATGATGGCTACTGCCAACGGGCACACTTGTACCCAATTGCCCAACTGTGTGGTGAAAAATTAGAAACGCATGCTTGAGTTCTTACAGACACCAGCCAGGCCATTTTTTAACATGTTAACTGGGGGCCATTTGCCCCCACCCCAGTCGGCCGAAAGGCCCCCCCGTGCCCGGAAATTGACCCCCCAGTGAAATAGACAGATGACTTTAAATTGACCAAATGCAGACTCGCCTAACGGAAATACGACATAACACCACCAGATAATTATAACTTTGTTCTATTTCTGGTCCCAAACTGGCAATCCACAAAAATTGTGTTAAAAAATTCCCACCGTGGCTGTCTTCTCCATCGTGCGAAGACGAAATAAGCGCGTAGTTACGGGAAATCCCGGCAAAGCAGCCTCAGCATCAACTTATCACAACGCTGGAGAAGAACGCTGGCCTACAACCGATCAAACATCCTGTTCTATCCCACCGGAAGCCCACATCCAAGCCAGTACCGTGACATTGTATGATTCTCTCATTTCACAAGCAGGTCAGTTGTCTGCGCTAAGAGCTCGTTTGTGGATTAGACGGGACACAGTGTAGTCAAAGTGCGTAAGTCTGGTTGCTGGTGTGGCGGTATGAAGTGCTTAGCCTTTTTATTTATCATTATGGTGGTAGCACACATTAGCGTCGCCACCCGCAAAAAATGAGAGGGCCAGCCAAACTTCAACCCGATGCTGACAGCAAACTTTCCACGTTAGTACCAAAAGCTTTTCGAATTTGGGCTCCTCGTTGTCTTCCGCAGCGGCCGATTATACAAATTTCCAGTTTACTCCCATTTTGAGTGAGATCAGGAAATTGTTGGCCAAAAAGTGGGGGGGGTGATTGATGATCCCAAAAAATATTCTGGTTATGTGGACAAAATCATTCGATGGTCACGCGGAGTTGGAAGGGCACCCCTGGCTTCCTATTAGATGGGTAGTGTGCTAAAAATATTGCGTCAAGTCAATATCAAACTGTCAACAATTAGTTCTAAACAATGATACAATTCGCTTTTCTGTGGTTTTGTGACTACCGTTAGGAGTCGTTTTCACCTCAAATCTGGCTTTTGTGGTGTTTATTTGGCTATTTTAGTGGAAATAAAATGTTGCCCCTCTTTGGCCCTTTTTCTAACTCGGTTTGACCTTTTCCGCTGAAAAAAATCTGGCAGCCCTGGGCAGCATCTATAATCTCTAGACTTGGAATAACTAAAAAATTGAGAAACACTTTTTTAACACTAACGCATCTAAGTTTTATTAAACCCTCTCAAAATGGGGTCTTGACCCCTTGAAGACACTAAAATGGCCAGCACAAGAAATGCCCCCCCCCCACTGAATTTTCCTTAAAAAATGCCCTGACACCAGCGGCTCCACAAAAGCCATCCCTCAGAGGCGGGAGCAGTGGAAGCATAGAGGGAAGCGCACGGAATAAATTGGAAGCGGGAGCGGAACCGGGAACATTTTAGAAAAGAGCACTTTCTCAGCCTTGATTGAAACCATACCTGTGCACTTTTTCGTCACTTGAAGACTAGCGCAAAGTCAAAACGAAATGTTCAATACTCTTCCTGACGGAGGTGCCTCAGATATGAAGATATGAAGATCAGTGGCACACAGATATGAATGGATTCAAAAATATCATCTGCTAGCGACAGCGGCAGACCGCTGAACATTTGGTGCGAGTGGTGCTCTCCAGACTTGTGGACTGTGAAGCACCACATTCTGACTACAATACTTGCAGCAGATCAGTGGCGGATCCAGGACTTCATTTGGGGGAGGGCAGGGGCCCGAGCGTTCCCCGCCATTACTTCGGAACAGTCTCCGATAATGCATTTTCTATGGACACACTGACATTTCGGGGGGTGGGGTTGTTGAGCCCCCTAGTCCCCCCTGTGTCCGCCACCGCTTCGGACCGATTATCTTAGAGCTGGACTGCGTCACAGTGCTGTCTGCGTGAAAAGCACTTGTCTGAGCGAGACCCTCCAGGAACAGAGAGTGAGAGGGCGTCTGTGTGTGCCGCTGTTTAGAAGCATTCAGCTGCTGCCTATCTTGGTAGCGCGCCAGCGGCTTACCAGTTTGTCACAGCCTGAAGAGCACTGACATCCAGACCAGACTCAGACCCGGCCGCGCACAGGACAGCAGCCAGGGCAGCGAGGTGACGAGGGCTTCCCGAGGACTCACACGCTTCTCTATAAAATGATGTAATGAAATCTCGACACCGCTGTGAAAACAATATTTTGTAGTCATGTCGTGTGTCACGTTACGTCTCCTTGAGGAAGACGCGTCAATTCTAAAATCACATTCGATAGTTTTTCGTACACCAATTCACAAAACGATTTACTATTTTAGGTTAAGTACCACGTTCTTTTTCAAAATTGTAATATTGGTATGCACGTGGATGTCTTATTTTCAACTTTTAAAGGAGCCTTTGGTGCCTCATTCCAACCCCTCAAAATCACGCAGCCCTAGCCATGTAGGTACATATGTACGTACATGCCTATGCAAAATACCTCCAGATTAGGTGAGCCAATATGTCCTCACATCACATCTTTGCTCGGTTTCCAGTAATCCTGGCCTCCACATGGGACATGGTGCGGCCCCGCCAACCGTCCAGTAGCCTGCTTCAAAGTGATTAGCGACTGGACACGACGCCGCGCAGAAGCAATAGAACGAGACATCACAATGCTACTGCCACTCAGAATGGCGTTATGAGGGCCGGGCTACTGTGAATCGCCGCCACAATGTCTCGTTGACGTGGCAGAATCGTATGACCTGTCCGATTCTGCAGCCGTGACAGCGGACATCGCCTGGTTATGAGATTAGTGTACAAACTTCAGCTAACGGAACAACCGCAAATGGTAGGGTTAGCATCATCGACTCGAAAGCTGCACTTCTTATTTACTCAGAAACTGAGCATTGACATGGAAGAGGTCGGATCCTAAGACTCTATAAAAAAAGTGTTTATTACTATACCGGATGGTCTCGTATCGACTTGTAATAAGTTCATCAACAAAATAGCTATATTTATCCAAAGCTATTACCAGATCAGTATGAGCCTAGACATGGACTACGAAAGCGGGAGATACTCTCCCCAATCTGCCACCAGGGGGTACACCTGGTGGCAAGATTTAATGGAACGACGATTGTTGTTGCATTTTTCGCCCCTTTGCCAGTATGTGCCTGTGCAAACTTGCTGCCTCGCTAACAATCCCAGAGACAGCTCAGATTTAGGCTCGGGTTTCGCCTCCAACGCCCCCTCCCTATCATCGCACGCTCAACGCCCCCTCCCTATCATCGCACGCTCAGAGTCCCCCTTCGCCAACCCCCTTCCTCCCGAGGGAAAATTCGTGAAGGCACCCCTGCGGAGTTAAAGATAAAATGCCCGCATGACGCCTTAACATTTGCTTATGACTTTCAGAATTTCCTTGAACATATTACAGCCTTAAGGCCCCTCAGGCGATAAATCTCTTGCCACTCCAAAGCAGATGAGACAGCTCACGAAACACAGTTATGACGCTTCGGGACGGTATTTGGCTTCAATTACACCGAGAGATGTATATGGAGGATGGGTGACTTAGTGGATAGCAACGAAACCTCCTAATCCACCGGGCCCGGGTTGAGTCCCGGCGGAACCCCTGAAAAAATCTATCTGATTCCCCAAATTCCTCCCAAGAGGGTGAGAGATGGCGACGCCGTATAACCTTGGCAGTTGAAACGTCGTTAAACCCCAACAATTATTATTAGAAGGAAATAGGCAGTCCCTGCATGATTTGGACTCTCGGGTGGGGAACTATAAAAACAGCGGTATCGCTACCTCCATCTGATAGTGGCACAAATACAGGGAGAGAACACATTACTTTTTGGGTGGTGAAAACATATACCATTTAATAGCTTATGTGGGGGCTCATACCTGACCAAAAGAGCTTCGTACTTTTCCTGACTTTTGCTGGCAACCGTGAGATGTTTACCAATTTTTAAAACTAGTGAAACGGCACCGGAGGCGAAAACTGAGCGAGCACCGCACAACGAAACATTAGAGTAAAGAGCACAATGAATAAATATTGCATGCAGTAGACCCCTACAAACGTGGCGTTCCTGCCTTCGGTATACTATTAATAATGGTGAAGCTGTGTCGCCGGAATTTAACACGCACATTGACGGGGGCCTGAGCCACCTTCGCCTTGACGGGGGGTGACGGGTACCCGCCCCCCCTAAGATCTCGAGAACCACGCTAGGTAGCGAAAAACGGTAAACGGTGTTGGGTCGCCCATCTACTTCTCCATCGAAAATATTTAAGCTTTTTTCAGGTCACATTTAAGGTCACTAGAGGTCAAAATATGCCGTCATAGGGATAACATGTAAATGAAGGTTTTTGGTCATTACATCTGAACAAGTAAAGATAGAGCAAAACAACTTCAACCATATGAATCCTCGCAGCAAGCCGAATCGAATGATATATAATATGACCTTGCTAGGTCAAATCAAGGATTTGCCCTGACCTGAGGTCAGGGAAAGGTCAAATTAGATAAAATGTATATCATTAGAACTGCAGAGACAAGGCAAATATAATGCACCTAGAATAAACGCTCTATCACCATTCGTTACTAAGATATTCAGTTAAAACTATTTTTCCCAAGTATTTCCAATGGAGAGGTCATGGCTCGTACCTGACCTTCGGTCATCGATATCAAAAATACTAGAACACATTTAAGAGAACTGGGTGGGCCCATTATGTGATATGATTTTCGATCCGATAAGTTCACCCCGTTCCGACTTATGCTATCTTAAACATATTTTGAGGTCAGATCACTTGACCTGTACTGGTGACCTGACCTGCGATGACCTGACCTTAAAATTAAAAAATGAAAAAATGATGAGAGAAAAGGTATACCAAGTACGGCGGCGCTACGCGCCGCCGTTTTTTTTTACTGTCTCCAAGAAACCCGAGGGAGGTAGGCGGGTACCCGCTCCCCGTCAATGCGCGTGTTAAGGGGAATTTGACACGTTAATGCAGTTCCAGACTATAGAGGTTTTCTTTAATGAAAATCATTAAGTTGGTCTTATTTTGGCTGAAAATGACTTCTAAACTTAATATTTCATTTTATCTGATTTTTCTCTGTTAGAGGCAAAAATTACAAATTAGCGTGAAGTCATACAGGTCTGTGTACGACCTAGTAATTTTTTGGGTCAGATTGAACCTCTTCGATTTGCGCCACAATTGAATATTAATACAAATGACGGTCTTGGCTAAAACAAGAACCAGAGTGATAGTTATCGAGTTTCCCTACTTTTCTCGATATATATATATATATATATATATATATATAGAAATATTGCAAATTTCAAGCTAGTTATTGAAGAAAATTTCCGCATGTATAGTCAGCAATAGCTAAGGCAGCTTAGCGCGTAAGCTTTAGAGAACTGCAAGCAAGATAAATTGGTCCGCGAAGCAGGGCTTGGCCAGAACGTCTCGTTCCCAATGCCAACTCATACCACACGACCCGCCGATAGGCAGTGGACTTTTTTCGGCAAACGACAAGCTCTGGGACAAATTGAATATGGATTAGGTGGCTTCTCAGCATGTTCTACCACATTGCTGTCTCAGTTCAAATCCCATTATGAAGGTGCCACAGTATCTTTAAAGCAAATTTTGTACTGAAGTCTACACATGCCATAGTGTGAAAAACATGTATGCATGAAAAATAGCGTTAAACTTTTGGAGCTTACATTTGTGCATTTTCTTGAACCTCGCGTGTTTAAGAACCAAAGCCCACAAAAATTATTAAAAAGACGAAGGACCAAACACTCTGAGATGCCGGTTTGTGGCTGTTCCAATGTTTCCGCTAACGTTTTCAAATCATTGGTTGTGGTGGTTAGATATTAATTAGAAAAGAAATCATCAACGGTTGTGATGATTAGGTATTTTTCATTTCGCCTTCTCATCAACCCTCATTTTCTATTCCTATCATGTATGTGAAGGATCCACCAGTCGACAATACTTTGATGGACTGTCCTCAAGGCTAGCACGAGTCTCGCAGTGTCGCTTTTATTTTCATCTTGTAGATGGTATATATCTGCAGATTTGGCTGGCTGAGTCCTGTGATCGCGCATCAGTAGTTCCAGAGATACAAACTCCGGTTTGACAGCAAGAGAATACGTTAGTTGTTTTATAGTTTTTTTCTTTCTGAAAGATTCCGAAGTTAAGGCATTATTCAAGGCGAAACAGAGCAGAGGGGTTCATTTGGCGCCGCACCACGTGGTGAAAGGTTTTGTGCCGCTGCGACCCATAATCCTGGAGCAATGGCCGAATCAGTCAAATTCAGGATCATAGCTACCAAGATACCTTTAATTTACTCCCTTTGCTGTGAACCGCCTGAGGCGAAAACCCCTGGACTGTTACACCTATAAGGACTTCAAATTGTCATAGGTGGGCGGTCTCGATGAGCCTAGGAATGAGTTAATAAACTCGAAGATGAAATGCTGTAAAATTGGTAGCAGTTACCATAGCGCCATGCTGGAATGTCGTGGCATGCCCCGGATTGTTCAAGACCATTTCCTTCAACCCATTGTATGAAAAATATGACAATCCTCCTTTCCACAATGAAAGCAATAAATTCGATACTCCCACGGGCACATGTCTCTTAATTTTCCCGAAACTAATGAATCTTTTGTTGCTCTAAAGATTTATGTTGGACAAGGTGAAATGGGTTTGTTTTCTATTAAAGCCGCTTTTGTTGTTACAGATTCATTTTTCCAACACACCTGATTATAGTGATCCCCTCCGAGCGGAGGAAAAAACGCCGGACACCCCAGCCAAAACTAAACAGATTAATCACGCCAGGATCAGCAGTGCAGCCTCCCCTACCTTTAGGCATATGATATACCGTAACGGAAAAAGTGTGACCGCCGTCAGTACACAGACTAATGATATCTCCTCTGCTGCCAGTGAAATACATGGGTTACAAGAGCACATCGGCTTGTCGTTACTTCTTTCACATTGATTCACAGCTGATTGTCTGCCAAAGCAACAAAGCAACAAGAGCTTGTGAGAAAATCACATAAGGGGAAAGGGAAAGAGACCGGGGTGGTCTAGTGGCTTCGTTGCACGTCTTCAGATCGGACAGCATGGATTAACGTGGGTTTAATGCCCATGGCGGGAAACTGCCTTCCATGTCCGATCTGACCCGGAGGAGGGGATCTTTAAACACCCACGCCAATGTTCTCCATAAATTTCCATGTGACTGTTGAGAGTGGCGCAAATTGAAAAGAAAGATTTTCTATACACAATTAAGGTGTTTCTTTCTTCACACAAAGGTATAGAAAAGCTTTCTAAGAAAACAATGTTTCGCCCCACCAATGGACTCCGGTAACACTATTGTTTCCTGAAAACTGCCAAACAGAACACGTCTCCCGCGCATGCATCAGGGCCATGCGCCAGTTTGTCGTCAGCGATGATGGCACGGCGCGATGCACACATCGGTCACCCTCGCCGTCAAAAGCGCTCCCCTCGTCTCTGCTGACCACTTTCTCTTCTCACCCCAGGCGCGGTGTGACGTCCCCTCTCCAACCACGCACCAAACAGGGCAGAGGAGGCGCCGGCGGCGCAGAGCTCCCCCTGAACACGCCGCCCCCAGTCTCACACCCTCTGTACCACTGCACCCAGCCGTGACTGCTCCCCGAATTAGCGGAACGCCGCGATGGAATCTGCCTCATAATTAATGAGGCTGCGGTCAGCATTGTTCAGCCCAGTCTGAAAATAGAGGGCAATGCCGTCTGAAGGGAACGATCCGGAAGCTGAGTTACGTCCAGCGAGTCCCATGCGACCAGCTTGTAAGTCTACACCGCGTCATTCCGGCTAAGAATAATCCGCGTGGGTGTGGTTTTTCTCTTGTCAGTTCGGGTATTGATCTGGCCGTTATCCGAATAACACGGCGGTCTGATGCCGCGTAGTTTGCCGCATCAGATGGAAAATGTTTGTAACCTTAAGGCCCCAAACCAGCAATGGCGACGGCGAGGTGATCAGAAAAGTTGTTCAAGGCCCGACTGTGAAGGTATTTATACCGAAATGGATCCTCACGAGAACGATGTTTGCAAAGTTGTTTGGAATACTGCGGGAGCGAACCCACCCACAGACACCTGGTTCTTACACTGAAAGCCCGGAGCTCATTTACCTCACCCCAATCCCCATATGATATCAAGAGATGGTGCGTCCAAAGGGTTAGTAGAGAGGACTGCTTAAATACGTGCACTGTGCAATGGCGGGAGAAAAGGATAAAGACGTGAGCGGTCACAAAGCTGGTATAGTTGTACAATTCGACATACGCAGAATACATGCCGCAAAATCAAAGGCAGGACTCATCCATAGTTGCTATTCGATTCTGGATATCAGGATGAAATAGTCGCTGATAGTATGAAGTTACAACAGGGAAAGTACGGGTATGCAGTCCCACATCTAAATTTCCTTTTCTGCAGCGTGGTCTGGTACTATTCAATTCCACTATAGGAACACGCCTGTCTCGGGGTACGGTGACGGTCACGGCGGCACAGGGTGGTAAACGTGGCTATGGGCTTTTTCATGGGCATTTCGTGCTGCAATAATTATTTCGACTCACCCCCATACAATGTATACAACATACTACTGTCCTGACAAAAGATGCATGTTACCCTAGTATGTGTGCACGTCGCTATTTAGGTGGATCAAGACATGGCTCCAAAAATATTCATGCTTAGTCAGCGTTATGTTGCTTGCGAGAAGCCAGTGGCGGAGCCCCAAAACAGAGCTACATCAGAGCATATTCACCCGCTGGGAAACTGCAGGCCGCCATTTTCGACAATATTTGCTTGCCGCCAAAGTGCATTGATAAATTATGGTTGTGCAAGTGGCGTGGAAAATGCATCGATGGCCGGCGCGGCTGGCAGCAGCTCGCGGCAGACTTGGCTCTGGAATATATCTCGCGCGCTATCAAAAGGCCGGCTGTAATGGAAATGGGACTCCCGTCCAGAAATAGGCATCTTTTAAACTAATAATGGTGGATCAGAACGGTTGAATGCATTACACATGAAGCGAGTCCCATAACTCACAGTTGTCCAGACACTGAGAAGCTTATTCAGGAAAAATAGGTTATTGATATAATGACAGCCCAATTCCAACACTGAAAAACTTGGAAATTGTCTTCACAATGCGTGGGCAATACAGGATAACGATAGACAGACATATTCTCCCGAAACCATCTACAGGCAAACAGTCACAAATTCCCTGCGTGTCATTTCAGACCATTGGTACACTGGCTGTGATACGCAGTGGTGAGCAGTCCGTATATTAACCGCGGCCTCGATAATGATAACTCGATAGCTTTCTTCGAGGGCCTCTACTCCGATAACAATAAATTGATAATCAAATTGGAGCGGGAACGCTTTGTGGTACGGATGTTAAAGAATTAAATCGAAAAATACATTGGAATTATGTTTAATTTAGCTTCTAAGGAGAGCGGGTGGAAAGAGGGGCAAACATGTGCGTTGTGGCTCTCTATATGACTATTTTTATGTGATGATGATGCTACTTTGTCTGAAGCTTCTGTGAACATTTGTGTCTCTGCTATCAAACATATTAGGCACCCTGTTTTTCTCTTGGAGCAATACTACTTGGCATAGTATGGTGCAAACTCACCCAGTCTGAATAGGTGGAATGAGACGGGCCTTTGCATATGCCATATCTTATGCAATGAATTTCTTCACAAATCTTGCTGCGTTGGGCGAAAACGAGATTTTGAAAATGCAAAAGAATTATTGTTTCGAGAAAAAATGGCTGAGCGACTTTTTTAATGAGAAAAGTGGATGTTGTATTGTAAATTAACGAACTACCTATATGTTTATATTTGTCAGACGGGACGGGATTAGACGGGACACGCTTTAGTCAAAGTGCGTAAGATTGGTTCCTGGTGTGGCAGTATCAAGTGCTTAGCCTTTTTATTTATTATTGTGGTGGTAGCATACATTTCAACCTAATGCAGGCAGCAAACTTTCCACGTTAGTACCAAAAACTTTTCGAATTTGGGCTCCTCGTTGCCTTTCGCAGCGCCTGGTTGTACAAATTTCCGGTTTACTCCCATTTTGACTGAGATCAGGAAATTGTTGGCCAAGAAGTGGGGAAGGGATGATTGATGATCCCAAAAAATATTCTGGTTATGTGGATAAATCATTCGATGGCCACGCGGGGTTGGAAGGGCACCCCTGGCTTCCTATTGGATGGGTAGTGTGCTAAAACTATTGCGTCAAGTCAATATCAAACTGTCAACAATTAGTTTTAGACAGTGATACAAGTCGCTTTTCTGGGGTTTTATGACTACCGCTAGGATTCGTTTAGCCTCAAATCTAGCTTTTGTGGTGTCTATTTGGCTATTTTAGTGGAAAAGATATTTTGCCCCTCTTTGGCCCTTTTTCTAACTCGGTTTGACCTTTTCCACTGAAAAAAACCTGGCAGACCTGGATAGCATCTATATTCTCTAGACATGAAATTAACACAAAAATTGAGAAATTTGTTTAGCACTAACCCATCTAAGTTTGAACAAACCCCCTCAAAATGGAGTCTTGCTCCCTTGAAGACACCATAATGGCCAGCAAAAGAAATGCCCCCCCCGCTGACTTTTCCTTAAAAATGTCCTGCCTGTGACACCACAATATTATATATTACCTACAATCAAGGTGAAGATCTCTTATCGACCCAGGGGGAGGGGATCATGGATGGATTAACGCTGGCACTGCAATACAACCCCTATACAAAGCCTAAGGGAGACCCGAAATCCAGGGGGTCATCACCCCCCAATCCCCCCGAATCTCAAGCCATGCGTACAATGTATACTATAACTAGCACCATAGCAGCCGCTAGGCAGGAAATGAGGGTTTGTCCTTGAGCCATCAATTGGTCCTTAAAGCCTTCACTACGACGTCAGAACACTGCACACGTCATGCTGCGTGACTTCATTTGACCAGAAGCACAGGGGTCAACCACCCTGAAAGGCTGGTATCGCCTTGAACTGTAACCTTCACTTTCATGTGGAGCGACCTTGACATATAATCCCGATTTCATGGCGTTATGACGTCACCACTCCGTCTACAATGCAAGTGAACTGGTGCAATCATACAATTGTGGTGACTTCGAAATATAGGCTGATGATGATGATGATGATCATGTTTCCGGCACTCGGCAGCTGCCATATGGGAGGCGCCTCGTCAGAGGCGTCCCAGCCGCCGGATGAAGGCCGCCAGCCGAGGCGGATCGCCCAGCGCCTCTTGAATTGTCGGGTCGTCCCGGCCAAAGACATTCTGACGGAGAAGAGCTCGCGCTGGGCATTCTGTTAAAAGGTGCTGCATTGTTTCCTCGTCCTCCCCGCACTCCGGGCACGTGCCATTTGGTGCCAGTCCCACCCGGTGCTAGTAACTGCGAAGGAGAAGAGAGTGGCCCGTCCGCAGCCTGGCCACTTCGGTGGATTCTAGGCGGGAGAGGCCATGTTTGTCCCCTAGGACCACTCTCTTGGTGCCGTTCTCCTCCGCATATCGGGTGGTGCTGACACTTTCAGTCCACAAGCTGTGCGCGTGGCGCCTTATGCAGCTGTTCGCGGAGTTAAAATCAATCTGGGTGGAACCCTGGTCCAGTGTGGCAGCGACACGCGCCACTTCGTCGGCGAGCTCGCTCCCCGGTAGGCTAGCGTGGTCCGGGACCCATTGAAGGGTTAGGTGGATGCCCATGCTGGCCAGGGTCGAGAGTTGGTGCCAAACCGAGCCTGCCAGGGCATCGGATTGAGCGTGCGGGCCCTCCGCCAGGCGGGTTAGAGCGGACTGTGAATCAGTGCAGATTCGCACTTCTCTCGGTCGACACTCGGCTGCGATCGTCACCAGATGGCGCAGGGCCGCATCCAGGGCAGCTAGTTCCGCCCGGAAACTGGACGTGTAGCGGCCGGCAGGGACTCTGATCCGCTTCACGGAGTGGTTTTCCCTGAGTACCACTGCGCCACCACCGCCATGCTCAGTGCCACTTGTCGCGGATCCATCCGTGAAGATTGGGATATCCGCTGGCGGGAGCGCAGCCAGAGTCCTTTCCGCCGCCGCGAGTCGTGCTTCTGGAGGGTCCGTCTTCTTCGTCTGGACGACTATTTTCGTCCGTATGTCGATATTCGGGGATGGAGTCTCCCATGGCGCGACCTGCGGTGTAACCTGCAGAGGCTCCGCGGGAAAAGCGGCTAGGCCTGCCTCTGCGGACACTGCCAGGCCGGTCTCGGCCCATCCGCGGTCCTGTTGTTGCCTCAGTCTGGGTCTCCCCGCAAGCAAGAGCGGTTGTAGCGGGTCGCCCGGAAGGTCGCGGACGTGCCGCTGCACCGCGATGGCGGCGAGCTGCTTTCGTCGTATGCTGAGAGGCATGACGTCCGCCTCTCGCTCCAGAGCGGTCGTCGGCGTCGACCTCAGGCAGCCAGTTATCGTCCTGCCGGCCTATCGCTGTACGACCTCGAGGCGTTCTAGGTTAGAGCTCGCCATCCCGGGCATCCAGCCACCGGCCGCGTAGTCTGCACAGGATCTGATGAACGCGAGGTACACCAGCCTGAGGTCGGTCGCCGCGGCGCCCCAGGACTTGCCACTAAGCGCCCGTAGCGCCCCACTCCTCTTCTTCATTTTGCACCTCAGGTTCTCGATATGGTGGCGGAAGGTCAGCGTCCGGTCGTACGTGACCCCTAGGAATGTCGGGGTGGCTTCGTGGCTTAGCCGAGCGGCGCCGAGGGTCAGGTTGCACTCTCGTCTGGCCTTTGCTGGGTCGAGCGAGAAGAGGGTGCGAACTGTCTTCTCTTGGCTGATGGTTAATTTCCACTATTCCGCCCAGGCCGTAAAACAATCCAGAGCTCTTTGGACTCGTCGCTCTGCCGCCGCGACGGTCCGGTCAGTGGCCCAGATTGCCAGATCATCGGCGAACAGCGAGGTCTGGACGCCAGGTGGTAGGTGCTCGATGTGGTCATTGATGTATGAAATGAATAAGGTGGGAGAGCAAACGGCCCCCTGTGGCGTGCCCTCACGGATGCATCTGAAGCGTCCGGACTTCCCGTTATATGTGACACAGGCCTGGCGGTCGGTCAGAAAGGATCGGACCCAAGCCAGGTAGCAGCGCGGGAGGCCAATCTTAGCGAGGTTGTAGATGATTCCCGTGCGCCAGGCCTTGTCGAAGGCACGCGAGAAGTCCACCAGGACCATAACGGTTCTCTCTCGCTTCTGGAAACCATCGGCCACGGCCTGGGTCACCTTTAAAACTTGATCCTCAGTGGACCGACCCTTCCTGAAACCGGTCTGCACTGGGGAGAGGAGGCCTCAAATATAGGCTCGGTCTTGTAAGCCTATGTACAATAAAAAACAGACTGATTTTCGAAATCCTTTCAACAATCGGCGTGCTCATAAATGCTCTCAAATGCAGTCAGGTAATGTTTTTCGGGTGCGAGCGGTTCTTCGGCTACCTCAGAAAAATAGGAAGCTGGATCCACGATCTACGACCATCCCAGCTGCTGACGGGTCCGGCCACTTCACTAGGAGGCCGTTATTATGCACAAAGGCCGTTGGTTTGGGAGAATTTTCTCTGGAGGCGGCGGCCGCTGACCTCCCAGGAGGAGGGTAGCGGTCTGGACCCCCTGAGTCCCTTGGCTACAGCGCTGTGCATGGTTATATAAATTCAATAAATGCGAAAATATGACCATGAGCTGCATATATTCCTTGATTCATATTTTACGAACACTTCCACTTAATTGAGATAGTTTTTAAGGTGCCGTCATGATGAGCATGGGGCGAATAAAATAACTATGGAAGGAGGCAGCAAAGGAAAGGTGAGAATGAAGGAAGTGGAATTTTAACTGCACGGGTCGCTGGCTGCTGTTACAGGCGCATGCGCCCACAGCCCCCCGGTAGAATTAGGATAAGACCAAGGATTGCCCACTTAAAATCCTACACACACGATTGCCTACACAACATGCAACAAACACACTGCAGTGTTTACTGGCTGGCTGGCTAGCTGTTTTCACTCTCTATGATGGCCGGATGTAGACTAAGCACAGTTTGCAATAAAGCTACAATCCAGGGTGCGGGGTTTTAAAATCGAGGTAGAGAGCTCAGAATTGCAGAATCTCCATCTCCCTAGGTATAGATTATGTTCTAGATGTTCAACTCAATCAATAACTACACTGGAAATTGGGTGACTATGGTTCTGTATTGTGGAATGGCCAGTGCAGTGAAGATATGCCATGAACGTAAAAACTGTCAACAAACACACAAGCCACAATCATTAGACACAATATGCCGTTAATCACGAGCTCAAACCCACACACCTCAAAACATTCAACATGCATTTCGATCTCACATAGAAAGTATAAACAGACAAATACCCAACATTAATTTAGCTTCGGTTGACTAGAATAAGAAAGAAGGGAGAAAAAATAAGTAGATGAGACACAGATCAGTGACCAGATCAGATACCTACTTTGTCCGGGTGTAGAAGGAGATGGTCTTTTGGCCTGCTGACGGATTAATCTGTCTCCAATCTCATGCAGTGTGAGACCAGTAACGTCAGCCAATAGTGACACTTCAACACACACACACACACACACACACACACACACACACACACACACACACACACACACACACACACACACACACACACACACACACACACAACACACACACACACACACCTTAACGTCACATTGATGATCTGTAAAGGAGAAGTGAAAGCAATTAGAAGAACACACTTAAACGCACACACATGCATGCAAACAACCGACCATCATGCACCCTTTTCGATGGCGGCAACATATTATAAGGCTCGATTTGTGATTATTAAATACAAATTGTTTATTTCCCATCCCTATACGATTCACTCTACAAACAAGCACACAAACTTTTATTTTCAATGAGGCTCAGTAACAGGCATGTGTTCTATAACTATGTAGGTTGTGTATTTACATCAGCAAAGCGTGTATCTTGTACCAGCTATGCACCTGACCCCTCATGACTCCAGATCTGCTAGAACCGGCCGCCCCTGGTGATCCACGCCCCCCCTCCCCCTCACCTGAGACCAGCACGTGAAGGTAATGACACGCGAACATAATCATATGCGTCGCGATGTTCGCGTGTGCCATCGCAAGCGGAAGGTGCATGTCACCCTTCTAATCGATGCCCCAGGCCAGGACGTATTCATCGAGTTATACAGCGACATTACTTCAACCCAAATGTTCTGTTCAGACCGTTTGGGCGCCGAGTAGGTTTCATTGCAGACCGACTGACCCTGACGATATGATGACACTTCACTCCCCGCAGTAAGGTTTCTGGTGACGCCCTTGACAAGGGCACGTGAGAGGTGAACGCAACCGTACCAGCCTCAACCGGTTCCTCCTAGAGTCTTCCTTTCGAGTCATGACAGGTCACGTGACTGAACAGGATCCCGCCTTTTCATGGCAACTGGAAACGCAAACGTTGCCAAATCGTTGCCTGGCGTGGAACCTTTCTGGACATGACCATTAGAGTAAGTCGTCAGAGAATAATTTCCGATTTCGGATTAAGAGTAGTGATATTGTATGTCATGATATGTTACAAACCTGATGCAGGAAAAAAATCCGACGAATTTACGTTTAATGGGCGCGGAACGGCCTTTTCTGAAGACACTTTTTCAGAGAGGTGGCGTTGAAGTCTCCATTGATTTCACAATGCATCGTTGTCAGTATCCTCGCAACACGGCAACTTGTAGACCAATATCAAAACGTCGGATCCATTTGCACCCGACCCGTAGCCAGGCGGGTGTTCTGGGTGCCCGGGCACCCGCTAGGAGGCCAGGGCTCCCTCTGGTCCTTTCCTGGGCACCCCCTGTACTGGAGCTAGATGGATTTCACGAGCTATTAACTGTGACTTTAACTTTGATAGTAACCTTTCCAGGCAATAAATTTAATAAAAAATAAACTCGTTTTGAAGGGAGCTATGTGGGAAAACAAGCATTCAGACTTCGTTTTCCCTTATCTATTTTTTTAAATTACTTCCACCAATCGACCGATTTCCTCTGAAATATCGCTTCCAACTCCCTTTCCCAGTTGCAACTATTGGCTTTCTTTGGACTTCAAATATCCGTTACGTTCTTACGAGATGGTTTGCAGCGCACAACCCGCTTGCACGAACAGCAGAGAAAATTACTTTGGATCTGCCCAGTTATTGCGAGATGGCCTACATGGCACAACGCACTTCCGCTAACAGCAGAGCAAATTACTTCCGACCTGCCGAGCGCGCGAACGTTTTATTCATACCGCGGCTTCAATCAAGTAGAGGTGGGATTTCTGATAACTGAAAGGAAAGTAGGCGTGGTTTATACCATAAGACAGTAAATATTGTCCGTTATTGTGAGTTAAACACCATCTTGCATGCATTTCATAAACTGAATCCTAAAGTAGAAAAAAACATGCCGAAAGTGAAAAGGGTCGCCCGCCGCGTCAGCTATAGAACAATTACAGACAACTTGGGCTTGGGAAAAATATGAGCTTGACGAAGTTGCCGACACTCTGGGACTGCTCGAGATATGGTGTTCTCAGGGAACAAAAACCATACCCAAAGTTCAGTACCATGGATATGGCTCAAGACAACTCCTATGGCTATACAACTATGGCTCATATGGATATGGCTTATACAACTCAGAGATCGTTGGAGTAGGGCCAATGTCATGTCTCGGGCCCCCAGCTACCATCCCAGAGACTACAGTCAGGACGAAGCTGGTATCTGTGTGGAATCGAGCATGGAAGTTTTCGACTTACCCGATCATGATCAGGGCTTGGAACGGTGCGTGAAGGAGGTCGCGGCCGCCTCCGAGGCTCTGTTCGGATACGACAGGAGGGAAAGCTTCATCAGGGCTAGACTTTATTCACAGGCAGATGACGGATAAATTGAGGCCCAAGAAAGACCATGCGGAGCGAGGATGGATAACAAATAAGACTCATGTCTGATGCGCAACATAATCTATGTGCATTGTGTAATGTAGGTAGCATATTCAAGTAGCCAGGTCATCTGCAAATGTCTGATGGTGATTAAGACAACGCTCACAGCATTAAGCATACGTCGGACAAATAACTAACGGCAAACAAAGAAAAATAGACGCCATTCCAGCTTGTTTTAGGACTGCGTGTCTCAAAATGTTCATAACCCAGGAAAGATACCTACAGCCACCAGTTTGATCCTTTGACCATTACATAGCTACACTGTCTTACTCCAAGGTCCCGTGTGCAGACCACGCTCGTAGATCTAAATCTCAGGAGGTGCTCAACTAGAGCCAAAAACCAGCTACCAGCCAAGTTGCAAAGGGGGTACCTGGGTGCAGTAGGCAGCACATCTGTATTATGTGCCATAGGTCCCCGGGTTCAAATCCCCGACAGGGGCACTGAATAAGGACAGCCTGACTATCGCTCCCAACAGAGTGGGCGTTGGCGAAGCCGTATAATCAAAGATTTTGATGCATCGTCAAACCTCAACAATTTTCAGTGATGTCAAAGTTCAAAGTCCGAGAAATCTATATACCCTCAGCACAGGGGGTGCCCAGGAAATGGCCAGGGGCTGCCCTGGGCTCACAGAAGGTGCACGAGTACTCAGTGCACCCGCCTGGTTACGGGTCGGTTGCAGCGGGTGCCCGGACAGCCAGTGCACCTGCCTGGCTCCGGGTAGGGTGCCCGGGCACCCAGTGAACCAAACTGGCTACGGGTTGGGTGCCCGGGCACCCAGTGCACTAGCCTGGCAACGGATCGGTTGCAGCGAGTGCCCGGGCACCCAGTGCACCCGCCTGGATACAGGCCAGGTGCCAATGGATCCGAAGTTTTGATGTTTGTGAAAATGTTACCGTGTTGCAAGGATGGTGACAGCAATGCATGGTGAAGTCGATACAGATTTCAACGCCGTCTTACTGAAAACATGTCTTCAGAAAAGACTATTGCGCGCCCATGAAACATAGATTCGTCGGATTTCTTGGCTTGCGTCAGGTTTGTAACATGTCATGACATAAAAAATCGCTGCACTTGATCCAAAATCGGAAAATATTTTCCGACGACTTGATTCAATGACCATTGAACATTAATCATGGAGATCATAAAATACACCATATGCGCCGAAATAAAGGGAAGTAAAGGGAGCCTAGCCCCTTACTTCTTAACAGAAATCAAAATTTGGACCAGATTGCAGAAATATCAGAAAATTTTGTGACCAGCAAGAGCAAAAAGTAACAAAGAACCTAGAATACAAGACTTGGTCCTCGACCGAGAAGTTTCTTGGCAGTAGGAGGCTGAAGATTGACCGATCCCTCAATCTTTGCCAGTGCCGATGCCCAGTGGCGCACCGAGGATTTGACTTGGAGGCTAAGCTTCAGATTGGGCCTTCTCCAGCTTGATGCCCCCCCCTACAAGGGCATAGCCAGGATTTCGCTCAACAGGGGAGGGTCGGCACCGTAAGGGGCCCCTACGATAGCGCTAAAAGGGCCTAAGAAATATCGCAGAGCAAAAGGAAACTTGAGTGGCGCAGGCGCCGACTGTCAAAACCAAACTGGTGCAATAAATCCAGTCTTCATTTTGCTAAGATGTTCCCTGGCCTCTCCCCTCGAATCCGGAAATGTAAAAAGGATCAAAATAGGGCTCAATACGTAGGGGAGTCGATAAGGCCCGTCCGATTGCGATTTAACGAACATTTGCGGGACGCGAAAAATAAAACTAGGAACACACCTCTAGGAGATCATTTCCTCGAGAAACATGCAGCACAGGACACTCAGGCTATATCAGAACCACTTGAGCTAAAAGTAGTTCATCGGGCACGTGATCATCCAGATAGAAAGATAGCCGAATCCATAACCATTCAGGATCGTCATCCCAGCCTTAACGTACAAGGTACGTCCTGGCCTATTATGCGGGTCTAGGATAGGCTATCACTTAACAGCAGTGGCTAAGAGGTAAGGGAGGGATCAGCGTAAGTATATGTGTTCTGGGGTAGGACTTCCTTACATTATTGATAGTGCTATTGATGCTAGACGTATATTCTTTTCACGTTTAACTTTGGGCCCGATTTACAGGCTGGGAAAAAGGGCTATGATGGTTGAATTAGTTTAACTAGTCAGAAGTGATGGACTTAGGTCACAGGTAGGGCTCAGGTTTTTTTAGGTAATTTATCTTTGATGGTGCTTTTCTGCAACCAGATGTATACTCTTTCAACGCTTTACGTTGGGCCAGAGGTACAGGCTGGGAAAAAGGGTTTATTAATGGTTGATCAGATTAACTAGATCAAAGAGATGGTTTGATTTTAGGGGTACGTACTGGGGTTGGGGTTTTTGAAATATGCAACTAATTATTGATAATACTTTTCTGCAGCTAGACGTATACCCATTCGACACTTAAAGTTGGGCTAGAGGTACAGGATAAGGAAAAGTATTTACCAATGATTGATCACATTAACTAGCTATAAAAGTTGCATTTGTTTCAGAGGTACATACTATGGGCAAGGGTTGTTAAATAAGTATAATATAAAATGTATAATGTTTTTTTTGCAGCCACACGTATACTCTTTCGATGCTTAACGTTGGACCAGAGGAGCAGACTGTGGAAAATGGGTTTATCAATTACAAAAAAGTTGGCCTTGACCACTAGGTACAATCTTAACTAAATAATTCGAGGGAGGCTTTTATTGTAAAAATATAGCATCATGTTAAAGGGGAAAGTATGCAGTCTTTACACCGATCTAGTATCAAGTCTACTAGTGCTAAATAGGTAGTTTTGGTTAGCATTTTAGCTGCAGTCGACGGAAAAAAGTAAATAAGAAGAACAGAAATATTCAAATAACCGATTAAGGTACTTCAGCGAGTTTTTCACTGTTAATCAAAAGCTAGTGTTTGGCTGAAATAATAGAAAAGACTGTCACAAATACTGCTCTAGGTTTGTCGTATTGTCGGCATTACTTTTAGGTTAGAGATACCAATATCGTTGTTGTCACGACATCCAATCTTATTTTTAACGATTCATTCTAAAAGGCATTTTTGTGTGAAGCTCAATTCGAGGTCTGGCTATACTAGGACTGATAATGATTGATATTTACTCCACGATTCTGATGAAGAGCTGTGCCCGAATATATAATCTGCAGTGTTTTTTACATTTCCGGATTCAAGGGGAGAGGCCAGGGAACATCTTAGCAACTCATCATTATGCTCCTCGCCGCAGCAATTCAAAACTTATCAACAGTTTTCACTTTATCTTGTCCCAAAAAGTCTCTAAACCAGAGTGTCCCGGAAATATTTTAACTGTGCCATGACAAGGCACTTTATACAAGCGCCACATTACTTTAAAAATAACTTGTGTTCAAAAGCAAAAAGCCTCAGGTAAAAATTCCTCTCCATGAGAAACTTCTTTCAAAGGTATATCAATTTCAGGGTTCTGCACCGACGGGCATGACTATGCGTATAAAAACTGCTAATTGGCCTATATCCTCGAATCACGGATGCATAATGTAGAAACAAACAGTAATTATTCTGAAATTCAGTAAGTTTTGAAATTCGATTTCTCGGCTCACACCATGACCAAGAACTCCTCTGATCAATTGCTTTCATTAATATTCTGAGCAAGTGCTGTGTCCCAAGATATAATCGCTGTATTTTTGCTATATTGTGTATCCAGGATTCCAGGATGTGGGCCAATTAATACATTTTCTAGGAATTTCTTTCACCTTCAAAGGTCTTTTTCCCGAACGTAAAAAAACGCTTACAAAATTGTTTATTTGCAGACAAAGAGAACTCAGCTGACCAATAAGGGCCTAGCTGGTCAGACACGGCTCTGCTGGCTCTTGAGAACCTAATGGTCACAAAGTGTTCTGCTGTTATCGGAGGACCCTCTTTAATCTGTTACAGAAAAGCATGCTGGATGCAGAGGTCCACCAGGACGCCCCTAAAATGCTTACGAAGCGTCCAGCTGATTAGGAAGGATCCTTCAATTGATAATGGGGTCTACGGTCAATTGTGGGTCCAACTGGCTCAAAGAGTCCTATGGTTATAGACTTCTGCCACAGTAGGCGCTGCTGGCTACGAAGGGCAGTGCTAACCTGCGTGGCACTGTCCCTTTAACATGCGCACTGGAGGGGGCCTCGGAGGCCCCACCTATTTTTCCACGGTGGCCGGAGAGCTGCTTGTAGCCGGAAAACAATACTTGGCTAAATTTGAGAGAATTTAACGTCGTGTCGATTGTGAATGAATTTTGAAATTCAGTCCAATTTTTTTACTTATAAGCTCTCAAATTTACACCTATATTTTCCAGATCACCACAATCGCGCGGTCAGCCCAGTTCGCTTGTATTGGGGGCCGAGTGGTGACCTTAAAACGTCATATAAAGGGGCATGGTATGTCAAGGTCACCTAGCGGTTCAAGGTCAAGGTCATACCAACACTTCCAAAGTCACTGACCCCAGTGCTTCCGGTCAAATAGCGTTGTCCAGCCTCACGTATATTATGCTATGACCTCATAGTTAACGTAATTCAGTGATAAAGTCAAGGTCAAAGGTCATGGGTACAGTCGATCGTCATTTCCCGCCCAACGGTTGCTGTAGTGCTAGTTATACTGTAAATTATGGATAACATACTGTATTGTGACGTAATGGGCCAATGACCTTGAATTATTTTTACTCAAAAATTTTAGGAAAGGTTCTTTGCGGCCTTCCCTCCATGACTCTTGTCCATCTTAAGCATATTACCAACTTTTTCCCGGATAATTACGGTGTTTCCAAATAGGTCCTCAGCACGCCGAAGATTTGGCATTTATGACCTCGTTTGACCCTGAAGATAATGAACTAGATCAATACAAATTTGTATATGATGTAGATCCGTATAGTCCCACGAACCCTCCAACCAACGTTTTTCTAAGTCTCTTAGTTTCTGAGATCCCAGGGAGGGTCTACCAGGCCGCCTTCCAGTGCGCATTAGCGCAAGACACCTGTCCAGTGCGGGTGTTAAATGAAGGCCCAGCCAGTGAAACAGTGTCATTCTGTTTGTGGAGGGCCCTGAGGGCTACAATGGGCCCTGCTGGCTATAGATTAAAGGGACCCTTAAAACAATAAAAGGTTTTGCGAATCACAAAATTGTTTGCCTGTTTTAAAGGACCTTACAAGCATCTGTGGTGGACTAAGAGGGCCAACAGGGCCCTCAGTTCCACTATAGAGGGTCCAGCTGACAAGAGACGGCCCTGCTGACGACATAGAGCCCTGTGAAGAATATTCGGCCCTACCAGTTTTTAGGCTGCTTTGTAACGAGTGTCTTGATAGTCATAGTGGACTCTGCAGTCTAAAAACGTCCCTGCTTACCAAAATAGCCTTTTCACTTAAAGAGCGCCCAAATGTTCGGACAGCGCCCTGCTGGCTGTAGCTGGCCCTGAGAGTCGCGGTGGGCCCTACTGACCATAGCGGCTTTGTCAGTTAAAAATGACTCAGCTGACCAGAACGGCTCCTACTGTCGATAGAGGAACCTGGGGGCCACAGTGATTCAGAGGACTCTTTTTCAGAAGGTTCCGATGGGAAAAAGAGCCCTGTTTGTCACAGAATGTGCTGGGGGGGGCGGCCGGGGGTAGGAGGGCCATCTGACATGAAGTTTCACGGTTGGCCACAGATCAAAGTGCGTACGGGCTGCGCGAGCGCGGCCCGTGTCCTCAAGAGGGTCCCCAGGGGGACCGCCGCCCCAGCCGCCTCTTCTTGGTGAAGTATCTGTAGGGGGGCCCAGCAGACCAGGGAGGTCCCTGCTGACGATAGAAAGCCCTACGATAAACAGTCGGTCCTTCTAGTTCAGTAGCTTCTTTGGCTAAAGAGTGTTCTCAAAGACAGAGTGGGTCCTGAACGCTTAAAAGGTCCCTGCTAGCCACAATGGCCTTCTCACTGAAAGAGGACCCAGCTGATCAGGCAGGGCCCTGACGACTATAGACAAGGTCGTGACGGTCTGGGAGTCGCACTGGGTAATGCTGTCCAACTAGTTCCGCTGGTCGTCGTGGCTTTATCTATTAACGAGGGCCCAGCTGACCAGAGCTGGCCCTACTTTGACAGGGCCCCCCCAGGGGCGTCTGTGCACGATGGGCCAAGTCGGCTTCAAAATCGCTTTTTAATCGAGAATCGACTTTTCCGCTTTGCAAGTTTTGTTGGCAGTTTCCGACGTAGACATGAACGGCGCATGGCGTGGTACTATTGATTTTCGTCAGAAATATTATCTTCTTGGTGAAAAACGCTGTCAAAGTCAACATATTCTGTGTTGTTCCGAGACAGCCTCCCATGCCTACATTCGAGTCGGTCGCTCACAGGGGGAAGACGTGTTTTCGATGCTGAAGAAATTAACGAAATGTATCCTGTTTTAACCTAAACTCGGAGTCGATACTACGATGGTGTATTGCTACTTTTCTCGGCTATATCATGATTTAATTTTCATTCGCGTCAAACACTTGTGGGGGAGATACAGCAAGATAAAATATGGAATATTTCCTGAATTTTGGTCGTCCATCATTATTTAGCAGCTTAATTTTTCGCTTGATTTTTCGCTGCGACTCACGTGATTTTTAGTGCCGCTTGGAAAAAGAAGTATCCGGATCAGAAACTGAAAATATTGTCCGCTGCCAAGGTTCGCTAACGATGAAGGCCTTGACCGGCTTATATCATTTCCAGACTAAACTTATAATACAAGATTCAAGATGCATACAACTTGAAGGCAAGGAACACAGAAAAAGTGATGTATAACTTGAAGACAACATTTTAAAGGAAAACAGAAATACCCCAGGAGCACACATATTGGAACAGCTGTAGTTTGAGAGCACCTACACCATTTGCATGTGGAGCGGCCTCTCAGAATATGTATCAACCGAACATTCAACATCATCATCTTTTAAGACCTGAGAAACGAAAACGAGGAATCACGAAGACAAAAGCGAAGAATGAAAAGAGACCAGTCGACAAATAACGAGAATGATTCATCATCACCGTCATCGTCACGCCTTGTTTGTTTGTTGTTTTTCATGTTTTTTTCACTGGATCCCTTCATCAAGTCCCACTACCTCACTCCATGGGTTGAGCGCGGCGCCTGTGGCGACCCTCCCCGTGGATAATCCTTGTCCTTCCCCATCAACCATCCTATCCTTATCATTATCCTACTGTGTGTTTTTGCTTAAGTTTGTCATTTACATGTCCCTCATCTTCATTACGACCGGCGTCAGAATAGCCACATGGATAGTGGAGATGCTGTGTATGTCAAATATATAAATATAATATATAAATACAAATCGTGGTCCATCTTTCTTCCGCTCCTGCTCCGTATATTATGTTGGTAAAAGGTAAATAACTGCTGGACTTCGGCACAGCTGTTGTTAACTTATGATCTGGAAGCAAAAAGACGGTAAATTTGTAAAATGAAGCCCACTTTTTGCGCCTTTGGTGGATACAGGTTAAAGGGCGAAATTCATTAACACTTTTCCAAATATAGAGTTTTAAAAAATGTTCCACGGGTGTCCAGAGGTTTTGGAACGTCATTGGCACCAGAAACACCTTGCCATGCTGGGTGAGCAATTATTTTTTTGCGCATTTTTGCGCCAATTCGAAATATTTGGGTTTTAATGGTGTCACACGCGCGGCCCACGGGTCACACTAAGCTGCGATGGTATGCTCTACTACTGCCAAGCACTGGATATGGCTAAAGCTATTTACTTAACATTTCAATTGCTGTGGGGGAGAAAATAAGTCATTGAATGGCAATCTCAAATATAAGTCATGAATAGGTTTGTTTCCGGCACGCTGTTTTGGGGAACACACAAAGTGATTAATTAGGACATGATTCCAGGAGTATAGCGTTGTCTCTCAGTACCTATTTTTCGCTTAACTTGACCTGTACTGACTTGTCTTATTGAGCCTTTCTATGGTTCCTGGGCTTTCTGTCTTCCCTGGCGGGTTCAGATGACGAGTTCAAACAAAGGGTGTGTTTGAGAAGTGACCGACGCACACAGGGAGATAAATCACGGGCGTCTGATTGTGATTGCGCCGTATGGGGAAACCTAGAAGTGTCCACTCTGTTTTTTGTCAGACAACTAGGGTCAATGGACAAAACAAATGCGATATCCATGGCGTTCGTTTGTATATCGTATGCCTTTGCTGGCAAGTCAGTTGCTCTGGCACTGCAGTGGTGTGAGGTTCTCCCAGCGTTGTCGATAACTAGAACACCTGTTTTAAATACTGTGAAATAACCATTTTATCTAAAGAGGAATCTACCGCTATAGAACAATTGAGAAAAGAACTGATTGGATGCATCGAGCGGAGTGGTGGTGTAAATAAGGTGACCGTGAAAAACCTGCTATATTATGTTGACAGCAAAAGAGGTTTTAACTTATCTGGTTCCGAGCTCCACAAATTTAAGGCTGAACTTCGTGTTTTTCTGACAAAGGCAAAAACACGTTGGAACGAGGCAGGACGGCACAAGAGGAGTGTTTTTTTTTAGCAAGAACAAGGCATGGCTTTGATTCAGAACTGGAAGGCATATTTATGGGATCTTCTGTCCCTCAAGAGGCAACAAACTCCGTCATACGGGCACGGCCCGTTCCCGATTTTGACCGACTGAAGTCAGCGGACGCCAAGTGACGTGCAACAGCAAAGCTATCCACACACTGTGCTGATAAACTTTTGCATGCAGCGAAAAGACAATCAAGCTCTGAAGAAAGAAGGTATTTGTCCGACGTATTAACACCCGCACTGGAGGGGGATCTGGCACTAACGCGCACTGGAGGGGGCCTGGTAGGCCTCCCCTAAGATCTCGGAAACTAAGAGACATAAAAAACGAAATTTGAGAGGTGGGTGGGGGTTATGGGGATCTACATCATGACCGATTTTTATTGACCTAGGTTAATATTTTCAAGGTCAAACGAGGTCATAAAGGTCAAAACTTTGCCATGCTGGGGACCGACAGGTAAATGCCATGATTTTGCGAGAAATTGGCGGAAATAAGCTAAAGTTGGACCAGGGTCATATAGAAAAGGTCACAAAGAGCCTTCCCTTCAATTTTGGGGTTAAGATCATTCAAGGTCATTGACCTGTAAGGTCACAATATAGTATACCACTTATAATGTACACTTTGACTAACACTATAGCCACTGTTTGGCGGGAAATGAGGATCGACCTTTGCAAATGACCTTTGACCTTGCCATTTGACCTTGACCTTGGTATTGGGGTACCTTATCGATGACGTTATAGCATAATGTACGTCAGGCCGGGTAACGTCATTTGACCGGAAGCATTGTGGTCAGTGACCTTGAAAGTGCCGATATGACCTTGACCTGTGACCTTTGACCTTGACTTTGACCTTTATGTGAGGTGACCTTGACGTATAATCCTGGTTATATGGTGTTATGACTTCACCACTCGGTCTCCAGTGCAAGCTAACTGGTCCGACCAAGCGATTACGGCGATCTCAAAATGCAGGTCTGACTTTAAAAGCCTATAAGTAAAAAAAAATTTCGACCGATTTTCAAAAACTTTTCACTAATCGACGCACTCTTGAATTCTGTTTAGTGCGCCCAAGTATCGTGTTTCGGCTACGAGTAGTTCTCCGTCCACCTCGGAAAAACAGGTGGGGGAGCCTCCGAGGCCCCCTCCAGTGCGCGTGTTAAATGAAGCAACAGTAACACCCTCTCGCCCCCCACAAAAGTGTGGAGACTATTGAAACGGTCTGTGTGTGAGCCTCGTATACCTATATAAACTGAGAGAAAAAATCACCCCGATTTCTAGCGTAAGCCGGTGCAATTTTAACACCTCGTTTCAGCGTGCCAGTACTCTATTTCGTGGAGGATTGACACTCCATCTAAGAGGTTTCTGCTCCTCGCTACATTGGAGTGAATCTTCCCTAATATGAGCGTACAGTCACTCTGGGGGAGTAATGACACTCCCTATTGTGTGCTTAAATATACCACTCACTCCGCAACAAATAGTGTTCAAAATATAGAGTAAAGCTAAAAGGGTGAGTGGTGGCGCAAAAACCACCCCCTCTTCTGGAGTAACTTCGATTTACTCTACCATGGAGTATGTTCACTCGAAACCAGACAGGGAGGCACGGTCACGTGACATCAAAACAATTTCATGCCAGCTGATGATTGAACCTCGTATTCCGGAGATACTCAAACGGGACAAGTAAAGAGCGTAAACGTAAAGTAAAGGATGCAGTTCGATGTAATTTTAGCAATGCCACCAGCGGAGACTATTCTAGTGCACTGAATTTTCACCGACGCTTTATAAAAAATTGGATCTTGGAAAAGTAGTATTTGCATAGAAATAATAAGCGGAACGGTGGAATATATATATATATATATATATATATATATATATATATCTATACATTCCGACAGTTTTCTACCATACCAAACGCCCGTGGAACCTCAAAATTTAAGGGGGGCGCCATGAGCTTTTCAACCCATAGGCGGATGCAGGGGATGGGAGGGCACGTGCCCCCGATCGACTCTCGGCGCCCCCCCTGAAAGGTCAATTACGCCCCCCCTGAAATGTTGCTTCCCCAGGATGCGAAAATCGGCGCCCACCGATGGAATTTTGCGCCCATCTGATAGGTTTTGCCGGTCAAAAATGGCGCGGCCCCCCCTCCTCGAGCCGGATGGAGCCCACCCGGGAAGGTGCCCCCCTCCCGATCGGCAATGCTGGACCCGCCTATGTGACAACCCATTTCTTTCCAGTCAACGCCATTGGGTTATTGTTAAAATGTATGATTTAAGGGAGGGCACCGTGCCCCGGTGCCCCCCCCAGTTCCGCCGCCAGTGACCATACTCCCGTCATCTTATAATAGGGCAAAAGTAAAAAATGTCCGGAGCAGCGACGGATCAAACTTCCAAGGGGAGAAGAGTGAATATAAATTACCCCCTCCCTCCCCGCCCCCATTGGCAGACGCAGAGGGGCTTAGGCGGATTCAGGATTGTCGATCGGGTGGGGGCGGGGGGCACCATCCGGACCAGGGGGTGTCACTTTTGACCAGCAAAATTTATCAGGTGGGCGCAAAAATCATATCCGTGGGCACGGATTTTTGCATCAATTGGGGGGGTGGGAAGCGACGTTTCAGGGGATACTATTGGCCTTCCAAGCCGACGCTGTGACCATTTCAGGGAGCGACGAGGGTTGATGGGGGCACCTGCCCTCCTGGATCCGCGTACGGAGGGGGCAGGGGCCATGCCCCCCAAATGGCAAAATTTTTACCAATCTCTTAACAATACTATAGTATTTTTGTACATATACATATACATATAATATTTTGTACATATGGTTTATTTGTACATATTTATGAGTTCTAGTGGTGTTTATAGGCATCCGAAAAGTGCACGGTAATCAGATTCCCGAACACTTCCTGAGGCTATAAATCCCAAAAGTTGTGATCTAATCAAGGTCAAAGTTTTCATATTCGGCTTTAGGGCCAATTGAAACCCCGTAAACCCATTTCAAAGAAAATCGACTGGGCACCGTGTAGAACCCGGTCGATTTGTGATGGAATTGCCCTAATTAAGGTTGAATGTTAAAAAAAATACAAATTAGAAATCAATTCTCACCCAAGATGCATGAAATACAGACAGACGCTATAACAAATGCATATTCATTTACTATTACAAAGAATCAGCAGAAATCGCGACACAAACAAACCACAGCAAAACCACAGGGAAAATCACACAGTCTGGCGCCTGTTCTCTGGCATCCACATCACCTGAGATCAAACACCTGATCTCCGAGGAGTTTATATCACTCGATGAACCAACGGCTCGGGTTTTGCTGGCACTTTTGTTCCGTACTGTATTCCAAGTATCAGTGCTTGTACATAGTGACCGATGATTTTGCTCCACGGTGAAAACTTGGAGTTGAACACCGTTGTCGGCGAAGGTAGCCACCTCCATTTTCCCCGCATAGACCGCACGACCCACGAGTTTCAGGCCGGTCTTGTCCTCCACGGTTTTTTTGCCTGAGCGACAGCTCACCCAGAAGCAGGCATAGCTGAGGTTATATTTCCCCTGGTAAAAATAGACAAAAAATAAATATTTTATATTTAATTCGGTGGCTGGACCAGCTTTGTTCAACATAAGACATATGTGCGTGATATTCAGTTGATTCGGAGTTGCATTTAAATTTGAATGTGACTATTTTTGACTATAGTGATTTTCCGCTCCCCATTTGCTGGCTTATTGTTTGTTTGAACATAAGATTCGTTTTCCAGGGCAGAAGTTTTTGAGAAATATCGAGAAGTTTCGTGCCGGGTATGGATCACGGGAACCATCCTGTCAATATCATGGTCCCCCTCCAAAGCAGGTTCGTAACCAGGCAAAAACCTCAGAGGACGTGCAACCAAAGACAGGCACTAGCTGAGAGTCAAATTTTTTAAGTTCAGATTTCGGGAAGTCTCTATACCTTCGGTACGGGGCACAGAAGCCAGAACATTTTTTAAGCTCGGGGAGGGGGCAAGAGCCGTCGCCGATGGTAGGGTGAAAGGAAATTCAAACTACCACTTAATTTGATAGGTACCGAAAAGGTTCTGAAATCAGCTCAAAGTTGGGAATTGGAGAGGGGGGTTACTGCCCCCACAGTTCGACAGTTAGAGGCAGCCATTGCCAATACCACTACGGTTTCTGCGCCCATGCTACATGGGACATGCATGGACATACATGGGACATTCTGCGCCCATGCCCAGGGAAGTGCTCTGAGCTCGCAGAGGATGACCAGGCGCCGAGTGCACCCACGTGGCTACGGAACTGCTCTAAACCAAACCAGGTTTACATAATGGATAAACTCGTCTGTTCGCAAAAATATATTCAAGCGTTTTTATTCGTTCCCAGCATAAACATTTTAAAAGGGACCACAGAGGTGTGACCACGTGTCGTCCAAAGATTTCCTGATCTCATTCCAATTGAGAGGGAACGGGACATTTTAGGTATCGTTATTCCCGAACATTGGTCCTGAGACGACACCAATATCGATTTATGGATTTAACTGAGGGTCTCGGGGGCTGAGCCTGGACTCGTACGGTCTGTCATGGGCCTTTTGATGGTCATCGCCCTCCCGGGTCGAATTCTGGCTATGCCGCTACTTCTTGATGCCCGAAAAAGAGCTTTTTTCAAGGGCTCTCTTACTCTCAGAAGCACTCTCAATTATTTGTTCTCTCCAAAAACTTAACACAACTCGGTATTGATCCCGCATTTCCACAGACTAATCCCAATGCAATTTTCGTCCACACTAGCAAAATGCACTTAGACTCTGCCAAAATAAAAAGGGGTAGGGTAGACCATTTTCATATTGCTGCTGGCCAGATATTTTCCACGCTTGGATACAAAACTTATCGGATTTGAGCTCATCGTTGCCTTCCGCATTGTCTAGTAATACAATTTTCCGGTTTCATCCCAATTGAACTGAGATAGGAATTTTTGGACGAAAAAGAGGAGCCCGGAATGCTGACCCCCTCTTTTCCCCGCTTTTGGAATGGATGACAATTATACAATGAAATTGAAATCCAACAGGGAAATATGTTTAACCTGAAAGCAGTCGCGGTCGAGATCTTACGAGTACAGTGACAGACCCAAGGGAGGAGAAAGAGGGCCGCGGCCTCCTCACGCCTAAGAGGCGCCAATCTGGGGCGAAAAGGCGCCCCCAAAACAACGGTTTACACTAGGTCTTCGAGGAAAAAAATATCCGATCTCCTCTCCCCTAGGATACGACATGTGGCGCCCCTGGGTGAAAAAGTCAGCTTCTTTGGGGCGAAAAGGTGCATCTTTCGTTTGGCAAAGTGCGCTCTTTGAGGCTCGCTCGCCCTTCACTCTTACCGAAATCCTAGACCCGTCACTTCACGTGTATGAGTATTCGACAGATGAGGCCATATTGGACGATGGTGCTTATGGAATTAAACGGACTAGAAATGTATGTTCGGGAAGTTCCCCTAGTTGTATGAGGTACACACGGTTCCATTTGAGAGGGCCGACATCCTCCTTGCTCGTCAGGAACAATATTCACCTTTATACACCGCATTATCACAGAATAGGTTACACAAGAGGATCATGGCTATTTCACAGGAACAGCTTCACTTAAAAACCACTTCATAAACGTCTTCTGACCTTAACACAGAAAAATAAGACAGCGCTCTTGCCAACAACCGCCCGACTTGACGTTGAAAGGGAAAATGGCTAACAGGCTGCATGGATTCTGGTGTAACGTAAACCCCCTGATGAGGCCCAATTCCTTCAGTAAGAGTCTGATTACTAAATGTATAGGTAAAAGTATTTTCCATACTCTACCTTTTAGTTCTTGTTTCAAAAACACGGGTGAACTCACTCCATTTATTGTTACTGCTCCAGCTTTTAGAGAACCAGTACGCTAGAAGAGTAAGCTCGCTCTTTTTTAAGCCACTTTTCTGTTTTCCCGCCAAAATTCACTCCTTTTCTTGTGGTATGAAGCCTCCCTAATGAGGCGTTATAACCAAAAAGGCGTTGGAATACTACACCGGGAGTGATTTTTTCTCAGTGTAGCAGGGAAGAGACCCTGGCTGTATTTATCGATGCTTAGCACACCAAATTCACGTGGCAATATACCCGACTGTCGGCAAAGCAGCAAGGTGGATGTCTATCCCACATACAACATAATCCGGGAAGCCAAAGCTGCTTGTTTACCCGACAGTATAAAGGTGGATCCCAACTGGGCCGAGGTACCTCTGCAGTCTTTGCTGCCGGTCGTGAGCTCTTCTTCTGCGTCTGAGCGCCTTTGGAAAAGAGCTCAAAACAAGCACCGGCTTGCAGCTGATGCTCTAGCTCACCTGAGTAAGGATATCTCTCTGAAGCTTCCAAGATCAACTCCTTCCATGTCTGCAGCGGTTGGAGCTCCAAGCATTGATTCGGACATGAGTTATGTTGAATAAGTAGCGCACAATGACCTTAGGCTGGTCCATATCACCTTAACACGCGCATTGACGGGGGCGGGTACCCGCCCCATCGGGTTTTTCAGAGACAGCAGAAAAACGGCGGCGCGTAGCGCCGCCGTACTTGGCATACCTTTTCCCTCATCATTTTTACAACTTCTGTGAAAATTTTAAGGATAGGTCATCCAAGGTCAGGTCACCAGTACAGGTCAAGTGACCCGACCTCAAAAAGTTTAAGATAGCATAAGTTGGAGCAGGGTGAGCTTATCCGATTGAAACTCATATCACATAATGGCCCCAATGAGTTCTCTAAAATATGTTCCGTTATTTTTTATATCGATGACCTAAGGTCAGGTACGAGGCATGACCTCTCCATTGGAAATACATGGGAAAATGTTTTTTACGGAATAACTCAGTAACGGATGGTGATAGAGCATTTATTTTAGCTGCATTAGACTCGCCTGGGCTTTGCGGTTCTAAAGATATGGATTTTATACAATTTGACCCTGGCCTGACCTCAGATCAGGTCAAATCCTTGATTTGACCTAGCAAGGTCAAATTATATATCATTCGATTCGGCTTCCTAAGAGGATTCATATAGTTTAAGTCGTTTTGCTTTATCTTTACTTGTTTAGATGTAATGGCCGAAAAACGAATTTACATGTTATCCCTATAACGGCATGTTTTGATCTCTCGTGACCTTAAATGTGACCTGACAAAAAAGGCTTAAATTTTTTCGATGGAGAAGTGGATGTGCATCCCAACGCCGTTTACCGTTTTTCGCTACCTACCGTGGTTCTCGAGATCTTAGGGGAGGCGTGTACCCGCCCCCCGTCAATGCGAAGGTGGCTCAGACCCCCGTCAATGCGCGTGTTAAGCGGGGCATTGATTTAATGAAGAGCGTTCTCGTTGTAATCACAGAAACAAATACAGGTCCAGAGCCCAATTCTTTATGGCTGACGTTTATCGTGATATCACAAGTAGTCTTTTACTGACGAAGCCCGTTTGGTAGCATTCACGCTTGAGAGAATGATGTAGGTAATATTGATATCATTATTTTCCATAAAACGCCTACAACGCAATCACTAAGTCTAACTTGTCTCAGTCTTCTTAGTTTAGTTGACAATATAAACTTTCTTTAAAGCTCAATGATGCCAAAAACGGTCTTAAAATTACAAAAATCCGACAGCAGACTGTATGGCTAATTTCGAACTAAAAACGGGCAATGTTAAAAGGGCTGATGAGGTCCACTGGTTACTCCCACGCAAAAATAAATACTGAAATCGAATTAAGGGCACCCAAAAACCCCCTAAGGCCACCTCCAATGTGCCTTTGGTTAATTATCTGAAAAAAAAGCGATTTTGAGGGCCACCTGGCCCACTGTGCAGTGGTTCAAAGGTACCTTTTTACGGAGGGTTCTTATCTGTAAAAAGGGCCCTGCTTGTCACAGTGCTTGAGAGGGCTTAAGAGGATCCTATCTGGAATGAAGTTCCACGGTTGGCCACAGAGCAGGTGCGGGCAGGCCGCCGCCCCCTCCCTCCTCCCCCGGGCCACCTCCCCCTCCTGCCCCTCATCGCCACCTTTTTTGTAAGGCATAAATGCTTGTTTAAATATGCACTGTGAACTTTATTCAGGATTTTCCTTTCAAGGATTCGAGAAGGATTACTTTTCGTTATCTACCGAAATAATTCTGAGATCAGGAAAGTTTAGGAACATTCCAAGGAAGAAAGGAGAAAATCCTCACCGCTCTGGGTGGACGGGATCAGATGACCACCCCCAAGGGGCCTCTGAGTGTGATGCTTGGGCTGATCTTGTTCATTCCATGATCACTTCACTTCCTTTGGACTGACTTGTTCATTGCAAAGCACGGGCGTCGATCTATGGGGCCACAAAGCTAACTTTCGGGGATCCCGAGGATCTGTCTTGGGGGCCCCGAACATCGGTCTCGGGCCCGCCGAGCGTCGCTCTCGGGGAACCCTAGCATCTGTCTCACGGGCCCCGATAATCGCTCTTGGGGCCCCCGAACCTGGTCTCGGGGTCCCCAAAAGCGATTCTCGGGGCCGATGTTTAGCGTCCCCCGATATGGATTCTCGAGGACCTCCAAGACCATGCTCGGGAACTCTCGATAGGGATGCTCCTGACACCCCAAGACCGATGTTCGGGGATCCAAGAGAACCTTTCTGAGCCAGATAGACCACCCCCCCCTGAGTCGAGAGCGATGCTCAAGGGCTCTGAGATCGATGTTCGGGGCCCCTTAAATATATGCCTCTGTCAACCCAGGAACATCTCTTCGACGATCATCACATCCTCAACATAGTCACATCCTTCCGAGCATCACTCTAGGGGGCCCTAGAGTTTGGTCTCAAGCAGCGCTCTCGGGGCCCCAAGAGTGATACTCGGTCCCTTTAAGACCGATGTTTGGGGACCCCGGAATGGTGCTCGAGATCGATGTTCTGAGACTGATTCTTGACGGTTTCTAAGACCAAGATTGAGGGTCCCCTTAAAGTGATGCTCGGGGCTCCCGAGATTGTTGGGGGCCCAAGAGATTGATGCTCAGGGGGCCCCGAGAGGGATATTCGGGTCCCGAGATCAATGTTCGAGGACCCGCGAGACTGAATATTAGCGTCACTCGAGACCAAGCTCAGGGCCCCCGAGACAAATACTTGCGCTTTACAGTGAACAGGGACAGCCCAAGGGGGTCGGCGGACCCCAAGGACATCCTAAGCTACGCCACTGTTCCAAGCACACCTAAATCAACCTAAAGCAGGCCCTAGGCCACCCCGGCCAACCCAAATCAGGCCTTATAAGCAAACCCCAAAATCGAATCGCGTCCCCAAACGTCCCATGGGAGGGGCTATAGCCCCCATAGCCCCCCCTTCTGGTTGCGTCACTACCGACGCCATGTACCACATCACATCACATCTACATATATCTAATACTCATCCACATATATACTTGTCAATGCTGCTATACAAAATCTCCACTGATACCACTAACACATTTGTAACTCATACAGTGGGTTAGCCTCTACGGCATTGATAGTTCACCATTTATGATACGTAGCAGATACACGCTTGAAAATATAAGCCGTGGAGCAAGCAATTGTTTGTGAAGAAAAGCAAGCCCCTCGAATATCGATTTCGGGCAACGGTCCGAAATCCTCTCGAGACCAAAACCTACCTCGGCATAGAAGATTCTAACATTATCATACATGACACGTGGTATCAACAATCGTAGCGATGTCTCATAAATGATTAAGGGTCTTAAAAATATCATAAATAATACCATTGTACCACCAGAAGTAGAATACCAGCTTAATTAGAGTCAGGCAACCATCACTGATATTATGGCGAAGTGGCTGGTGACGATATAAAGAAAAACCTTGCCTGATGATACCTGAAACACATAGATCACTAGAAATGCATTTGAATAAACCACACAGGTTAAAAGAAGCCGAAAGCTTGTACCACTTGTAGAGCCGAAAGCTTGCACAAGTGGTGATAAGGGGCGCGGTGGTGTGGTGATTTGCACGCTCGCTTTCCATGCGGCCGACCCGGGTTCAAGGCCCAGCGGATTCCCCTGAACAAGGAGCAATCTGGCTCCCCAGGAACATCTTTTCAACAGGGAAAGAGTTGGCGACGACATATCACCCCGGCAGCTAGTGCGTCGATAAGCCCCTGAAACTTGTATCATTATTGTAGCGGTGATAGAATGCAGCGGTCTGAACACAGGCAAATGAAGTCCAAAATATTTTCTGACATTTACTCTCTACATGTTTCAGCTTCGAGAAAGAACACCAATGTACGCCCTCTGATTTTAGTTTGTGATACAAGAAATCCAAGGAGGTTTTGATCTGAAAGAAACCTTTAAAAGGAATCCTTTAACCAAAAGTATCCATATTTGATTTGATCGTGAAGTCATCTTTGATATCGCGACAGAGTCATGTGACATTTCCTCCAAAACCTGATAGAAAATTCCGTCGATACCGCTGCAGCTGAACTGCAAGAAGAGCTGGATTGATCTCCGGGCTTGGAGCTGAAGCTTGCTGTCGAGTTGTGGAAGTCACCTGGGAAATTACTCCTGGCTAATACCAATAATATCCATCAGAAACCCATTGCAATATCCATCAGTGGGCCATTGAGAGACTTTTTACCTTAACCTTGCCCGGGTGGGGGGTCTTTAGACCCCCTCGGGTTTTCCGAAGTGACCAAAAAGCGGCGCGCAGCGCAAAGTCTACTTTCCTTCATCATTTTACATCTTTCCGAAAATTTTGGCTCAAGGTCATATCAGGTCAGGTCACCAGGCCGGGAGTGACCTCACCTCAAAAATACTTAGGACGGCATAACTAAAGAAGGTTAATCGATAAAGTTGAAACTCATACCACATCTGGGCCCACCAGGAGCTACAACATTTGTTCCGGGATTTTGATATTGCTGACCTAAGGTCATGTGCAGAGCATGACCTCCCCATTGACAATGCATGGGAAAATCACGAAATGAGCTTTCTCAGTAAGTATGGATGGAAGCAACTTCAAACATCGGTTGCGACTTGCTCTTAGCCCATTTCTGAAGCTGATACCAAATTTTTACTTGTGACCTTTAAAGGTCACCTTAGGTCAAATAAGCATTTTTGGTGTTTTTCTCTATAAATTTTGAATAACATAAGATAGAGCTTTATTTTGTCACCAAAGTGTTTGTATAGTCACTGGAAGTCAAATGATATACATCATGACTATACCAGGTCAAGTTGGTCAGACCGTTGACCTGGGTCAGGTCAAATTCTTAAAATTGACCTGGCAAGCAATATCATATATCATTCGATTTGTATTGACGAGAGGATTGCAATGGTCATAAACTATGGCTGTATCTTGTTTGGTTTGGAAGATATTAGCGAAAAAGTAAACGCCCTTATGCATGGGTGGCTATGGACATTCCCAAGAATATGCCCAATATGTAGTGACCTGTAGCTCCTAGGCTTTACCTGACACGAAAATGAATGCCACTGCAATGAGCGCATCTCAAGAGCTTGAATGGTGTTAGAAAAATGTTTCTAGCTATCATAGTTGCTGAGATATAGGAGGTTTCCTTAGTACACCTCATATTAGCGATTTACCTATTTTGACCTCTGGTACCTTGATATTGACCTACAAGAAAAATACCAAGTATTTTCGATATCATTTTCGAAGAGCTTTCGATTGCCGTTTTGCGCTTTTTCTAGCTCTCTTAGTTTTGAGATCGTGGGGGTCTTTTAGCCCCCCACCAGGGCGAAGGTGGCACGTACCCGCCACCGGGGCAAGGGTTAAGAGGCTTGCAGATGTACAATGATCGATACTATAACCCACGCCAGTACGGGGATCCGCACCACCTTTGCTGGCATTGGACGGGCAGGTGCATACAGACATACATACATACATGCATACATCCACACATACATACATGCATGAATGCATACATACATACCCCTCCCCCTCCCTTTGATTTCAGTAACAACGCTAAGTAGCGAAAAACAAAATGGAACGTTAGGTAGCTTGTCTTTTGAGGTCACTAAAAGTCAAAGCATACTCGCATAGGATTACAATGGGAGCTTACGCTTAATGCCAGAAAAAAACTGACAAAGTAGGTCTTAAAGTTTTGGTGTTTATCAAAGTGCCAACTACTCAGATTTTACGGCGTCATCAGCTCTTTTCCTGTTCGAAGGATTTTCAGGGACCCAGACTGCTCCTTGCACAGGGAGCCCACCGGGCATTGAACCCGGGTCGGCCACGTGGAAAGCGTGCACGCTAACCCCCATAACACTTTGACCCCCCCCCCACCCCAAAGAGCTATGGAAAATATGTAAGCAGCATTGAAGTCCTCTCAAGCCCGATCCAATGGTGTATCATATGAACTTATCAAACCTGCTCCTAAAATTTACCTGACCTGTTCTAAAGACAGAGCAACGTCGGCATTGGTCATAAGGTATACCATTTGGACGGCAGTGGCAATATATGTAAACACAGTGACGTCAAAATCAACGCTCTTCCTCCCTTTTCTGGGAAGTGAGTGAAACGAGACCAATTTCCCCATGAAATTTTAACAGAGAGCTTATGTCCTTAACCTGACCCCCCGGCCATCGATATGAAAAATATAATTACCAATTTCTTTTTCACCCTGTGACCTTACTATGTGATGCAAAACTCAGATCGATAGGTGAAGTTCACTCTAGATATCTTGAGGTCAGGTCACTTGACATAGACTGGTACCCTGGTCTGATATGAAAAAGATCAAGAAGATCAAAAAGACCAAGTAGCGGCATGCCACGTGCGGCGGCGCCGAGCGCCACCGTTCTTTGGCCGACTGTAAAAACCTTAGCTGTAAAAACCTTACGTGCCCTCCCGCACCAGCACGTGTTAGCAGCGGGACTGACATTGCAAGCAAAACTGGGCTGGCCAGGCCCTCTCAGTGGTAACGCCAGAGGTTAGAGTCGTTTATTTTCGCCAACAGAAGCCAATTTTACTCGAGATAAGGATGTTTGTCCAAACGAAAATGGCTTTCGGAGTGCAACAAGGCAGAAAAGTATTACCCGCGGCGCAAATAATGAGTAGCTTTGATTATGCGTTACCAGGGGTATTATATTGAAATACGTGTTTACATCCCAACGGGTACCAGTCTCGGTTATGAAAATATTCAGTCTTCTGGTTCTCCAAGACTTTCACGGACCATGCTGGAAACATTTTTTTACCTACGAGCGACGCGTTCACTCTACAGAACTTTTATTTCAATAGGAAAGGAAATGCATTTCTGGTTTGTCCCACAATCTCTGCATTATTTTTCTCCACAAATTCGTTAAACAGCAGTCCGCCCCGGATATAAATTGCATGCTAATCCTTTCTGGGCCTTCTGGAATTTATAATATTATCATCTGCAGAGCACAAGGCTTGGGAGTTGCCAGTTAAGTGTTTCACAATGCCACCACATGTTCTGGTTAGTGTTACCCCGGAATGGAGATTGTTCCCGCCACAAGCCCCGCGCCAGAAACCGCAAGGGACTGCTGATTGGTTAAGCGGCTCTACCCAGCCCTGCGCCTTAAAAATAGACTGTTTCGTGTCAGGCACAGCCACAAATGGACCTAAGCGTCTTAAGTGTCTGTCCACCGTCGAATTTTCCCCAGTCGCCGTCTCCTATACGTCCGCTTTAGCCACTGCTTTGTGAAGCCAAATTAAGTCAGTGGTTTTGGCTGGACCCTGAGGCGATCTCCGCTCTAATCTGGCTGGGCACCACGGCGCACCGTTACGGAACGACAGCAGAAGAACAGACGCGTGTCAGTGTGAGGCAGCGGAGAAGGTTGGCATGCCTCAGGTATTCAAGAATGTTGATAGTGTTCCTTATATAGGACGGAAAACGGGGTTTGGATATGAAAAATAGATGCGATTTAACATGATACTTTCAGGTGAGATATATGCTCAGTAAAAACCTAATAGGCTTGGTATGAACAGGAAGAAACCAAGAGTATTCTGGACAGAGTGAAATAGAAAGTCATCCCCAATCATCCCTATCAACTCGCTAGTGTTCGCTTACTGCAAACTTGACGGAAGATACTGCATTTACTTATAAAAAGATCTGCACGGCTTTATTTGCTTCATCGTCACGTGATCTACCCAGCGCCTCCTTAAATAGCCTGCACGACACTCCAGTGATCACGGACGTATCATCAGCTTTGAGGCACGTGGGCTACATTTTTGGCATCAGTATCGACATAGTGAGACAATTTTCATACTTGGTAGACCGATGTCATGTATTTCTATCCCAGATATAGATATCTACACTTGATTCACCTTAAATCCCTCTCTGATTTACAGGGAATGCGGTAGGTCTTTATGATGGGACTTGCACTCAGATAGTCATGTGATAGCATCTACCAAGAAACACATGTTTGATATTTCATTTGTCCCAGAACTGACCTTTAGTGGAGAAACAGCGTGTGCTGAGAGCGTGCGGCGTCCCCATCGGCTGCAGCGTGGCGTCGTCCGACGGGGAACTGCTGTCGCCAGCCATTAGACCAACAGCGACTATCCGTGCGCTTTAGGCAGTACGCACATGAGGCGTTTGTTGTTCCGTAAAATGTGACCTTTGAGAAAAATGAAACATGAAACCAGGGGGGGTCTCCGAATGCTTCACAGGACTAATAGCTCAGTTTAAATCCAATAGATGTGGCATGTTCCCTTTCAGCTAAAGTAAAGGACACTAGTTTTGACTTCAGTATTGAGCAAAATAGCACCAAAATGAGTTGATCAAATGACAAATTGACAAATGATGACAAATTGTTCATCATGCATTGAAATTTTGAGATTTAATTCAAAATTTACAGGTTTGAGTGGGCAACAAAGACAAAGATAAGTTGTGCAAGTACGCAGCTTTGCTGTTTTCTGGCTGCTTGCGCAAAACCCGATGGATTTTTCCCCCTTACCTCTAGGGCGAAGTTATAGAAAAATTAAATATTCTTAATTCTGGAATAGCAGCACCCGATTTTTAACTTCAGTATGATTTCTGCGATGTGTAACAAACCTGACGCAGGACAGAGGTCCTGAGGTCAGGTACAGCTAATGCATAGTAGCGAATAATGCAATTTAGCCTGCATTTAGTCAATGGTTCTGCATCTGGAGCAGTATCTCCCAAATGGCACACCTAGGGCTTCCACTGATCCTCATCATTAACGTAGAATGGAACTTGCCACATTTTGCGATTCTTTTTAGAAATAAACATTAAGCATGCACATTTCTAAGACTGAACGAAGCTAGCCTCCATCACCAACGTGAAATATGCAATCCTGGCTCATTAACACAATTTCGCCAGTCTGCAATATGTAGTCAGAAAGTTTCAGTCTCCGGCAGCACATTTCCCACAGTGCAAGCCTTCGCCTTATTATGGTTATTTCCACCTTCGTCCCTACCTGGGCGGGAGGAGTTGGTAGGAACCCCCCCTTGTGTTTGGCCCATAATTGACATAAAGCTTTGAAATAAAAACCAGGATGCTGCTCCTCACGAGAACTCACGATCGATTACAATCTTTATGACCTTGAGTAATCAGGTCACCTTCCATCTCAGGTCAAATACTGATTTTACCCTCCATCGGTGAATTCTGTCGCTCTACCTGGTATTGATCAAGAGGCGTATATGGTACATGATTCCACATATCACAGTAATAATATTCTTTAAGTGATTAGAAGATATTTCCGCTACAGGTGATATTCTAGATTCTTATGTCAACGATTTAGGTAACACGTGAGACGGATTCAAAGGTCAAAGGCTACTTGCAGTCAAAAATGGTTTTATTCCCAAAAATGATAGAGTTGAGAGTACAATGATCAAAGCATGCATAGAGGTCACTAAAGATCAACCAAGGTCAAACTGGCTTAAAAGGTCGCGAAAGGTCACCAAAGATATCAGATGGTTAACTGAGGTCACTGCATGCCTTACGTTCAACACGGCACAAGCCTAAAAATAAAAAAATAGGCTTGACATGCTTCCAGAAGTGACGCCATAGCTCTGTGACCTGACATGACACAAACCTATTTTTCTTTCACGCGCAATAGATGTTTCGTAAGCTGAGTAAAGGTGACACGAGATGAGGTGCTTGAAACCGTTTCCTGCCATATCAGAGAATACTTAAGGGCTTAGACCACGACCCCGGTGATGACGAAAATATAGTTTTTAGGACATTAAAATTTTCGACAAAAAATCGCAGCATTTTAATCTCCGGAACGATGATGGAGGTATCTGAAGGTAATGAAATTAAATACCATCAATATTCAACAACACAATCATTAACCAGCCGCCGCTTGTTAAGTCTACAGAGTCGATTTGAATGCAAAACACATTTTTATGATTGTTTGACAAGTTAAAAATTGCATCAAACAACTAACATTGATTACTTGGGCAGAAATGTGCAATGATATGAATCTGAAATGGATGAATGGATGGTCTTCGTTGTTGATTTTCCATACATTTTCAAGTCTTTCCCTCAGATGCATAGAATCGTTTCAAACTGAGTAATGTAATTCAACTCAAGATTACGTATCTAAATTTTTCCACTGACGAAGCCAAGCTTATACAGGATGGTTTCCGTTAAACTTCGCTTATGTGTGTACAAAACATAACATTGCCTGTTAGATTTTCTCGCTTCGATGCAATGCATGGAATGGCCAAAAATATCACATCAGCGATAAATTTCGGTACCACAATGCATGCTGATGACAAAAAACAAATGATTTTGATAAAATTCAGCCGATCCTGACTTAGGTTGTATACAAATTTCCAAGAAACTAGAACTTCGTTACCTGGAATAAATGCGGCCTAAATGGTATTTGCTATAGTTAAATGTTTTGCTTAAGACAAGGGTACAAATCGCCAGGGTATGAATCGCCCACTGTACCGAATTTTCCTACTTACCTATTTAACCTTCGAATTGAAAATACATCAAAGCTAGTAGCGAGCAAACCACAATGTGTAGTTCAAATGTTCAAGTTATAACCATAACGGTTAAGTGGGGTCTAAGCTGTAGGTAGTATATTCTAACAATACTATGAGCCATCAAGCAATCAGATTCGTTTTGAACGCAGCTGCAAGTCACAGCGCCACTTGCCTGTCATAGACTCCGGACCTTCGGGCCTGGGACGGCCCACCTTGGGCCTGGGACGGCCCACTCCTGGCCACAGCGTGCTCTTGAAGCTGTGGCCAGCGTGCTCTTGCTCTAGGTGGGCCTACTGTACCGCAGTATACGCCACTGGGTGACACGCTGTGCCGTCGTAGACAACCTCATCGTTAGGCTGCACCGCATTGCCTTCACGTCGGGAGCAGTCTCCTGAAACTGTAAGACAGGGTCTTAACCCGCGCCCCACCGGGGGTCCAGCGCCACCTTCGCCCCACCGGGGGCCATCGATGGCCCCCCTCTAACTCCGAAAACATGCGCGTTAGCGCAAATCTGCAAAGTGCAATAGAAAGCTCGCGTGAATTCAGTAAGAAATTACTTCGCATGTTTTAGTGCTCAGGTCAATAGTTTGACCTCCAGAGGTCAAAATAGGTCCAGATCGGCTATTTTCACTCAAATATGCAATGCTTAAGCAAACTGGGCATAACTCTCATGCCATTAGAGCTATTGAAGTCTGGTAAAGTACATTTGATAGGAAATTGTCAGTTCTTTTTCCGCTATGTGGAACGTAAAGACCTCCCGCCATTAGTTTGACCTCCAGTGGTCACCTTGTGACCTAAGATGACCTGAAGTCACGAAAGGTCGGAAAGTGACCTTGTTGTATAGCAAATGAAAGTCAGTGACAAGACAAACACGATGGTGTTTGTTTTAGCGCTCTAGCTTGATTAGGTCAAGAGTTATTGTCAAAATACTGTTTTTGACCCCTGGTGACTTTGGATGACCTTGGAGTGGTCAAAGGGCAAATATGGCCCCTGGAATCCGTGAAAGGGTGTCCAAGAACCCCTTTCTGATCAAGCTGAACATTTTCAATCGCTTTTGTGACTTTTAGATCATAAGACAGCTTTTCCCCATGCTTTGTCAATGGGAGAGGTCACCTCGTGACCTGACCTCAGGGCACGAAATCGAAAAATCCCGGATATACACCTTGTAGACACTGGAGGGGCCATAAAGTGTAGGAAGTTTCAAATTGATCGAATTCGAAATGTAGCTCTTACAGAGCTCTAAAGTTGAAGTGAGGTGACCTTGGTTGACCTCGTCTGGTGACCTGACCTTGGGTGACCCGGGGTAAAAAATTTCAGAAATGGTGGGAAAATGATGCAGTGAGAGGTAGAGCCCTCAACCGCGGTGCTGCGCCTCTTCGTTTTTCTGTTATCCCGGAAAAACCTTAGGGGGGCATCGATGGCCCCCGGTGGGGCGAGGGTTAAACTCAGCTTCTTGCATTGGACGAAGCATTCTGTGAAGTCTGGAAGACATTTTTGAAGCAGGTCTTCCCAGAGATAAGACCTGTGTGTAAGCTTTAAAACATGCAATGGTACTCAGAAAATACTTCTCCCTGGCGCCAAAAGATTGTAAAATGTGGAAGAAGGCCTATGCAAATGAATATAAAACTGTCCAAAACGATTCGTGGAAAATCAATCTCACAAAGATTCCGCACCACACCCTTCAAAGCGGTAGACAAAAAAATGGCATCCCGGAAAAGCCATTAGCGTCTTTTATCCTAAATTCGATAATATACCAAACGTTATTGAAATATCTGACTAATGTTTTTTCCACGCAAAGTATGAACAAATATGAGGTATGTCAACATAGACACAGAAACTTTTTCCAAGTTTGGTGGGGGGGGTGCAAAAGTTGACACCGCTGGTAAAGTCAAATATGCCTCGGCCGATCAATTTATTTGTTACGGGAAAGGTCCGGAATCGGCTCATAGCTGGGGGGGCACTGCCCCCAGTCGGAAAAGTTGGGGACAGCCGCCCCCTTCACCTCCCCCGGTTCCTGTGCCTATGAATGTCAAACAAAATTAATCACAGAATTAGGACCAAAATTCCCCAAACAGAAAACATGACCCTCATTTAAATAATTTTTATTACACGAGTACGTTTTATCAGTCCTGAAAAATTACATTGACTGCTAACCACACCAGTGCCATTATCTGGGAACACCCATCTTCCACCTTCGGAGATTTAAAGTGCAACTGTTGCCTTTTTCTGATGGACTTGAAATCGGTGCCTGCAATGTTCCACCCAAACTTATCGAGCTTATTGAATAATCTCGTACTAATTTTTCTAGTGATATCGACACCACATACCACACAAATACCTCCGCAATATATCCACCCATGTGCACAGAATGTCTCCTACGCCTTCTCCCCTCCCTCAGTTCAACAGAAGGCACAACCACCATAATTCTCCATACCACACATGTAGGTTTTATAATCCGTCGTGCAACCCCTCCCCACTGAGGCTTGAACTCGGCATCAGCGGTGCACAGTGTGACCTCTTTAACCTCCGTGCTCGCAGGCAAACAACAAGTGGATGGCGGCCGCTGATTGGTGAAGGCGCGTTCACTTGTATTGTGAGAAATTCAGCGGAAATTTATCCCATGACAGCGAAAGAGCCTTAAACCATAAGCCGAGAGGTGTATTAACATAATCTTTTTCAAACATTCTTAGTCATAGTTTGCCCCCTATTGACTTGGTTATCTGCTCCACCATCCGAGGCTGCTCTTTCGTACAGGCGAGACGGCGGCAGTCAGCATAGGCTAGCCGGCGGAAGAGTTCGCTGAAGTCAGGAGTGTCGCGAGATGAATTTTTGCTGAGAGGAGGGAAGTGGTACCCAGGGCGAAGGTGAGAGAGAGAGAGAGAGAGAAAGAGAGAGAGAAGAGAGAGAGAGAGAAAGAGAGAGAGAGAGAGAAGAGAGAGAGAGAGAAGAGACGACACAAACTAGGATTTAACCGTCAGACGAGTTATAGAGAATAGACTAATAGAGAGCACTGCCAAAGACCAATAGGTAATATACAAAAGGAGCGGTGCTGCTTGCCCGTGTTGATGGTGGAAGGAACAAAACCTAATTTGTACTCAGAACATTAACAATGTTTTTGAGAGAGAGAGAGAGAGAAGAGAGAGAAAGAGAGAGAAAAGAGAGAGAGAAAAAAAAAAGAGACGTACACAAAACTAGGATTTAACCGTCAGACGAGTTATAGAGAATGAGGACTAAAGAGAGCACTGCCAAAGTACCAATAGGTAATATACAAAAGGGGAAGCGTGTGCTGCTTGCTCCGTGTTGATGGTGGGAAGGAACAAAACCTAATTTGGTACTCAGAACATTAACAATGTTTTTGAGAGAGAGAGAGAGAGAGAAGAGAGAGAAGAGAGAGAAAGAGAGAGAGAGAGAGAGAGAGAGAGAGAAGAGACGTACACAAAACTAGGATTTAACCGTCGGACGAGTTATAGAGAATGAGGACTAATAGAGAGCACTGCCAAAGTACCAATAGGTAATATACAAAAAGGGGGAAGCGTGTGCTGCTTTGCTCCGTGTTGGATGGTGGGAAGGAACAAAACCTAATTTGGTACTCAGAACATTAACAATGTTTTTGTGCATTTCACCGTTCTGGCGTCATACCGCGAAATCTAAAACTCTATGGCAAAAACCCAAGTCATAGGCGATGGAATGTTTTTGTCTAAGGTGGGCACTCTTGATGAATGCATAATACTGAGACGACGGTTCCTCGCTCCACTTCTTTTCGGGATGCTCTGGTGGGAAAGACGTAGCGTGTCAACCCACCTGCCACCATGGATTCATCCATGCGAGACATCATCATCTTTCCGTGCGTGAATTTATGAATTGCTAGGTGGCCAGGTGCTACAGCCTGACAACCAACTGATGTCACGAACGTTGAAACCCAACCTGACCAGCCACACAGGGTCACAGCTGAGAAGAGTGTCCGACAGACCCAACGGAGGACTCGGTCATGTCGGCATTAGCGCAGCAGACCAACGGTGGCAGCATAGACACCGCTGAGAAAGGGGTGCAGACCGGTACTCACAACAGGCACCATTCAGCAGCTCATACAGAGAATGCCGGCAAACAGTCCCAGGAACCTCCTGCAGCAAAACGCGCACGGGTCAACCGAGCAGATGCTCCCGGCCTTGTGAGTACCAAAATACCTCCTGCTGTGACATAGAGCGAAGGAGCCACTCCAAAATAAGTAGGAAGTGCGGTACCCACCATTACAACCGTAACAAACTCAACACTACAGACGTCCATAGAATCGAAAGGCAGAACACCCTCAAACAAGATAACCAAACGGTTTGGTTCAGAGCAGTCCTCCTCCGCACCCCAAAAAGGCCGTGGCGTGTGAGCAAGGAACAGGTTGGAATCATTCCCATCTGCGGGTCACGGGGATACAGGGCTAATGCCCCCGCCATACCCTCCGCCACCTTCGCCTCCACCAACACCACCTGCGAAAACAACTAACAGGAAATCCCTGGGCACAATCGCGCGTGACGGGAAACGCAGGCTACCTCCTCCAAACTTACGGTGCGAGGAAAAATCCGCCAACACGTGACTGAGGAGAAAACAGATTTTGTTTCTTGAGACTCGAAAGGAAAGAGCATTTGGTTGCCGAGGGTCCAAAACGAGCTTCTTCAGCCAATGCTGCACTCTGGTTCCACCGAGAGCATCAGAAACGTGCAGCATGTTTGGCAGGATGGGCCGCGACCCACTCCCGCCAGTGATGGGAGGCATCCCGGGCCAAGAGTCTGGGAAGCATACATGGATAAAGACACAAAATTCTTGCGCCGCTCTCCGCCAAAGGGTCTTGGGTACCCGGAGAGAATGGACAGACCACCGCCGGAGTGGAACGCTCGCACAGCTTAGTGCGTCTCGGAAATGTTTGACGGTAGAAGCTGGTAGACGTAGTTAAGTATTTCATAGTATGAATATTATGTCGGGATTAACTGTTCTGTTGAAACAGATAATGTTTCTAAGCTTTCGAACTCCCTATACTGACATTCGTTTGTAACATAACTACAGTTAAGTGGGGTGCGAAATGACAATGCAGTTGAAGCGCCCTAAAACCCCAAACAACAACGGATTTTTAGAAATCCATTGGGGGCACCTAAAACCCGAAAAGTATCCATCACGACAGCCACTGGCGGATTCAAGACTTCATTGGGGGAGCTAGGGGCTGGAGCCTCTCCCACCATTGCCTCGGAACAATCTTCTGCCATGCATCTAATATATACAATATATTAGACAGATTAGACAGATTAGACAGACGCCGTTTCTGTATGTGTCGCAGAGTACATGTTCCCATCTGTGTTTGACACCGGCTGAAGGCTCAGCTGGCCAAGCCGGGTCAGTGCAAGTTTCTGGAAGTCACAGCCCAGCGGCGTTCCCCGCAGGAGGAAATCCATAAAAAGGACGGTCAGGATGTAGATCACCAGAGACACCCCGTCTGACAAGAAGGAACTAGGCACACACTGATCATTGAGAATGGTGAGTGTGCTAACAATTTTGTTACCCTGACAGGTAATCTTAGCAGTGGCGAACAAATGTCTGTGACTCGGGTAGCTCGGGTGACCCGGGACCCCATTAAGTATAATTATGTGGAAGGATCTGCCTATTTGAAGATGGGATTCTGACATAAGCTGAGCACCTCGCTTCAATGTATTTCGAAAACAGTTCTCTTGCTCTGTATGTTGTTGTCGAAAGGAAATTTACGCAGGCACGGCGTACGCAGACACACAGAAAAAATAACAACAAACTGAACTAACAAGCTTTTAACCCGTTAAATAATTGGTGTTCTAGTGTTCTCCACTTTGGCTGGAAGTCTCGCCATATTTCTGTTCGCGTCGAAGCCGCTGAACATATATTTGGAAGCGCGTGATTTGAAGCTGGCGCCCTTCTTTGTCCGGTGAAACGCACTGCAGCCGCAGCCGTCGCCCAGCGCATAGTGAGCCGGCGACGGAACCATCGCTGCTTCCCTGTCCCCCATATCCCTATGTTTGATGCCCAGCGGCAGAGTCGGCGCCCTGGGCAGCACTGCTTTGGGCTGGTAGGTACTGGGCCCTGGCGTAATGGCCAGTTTCTCCTTGGGCTGCAGGCCGACCATTGAGAAGCCGTTGTTGGTTGTGACCGGGCGCCTGGGGCTGTAGGCGTTTGGCGCCGGTGTCTGGCTCAGTTTGCTCTTGGGCCGCCCGGCCAGGGTAAAGGCCGGGGTCTGGGTCTTCTGCTGCTGGAGGTTGCTCGCCGCCGGTCCGCCGTTACTGTAGCAGTGACTCCTTGCGCGCAGCCTCCGTCCCATTGAGAATGCCGGAGCTCGCTTCTCGGGCAGCTTCTCAGCAAAGTAGGAGTTAGGCGCTGGGGTGTGAAACTCCTCTGGTTCGAACGGCCGAAAGGTCAGCGTCGGGGCGTGCTTCTTGCTCTGGGGAGGAGTGTAGGTCTCCGGACCCGGCTTCTGGTCCGGCGTGGGGTCCGCTATTCGCACCGCTATGGTCGGTGTATGGGGATCCGGGTCGACAGGCACCGGGTCGTATGTTTCTGGGCCAGGGTTGTTCATCATCGGGGTCAGCAGCGTTGGCAGCGGACACATGCTGTAGCGCGGACCCGCAGCTCCGCGTCGGATGTTTAAGGCGCCCGATCCCCGGCCCTGTTGTATATTCGGTAGGAATGTTGCGACTATTAAAACAAAATTTAGGAGCCGTATGAAGGTGTGCAGTGATGGGATCATACTTTGGCCCCGGAGTCTTTGTGAAAGAGGTATGGTCTAGTGGGTTATGCGGGCCAAACGAGGCTGTCGGCGGGGGCCGAGATTTAATCGTCGTCTTAGGCGGTTTTTGGGCCACGTCATTGTTCTTTACGTAATACTTGTGTGGTCCTGGAGAGGACTCATATTTTGGGGGCTCGATTCGTGGTTTCAGAGTCGTCAAAAGCTCGTGTTTGCATTTTGGCGGGTAACGTGGCTTGTATGAAGCAGGGCTAGCTCCGTCCACTTTCTCCAGTGTGTCTTTGGGTCTGGAACTCAGGAAGTAGCTGGGGGCGGCGTGCAGGGTGAGGTTCATGTTGGGGAGGGTGTACTTGTTGGGTGCCGGCGTGTCTGCACACAGACTGGTCAGCTGCTTCCCACCTGGCGGCGGGTGGTACTCTCCCATTGCGTCGCGGAAACCCTCCGCCTTGACGCTGATGCCGTTGTCGTGTACAATGCATATCTGTGGGACTGCTTGGCTGCTGTCTGTTGTTATTGCTGGTTCTTCTGTTACAATGTTTTGGGTTGTTGATGATGGAGTCATTGAGGTAGTGGTTGTTTGCCTCGGTCGGTATATCAAAATCGAACGAAATGCAGCTTAACTTAATTTCATAACTTGTATTTTAGCTCGTAAATTACATAATTTGGGGTAGGTAATGAGGAAAATTCCCTGCCGCGTTCCTAGCGTAAGTTAAGGAGCGTTGGTCCACATCTAGCTTTAGCCCCCCTCCCCGTTTCCCGAATACTAAAGAATGTAGGCAAATGACGGAAGGTGAATATTGTGTGTCAGTCTATGCCAGCTGTATTTCGGCTCCATTGCACTTCTGCCACGTGACTTTTTCCATGAATACCTCCGAGTTTGTCTGGGTGCAGTTGTTTTAAGTCGAGCCTGTTTCCCTGTTAAGGACTGTTGACATATCATGTAGCTGCGGCTCTAACATCTGCGAGGCTGGAGTTCTCAGGCTGGATTTTACCTATGAACCTTTTCAACGTTTTTCTGCTAACAATGCAAATGCGAATGACCGGCTTGTTCAAAACCCCTTGATTAAACCCAGTTACAGAGGGGGAATGCGAGCTGATTTGATGCTAACAGTATGTTCTTTACGAAAGAAATGATGATCACAGCCCGTCTTAAGACTGTGCATCCAATGGATGCAGCTGACCTCCCAAGCATCAAGTAAGATGATCGCGATTCAGGATTTTCCCCTGGGGTCTATTCTATCTGTGCACCATATTCAACTATCCCCGAGTTTCATCTCTAAATCGCTGACTGGATTGCTCAGTGGTGAAGCGTTACAGGGTTTAAGTGGCCGACACCATCAACTCTCGACAGGTTCTCTGGACAAGAGCAATCTGAGCCCCAAACACCTGCCAACAGGGTTAAAGTGGCGGACACCACATGCCCTGGGTAGTTGGTGTATCGGCGAACCCTGAAATTATTGTTATAATAATAATTCTTTGGGTTTAACGACGCACCAACCGCCAGGGTCATACGGCGTCGCCAACTCTCACCCCCTTGGAAGGGATTTCGGGGATCATATCAACTTATTCAGAGGCTGTGTCGGGACCTGAACCCCGGATCAGTGACTTAGAAGACAAGGGTACTATCCACTAAGCCACCTCATCCCCCAATTATTATTATGATCTCCAGACGATTATATTTGCTTCAGCAACAAAGGAGAACGGTGGCAAGTACAGCATCCAAGCCAGCAACGCGGCGGGCGAGGTTACCTCCATTACCGACCTGTGGTGGCCGAGGATCTTCCCGTGCTGGTGGAGAGGGGGATCATCACCCAGGACCTGACCCAACGCCAGGTAGAACATTAGAATGGTGATGCACGATGTTTATCATATACATAGTACTGGAAGAAAGGGAGAAACTAGATTCTGGATATTTGTCAAAGTAGTTTGTATTTAAAACGATTCGAATTTAAAATGCGTTTGGTTCGTCACGTTAACCTTCGCCCGGGTGGGGGTCTTTTTAGGCCCCCTAGGGTTATTCCGAAGTGACCAAAAAACGGCGGCGCGCAGCGCCGTGAAACTTATTCTAGCTCTTTCTTCATCATTTCTACATCTTTCCTGAAAATTTTAGCTTAAGGTCATATCAAGGTCAGGTCACCAGGCCAGGTGAAGTGACCTTACCTCACAAAATGCTTAGGACTGCACAACTAAAAGGCAGTGGCGGATCTAGCCAGCTGGTTTGGGAGGGGCAAACCAAAGTCGAAAAGCAAAAACAAAAAAAACGTCACGCAGTGAAAAGTTGCGTTACAATATGCCTTCTCGGTAGGATTTTGCGAACTGGAGACGAAAAGCAAAAAAAACACGGTGTGAAAAATATGGGCTCAAGATACTTTTTTCCTATCCAAGCCCCAATATTTACACTGAACTTCACTAATTCTGTTTGAAGTTGAGAGTTGAAGCACCAAAATCTTGCTTACAAGCTAAAAAGGAGTCGGGGGAAAAAGGAGGTCGATCGCTTTGGGGAGGGGGCAAAAACATAGTTTTGCCCCGAGCTTTTCCGTTTGGGGGCAATTGCCTTTTTCCCCTCCCCCTGGATCCGCCACTGCTAAAAGGAGGGTTAATCGACCAAGTTGAAACTCACACCACATATTGGGCCCACCAGGAGCTACAACATATGTTCCGGGATTTTTATATTGGTGACCTAAGGTCATGTGCAGAGTATAACCTCCCCATTGTAAATACATGGGGAAAATCACGACATGAGCTTTTCCCAGTAAGTATGGATGGAAATAACTTCAAACATCGGATACAACTTGCTCTTAGTCCATTTGTGAGGTTGATACCAACAATTTTGACTTGTGACCTTTAAAAGGTCACCTTAGGTCAAATCAGCATTTTTTGGTGTTTTACTCTATAAATTTTGAATAAACAAAGATATGACTTTTATCTTGTCACCAATGTGTTTGTATGGTCACTGCAAGTCAAATAATAGGTATACATCATGACTATACCAGGTCAAGTTAGGTCAGACCGTTGACCTGGGTCAGGTCAAACTTTAAATTTGACCTGGAATATCAATATTATATATCATTTGATTTGTATTGACGAGAAAATTGCAATGGTGCATCAACTCTGGCTGCATCTTGCTTGGTTTGGAAGTTATTAGCGAAAAAGGAAACGCCCTTATGCATGGGTGGCTATGGGCATTCCCAAGAACATTCCCAATATTCAGTTACCGGCAGCTCCCTAGGCTTTGACCTGACTTGACAATCATTACCACTGGAATGAAAGAGCAACTCAAGAGCTTTCGAATGGTGTTGAGAAAATATTCCTAGCTATCATATTGTCTGAGATATATGAGGTTTTCTTAGTACACCTCATATTAGTGATTTTGACCTATTTTGACCCCTGGTGACCTTGATATTGACCTGGCGAGAAAAATGACAAAAGTATTTTCGATATAATTTTTGAAGAGCTTTCGATTGCGGTTTTGCGCTTTTTCTAGCTCTCTTAGTTTTTGAGATCGTGGGGGTCTTTTGTAGCCCCCCCCACACCAGGGCGAAGGTGGCTCGTACCCGCCACTGGGGCCAGGGTTAATCTATTGAACATTATACTCCCCATGCTCGGCTTCACAGCGTTTTTAGACTTGATGAACAGCGATGGACAGTGGCACAACGTCATATGCCGGCTAAACTGAATTCCATATGATGTATAAACGGCCTAGTCAGGTGCATGGAAGGGAGAGATCAGCACGTTGTATAACCCTTCACTTCACGGCTAGGAACAAACATTCTCGAGATGGAACTTCCTCTGGAGATGAAGCATGACCAGATATTTGTTATAGTGCGGTAATGCATAGACACAGCTTCCAACGGTATGAAACGGCTACAAGCTATGTAGAGCTGCAAAATTGCAACAATTTCAAAGTTTGCATTGAACAGATACTGTTTGCATATTATTTTGGTGAACACAAAACCATCGATGATATTTTAGAACAAAGGCGTCTGCAAAACTACTGATTCCGAAAAACTCCAATTGTTTTTCAGTTTTTTTTCAATTTTCATGAACTCTAAGAGCCAGTTCTTACTTCTTGAACCATCAGAAATGAATCTACCGTGAAAAACTCCTTCGCTGGGACCAACTTTTGCTAAGGCACCAAGTCTCAAATTTGGATGAGAAGTTCCGCCAAGCACAAACCCAGTCTAGGACGCTGTCGTTAGCAAAGAGGTGGCTGGGTCGTAAACAACCACATCCCTCAATTGCGTGCTTACAAGACAAACAATATTAATTCAATCCATAGGTATTTCATGATGTTTTACACTTTCCCTAAAATGAAAGAATAGTTAAAAACAAAACATTTCCTTCTGAATCTTCTTCGCTTCAACCGAGTTTCGCAGTCTTGGAACATTCCTCTGTAATAATCGCCTCATTCTGGTTCCGATATTGTATCGAATTTCGACACAACCATGCCTTTGGATATCTAGTATGCCGTAACACATCAATGGTCCTGTTTACACGCAATGGTATTGACCAATTCCCATGCTCGCCAGAGACCGGCCAACATGCATGCTGCCAGGGCCGACTTTTTGGGGGCAAACTGGAAGATTGGGCTAAACGACAAATTGTTGTTGTTTTCTTGCGGACTTATCTTCCACCTTTTTAGAACGCCTAATTCGGTAGTGCCTGTAAATCTCGCTTGTCTTGTTCCTCAATGCATGCTTGGCACACTTGGCAGATAAAGTGCGGGTGCGCCACTTGGCGCTTGGCGTACTTAGCAGACAAAACAAGTGAGCATCCAGCACCGTGATGCACCGCTTTAAAGACAACACTTGATTCGGTGTTCTAAACGATGAGAGTAGAGTCCAGAAGAAAACAGCAACTATTTGAAGGGTATTCCAATCTTCCAGCTCCTCCCAAAAAGTCAGCCCTGGAACCGTGCCTGCTGACCGGTCAGCTGGGCTTGGTAATACCGCCGCTCGTACCAACGCCGGTACTGTCGACGCTATAACTGGCTGCAGTGTCTAGCTTTACGGTATCGATCTATCACATTTTATCACACTTCGTCTGTAAGTGGGACTTACAAAACCGTAGGCCACAAACTAAATACACTTTTGTGGCAGTCAATTACTTACAAAATGATCATTGACATAATTCAGCTATTATTGTAGATCTATTGTAAGTCTTAGAACAAAATCATCGGGAAATTCATTGCGCAAATCTTACGACCAGAAAGCAATACATTACGTACGATGTGCTCCACTCTATTTTTTCCGCACTTTATGCTTGTAGATCCAAAATACTATTGAGTCCAGGGTAATGCAGATTAAATATCATTTGCCTAATGCAGATGTAGGTAATAAATATATTTCTGATCTGCATGTGATGCTTAAATCAGAAATCTGTATTTTGTGCTTTATCTTTCATAAATATTTGTATTTTCAGCGTATGACCCCAAAGAAGATGTAAAAATGGAAAGTGGGGTTATTAGACTAGTGAATACATTCTGGCATTTACCAATCCCATATCTAGAAGACTGCCCCAGCATTTTCCATCGAAGCAGCTCAACGCTTCAGCAAAGCCTTCGCCTGCCCACGGGGGCCAATTGGTCCTATAGTGTCAGAACTGCACCGCTCAAACGGACGGGCGATGCCAACGTGAAGTTGACTACGCCCCGGGGCATGACTAATGGTGGGCACATTTTCCTGTGTTGACTAAAGCCGCAACATTGCGATAGCCTCACCGAGCGGGTGGTCAAAACTCACCTCTGCCACCCCACTGGCGTCGCAGCATGCCCCACACTGCACGGCTGAGCTTAATAATGATAATTGTTGGGGTTTAACCCGCGCCCCACCGGGGGTCCGGCGCCACCTTCGCCCCATCGGGGGCCATCGATGGCCCCCCTCTAACTCCGAAAATATGGGCGTTAGCGCAAATCTGCAAAGTGCAATAGAAAGCTCGCGTGAATTCATTAATAAATTACTTCACATATTTTAGTGCTCAGGTCAATGGTTTGACCTCCAGAGGTCAAATTAGGACAAGATCGGCTATTTTCACTCAAATATGCAATGATTAAGCAAACTGGGCATAACTCTTATGTCATTAGAGCTATTGAGGCCTGGTAAAGTACATTTGATAGACAATTTCCAGTACTTTTTCCGCTATGTGGAACATAAAGACCTCCCGCCAGTGGTTTGACCTCCAGAGGTCACCTCGTGACCTAATATGACCTGAGGTCACGAAAGGTCAAAAAGTGAGCTTGTTGTATATCAAATGAAGGCCAGTGACAAGACAAACACGATGGTGTTTGTTTCACCGCTCTAGCTTCATTAGGTCAAAATGTATTGTCAAAATACTGTTTTTGACCTCTGGTGACCTTGGATGACCTTGGAAAAGTCAAAGGGAAAATATGACCCCTGGGATCCGTGAAAGTGTGTCCAAAAACGCTGTTCTAAGCAGTCTGAGTATTTGCAATCATTTTTGTGGCTTTTATATCATGAAACAGCTTTTCCCCATGCTTTTCCAATGGGAGAAGTCGCCTCGTGACCTGATCTCAGGGCACGAAATCGAAAAAATCCCGGATATACACCTTGTAGACCCTGGAGGGGTCATGAAGTGTAGGAAGTTTCAAATCGATCGACTTTGAAATGTAGCTCTTACAGAGCTCTAAATTTGAAGTGAGGTGACCTTGGTTGACCTCGTCTGGTGACCTGACCTTGGGTGACCCAGGGTAAAAAATTTCAGGGATGATGGAAAAATGATGCAGTAAGAGGAAGAGCTCTCAATCGCGGTGCTGGGCCTCGTCGTTTTTCTGCTATCCCGGAAAAACCTTAGGGGCATCGATGGCCCCCGGTGGGGCGAGGGTTAACGACGCACCAAACTGTGAGGGTCAAACGGCGTCGCCAACTCTGACCCTGTTGGAATGGATTTTGGGGATCAGATCAACTTATTCAGAGGCTCCACCCAAAGGCTGGGCTTAGATGGCAAAATAGCTCAACATATAGAAACACACCTAAGCCGCATAGGTTGCTACGTCTGCAAAATCAAGGTTTACACTTTCTGATAATTACGTTTTGAAATCGTTAACAGAAACGCAAAACAAAACAATGGCGTTGCGGGCTCTCCATCTCCATGTCTGCACAAGCCACACCTTGCACCTTGTGTTTTTCCAGGTATTGCCGTCCTTCTATTCTTAGACAAAGTTTCAGGAGCCATCGGTAGATTTGATTAATTTCTTCCCGACAACAAGATATATCACGGGCAGAAGACAGAGGGGAATCGCAATAAAGGCAAAGGCGCAATCTAGTGACGCTGCTAGTATACAAAGCCAACGCATCATAGGCGGACCCAGAATTGCCGACCGAGGGCACCTTCCCGGGGTGGGACGTCATCCGGACCAGGGGGCGTCACTTTTGACTGGCAAAACTTATCAGGTGGGCGCAAAATCCTATCGGTGGGCACCGCTTTTCGCATCTTGGGTGGGAGGAGGGGGTGGGAAGCAATCTTTCAGGCAGGCGCCATTGCCCTTCCCGAGGGGCACCGTGACTATTTCAGGGGGGCGCCAGGGGTCCTTTGCCCCCTGGCTCCGAGTATGCAACACATACCTGCAGGAGATCAACGCTCATAAATCAGAAATTCAAACGCGGAAGCTGTGATGGAGACCATTTCAACAACGGATAATTGTGGTAAGCTTCTTATTGAAACGTCAAGCTACCAATCGAGCTTCACTGGCGAAGTTCTCAGTGGTGAGCTGCGCAGTGCAGGCAACTGAGCACGTGCTGCAGGCATGGTTTACTTTAATATTCCTACCTTATATCAAGGTTGAGGATTGCAACACAGATGTGCCATACTCACCGAGCCGATAGCAGTTATGAAATGATATTGCTTGAAATACCATTATTCGCTTCAATGCCTTATCGTGTGAGATAACGCAATATCAGTATAACTGCAATTTACCACCGACCAAAGGGCTACTATCAGAAAAAGGACCTCGGCAGGGGAGAAGTTGCATGTTCAACAATAAGCGCTCAAAAATTAACGCAGGATTGCGAAACATTCGCATCCAACTCCTTCCTGCCTGTCTCTGTGGAGTATTTTCAAAACCCCTGGCGGACACAGGGGAATTAATGGGGCTCAAACCCCTATTCGCAAAATTTCAGAGTGCCTATAGTGTCTGCATGACTAGAGGTTGTTCGAGTTAACGATCGGGAAATTTAATCCCCTAGCCCCAAGAAATTAAAGGGAATGTGGCACCTTGATCGAATCCTGGAATTTAGTGTAATTACGGGTACTTTTAGCCGAAAATCATGGATTCGTACATGATTTCTCTGAAAAAATTTACAATAAGTTCAATATTTTTATTCTTAACATACGACTCTAGGGAAAAATATGATCTGCCTGTGGATGATGTCATGATCTGGCAACCACTCCCATATTCCATACGCTTCAAGGGCTTCGATTGGCTGATACTCACCGTGACGTCAGCATATTTCGTCATACCAACAGTCTGACAACTGTGGCCTGCTGCTTGAGGTACATGAGGGGTACATTTCAGGTAGGCTTTTGCTTTTCTCTGCGGAAATTTTGAGTTTCAAGACAAGTGATGTATGGAGCACCGGGTTTTCCGACAAGCTTTATAACTTGGCTATCTCAGTTAAAATCACGTTATAAAGGTGCCACATTCCCTTTAAATACTGATCAAAATCGTGATGATACCAGCACCAATCAAAAGAAGGCGCAGCTTTTCCAAGAGTAATAGATGGACAAGATGCTTCTGAGTGCAATAAAATATCATACCTGGCTTCAGTGTTGCACTCAGGTAACTTTTAAACCAGCGGCAGATCCAATCGGTTGGTTTGGGGAGGGGGGCAAACCAATGTTGACGAGTCAGCGAAAAGTAGAGCGTTAACCGGCACAGGCGGCAGCCGGTAGGATAAAATGGTGCAGTGAATCAATATTTCACCTTGAAAGAGGTACCTTGCGAACATACATATCTATTTAAAAAAAACATTTTTCTGACGGTCACGTCCTTCCCATTGATTAGTTATGAAGGACTAGTTTCTGAAGGGGGGGCAACAAGGGCTTAGCCCTTCCCTATATTTCGCTTTGGAGGTTCAAGGAAGGATCTTCCCCTCCCCTGGATTCGCCCGTTTGAGATACGCTATAACATTTGACCGCACATACATATAAAATAGGGGGAATGTTTATATTCAATGCCAAAAGCATACCTCACTAGCAAGATACCTTTACTTAAAGGTACGTTCAAGAGGGATTCCTTCACGCCCACGTGACGTCACATGGGCGTGGAGGAATTCCTTCACGGTTGAGCCATGCGTCAAACTGCTGCTAATGACAGCAGTTTGACCGCTTACGAATTGGTGAGAATACACAGCAATCAAGTTTATCCCAAATGCAATGAATATGCATTTCATCTTCGATGGTGGTTTTCTTTTGCAAAAATTTGGATATCTGATCATTAAAGTTTCCCATGTTATATGCTGCGAGGTGCGACGTCACATCCGGTCGTCTGCGCTTGCTGTTGGAGGGGGGCTGCCTCACTAGCACATAGACATAGAAAATATCATCGTTCTGTGAGAAAACTCGAGCGCGTGAGAATTTTCGAAGGGAGATAGCAGTCTTCAATTCATCCACCGCTAATAAGGAACGAATAACATGAAAATTGCCTCGTACTCTCCGATAATTTAAGCAATTGGGGTGTTCACCAGTGTGACTAAGAAATTAATGTTCAGCCAAAAAATCATTCTTCGGAAATACGCTGCTCAGCTTGCAACGAGTGAAATGTCCAGCTGCTGAGAACTCAGTGAAACAAACGTCATTATACTACGGTATGTATGGCAAACCTGCACGTTTGAAAACGAGCTTTCCCATTTACAAATAGGCCAAACGGCGGGCCCGAACAAGCCGCAAAATCGGCCAATTTGTAAACGGGTAGTAAGCTTTTAGAATGGCTACACCTCTAGCTCGTATGCAAAAGGTCTAACCGATTTAGACAAAATTGAAGGTTTGTGGCCCAATTGCAAACTAAGTGACCCGACCATGGAACTGCTAAAGAACACGCGGATATTTCCCTGGGATGAGTTGTTCGCCGTGTTTGAACAACAGCATCTCATCATAACAACTTACCAACTACTTTCCTCATGTCTGAACAGAAGCGTAATGGATAAAGCACGCCCACCCCGGCAGCCTTCTGGGACGGAGCACGGGGTCTCGCCGCACACGGACGACAAGTAATACATATATTTTTGCATATATATATATATATATATATATATATATATATATATATATAAATCAATCTGCAAATTGTATACATACCATCTCAATCAGAGAGGGAAATATGAAGATAGTGTCGATGTAATAGAGAAAGCATGTTTTCTTTAACCATCTGTAATGCTGCTCCCTCTATATAGTTCTTAAATGAAAGGTGCTTCGATAAACGCCTTACACGATTATTTTCAGCGGTGGAATCGGAAAAATAGAAAACAGAATGTCACCTTAATTTTCTGTATGATGACATCCATTCGGTCACGGTAGATAAACAGCAGCTGAACAAGACCAATAACACTGGTCAACAACCAAAATGGATCCGGCACGTGAACACCTGTTTCTGCCTATTTCGACACCGCTGATTTCAAATTTAGCAACTTTTTTTTGCCATCGGACCTGGTTTCTTCTCCAGAGCATACCTGGTGTATGGCCCCTACTTTTTCCACACACTGTCATCTGCCTAGCCTTTTGTGGAAAAATATAGATCAAGGATGTCGAGAATCCGGATTATCTGCACCCAGACGATGCAACTTATCAATATACATGTGAATTTATTGCAACGGAAGACTACCTCGCATTCAAGTGCATGAACATTGTACATTGAACAAGGTTTGCGCTCGGTCGCACAAGCTCGCCGGTAGTGTAGACCGAGAGGTGACGTCGCAACATTATATGATGAGGATTTTATGTCACAGTCACCTCCCTTGAAAGTCGAGTCTAAGTAAAAAAGTCACAGGTCAAGGTCATGCCACCATTTCAAGGTCATTGACCCTAGTGCCTTTGGTCGGATGATGCCGCCTAATATGACGTATATCATGCTATGAAGTCATACGCTAGGTCACTCAATCGTGAGCTCAAAGTCGCAGGTTCAAGACAAAGGTCATGGGTCAACGTCAAACTTTTTTTCGCCCGGTGGTTGCCATAGTGCTAGTTGCAGTACACGTTATAGGCAGAATGTAATATTTTGACGTCAAAGGTCAATAGCCTTGAACGACCTTGGCCTAAAAGTTTCAGAGAACACTGCCTCAGACCTTTCCGCCGTTACTTTAGGTCACTTTCTCTCTATATCCGGCTTCTCATCGCATAATCACGGCATTTCCCCATGGCTACCCTGCACAGACAGAATTTGACCTATATGGCCTCGTTTTACCTTGAATATGTTGACCTAGGTCTATGAAAATCGGGTTTAATGTATGATGCCCTAGCCTCCACAAACACCTAAACGTTTATTTTCCTAGACCTCTTGGGTTTCGCACTGTCAATGTCACTAATGCCAAGTAGGCTTGCACAAAGAAGACACACAGACATACTGGATCTCAAAATTCTGATCTGATACGGCATTTCTGCTGCCAGATTCGTGTTCAGCGCCACAAATTACCTTAGAAACGGACTATTTCATATTGGATCCACGACAAAAGTTACATTTTTTACCAGTGTAATCAATTGCACGTTTAGTGCTGCTCGAGCTCTGGGTCGTGCAGTGTTACCTTTCCTGGAGCCATGCTCAGCACCTCCCTGGAGTTGAAAGATAACCCAGACTTCTCCATTGGGAGAAGTCTGCGGAGAAGAAATTCCCTTCTCCATTGGGAGAGGCGAATTTCTTCCAGCACCTCCCTCGGGGAGGTGACTCGTCTCTCTGACTCGAGTAAAATCACCCAGAGCATTTTCCGTTGTATCCGTAGAATCTGATAACAAAGAGAGGGAGGTGCATCAAATACATAGCCTGGTGCGCAAGCCAGCGTGACCGCAGCGTCTACTGCAACTCTATTTGAGTAGGTACCGGGGAGAAAGACATGAAAAGCACGGTAACAATTTTCCTTTGTGTATATGAATATTATTTCTCAATGCCTTTTCGAACTGGATACCACTTTACTTGAGGAATAGACAGATTCCATGACAAAATAAGCATTCGTTTCCTCAATGGCAGGTGGCTCAGTGGCTTTAATGTATTACTGAGGGAAGTGTCCAAGGCTGAAGTTCGAGTGAGAGTGCTAAATAAGGCGCGGTGTGATCCTCACAGTCAGTGCTAACAGGATGCATATTGGCAAGACCATATAACACAGTTTGAATGTTTTGAGTGTCGTAAACCCCCAAAATATGTTCTTCAGCATCACGAATGAGTCTTTCAATAGATAATAAAAGCTACCGTGGTATAAAAAAGGGTGTGAACATTTTAGTATAATCGAGAGGCTGACAACCCTGATGAGAGCATTATGATACTTAAAGGGAATGTGGCACCTTGGTCGAATCCTGGATTTTAGTGTTTTTAGGCCTACTTTTAGTCTAAAATAATGAAAACACTCATGATTTCTCTGAAAAAATGTACAATAAGCTTAATATTTTGATTTTTTTAAATACTCCTCTGGGAAAATAAATAAATATGAGCATGTGGATGATGTCATGATCTGGCAACCACTACCGTACTCGAAACGCTTCAAGGGCTTCGATTGGTTAATGCTCATCGTGACGTCAGCATGTGTCGTCACACCAGCAGCTCACAACAATGGCCGCCTGGCGAGAGGTACATACATACATGAGAGGTACATTTCGGGTAGGTTTTAGCTTTTTTCTACGGAAATCTCGAGTTCCAAGACAAATGATATATTGAGTACCGGGTTTTCCGACTTGCTTTACAACTTGGCTATCTCAGCTAAAATCACGTTATGAAGGTGCTACATTCCCTTTAATCTATCATGTGCACCTCAGAGTTGACCATGGTTTTCGCCTAGTCGTATGGCTACCGATACGCTATTCACAAGTCAAACCTGCCAGATTATCGGACACACACGACTTTCCAACATTGGTCCGTTTGCAAAACGTTTGGCCGGTTCGTAGGCAGGCTGGAACTTTTACAAATAGGAGGGCCGTTCTACCAATGTGCAAAATTTCTGGTCACTGCAAATAGGCCAGCCTTTTAGTCTATTTGCACATGGACCAGCCCACTTACAATCGGGCCAGTTTTCAATGCAGATCGTAACATTTTTCTAAGAAGGAAGAATTTGCCTACTGGCTCTCTCAATTACTCGCAACCCTAGGCACAATGAATATGTATTTCTAATTGGACAACAATTGTTCAAAAATAGTTAAGTTTAAGACCCGTTAAAAGGCTTTCTGCAGGCAATTTTCGCTCGCATGTTAACACTGACAATCAGCTGACTGGGAAATCGCAACCCGAAATCCGCAGTCACGCCCCCAGTATCAATCGTGCGAAATGCCAATAAACCTTGTCTCACCCAGCCCATTCACTCTTTGCTATCTAAAACTAAAAAATAAAAGCTACTCAATAGTTTATTTTGCTGCCAGGACGCGTACAATGCCCTCTAAGAAAGCTCAATATGCACAGCTCAATGGCACGCAATCTAGGAAGGCGGTGTCGGTGCGTATAACGACCCGAGCGGAACTCGGGGGCGGAAAATTGATGCGAGTCGAGCGATTTATTCACCCTGTATCTTCACAGCACTCGCATCCAATTGCTTGCATGCGTAAACGCGGTAAACGGGCTTGTACCAATCTTCTGCGCAAAATACATCACATCAGGTAACTTTTCTTAAGTCTGCATTTGGCCCCCATCCAATTCCGAACGATTGTTTGGTGACTTCCCCGCTGAACTTTTGAACAATTTTGTGAGGTCATCCGCTTATATCAAGCTATGATGTTCGTATCAACATCTGACACCTCGGTATCATTGTTTTTCACACGTCCAGTTCAAGGCAGCGGTCCAATGGACATTGATTACATAAGAGTTGCCGGTACTGATCTGGTCTACAATTCAACGCTGACAAAGGCACTTATCAGACGGTATAGTGAACCCGCTCGAGGCCTGTGGGAACGATTACCACCAAGGGCAAGTCTCTTCAGAAGCCTTCCAGCGCCGCGGAACTCAGATGCAATTCAATAAGATTGATAAAACTCTCGTCGATCTATTCGCAATATCCACGATTGAACGGCGGCGCCTTGAAAGACCCGCCGACAGCTAACGATGCATGACAAAGTGATCTGAGTGGAACGCTGGCGGGTAGGATTCTACCGGGCCCAGTGAGCACTGGCGGGTAGAATTCTACCGGGCCCAATGGAACGCTGGCGGATAGGATTCTACCGGGCCTAGTGGAACGCTGCCGGGTAGGATTCTACCGGGCCCAGTGGAACACTGGCGGGTAGGATTCTACCGGGTCTAGTGGAACGCTGGCGGGTAGGATTCTACCGGGCCTAGTGGAACGCTGGTGGGTAGGATTCTAACGGGCCCAGTGGAACGCTGGCGGGTAGGATTCTACCAGGCCTAGTGGAACGCTGGCGGGTAGGATTCTACCGGGCCCAGTGGAACACTGGCGGGTTGGATTCTACCGGCCCAGTGGAACCGCGGGAGGATTCACCAGGCCTAGTGGAACACTGGCGGGTAGGATTCTACCGGGCCCAGTGGAATACTGGCGGGTAGAATTCTAACGGGCCCAGTGAAACGCTGCCGGGTAGGATTCTACCGGGCCCAGTGGAATACTGGCGGGTAGGATTCTACCGGGCCCAGTGGAACGCTGGCGGGTAGGATTCTACCGGGCCCAGTGGAATACTGGCGGGTAGGATTCTACCCCAGTGGAATACTGGCGGGTAGAATTCTAACGGGCCCAGCGAAACGCTGCCGGGTAGGATTCTACCGGGCCCAGTGGAACGTAATTCAAGTAAAACATTATCCATACAGGACTTAAAGAAATAGAGCATGGCCTCGTAAATATTTCAATCTATGATTTATCGTAAAAGGGTTCGTACTTTGGCGTGAAATTGTCGATTTCTGTTGTTGTTGAACACTGTCACTTGATTACTCCGGAAGATCAGTTCGAAAAACAACCAGGGAAAATCTTGGGAAAAACAATACACTGCTCCTTTCTACACTAGTGGCGCTAAATCAGATTCAGTAGCTATGGATATTCATGAAATTTTTCCACCACTTACATTTCCGTTTCATGCCAGATATTTTTATCGTCTTCAACTTATTTCTGAGTTACATTTCGGTGGTAATGTTTATTGGGAAAGTATTTCACACTCAGGGATGGACCAATTACGTAAATAGTTACATATTCAATAAACCTTTGTTAAAGTACATGTAAGAAAGACAGTGTGGCAGTAAAAATATTCTTATTAAAATTCTATTTTTATTATTCTATTCTATTATTATTCTTTTCTTACTCTATTATTTTCTATTATTCTATTCTTATTATTCTTATTAAAAATATCTTATTTCGGGAGACATCGAACTCAATCCCGGACCACAACCACGAGAGCGCAATAGGAAAATTACCGCCAGTCTCCAGAACGTGCAGAGCATCAAAAACAAAATCGGCGACCTGAGGATCTCCGCGCCGGAACTACAAAAATTTGGCATCGTCGCATTAACCGAAACATGGCTCAACGACACCGCAGAAACCTCGGAGATGGAATCAGCAATGCCGACACACATCATGCATCGCAGAGATCGACTCAATCGCCTTGGTGGAGGGGTTGCATGCCTTATAGACTCTGCCCTCAGACCTGAGAGGCGCAGAGATCTGGAGCCTGAGCATGCCGAGATGCTCGTGGTAGAAATAAAAAGCAGCCCTCACATGCTATTGGCTGTTTGCTACTGCCCTCCGGAAAATACAAATGCACTTGTAGAAGCAATGTCGACTTTATGCAGAATCACCAGCACCAATCCTGCAAAAGTGGTTCTCGCCATGGGTGACTTCAATGTTCCCGACATTAAATGGGAGTCAACGGGGTCAGGACACGCAAGACCAATCATGTTGCGCCGTTCTCGAAGAGCAGTTGAATTTATGGACGCTTTCCATCTGACAAACATGTTCCAGCATGTCTACCAACCAACACGTGAGACAAACTTTCTGGATCTGGTCCTTTGTACAGATCACCGCGTGGACGCTATTGTCCGGGACGGTTGTTTTCCATCCGACCACAAGGAAGTGACTTGCGAAATTGCATCTATAAGCCATGCGAGTCCACTGGTGACTAGACGCTCCGCCATGAACTATAAGCGGGCTGATTGGGACGGCATGCGTACATCGCTGAGGCTGATTCCCTGGTCTCTTCTTGATGATTTGCCAGTTGATGATGCTACTAGGATATTCTACGACATAATAAACGCTACCATCAGCGACCACATTCCACTTGTTCAGCTGAAAAGACGTCATCCACCGTGGTTCGATCAGGATCTGCGCTCTGCTTTGGTGGAAAAGGAAGCTGCCCATCGTAGAATGAAACGGAACAGGTCCCCCGAAACTGAAGCCTGTTTTCAAGAGAAACGGAGATGCTTCAAGCAGATATCTAGCAGCAAATTTTATGAGTATCTTTCGGCTAGTCGATGACCTCAAAACAAACCCCAAGCGGTTTTGGACATTTTTAAAGTGTCAAAAGAGAAGGAACAATGCCATTTCTTACCTCTTAGACGGTGACAGAAAGGTGACAGAAGATGCGGAGAAGGCGGAGCTTCTAAACCAAGCCTTTGCCGCTAAATTTACCGACCCTGCTGTGGGTGAATTTCCACCCGCGCCAGATTACCCACTGGATCTCTTAAGTACATTCGAAGTGTCCGAAGATATCGTGAGATCCGTATTGATCAGTGTCAATAGCCATAAGGCCTGCGGCCCAGACAATATCAGTGCACGCGTGATTCATGAGTGTTCAGAGGAGCTGACCGTGCCTGTGACAAAATTATGCAAAATGTCTGTTAGCCAGGGGATTTTTCGGAGCGTTTGGAAACGCGCCAATATAGTGCCTATCTTTAAAAAAGGCGCCAAGACTCTCCCACTTAACTATCGTTCTGTGTCCTTGTTACCACTGTTGAGCAAAGTGCTTGAGCGTGTTGTATATGTTTCTCTTTTTGCTCACGTTTGTCCAGTTTTAGCCGAGCAACAGCATGGATTCATCCTAGGTCGCTCGTGCGTATCTAATTTGGCGACGATGTTAGAAAAAGCCTGGGGCAATATAGCAGCTGGATCCCAGACGGATGTGATCTACGCCGATTACAGTTCAGCTTTTCAAAGCGTGAACCACGCTCTTCTCATACACAAACTCAAAAACTCTAACCATATTTCGGGTAAGGCGTTAGATTGGTGTAGGTCATATCTGTCTGGGAGCAAACAGCGAGTTGTTTTAAACGGTCAGTGCTCGTCCTGGATACCTACACCGTCGGGCACACCGGAAGGCGGACTTCTGTCCCCTCTATTGTTCGCCTGCTTCATAAATGATCTACCGATGACGTTGTGCACAGATAATTTGATGTTTGCAGACGATGTTAAAATTCATCACAAAGTAGACGATCGAAATGATGCAAGACTTGTTCAGAACAATCTTGATTGCCTATATCAATGGTCTGAGCTGTGGGGATTAAAGCTAAACCCATCAAAATGTAAAGTCCTATCTCTGACGCTACGTCGTTCTCCCGTTCATGCTCTTTATACTATAGGTGGCACAGCCATCGAAAGAGTCACTGTAATGCGAGATCTGGGGGTTCTTATCGATGAAAAATTAACGTTCGGAGCACATATAGACAACATTGTTTCAAAAGCAAATAGGGCATTAGGATTGATGATGAGATCTTTTCAAACGGGTAAAAGAGGTAGGCCGATATATCAGTGAATAGCAGAGCTATGTTGTCTACATATTACGCGAATGTACGGTCTGTGCTGGAATATTGTTGCGTGATTTCGGGAGGAGCAGCTGACAGTCACTTGCAAAGGCTGGAAAGAACCCAGCATAAATTTTTAATTTGGCTCTGTGGACGTTGCAATATTCAAAACATAGCATTTGACCATGATAGTCTCACTTTGCATTTTAATGTCGCATCTCTTGAGGCCAGACGAAAACAGTATGATCTTATGTTCATCAGAGGTATCCACAACAATTTAGTAGATTCATCATTTCTTCTGAATAAGTTTCCACTTGCTGTTCCTCCCCGAATGCTGCGCCGTATGGTTTTATTTCACGTGCCCTACGCGAGAGTCAACACGGTGAAAAGGGGTTTGTTTACCAGGATTCCCAAACTGTGCAATAGGTTCCTGGATACATGTCGGGAGGCAGATATTTGGCAGCTTGGGAAAGCAGAGTACAAAAAGCAGGTGCTTCGCTTTGTGCTGGGTGTGAGAGATTAGGTTTTGTGTGTATAGGTTTTACATCTATATTTTAAGTAGGTCTTAAGACTCTTTTACGTGTTTAGGTTTTTATACCATTCATTTTTTATATTTTACGTCTGTCTTAGGCTATTTTTTTCAAATGAATTTATAAATGTATTTATCTATATTTTTATGGCTAGCAGTGCATTTTTTACCTTTTGGAACCATTTCAAGCTCACTTGTTCCATCAACTTTTAACAATCGTCTCGCGGCGTTGATCCTTCATTGTATATACTTTTATCAGATTGACTTCATCTGTAAATGGGCACCACGTCCGTTGATGATTCGCATGCAATAAACAACAAACAATAAACAAAAGACATTCTCGGAAAGTGACGCACATTATTTTAAAAAAAGATATAGGTGGGAATTCATGACTAGATGGTCAATGAATTACCATTCCTTACCAGGAGCTGGATACAACATGTCTAACCATATTAAGTAGCTTGGGCATAACGCTCACCCGGTGCGGGGTGTCTCAACCAGGAATGGCCGGGCCTGCCTTGCTCCGGGCTGAGCTGGGCCGTCCTGAATGTATTTGAGGATAGACTGGGCTGGGCCGTACTGGCTGTATTTGAGGATAGACTGGGCTGGGCCGTGCTGGCTGTATTTGAGGATAGACTGGGCTGGGCCGTGCTGGCTGTATTTGAGGATAGGCTGGGCTGGGCCGGGCTGGCTGTATTTGAGGATAGACTGGGCTGGGCCGTACTGGCTGTATTTGAGGACAGACTGGGCTGGGCCGGGCCGGCCGTATTTGAGGATAGACTGGGCTGGGCCGGGCCGGCCGTATTTGAGGATAGACTGGGCTGGGCCGTACTGGCTGTATTTGAGGATAGACTGGGCTGGGCCGGGCCGGCCGTATTTGAGGATAGACTGGGCTGGGCCGTACTGGCTGTATTTGAGGATAGACTGGGCTGGGCCGGGCCGGCCGTATTTGAGGATAGACTGGGCTGGGCCGTACTGGCTGTATTTGAGGATAGACTGGGCTGGGCCGGGCTGGCTGTATTTGAGGATAGACTGGGCTGGGCCGTGCCGGCTGTATTTGAGGATAGACTGGGCTTGGCCGTGCTGGCTGTATTTGAGTATAGACTGAGCTGGGCCGTGCTGGCTGTATTTGAGGATAGACTGGGCTGGGCCGTGCTGGCTGTATTTGAGTATAGACTGGGCTGGGCCGGGCCGGCCGTATTTGAGGATAGACTGGGCTGGGCCGTACTGGCTGTATTTGAGGATAAACTGGGCTGGGCCGGGCTGGCTGTATTTGAGGATAGACTGGGCTGGGCCGGGCTGGCTGTATTTGAGGATAGACTGGGCTGGGCCGTGCTGGCTGTACTTGAGGATAAACTGGGCTGGGCCGGGCTGGCTGTATTTGAGTATAGACTGGGCTGGGCCGGGCTGGCTGCATTTGAGGATAGACTGGGCTGGGCCGGGCTGGCTGTATTTGAGGATAGACTGGGCTGGGCCGGGCTGGCTGTATTTGAGGATAGACTGGGCTGGGCCGTACTGGCTGTATTTGAGGATAAACTGGGCTGGGCCGGGCTGGCTGTATTTGAGTATAGACTGGGCTGGGCCGGGCTGGCTGCATTTGAGGATAGACTGGGCTGGGCCGGGCTGGCTGTATTTGAGGATAGACTGGGCTGGGCCGTGCTGGCTGTATTTGAGGATAGACTGGGCTGGGCCGGGCTGGCTGTATTTGAAGATAGACTGGGCTGGGCCGGGTTGGCTGTATTTGAGGATAGACTGGGCTGGGCCGGGCCCAGTCGGGTATGACTGGACTAGGCCGGTCTGGACCAGGCTGAACAGGCTGAACCGGGCTAGACAGGGCGGGAAGAAGAACTTTTTCGGGCAGGGAGCTTTCATTATAATTCTTTTGTTATAAAGCATACCTACCCTACAACTCTTTTTGCACATACTCTTTCGTCTCTGTTTTATACCTCATATGCCAATTTTCTTGAAACAAATGAAGATTTGAAATAAATAGTTGCCTAGAGGCCAGGGCCGTCGCTATCAATTTTTTCCTGATGGGGTTAAAGTACCGACCGTTGATGAACTAGGGGGAGGCGAGCTTTGAGCATATGTGATGTCTGAAGCTCAGCACATGTGTTACCCAAATTACACAAATGCAAATACACAATGTTCATGATTACGACACGTGACTGAGGCGTCATATCCTAACCTATTATAACACAAAAAGACACAAAGGACGCCGTTTTTTAATGAAAACCCGTTAACAGATATAAAACTCAACATATTAAAGACACTCCTAGCAATGTATACCTACGCTCAGTCAATCGAAAATGTCCAGGACCAAAACTTGGTATTTATTTTGACTTCACTGGCTTCGCTGTATCCCTGCAGCTCTATGATGGGTTTCGACTAAATTTATCTTGACATGGTCTTAGGTCAGGTAGAATCTTATATTTAACCTGGCAAGGTCATATTATAAATCGCTCAACGCGGCTTGCTGAGAGGCCTCCAAAGGTGTAGATAGTTTTGTTATAGCCTTTCTACATCAGATGATACGACTGAAAAACTTTTATTTCCATTGCATCCCATTATACCGCCATAGAGAAATTGTTTGGCCTCTGTTGACCTAGGATTTGAGGGAACAAAAACAAGTTCTTAGCACTTCCTTTAAAAATTAGGTCTGGCTAACGAACACTTTTTTCGCTTTTCGGTAGCTAGCCTGGTTTTTGAGATCTTAGGGGGCGGGTAACCCCTTCCCTCTTGTCAACCTAAATGTGGCTCACTCAGACTCCTCTCAATTTGCGCGTTAAAGTGCGTTGATGTTATATAATCAGGATAGTAAGAGAATGATTTTATCTTCCCAGTAGAATTAAAACCCATTGCACATAGTTGGAGCTGCAGAAAACGCATCACGTCATTAGTATGCTTAGCGATAGACCTGTGGGCATGCGTACCTTTGCAGCGCACTATAGGAAGTTAGATGGCAGTGATACTCTTCCAGTTTTGAATTGATACAATACTTATTTCTTGCCGCAGTGAGCGTGGGGTGGTTGAACATCCCTCTCGGGGGTTTCCCCGGCAGCAGAAAATGGCGGTGTCAGGCGCCGCCGCAATTGGTGCACATTATCTTTTATTGATTTCGCAACTTTTCCTAAAATTTTTAAGTTTGGGTCGTCTTAGATCCGGTCACCAGGCCAGGTGAAGTGGACTCACCTCCCAACATCTTTCAAGTGACAGCAGTGAAAGCAGATTTAATCAATTTATCTGATATTCATATCACATAATGGGCCGACCGAATGCCTACCACATGTTATGGTAAGCTCTCTATTAGAAATGCATGGGGAAAAGGGGAATTGGCCAAAAATGACCATTTCTGTAAATACGGCTTATGAAACCTTCCTATTCTCCACATTGTTTTCCCTATTCCTCCGGTGTGAATACGCTCCGTGGTGTTTCCACGTGGGACAAACATTATAAAAAATAGTAGTATCTTAGGCTACTCTCCAACGTCATGTTTCAATCTGGGACCTGCGACCTCTGAGACGTCACCTGGGACTGATTATGCAGGCAGATTTCCCCACTCAGCTCCATACCTGCGCAGATAAAGATGATAGAGCTTTCCGTTTGATACAATTACTTTTAAATTATCTTTGCCAGTCGATTGCTATTCATATTGACTGTTAGGTCAGATGACGACTTTGTATTATGACCTGGTATAGTCATATACATCATTCGATTTCTCGTAACGAGAGGAAGCTTAAAATAAATTCCAACTCGACTCAGTCAGACGGAAGAGCCACTAAACCATTTTTGGTGACCTCCTTGCAGTGACCCAAAATAGGTTTTGCGCTAGGGTGTCAAGTGGAAAATTCAGCTCTAAGTGTATGGCGAGTGAGTGGAAAATTCCCCTCAAAATGTATGGCGGAGTAAAAATTTCCCAATTTGGGTACTCAGGTGGTAAACTCTCAGAGCCCTTGTTTGAACTGAAGGATGGATATTTCCTTTAATTTCTCAAAGTAAATATTTTTAAATCGTCCCCAAGCAGCATTATTTGACCATTACCATGTGAAAAATTTGGGTTAAGCAGGTAAATCTTTACCAACTGAAACCCCCTGATGCAGTCTCCAATCTTTTTTAAGGAATTGGTGAATTGCCACATATAAAAATCTTTTTGGGGGCCTCTGAGACCAGCCTTCAGGGAAAGAACTCTGGGAGCCACGAAGACTAACATTTGTGGGATGAAGATCAACTCTAGGGGGCTTCCCTAGAACAACTCTTGTGCCCCTCCTCTCCTCTCCCACACGACCAGCTCTAAAGGGCCCCTGAGACGAAATATCGGGGTGCCCCTTAGACGAACTCTGCAGAGGGGGCCTCCGAGACCGGCAGGTGGTGAAAAATGAAAAGGGATTCTTTCATGCAATACCTAGTGCCAAAATTAATTATCTAACCATACACTGTATAGTTTTTCTGTCCGGGACAACGCCCCTCCTATACCTATACCTATAGTTATCGGAATCGGAACTCCTGACCTCAATCACTGCACCTCGCATACACCTATGCTAGGGCCCAGTAGAGCCTTGGTTTACACTTAACTAACCCAGACGAAACTACAAACTTTCTATCATGGCAATAAACTCTTCCAGACTCTTGCTAAAAGTTTCTTTTCTTTACCTCTCAATTCCCCTGCTCCTCTTCACATATCTTCTCACCTTCATATGAATATGCTCTGCTTTCTATCAATCTAATCGAAGCTACAGCCTTCTTTCTGTTGTTTCTTCCTTTCGTCTACAATCAGCCAGGCGCGGCGGGTTGCGACAGCGTCAGAACGACTACTACTTTAAATTTCTGGTCGCTTGCCGCTTGCCGGTCGCATGATCTACATAATTTGCGTTTCAAAAATTGCTCTAAATTAATTTTCTAAATCCTTATAGACTAGAAAATTATGCAACTAAAAGCACACCGAGAGGAAGATTAACAATGTTTTGTCAATAACGAATAAGAAAACGGCCTTTCAAAAGGCCTAAAGATGCCGCTTTTATTTACTAGATGTAAAGACGGCGATTTGGTAAGTCCACGCCGTAGACCAGCCATACAAAAAAGTGCCGATGTTTGAAGGGTAACTGGATGCATTCTTGTTACCCAAAAAAATCATTTAATACAAATGTAGTGTTTCAATGTATTCAAGTACCGGACACTTTCAGTTCAACTTAAATATCAGCGTATTTATGCCTAGGGTGTCGTAGGGTGTCGTGAGTGGATTTGGGTGTCACAGGGCGTAGACGCAGCAATGAAGGGTTGATATGGATAAAAATTATTTTCTTCGCAATAAATGGTCAATTTTCTACCATACAATGTCAAAAAATATGCTTCTTAGCATTCAAATTTCAAGATAATTGTTTTTATCAACAAGATGACCAAGAATGGTTTTTCTTTATTCTCGGTACCAGAAATACAAAAACAACTTTTCAAGGCCGTAAGCCTAGAAATCATGTGCACAGATAAACTGCTTTCCAGAAATGTATCTTTCAAAGCGGCCAGCTCATTTTTTGGCAACACAAGGCTAGGGTGTCTAATTTTCCACTCACCAATTTTGTGAGTGGTGGAATTTAGTGGCGGTGTTCACCCATTGGAACTTTCTCCGATGGGGCAGGAAGCACTGAGCGTCTTGCCCGCGCCAGAATTTCGATTCACTTGTTCCACTGAAATCGGTGGAGATAAGGATGCCTGGTATAATTGGCCAGAAAAAATAGAAATCGCCAGATTTTCTTGCAGAAAAGCGAAAGAAGGCCATAAGAGCCGAGTTAATTTGGCGATCTTCTAGTCGATTCTGCTGCTCTCTTTTCCAGTGGACGTTGGTAGAGGAGGCAATGGAACTGGCCTTTGTAGTAAGTATTGTTGAGTAAAATTCAATAGTAGTAAGTATTGTTGGAAGTGAGTGGAAAATTCTGCTTGACTGGGTGTCGTTCTGCACCCAGCACCCCAGGTTTTGGGACACTGCCTCCTTGGACCTGGCATGACCCCAATATTGACCAGAGCCAAAAACGGGTGATAGAAGTTTCTTCATTATTTCTCATTGGATATACGACAGCTTTTGTGTTTTTCGCAATCCCACAAGGGAGCCGTCCGATTAAAAAAACTATAAGTAGGATTAATTCTGCACACGCTGAGCTCGATGTTTTAAATAATATTAATACAATTCCCAGCTATGAAAACTGGGCAGGGGTGTGCAAAATATGCATCAATTACCTGTCACTACGTACCGGTTTTGTGAAAATCAAACAGCTGAGCCAAGAGTCACGGAGAATCTAAAAAATAAACACAATGTCATATTCGATGCCCATGGCACAATGTGCCATAATATCCAAAGTTGACCAGAAAAAGGTCCACTTCTTGACGTGTCACGTGGGTGGTGCGTATAGCACAGATGAATGACCTGCCATCCAGTGGCGGGTCCAGAACTTCTTTTCGGGAGCGGTGAGGGTAGGAGGCTCGAAATTTCACCACCATTGCCTCGGAACAGCCCGCGACAGCGCATCAACTATAAACAATCAGATATGGGGAGGGGGGTTGAGCCTCCTAGCCTTCCTTGTATTCGTCATTGCTGTCATCGGCTGTTAAAGAAACAGGATATTGGTTCCAACTGGTTATGTCAAGCGGTGCAAGTGTAAAACACCCATCAGTAGCATTGGCAATTTAGCGTTACTTTTGGTACAAATGGTAAGTAAACTATACAACAGAAGTCACTATTCCACGCACAGCATCCGTTTCTCACAAGACGTACTAACAAATCTGCTACTGGTAGAAATATCGTATCAAGTCACTGTCGTTAAGTCTCGTAAGTCTTCAGTCTTTCTAACATTCGTAGAAGAGAACATGGAACGACGCAGTCTTCTACTGGTCATCCTGATGATGTAGGACTGTAGCTGGGCGAGTAGGAAATCGAGCAGAATAGATATGAAAATTTGCAAAATATAGCTGGCTTGAATGTTTGAAGCGGAGGCAGTTTTCCGTTTGGTTGGCTTGGTTGGCGTCACCACCCATACCCTGCCCAACGTCGTCGATTTCTGTTTCTTACGCACCAGTTGGCAAAGGTTCAGGACAGCGCCTAATGATGCGGTGTCGGTCTCGGGTGGCCACTGGTCGGGATAAATAGCAATATCTGTTCTGCCATCGACAACTACGGCTGTGACACATCGGGCACCGGCATTAACGACCTGTGGTGAAAATCCGCACCACATCTTTACATAAACGAGCGGAACCCAAGAAAACAGAGGTCGGACGGCAGACGCGGGTTGATACAGACTGTGCAGACGTCAGACCGCTGCTGGTGCGTTTGGGCGGGGCGGCGTCTGGGCCGGGTCGGGTGCTGTGTGGGTACTTGGCGGTGCGTCCGGGCGACGGATGGTCGGCCCGGCCGCCCCTCCCCCGTCGTCCCCCCACCGCTGATGACTTCCTGTCTTCTCCAGACACGTCCGCTCCGACGATGGACCCCGACTGGGGGTGCCAGAAGATAGCCTTGGACTGCAAAGCCGCCGGCATATCGGCGGTAGACTCTCAGTGAGAACGCATTGAACAGTCTGCTCTCACATGTATTATAAGAAAAATCGAAATAGGAGTTTTGCTTCACACTTAAGAGAGGGCTAGAAGACGAGCCTACAACATGACACCGTTGAAAGACACGTGACTCCGGAGGCGGGGAGGGCAGCTCGTTGACGCGGCGGCAACAACATCGCCCATGACAGCCATGGCCCAGAGCCGTCGTTTTTAGCCACTGCTCCCTCACGACGTGCTCAGCTTCCGCAAAGAAGAGATGTGGTGCTCGTATCTCAGATCTAAACGAGGCCCACTTCTGTGGAGCACCAGTGGCGTTGGGTGGATATCTTTTAACAGTGAGGTTGAGCATAATTGAATTTCAGTTTTAATCATGGCTTAAACATGGTCCAGTTAGCGAAATGTATTGTAAATGTTTTTTCTGTTTTTTTCCTGCTTCGATAATAATTGCTTCTTTGATGAGCACAGAGATTAGATTGAATGAAAACTAGGATAAAATAATGGTTACCCGTAACAGTAAAAGGTTTCAAATGCCTGCATTCCAGTACAACACTCAGGCGCCCATGCTTGACATGGATAGCGGACATGGGCATAGCAGAAACAGCATAACAGAGGAGTTAAATCTGTACATTGCCGGCATACGGGTAACAGACTGAATGATCAAACTTTTAACACTCACACTGGAGAGGGGTCCAGCACTAACACACACCGGAGGGGGGGCTGAGATATCCGAAACTAAGAGGCATAGAAAAACGCCTGTTGGAGATGGGTGGATGCTATGGGGACCTACATCATAGTCGATTATATTTGACCTAGGCCAATATTTTTAGGGTCAAATGCGGTCATAAAGGTCAAATCTTGGCCGTGCTTGAGACCTATTCGGAAATGCAGCAATTACGCAGGAAGAAGTCGGGAATATGCTACAGGCGGACCAGGGTCATAAAGGAAGGGTCACAATGAATCTTTGCTAAAAATTGGAGGTCAAAGTCGTTGACCTTTTACGTCACAATAAGGCATACTCCCTGTAATTAACACCGTAACTAGAGCTACAGAAACCGTTGCGACGATTGCCCAACGCGTTGGGTGGGAAATAATTTACCTTTACCCATGACATTTACATTGAATCACCTTAACTATGACGTTATAACATAATACACATCAGACTGGGTGACGCCATTTGACCGGAAGCACTGGTGCCAATGACCTTGGCCTTCATATGAAATAACCTTGACCTATAATCTCGTTTATACGGCGCCGTGACGGCACCGCTCCGTCTACAACGCATTTGATAGCCAAGTGTAAGTGTTTGGATGTCAAGACGTTCGAACACGCATATTTTTGGTCGGGTCGTTACCATACCTCAACCAAATATATCAAATGTTCTCTTCTTAGTGTCAAAACCTGTAATTGCTGATTACATCAGTAATATTTCCCTTGCTGTCTGTTTTCCCAACAGCAACGTTCTAGCGCTTCATGCATGTAATAGTTCTCCATCACACACCTCATGCTTAAAACGAGATAAAAAAGTGAATACAGCGGCTCTGGTGTGTTTTGCTTTCGCAGTGGGTGCAAATTACGTGTTGGGGTAATTACTCTTTGTAAGATAGATGAGAGAGACTAGCGAGCAGATCGCTTCATCCAGGCATTACCGCCAGAGCTGTGCCTCTTCGGGGCAGCGCCGAGCTTTGGGAGCTGGCGGCAGCGTGGCGTATACAGCCGCGCCCTTCACACGGAAAACCATTATACAGCGGGTCGCCGCTCCGCGATATCAAACACAGCAGTAATGAACTGCTCATCTTTATGGTAATTAAACACCTGCGGGCGGGAGTTGCCGCAGGGCCCCGGCCTCTTCGTTTTCTGGCGCAATGGTCACAGTGCTGATCACCGGGAACGTAGAAATAAGGTGTCTCGGTATCTAAACTTTATTGTTGATAAGTGTCTTTTAAGTACTACACTTTTATTGATAAAGATAATTACAATAATAACTAATAATAATATCAATACCGATACTATGTGATCGGGTTAACCAGTAAAGTCCACATGTCTGAACGGTAAATTTCGTGCACAGAAGAGGGGGGCTTTTCTTATACCACTCCTAACTCGAGAACTTCCCAATTAATTTTATTTCAAGTGAAATTGATAGGTTCATCCAAGGCAACGGAACAATGTCATGCTTTAAAGGGAATGTGGCACCTTCATAACGTGATTTTGACTTAGGCAGCCAAGTTGTAAAGCAAGTCAGAAAACCCGGTACTCAATATATCATTTGTCTTGGAACTCGAGATTTCCGTAGAAAAAAGCTTGAAACTATATGAAAAATACCCCTCTTGTACCCCTAGCAGCAGGCCACAGTTGTCATGGCTGTTGGTGTGACGACATATGCTGACGTCACGGTGAGTATCAACCAATCCAAGCCCTTGAAGCGTATTGAATATGGTAGCGGTTGCCAGATCATGACATCATCCACAGGCAGATATTTATCTATTTCCCTAGAGGAGTAGTTTAAAAATAAAAATATTGAACCTATTGTACATTTTTCAGAGAAATCATGGACGCCTCCTTGAGTTTCCGCCAAAAGTACCCCTAATTACACTAAATTCCAGGATTCGACCAAGGTGCCATATTCCCTTTAAAGATCAGTAAACATGATCAAAGAAAGCAGATGGAAATGGTCATCCTTGGTTTACCCTATCCTATCATGTTCAAATACTCCAGGCTAGATTTCGCTTTTCATGGTTCATGGACTGCAAGGGCTGTGTCTGCTTTTGGAGACAACATTAACATTTTACGCGCTACACGTTGAGCAATTTTATGATATAACTTTATAATTTTATGAAAGAAGGATGATAGTGTTTTCAAGCATAGGCCAAACGGTTTTAACTTGGAAAAATTGCATGCTCAAGGGCCACATTATCCAATAAAAATACACAATTTAAAAACAGATGGGACACTCCACGACATTTCAGCATACACACCCAATAGTGGATTTTACACCCTCATGTTTTAATTTTCTTTAGCCTTTATCTTTGGAGATATCGACAGCCCAGGGCACGCCCGTGACATTTTTAGTTTGCTAACTACGAAATTTCAGCACAGGCCGTATACCCTCATATCTCCGATTTTCTTTGTGTATGGGGTTATTGGCAAGTTAGAACATGCCTGTGACATTTTTAGGTTGTTAAGTGTAACGGTTCGGAAGTTACAGCCTCCGGAAATTTTGCACTTGGCCCGCGCAGCAATTTATTCTATAGCTATTTGATCCAATTAAAATCATGATAGGTGCGTAAATTATATATTGAAAGGTTTGGAATGAGTAAGTGAGCACCATGATGGCATTTAAATATTGAATTTTTACTGAACAAGTTGTAGGAATTCAAAAATGTAAGTTGCTTTAACAATATGTTTTTCTGCGTATATTTGAAAACTCTCTGTAGGACGTCCAAGAACGGGTCTAAAAAATCGTGGATATTTGCTTCTTACTATGGAGAAGCTGGCAGACCACAAGTCTGCAACCACAGGTCCGCGCCGTTGGCGCACGTCGCGCGGTGCGGAGGGCACGTTCGCCTCTCCCTATAACTCAGACGCCGTGAACTTGACCTCCAGACCATTGTTGATGTGTGGAGCAAGGAGTTGGGATTGACAAAAACACTTGTTTTATAAACATGTTGTCATATTTTTCACCTCTGGTTCAATGATTGTAATTACTCCCTTAAACAAACTAGGCATAAAGAAAAGGTCAACCAATAAGGTGGTTAACAATGCTTTTTTCAGCGCCTATCTTAATTCTGACAGCAGTAGGTGGACAGACTGGTCTCAAGGTAATACAAAACTGTGAGTATTTATCTGCAAGGGCACAATAACTCGCGCACAATAGTTACCGATAGCAAATGCCCAAGTACTCCCCGCCAGTTGCCCAAATTTTTCGTGAAGTACGTCAACACGTTTCGTAAAGCAGTGTTCATAATGATTCAGGTGATAACATCAGCACGGGAAAAGTTTTGAACGCCAGACCAGTGCGAAACAGTTAAGTGATTGTATTTTTGTAGTGATACCGGACTTACAAGGAACTCGGAAGGTAACCACAAAACCTGGCCTCCGACGGGCGGTTACGTTCAGTGTTTGGATTCAGAGGAGAAGTGAACAGATTTACTAAATAAAGAAAAACCGCATGTATCCATTCAGGTCTGTATATATGTATGTACGTACACAATGTTACCAACCGCGAGAACATTCGAGCTAGTTCAAGACGATAACAAGGTGATGCTATCTTCCGTATCATCTCCGGTAGGAGTTTCCAGACTATTTTTATAACGAAAATACCGACTGCATCCCGTATGGCACAGATCAGATATCAAATATCCTGTTACCTGGAAAGTATTTTCTGTAGCCAGTGACGTCAATTGTCTCGGTGGCCAAACGATACCTTGTAACGCCCACGCACACGTCACATTACAAATCACTGCATCGCATGTTCCTGTGCGGACGGTCGGATCGCAGTATTGGAAGTTGAGCCACTAGCACACGTGACAGTGTGGGCGAGGGAACCCCGCCCCTGAGGCTTTCACACACTGCCAAAAACAGCGTTGCGCAGTCCTGCCGCACTTCCTTTACCTTTCACGCAGTCTTTTTGCAGCTTCTGGCAAAGTTCTAGCTCCAGCTCATACCAGATCAGGTCATCAGTGCAAGTCAAGTGACCTTGCCTCAAAAGAGTTCAAAGGAGCAGCAGACTTAAGCTATCTTAAGACTTATATCGCACAATATGGTCACTGAGCAAATTAATTTGTTCGAATAGTATTTTTAATACTGATGACCCGTGACCGGGTCAGGTCAATGACCTCTGGACTAAAAATGTTTTGGCAAATTGGCTTTAAAGGGAATGTGGCACCTTGGTCGAATCTTGGAATTTAGTGTAATTAGGCGTACTTTTAGCCGAAAATAATGAAACCACTCATGATTTCTCTGAAAAATGTACAATTAGCTCAATATTTTGATTTTTAAAATGCTGCTCTAGGGAAAGAAATAAATATCTGCCTGTGGATGATGTCATGATCTGGCAACCACTACCATATTCAGTACGCTTCAAGGGCTTCGATTGGCTGATGCTCACCGTGACGTCAGCGTATGTCATCACACCAACAGCCATGACAACTGTGGCCTGGCGCTAAGGGTATAATAATTGTTGGGGTTTAACGATGCACCAACTGCCAGGGTCTTACGGCGACGCCAACTGTCACCCTGTTGGAAGGGATTTTGGGGATCAGATCGACTTATTCAGAGGCTCCGCCGGGACTTGAACCCGGGACCGGTGGATTAGAAGACAAGTGTGCTATCCAATAAGCCACCTCATCCCCTCGGTAAGGGTACATGAAGGGTACATTGCAGGTAGGTTTAAGCTTTTTTCTACGGAAATCTTCGAGTTCCAAGACAAATGATATATCGAGCACCGGGTTTTCCGACTTGCTTTACAACTTGGCTATCTCAGTTAAAATGACGTTATGAAGGTGCCCCATTCCCTTTAAGTTCGATACATTGGCAGAGAATGGTAATAGAACGTTTGTTTTGACGTCACCGTTTTTTATCACTGAAGTTTAAATCACATGCATTAGAAGGTAAAATAACCTTGACATAACCTTAGGCTAGTTCAGATACATTTTAGGATTTGACATGATAAGTTATGATACAGATCGTTCAAAGCGGCCTCAGGCGATGATTTCAATTGTAGTTATATATCCCTTATTACTCTATTTTATCGGTCATTATAACACAAATAATAAATTCCCGATGAGTTTAAGAACATAGCTTTAGTGACTTTAAAAGTGGTCTGACAAAAATCACGTATGTAAAATTTTCGATGGGGACCAAAACGGAACGGGCTATCTCACGCCTCCTTTCGCTTTCGGCCACCTAGCATGGTTGCTGAGATTGTGGGGAAGAGCGGGTACTTCTCCCCCCGTCCCGGCGAAGTTGGCGAGGAGCCTGCACCGGCCTGTGTATAACATTAAGGTCTGTGCATTTTACGATACCCGTTGACTCAGTGTTTGGAAGTGTAGTTCACGACACAGTCAATTGAACACGGAATTAAACTTTGCAAGCGAACCAGTGATGGGACTCGCTGTTTGCTGGCAGCAGAGCAGGGGACACCCTGCTCTTGGTGTTGGTCGCAGACGGCGACTGTCGTCGCCTGGACTGGCTGGCGATGGAGCTTATCTGGATAAGCTCAGCATCCGACAGGTGCTCCTATCGTAATCCCAAATGATGAGTGAACCATAAAGGAACTGTTTGGTTAGAATCATCGGAAGAAGCATTTGTTTTTTTCCATTATGGTTTTTTGTATCTGTCCCGTCCTCAAGTCCGTGAACAATCTAATTCGTCCCTGGTGTGGTTTACAGTAGTTCCAGTAACTGAGAGCAACACAGATTACAGCCAAAATTCTAAACTGGTACCAGATAAGGTAGATACCAAATTGTGACCCATGTCCTCCGATTTTGATAAAATGCTTACAGTTTATTGTTGTTAATTCAGACAGCAGAAAGACGGTACGTGCATTCTTTATCCTGTCCGAGCTAATTGAGCTAAGAACATAATCTCTCTGACTTGCAGCACTTTAGCAGACCTGCTCTAGAGACCTGTCTCTCTCATTTTCAGCGGAGTCTCCTACCCTGGGTCGGGTCACGTGATTTGCACCACTCCAGCAGGTCTCTCTCGCTGTCAGCGGAGTCTCCTACCCCGGGTCGGGTCACGTGATTTATACTGCTTAAGGGCACGAGTTCGCAGCAAGCGCGCCACCGTTAATGAGCACAGCGTCTCTACAAGTAGCTTACCCAATCTGCCTAGATGAAATATTTGTGATGGAACCATGTCTGCAGCAAATATTTTGTTATTGAATCGAAAAAAATCCAATCAGGCTCACCTTGCAAACGACATGCATGTAATGGGCAAAATCGCGTGATTTAAGACTGTGCGTAAAAATGGGATCAGGGCAGGGGTGTGGATTTGCGAACATCATTGGGGGGTATCCAAAGTTGAAGAAGGAAAATTTTAATGATCACCATATGAAATGAGATCTAATATTATCTTTGTTTCAGCCATCACACAGTCATTTTCAATCCTGAAAATAATGAACAATAATACTTAAACTGTATTTTAAGACTAACTCGATATTTCATCCCGGGTGCCCGGGCAAAGAGATAAAAGTTTACAGCCCTGCATGATACCCCTCATTAAAATCCCCGCAAGAACCCAGTACTGCTTTATTTGCAGACCGTTCAGCTACCGTTTTCACTGACATGTGCCGTGCTATAAAGATTTCACAATGCGATTTTAAACATTTTGAATATACTAACACGCGCATTGACGGGGGTCTGAGCCAACTTCGCATTGACGGGGGGCGGGTACCCGCCCCCTAAGATCTCGAGAACCACGGTAGGTAGCGAAAAACGGTAAACAGGGCGTTGGGTTGCCCATCCACTTCTCCATCGAAAACATTTGAACCATTTTTTGTCAGGTCACATTTAAGGTCACGAGAGGTCAAAACATGCCGTCATAGGGATAACATGTAAATTCAGTTTTTCGGCCATTACATCTCAACAAGTAAAGATAGAGCAAAACGACTCAAACTATATGAATCCTCTTAGCAAGCCGAATCGAATGATATATAATTTGACCTTGCTAGGTCAAATCAAGGATTTGACCTGACCTGAGGTCAGGTCAGGTTCAAATTATATAAAATGCATATCATTAGAACTGCAAAGCCCAGGCGAGTCTAATGCAGCTAAAATAAATGCTCTATCACCATCCGTTACTGAGTTATTCTGTAAAAACCATTTTTCCCATGTATTAACAATGGAGAGGTCATGCTTCGTACCTGACCTTAGGTCATCGATATCAAAAATACCAGATCATATTTTAGAGAACTCGGCGGGGCCATTATGTGATATGAGTTTCAATTGGATAAGTTCACCCTGCTCCGACTTATGCTATCTTAAACTTTTTTGAGGTCGGGTCACTTGACCTGTACTGGTGACCTGACCTGAGATGACCTAACCTTAAAATTTTCACTGAAGTTGTAAAAATGATGAGGGAAAAGGTATGCCAAGTACGGCGGCGCTACGCGCCGCCGTTTTTCTGCTATCTCCGAAAAACCCGAGGGGGCGGGTACCCGCCCCCCCCGTCAATGCGCGTGCTAAAAAAACCAGCCGTTAAAAACACGATCGGCGCTCGAATGAATTTAATCAAACTGAGATCGCTTAATTAAGATGAGATTAAATTCTTCATGTTTTATTATTGTTCTCTCCGTCCTCGTTAAAAATTCTAGTACGCTGTATTGTTTCGGTCAGTACGGAAATTTTGGCCTGAAAAATCAACATTTACCAACAAAAGAATTATTTCGCTAGAATTCGTCCTTTCATGCATGACACTACTTATGAAGCCACCCACTGCCTCAATTCCATCAAATTAGGTATAATGCGAATGATGAGTGTTGAACGTCTTGATTGACAACGGTACATAACTTTCCACAAATAAAGACAACAATAAACAATCACTAACTAGGAACGGCGACGGCACTCGGAAGATTAATAGTGGAGTATTATAGCATAAAAAACGATTTTTATAGGCCTAAAGATAGAGGGTTGGAAAATCACAGTTACACGGCCGTGCACAGTGGCTTCCGGCTGCCCGAAGGCCGAGCGGCGGCGACATCGAAAGGATTTGGTAACGGGCAGGGGAATGGCGTATGCTAAAGAAATACAGTGATGTTCATGCCATTAAAATATACATACTTATCAGTTAATTCCCTCGGGCATCTTGTGCATTGCCTTGGACCCTCCTTGTTTACACGATCAGAACTACTTATCTCTCCGCCTCAAATGGTTATTTTAGCGTTTTAAACTTCTAGTGTTGCATACGCATGAAATGTCAGATAGGCGTGTATCTCACATACACCATGTGTGTTGTATACTAACAAGTGTGTCAATTTTAAAAAAGTCTTGAAAAGCTGCATCATATACCCTGATACCAAAAAATACTATGGACTCGAAATTGGTGATTGCAATTTTGTCCACCAAACATACTCATATACCCATCTCATTTCATGAGCTTACGCTCATGTTTTTCCAGTGTTATCGGCACTGCACATTGCACAAACGCCTAACCCATCTATTTACCCACGTGCACAGAATGTATCCTACATCTGTCCCCCTCCCTCAGTCTGACACCAGGCACAACGAGCACCATTTTCAACGCCACACGTGTAGGTATTACAATCCGCCCGCGATCCCTTCCCACCGAGGCTTGAACTTGGCGTCAGCGGCGCCCAGCGTGACCTCTGTAACCTCTGTGCCCGCAGGCAAGCGGCAGCCAGTGGATGACGGCCGCTGATTGGTGGAGGCGCGTTAACTTGTATCTTGAGAAATTCAGCGTACGTTTTTCCATGAAAGTGATAGAGGTTTGACCATGAACCAAGACATATTAACATTATGTTTTTTAAACATTTCTAGCCATATCTTGCTCTCTATTGGCTTGATTATTTGCCACGCCATCCGAGGCTGCTCTTCGGTGCAGTCGAGACGGCGGCAGTCAGCACAGGCTAGTCGGCGGCCGAATTCGCTGAAGTCTGGAGTGTTGCACGAGTTATAGACAGTGAGGACTAATAGGGAGCGCTGCCAAAGTACAACCAGATAATATACCAGAAGAGGGAAACAGTGCTGCTTTGCTACGTGTTGGATGGTGAAAAGGCACAAAATCTAATTCGGAAACTCCAAACATCATCGATGATTATTGTCCATTATTTATGAGGCTTTCAGTTGTTTGATAAAATATTAAGTTGTAGGTCAGATGCAGAATGCCACTACAGCGCTGTGGAACAGGTATTTGTTGATAATTTCCTCTATTTATACACTTTATAAGGACTTTGCTTCACGTATCGGTGAAATGCTTCACGTATCGCCCAAATCACCATTGGAGGTACCCAACACATCATTGGGGTGCCGGGGCACCCCCAAAGAGATAGAAATGCACACCCCTGCATCAGGGTCAGCACCAGGAGCTTCCAATTCACGCTCTCAGGTGGGCCAGCTGATGCTGATAACAATAATTAAATATATTCCTTGCTTCGGGTCCAAAACACAAACAAAGATAAACCTCATCGTTTAAGCTTGTGCTGCATCCATTTAATAGCCGTTGAAATTCTAGCCCATGCCGTCATGCTAGGGCCCTACGGGTAGTATTCTGACCTCAGGCGTAGGTGAGAATTTGCGTGATTCAGCGCCAACGAAAGCAAATTTGTCACGAAAGCCAATTCGGCACTCTGACCGGCTACCTATATCTAACTTTACGTAACGTATCTACCGAAGCTCGGGGTTTAAACTAGAATTCGTAGAGTTTCAAGTCCCCTCGTAGAGTTCCGAACATCGGCCTAACACAATCAAGAGGTCAGAATGTCTTAGTCCCGATCTAGTAAGCACCTGAGCACACCGTACCTCACAAAAAGAAATCGGAGCAAGTAAATCCCACGAGCCCCTTCATTTCCTGTGCTTCCGTGACACTTTCCGCATGTCAGTGTAATTGGGTGCTTTGGGGCACTCAGACAGGCGATATCCTGTGGTATCAGATCCTTTGGAGGCCATGCGAACATACCCGCAGTGCTGGTAGGTATCTGGGGAACAAAAGAAAAGCAAAAAAACGTCACTTGGAGACAGACTTGGCCACAATTTAACAGCCTGTAGGTTTTGAGGGCAGAGAAACCCAAATCGAAAAGGAAAGGAAAAAATGTGACGCAGTGACAGATTTGGTCTCAATGTAACTAGCCAGAAGGTTTAGGAAGCCAAAACCAAATCAAAAGGCAAGAAAAGAAAAACGTCACGGGGTAAAAGACGTGGCCACAACATTTTGTATTTGTATTTATTTAATTCATTGCCCACGGGATGACCCCAATAAAGGGCAAAGTAGAGGAGATAAAAAATGGTACATCGGTATAGAGGGCAATCGACATCATATACACATGATAAGAGAACAAATACTGTAGAATCGAAGTTAAATACCCAAAAGGGCAGACGCGTATACAATGCTAAAATGATGAACATGAAGAATAAAAACATTAATACGACAAACCTCTAAAAGTCATAAAACACAGACCCGTAAAACACAGTCCCATGACATGGCTACAAAGCGGCGACGTAGGCCCTGAATTTTGCACGAGATGTTCCGTAATTATCGGCAAAAATGTGTGCAGCAGGGCACATGTGTAAAAATATATTCAGTTGCCTCGGAAGTTGCGTAAAAAGACCATCTTTTGTCGTGCCACCCTTGCGTATGGCACACGCAGTAGTGTTCTTTCTTGCTGACGGGTGGCGCGAGATGGCACGAGTAAGTAAAATGGCTCAACAACAGAGGGAGAACGAATGCGACCCCTAAAAATGTTTCGGATAAAAATGAGATCATGCTGCTTATTTGCCAAGCGTCTACCGATACAAGTTTAAAGTGTTTCAGTAAGTCTTATAGGCCAGTGATTGCCATCGTTGGCGACTGTGCATGTTGAGCCACATCAAAAATGTGTGCTCTATCAGGCTCAGGCGATCGGTGTGGGATGCAGCGGCGCCAGTCCACACAACACTACAGTACTCCATGTTGGAACGCACATACGCACAGTATGAGGTCAACTCCGATGAAACATTAATATATCTTCTCGGGCTGGCCTTCTGAAGAGATCGAATGAGAACACCAAGTGCGCGGTTAAACTTTTTTACAGTTTGATCGATGTGCACTTTGAAGGTTAATTTTGTGTCCAGGATTATGCGTAAATCACGAATATGCTCCACATGCTCTAGCACGGTGTATTCGATAGCATAATTTTTACCAGTGGCTTAGTTTTCAGTCATCCGGCAATATTTGCACTTGGTAGCGTTCAGTTTCAGTGTCCAAGTTTTTGGCCACTGCACTGGCAGATATATAATAGATCCTGTTGGAGAGCAAAGGCATCTGCTTGGTGTTCAATTTTACTATACATTTTTGCATCTTCAGCAAACATAGAGCCTGAGAGGATATTCCAGCTGGCAGGTCGTTTATGTATGTACAACGTAAAGCACAGGGCTGAGATTACCCCACCTTCAGGCGTTCCTGACTCTACCTGACACCACTCTGAGCACTTGCCATTCACTGTAACCCGTTGTTTTCTGTCATAAAGGTAGGATGAAAACCAATTTAGAGTTGAGCCAGATAGGTGGTATGCATTTTTCAATTACTGGATTAGAAGAGATTGGTCGACAGATTGGAATGCAGCCGAAAAGTATTTATAGATACAATCCGTTTGAAGATTTTCCTCGAGAGAACTCTAGGCTGTGCTCAGAAGTGATGCCAGAGTAGCCGCCCATGACCTGCCAGTTACAAATCCGTGTTGCTCTGGTTAAATGACTGGTCTCACATGAGGAAGTAGACTTATATATGCGACTTTTTCAAGTACTTTTCCGAACAACGGAATCAATGATACCAAGCGGTAATAGTTGGGGTCTTTCACATCCGCCTTTTAAAAATTGGAACAACGTTTCCTCTCTTCCACACATCAGGGAAAACACCCTCCTGAAATGACAGCTTGCAAACTGTCGTCATCGGTATGGACAGAGATTCACTGCACTCACGAATAATCCGAGCACTGATTCCATCCGAGCCATGCGCTTTGATAACAGGAATACTCTCCAATATTGACAGCACAATATCCAATTATTTTGTTTTTCTACACAAAAAGCAAGCGTTTTGCTATATTGCTTTTGCTACCCCCCCGCACCGCCCCGAAATGATGTGGTTTCAGAGTCTTGACGCCGTCGGACCATATGCGGTATTGGACAGTGGTAGGAGGGAAGGACATTTGTCCAGGGGGAAGGCACTTGCCCCACAAACGGAAAATTCGGGGCAAAAATATGTTCCCCCCTTAGCGGTCGACCTCCGTTTTTCCCCGGCTCCTTTTAAGCTCATAAGCAAGATTGTGGTGCTTCAACTCTCAACTTCAAACAAAACCAGTCAACTTCAGTGCTAACATTAGATCTTGGGTAGCAAATACAAGCATCTTGAGCCGATATCTTTCACCCCGTGACGTCTTTTTTATTTTTGCTTTTTGCCTCGGGTATCCCCAAAACCTACGTCAAGTTATATTGTGGCAAAATTTTTAAACTCGTGACGTTTTTTTTGTTGTTTCTCCGGACTATGGCTTCCCCAAACCGACCGGCTCGATCCACCACTGGTCCTGAATTGGCCTGGACGCAGCTGGACCAGATTCTTATATTCCAGTAGGTATATATTTTTTGGTACACGTGTATTTGCTCGAGACACGTTACGTAAGCATGGGGGGATTAAACGCACATCCAGCATTAAAGCACCGGTTTCAGTGGTACAGAATACAGGCGTACCTTGCAAACACTGAGCGAGCAGGGCCACCGAGAGGTGGGGCAAACAGGCCAGAGAATCACAACATCGACGCGAGAAGAGCCGGACCGAAACAGCATCATGACACGGCGGCGCAGACAGGGCCCGAGCGGGGATTGCGTATCCGGCGCGTTCACTTCCGTTACGGTGGCGCGAGCGTCGCTGCACGCATTGCTCCGAGGGGGGTCCTACCGCCCTCCACTAAGAATAGTGGAGGCCAGGATGCCAGGTTTGATTTGGCCTGACATAGCTCAACTGGCTTTAAAATCCAAAAAATCTGCTAGCTTCATCTCGACCTCTTTCATGGAGAGTGCTAGAACAGCCCCTACATGTGATGTTTGTCGCAGGGTGTGTGCATATGTGTGAATTACAGGGCTGCAGGTGACCTGCAATCAACGATGTTGACTGCAGTGCGCTATTTGTTCGCAATCACTTCACCCTTCAAGTGGTCTGCATCGCACATCCGTTTGCATCGTATCGCTCATTATCTGCCTATGTGTTCGTATCGCATCGCCCATTAATTCCATCTGTTCGTATCGTATCACTCATTGATTCACACATCCGTCTGTATTGCATCGCTCATTCGTTCGCAAATCCGTTTGTATCGTACCGCCCATTCATTCGCATATCGTCGTTCGCTCAACTCAAATCGGACAACTCCACTCCTGCCCAGAGCCGGATGAGCCACGGGGAGGGGGGGCAGGTGAGGAGACAACTCATTTCGAGGTATCTACAATAGCGAGATAGGCAAGTTTGCAGTCAGCACCCCATTCCATCCATTATGCCCGCTCAAGATGGACAATTATGAGCATGGGCCTATCTGACTATGAGCGACGCAGGAAGCAAATTAAATAATACCACATATATGCCACCCAGACTGGTTAGCACGCCTGCGGTACTAAGGCTAGCCCATCAGGACCAATCACAGCTTCCCTCTCAGCCCAGGTGCCATCATAAAATCCAAGGGTCGGCCCAATCACAACCAGAAGCAACGGACGCAAGTCACGCTCTAATTGGGGTCAAGCACGTAGAATGTATCACACTCTCAACCGATCCTCGCGAGACCAACTTGAAATACCTGAGTCAGAGTGAGGTCCTCTCTCCGTCTCGTTCTGAAGAAACAAAACACAGCTCGCGAGAGCCGTTTTTCATTTCATTCCATGTATTACTCACACTTCCATACTATTGAGTTGGTTTTTAAAGTGTTGTCGCAATGAGTATGAAGTGATTAAAAACTATGAAAGGAGGCGGTAAGAATGAGGAACGATGAGGATAAACAGCATAGGATTCTACCCAAAGGGGTCGCTGCAGACAAAGGCGCAGCGGCTAACAGCCCCCAGTTAGAGTAAAGATAAGGACAATGATAACACATACACATAATCACACTCACTTCGAACATTTAGGCTAAAATAACATGTGGGTAAAGATGCTTGATTCGTCGACTTCGTATTCATGTTATCCTCGATCTTGTAAATTTCGCTCCCGTGCTCCCCCTTGACCTTACCTTGAGTTGATTCCCATGCTTCACTACCGTCCACTTGTTGCGCTTTTTATTTTCTTTAGGCTCCAGTTCTGATATTTTTGTTTCACAAATCTTATTTTTGCAACTTCTCTAAAAGTTAGTCATCCTGAAATAAAAACTGTTCCCATCAGCTCGACCTATCACAGGGTGGAGTCCTCTTCCGTCAGGCTACTTGGGCGGGGCGCGCCTAGTTGACGCCGTCACACTCCGGGTCCCGAGGAGGACGAAAATGTGAGGGCGCCCGCTTCCCGCTGCGAAAGCATGTGGTGTCCGATTCACATGGACAGCGTGCGAAGATCGAAGGCAGTGTTATGCTCCCGACCAAAAGAGGTGCGGCGCCCAAACGCTATGCCTTGAGCTCTGGAAGCTTCCAATCAGTAAGCTGAGCAATGTTGGCAACAGCATAATAATTACAGGTAATAATGGTCAGTTTTAACATCACTTAACATGGACTCAATAATGTCGCAGGAGGTGACAATGGAGCTTTTATTTTGATTTCATTCAATTCATATTTTCACTAGGGTTTATCAATAATCATAACCTCGACCTGACATAAGATCAGGATAATCTTAGTGTTTGACCTAGAGAGGTGCTAGATATATCACTCGATTAAACGGCTACCATATAGAACTTCGGAAACTAAGGCTGCGGACTCCAATTGTGGCTAAATGATTTTCTCTAATGCTGCTCTCTCATCCGCTATGACAGAAAGCTTATGTTTCCAGTGTATTCCTATAACAGCATTATTTGACTTCTACTCACTTAAAAATGACCTGACCAAAATTTTTACAAAAATATTTTCGGTAGAGAAAAGGACGGGGCATCTATCACCACTTTCCACTATTCTCTACTACAGTTATGATATTGAAGGAAGAGAGGTCACCTGTCCCCCGGACCAGCGAATGTGGTTCAGATTCCATACATGTTCGGGTTAGACTTACACTTGGAGTTATTTTCGTAAATGTGATTTGCATACGTCCTCACTACTTGAATCAAAGAAAGCAAAGGTCTGGAACTGCAGTGCTGTAGTTATTATGCAGTGCTTGAAAGTTCTTTGCTTCAGTGTCACTCGAAAAGCAAATGGCTAATGTTCCTGGCACTATTTCAATAGTAGTGTAGTGAATTTTTTACGTTTGCACCTTGAATGTCGTCCGTTCACAGTGTGGAGATGACGGATTGGCATTGCGGTATTTGCCTACGGGGAGGAAGGGATAGTATCTATCTAAGGGGGTAGGGTGTGAAATGTATATGCATCTGTATGAGGGAGGTGGGTGTGGCGATGCTGTTTCTGTGGGTATGCTGGGCGGGGTGCGGGTGAGAGTTTCTGGGTGAGTGAGCTTGCTTGTCTTTTATCTGTTCTTTTCTGTTATTTAGCTATTTCTTTTTGTGAAACATACCCCCGGCAGAAGCCATGGCTACTATTAAAAAAGTTTACCGAAATGAAGGGCCAACTGGCACAGTTCATAATCATCAAACTCACAAATCCCTAGCTAACTTAGGAGGTGGGAAGCCTCCTTAGCAAAGTCTCATGAATGGAAAAAGATGTTTGCGTGCCCAGCAAATGACTTCTGTCAAATGACAACTAAAACTCCCCTTTCGGTATGGATACAATTTCAGTGACGGATCTAGGATTTCGTTCAGGGGGGCCCAGGCTCGGAGGGCGCCGAACCTGGGGGGCGCCGAACCTGAGGGGCGCCAATTTCAGTGGCGGATCTAGCCGGTCGGTTTGGGAGGGGCAAACCAAAGTCGAAAAGCAAAAAAAAAAACGTCACGCAGTAAAAAGCTGCGCTACCAATATCCCTTGCCCGTAGAATTTTGGGTATTTGAGGCGAAAAGCCAAAAAAAAACTTCACGGGGTGAAAAATATGGGCTCGAGATACTTCTTCCTATCCAAGGCTGGCTATACTATGCCCTGCTATACTATGGAGGTCTGGCTATACTATAACTGAGAATTATTGATACTTACTCCATGATTCTGATGAAGGGCTGTGCCCGAATATATAATCTTCAGTGTTTTTTAACATTTCCGGATTCGAGGGGACAGGTCAGGGAACATCTTATCAACTTATGTTCTGTTTGAAGTTGAGAGTTGAAACACCAAAATCTTGCTTATAAACTAAGAAGGAGTAGGGGAAAAAGGAGGTTGATCGCTTTGGGGGCGAAAACGCAGTTTTGCCCCGAGCTTTTTCGTTTGGGGGAATGCCTTTTTTCCCCTCCCCCTTGGATCCGCCACTGGCCAATTTACCACCAAAAAGGCGGCCAGTGTCAATGAAGAACGCGTTTAAAAAAGGATTTGTAAATGTTTATTTTCATGAAAGCTTCCTCTTAGTGAGGACATGCTCACGTTTACCATCAAGCATATTTCGGGCCAGCTAACGACTGGTACCGTGGTAGAAAATGCTGAAAGCACCCACTGACACTAACTGGAGCGCGATGAGCAAATAATATAGTTATATTCGGTCATGGTAAAAACTGAGGTGTCGTATCCACCACCTCCACTTATCACAGCTAACGGCTCAATACTAAAATACCCGATTGACGCTAACCTGAGCCTCATAGCCCGCAGAACCTCTGCGGGCCTGGGCCCCTGAGTTTTCGGTGACTTCGATGAGTTTATATCGAGTCCCCTCAGCTGATCTGGGACCGCTTTAGTTAACCAGACTCTCACACTGAACTTGAAACCTATATGTCACTGCTGAAGCCTATTAAGCTTTTTGGGGCCCTTTTATTGATATAGGGCCCCCTCAACCGGTCCTGGGCCCTCTGAGCTAAAAGCTGGAGCTCTGAGCTCTGAGCCCCAAGCTGGATTAGTGTCCCTTAAGCTGGTCAGGGTCCCCTGGGTTGGTATTGTTTTCGTTTAACTGATATAGATCCCTTCAGCTTGTTTGGGGCCCGTTGTGCGTATCTGGGCACCAGTTCGTCAAGGCACCCAGCTAGTCTGGCTCTATTAGTTTTATGAGCCTTCTGAGCTGCTGTAGGGTCCCCTCAGAGTGTCTGGGCCCCATGAGTTAAAAATTGGACCCCTGGGTTAGTTTTGAGTCCCTGAGCTTATTTAGAAACCGTTTAAATAGGTAGGCACCCCACGCTGGTCTTGAGAATCCTGTGTTGGCACTGAGGTCAAATGAGCTCGTCGGTGGGCCTTATCTGGGCCCCCGTAACTGGCACGGGCCCCTCAGCTGATTTTGGAGACCCAAAATCCGTCCTACGATTCCACCCACGCCAGATTTCCTGACTCCCTGAGGGCCCTGGGGGCCATTGGGGATTTTTCCCACGATCAGCGCTAGGGCCCCTCCCCGAGACAAAGCTTACAACATGTCTCTGTGTATATACTCTAGCATCTGCCAGAGTTGAGCTAGAATCATTTTTAGGCACAATTCGCTTCCTCTCGTTACGGAGAATCATCAAATAATGCATAATATGACTATACTAGGTCAAAACATAAAAATGACCTGACCTAAGGCTAGGTCAAGGTCACCATCTAGCCTAGCACAGTCAGTATGCATATGTATCAACTCACAATAGCAATAAAAATGGTATCAAAAACGGGTTTTGTCAATATTTCCTGCTAAGGAATTAACCCAAGTCTTAAAACCTGCTTAGGAAGCCCCAGATGAACTCTCAGAGGTAACATGTCTAAACTTGCAACATGAACCGATAAAGAGGCCTAGGATACCATGATTTGGAGAATCCGAAGGTATTCCAAGCGGCGTCTGCAGACATAGAGCAATTTTTCGGCAAATTTCCATTTTACCCCATGCATTTTCAATGGAGAGGTCATGATTCGTACCTGTCCCTTAGGTCATTGATGGGAAAAATCCCGCAATAAATGTATTAGTACTTTTTGGGCCCATTATATGGTACAAGTTTGAATTCGATAGATTCACCTTTTCTTACTTACGCCAACTTAAACATTTTTGGGGTGAAGTCACTTGACCTGCACTGGTGACCCGACCTGAGATGACGCAACCTTAAATTTTGAGGGAAAGTTGCAGAATTGATCAATGATAAGGTGTGACAAGTACTGTGTCGCTTCGCGCCGACGTTTTTTCGTGCCACTGGGAGACCTCGAGAGGGTGTTCAAGCACCCCCCAACGGGCCGGAACGGGGTGCAAATACTCTAGAACAGGGCTGAGGCCAAAAGGGAAGGCTCTAAACAATGTCTGCAATTTTTGGGGTCAAGGTCCTTCAAGGTCATTGACCTATTACGGCACAACCCAACATATTATGCCTAATTTCGCTATAACTAGCGCTGTGCCCAAGCTTACCAATGATCTTTGATCAAGCCTTGATCATCAAGGCCAGTGACCTTTAAAATTGACCTGTAACCTTGATCTAAACACTGAATAACCTTTACTTTGATATAATAGCATACGTCATAATAGGAATCGTAACATTATGCAACGTAATTTAGGGGCTGTCCAGGAGTACCTGTGCTCATCAGGGACACCTATGCTCTCTGGAGGAGGCCTTTGCTTCGATGAGGCACCTGTGCCACCCAGGGGCGCCTTCGCTCCCCAATGGACGCAACCTAGCTATCCAGGGGCATCTTTGCTGTTCCGGGGGTGCCTTTGATACCCAGTGCCCAAGGGGAGCTTTTTCTTATCCAGGTTCACCTTGGTATTGAGGGGCGTATTTTTATTCAAGGTAACCTATACTACCCAGGGGCGCCTACCCTATGCAAGGGGCGCTTAGGCTATCCAAGGGGCGGCACTTTGCTATGCATAGGGCGCCCTTATGCTCTCCATGGGCACCTCATTCAGAGGGTGCCTCTGATATTCAGGGGCGCTTTTCCTATCAACAGGGCACCTGTGCCATCTTGGGGCTATTCTTATCAAGGGACGCTGCTGTTATTCAGGAATACCTACACCTTTGTCGAGGGTCGCCTTTGCTACCCAGAGGCGCCTTTACTTCTTAGGAAATTTGGCGCCCGTGCTTTAAGGAGTGCTTCGGCATCGATTGATTGCTCCATTATTGGGCTTAGGTGCGCGTGAACTTTGAGCTCATGTACCGCCTATATTGTTGCTAAGGAACGCTTATGCTATCAAAGGGCGCCTTTACTATCCAGGGCCTCTGTTTTATTCAAGGCAATCTGTTCTATCCACGGACGTCTGATATTTCGGGGGCGGTGCCTAGGTTATTCAGGAGGCGGCTTTTTTCTCCACAGGGGCGCACTATTGCTTTCCAGGGGCGCCGTTACTGCCCAGGGGTGTCTTTCTATCCAGGGGCGCATATGCTGTCTAGGTGTATTTTTCAATCACAGACATGATTGAAATACATGCCCCTACGTTATCCTGGGGTGCTTTTTGTCTCCGGTGAGGTGCTATTTTTCTCTTCCGGGCACCAGTTTATCCAAGGGCACCTATGCTGTCCAGAGAACCTTTGTTATCTAGGGCTGCCTTCGCTGTTAAGGGGGCACCTTTGCTACCCAAAGGGAGCATTTTACTTTCCTGGAGTGCCTATTTCCATCTAAGGGGAACATATGCTATCTTGGAGCGCCTTTGCAAACATGGGGCGCACTTTTCTATCCAGGTGCGCCTTTGCACTTGAGGGGGCGCCTCTGCAATCCAGGAGGAGCCCAAAATAGATGGAGAATAAAAATTCTGAAATAAGGCGCTCGAACACTGAAATAAAGTGCCTAGTTATCAGAAAGAGGCGCTCATCTGCTGAGCGGGGAGGACTGCTGGTTGGTGAGGGCAGCGTTCTCGGAAACGGGACGCACATACTGAAAAAGGCACCCGGTTGCAGCAATGGGGCACTAAGCCTTCAGTTATGGGTTAATGAAATGTGGTTAATAAAGGCAGCCCATGCTCAAATTGAGCACTCGAGCCCTGTAACAGAGCGCGCAACTGTCGGACAGGTGTGCCAAACCATAGACAGAAGGGCAGCTGAAGATGGAAAGGGACACCTATGATATCCTGGGGGCGCCTGTACTCTCAGATGAGGCGCTTGTTTTCTTTCTCAGGCGCCTAGTTTATCCATGGCCGCCTATGCTGTCCAGATCATCTATTTCAAGAAGGGTTAACTTTGCTTGTCCAGGGGCGCCTTTGCTATCCAAGGGCGCATATGATATCTGTAGGGTGCTTTATGCAGAGGGCGCCTAGGCTGTCCAAGGGCGCCGTCCTAACCAAAGGCCGCCTTTCGCTTCCCTGAAGTGCCTATTTCTATGTAAGGAGTGCATATATTATCTAGGAGTGCCCTTGATATACGGAGACGCCTTTTTGTCCAGCGGCGCCTTTGCTCTTGAGGGGCGCTGCTCCAATCCAGGGTAGCTGAAGATGGATAAGGGACATCTATGTTATACAGGGGGAGTCTGTACTTTCCAATAGGGCGCTCATTTTCCTTCTCAGGCACCTAGTTTATCTAGGGAGCGCATAGGCTATCCAAAGGCGCCTTTGCTTTCGAAGGGGTGCCTTCCTAGGGGCGCCTTTGCTATCCAGAGGCGCCTTTGCTGTCCAAAGCTCTTGTGTTATCCAGGGTTGTCTTTGCTGTCCAGTGGCGCCTTTGCTATCTAAAAGTGCATATGATATCCATCGGCGCTTTATCCAGTGGGCGCCTGGACTATCAAATGACACTTTTTCTATCCAAGGGTTGCATTTATTTTCCTGAAGTGCCTATTTCTATCTAAGGGGCTCCTATTCTGTCCAGGGCACCTATGTTTCCCAGATTTGCCTTTGCTGTCCAGGGACGCCTTTGCTATCCCAGGGCACCTTTCTTAACCAAGGGGCGCATTTTGCTTTCCTGGAGCGCCTATTCCTATGTAAGGGGCGCATATGTTATCTAGGAGCACCTTTGATACCAAGAGGCGTCTTTTTGTCCAGGGGCGCCTTTGCTCTTGGGGGCGCTGCTCCAATGCAGGGCAGCTGAAGGTGGATAAGGGACATCTATGTTATAGAGAGGGCGCCCGTACTTCCCAGTGGGGCGCTCGTTTTCCTTCTCGGGCTCCTAGTTTATCCAGGGGCGTCTAGGCTATCCAAAGGCGGCTTTTCTATCGAAGGGGTGCCTTCCTAGGGGCGCCTTTGCTACCCAGGGGCGCCTTTGCTGTCCACAGCACTTGTGTTATCCAGGGTTGTATTTGCTGTCCAGGGGCGCCTTTGCTGTCCAAGGGTGCATATGACATTCGTAGGCGCTTTTCCAGTGGGCGCCTAGGCTATCAAAGGGCGCCTTTTCTACCCAAGGTGAGCATTTTATTTTCCTAAAGCGCCTATTTCTATTTAAGGGGCGCTTATGCTGCCCAGGGCACCTATTTTGCCAAGATTTGCCTTTACTGCCCAGGGGCGCCTTTCCTAGCCAAGGGCGCATATGATATCCGTAGGGTGCTTCATCCAGGGGGCGCCTAGGCCATCCAAAGGCGGATTTTCTATCGAAGGGGTGCCTTCCTAGGGGCGCCTTTGCTACCCAGGGGTGCCTTTGCTGTCCACAGCACTTGTGTTTTCTAGGGTTTTCTTTGCTATCCAGGGGCGCCTTTGCTATACAATGGTGCATATGGCATCCGTAGGGCGTTTTTTTCAGTATGCGCCTAGGCTATCAAAAGGCGCCTTTTTCTACCCAAGGTGAGCGCTTTATTTTCCTAAACCGTCTATTTCTATCTAAGGGGCGCTTATGCTGTCCAGGGCACCTATGTTACCAAGATTTGCTTTTTCTGCCCAGGGGCGCCTTTCCTAGCCAAGGGCGCATATAGTATCCATAGGGCGCTTCATCCAGGGGGCGCCTAGGCTATCTAAAGGCGGTTTTTCTATCGAAGGGGTGCCTTCCTAGGGGCGCCTTTGCTACCCAGGGGCGCCTTGCTGTCCACAGCACTTAGGGTTGTCTTTGCTGTCCAGGGGCGCCTTTGCTATCCAAGGGTGCATATGACATCCGTAGGGCGCTTTTTCCAGTGGGCGCCTAGGCTATCAAAGGGCGCCTTTTTCTACCCAAGGTGAGCATTTTATTTTCTAAAGCGCCTATTTCTATCTAAGGGGCGCTTAGGCTGTCCTGGGCACTTATGTTACCAAGATTTGCCTTTGCAGCCCAGGGGCGCCTTTCCTAGCCAAGGGCGCATATGATATCCGTAGGGCGCTTCATCCAGGGGGCGCCTAGACTATACAAAGGCGGCTTTTCTATCGAAGGGCTGCCGTCCCAGGGGCGCCTTTGCTGTCCACAGCACTTGTGTTATCCAGGGTTGTCTTTGCTGTCCAGGGGCGCCTTTGCTTTCCAAGAGTGCATATGACATCCTTAGGGCGCTTTTTCCAGTGGGCGCCTAGGCTATCAAAGGGCGCCTTTTTATACCCAAGGTGAACATTTTATTTTCCTAAAGCGCCTACTTCTATCTAAGGGGCGCTTATGCTGTCCGGGGTACCTATGTTACCAAGATTTGCCTTTGCTGCCCAGAGGCGCCTTTCCTAGCCAACGGCGCATATGATATCCGTAGTTCGCTTCATCCAGGGGGCGCCTAGGCTATCCAAAGGCGGGTTTCTATCGAAGGGGTGCCTTCCTAGGGGCGCCTTTGCTACCCAGGGGCGCCTTTGCTGTCCAGGGGCGCCTTTGCTATCCAAGGGTGCATATGACAAATGACATCCGTAGGACGCTTTTTCCAGTGGGCGCCTAGGCTATCAAAGGGCGCCTTTTTCTACCGAAGGTGAGCATTTTATTTTCCTAAAGCGTCTATTTCTATCTAAGGGGCGCTTATGCTGTCCAGTTCACCTATGTTACCAAGATTTTCCTTTGCTGCCCAGGGGCGCCTTTCCTAGCCAAGGGCGCATATGGTATCCGTAGGGCGCTTCATCCAGGGGGTGCCTAGGCTACCCAGGGGCGCTTCATCCAGGGGGCGCCTAGGCTACTCAGGGGTGCATTAGTTCCCCATGGCGCAATCTTGCTATCTAGTGGCGCCTTTTCTTTGCCGGGGCGCTTTTGTTAGCTTTCTAAATTTCATCTTCAACATTTTACTGGGGCGCAAAAGACCAGTAAAGGCGTCTAGTGTTTGGGCAGGGGCGCTTTGCCATGGTTTTAAGGAGTATGTGTTCATTCAAGTGGAATAAGTGGTATCTACCACCTTGGCGCACGAAATAGGTACAGGTGCGCCGCTCATATCGGGCGCCGAAGGCGCCCGATATGAGCTGAGCTTTACTGGGGCGCTTCGGAGCTAAGGGGGGCCCGGGCCCCCTGGGCCCCCCTTGGATCCGTCACTGTACAATTTCGAGAAATCTACTCTGTGAGAAAAAACAAAACCAGATGAATTGGGAATAGGCTCTCACAAAATCTGAGTTATTTCCAACGAAGGGAAACAAATAAAAACATGATATTTCATTCACGTCTTCATTAGCCACACAAAAGACCGTGTTTTGCCTTTCTGAAAGGACACGAGAGGCCGACGCGCTGCAGCATGCCGCCAGTGACCGCCGGCGGGGGTGTCAACAGCGGAAATTTGGTACGCCGTGTGTCACAGCTCATCTAATTTGGCGGGGAACAATGTTTGTTTGCAGCCGGCCAACCGACTGCCGCGCCGCGATGAGTCCGAATCGATGCGACAGTTAACGCCGTCGTGTACAACGCACTGAGCCGCCCGAAGGCACGGCTATTGGTGCTCTCCGACAGGCTACGATTGTTTGGCGCCGAGCCTGAGCCGTGTTATTGCTCGGCACAAGTTTGGACGGCCGATTGTGTCCTACTGTAACACAGTCGGGCAGCATCGAAGATGCCAGAGTGGTTATTCACTTGAAAGAAGAATCAGTTCATATGTTTTCCATTGATATCTGCGAAACCTATATATATATATATATATATATATATAAATTGTTTGGGTTTTGGGGTTGATGACGCACCAGCTTCCAAAGTTATAAGGCGTCGCCAACTCTCACCCTGTTGGGAGGGATTTGGGGGATCCGATCAACTTATTCAGAGGCTCCGCTGGTACTTGAATACCCGGGATCGGTTGCTAGGATTTTGATGCAATCCACTAAGCCACTCATCCATTTTTTGCGCTTCATATAAAATCTACAATAAAATAATGCGACGACATTTTGATGTTGCATCTGGGGCGGATCCAGGATTTCCTCAAGGAGGGGGGGAATTCAAGACTCGGGGAGACCGTCGTTTGGGGAGGGGACCCGCAACTTGGGAGGCCCGCGAAAAAAGTTAAATGTGATGGAACTCAGTTTTTTTTTGTTTTTATTTGGTGCCCAAAGCCCATCCCAGGGTCGTTTTACAGGTTACCACCACACCTACACACTCACACGCACAGTATTGGCAGTATATACACATACAGACAGGGTTTTCACTCAAAGTACCCTTGCGAAGGGCCGGCAGCTGCGGAGGGAGGCGTTTCTTTCCAGTGCTTAAGGTCGGCCCAAGGTGGGGGCGATTGCCCCATCGCCCCCACCTTGGATCTGCCCCTGTCAGTTGCATATGCCGTTTTTCGTAAAATGTCGTGTGATTCACATTTTTCTGAACTGTTGATTTAATTCTTCATTTCTCAATTCTTATTTATTTCACCTTTTCCTCCCAGCACTTGAGTGAGCGCTCGACAAAATAGTGCGGCGCATTTGGCAGAAGTTATCTATTGTGCACGTGAGTATGCAGACAACAATGTATGGTATGTTATTTGATTCTTTCTGGTATGAAGACACTTCATCAGAGGTCTAACAATGCGCTGCCAGTTTTATTAGCGATCAAAAAGACCATGGCTCCAATTACGTTCAGTAAACAGGAGAAGTTATTAGGGGAAAGTGGGGGGGGGTGACGGACACCGTAACGATGTGTGAGTTTTCGATGACTTAATGACCTTGTTTCGTTCCTATTTTGGCTGTAGATACTTCAGACATTTATATACCACTGTGCAAGCAGCCATGTGTCTGTAATTATCATACACAAATTTGCGTAAAGTTTAGAAAAAAGTGGTCAAAGTCCATTTCGCCCCACCTAATGGGGTAACATGGCCACCCCATGGGGAAAGATGGACAAGATGAACAAAGTGATCGAACCAGGCCTTGAAGATTTCCATCTGCATCCACCAACTAGGCGACTGTCGTCCACCGCGGGGAAGGGGCATTTTCTTACTTTTTCCGTCAGGGTCAAAGGGTCATGCCTTTTCTGAATTGTTTAACGACAGAGGGTCAAAGTATCAAGGGTTGCCGTGGGAACTGTGCATAGGTTGATCCAGGATCGCCGATCAGGGGGCGGGGCACATTGTCGGGCGGCGCCATCCAGGCCAGGGGCGGGCGCGCACCCAGGGGGAGGGGGAACAGCGTGCCCGACCCCCAAACGCTTTGGCTCCGAAGTGCCACCCCCCATCCGTGTGGGGCGCCGAAGGCGCCCATCGAGGGAAGGATGAGCCTTCACCTGACTTTTAGAGGCAGTGCTACGCTAGCTGCCGCCCCTGCACCCAACATGCCCCCTCCCTATACTGACTTTGCTGCCCCTGCACCCAACACGCCGCCCCCTAAAACAATTTACTATAGGTCTATGGAGCATACTCTTCACCGCTCTCACCCCCCCCAGAAAATTAGCCGCCCTTTGGGTGAACAAGTGCGCCCACTGAGGCAAAATGCCGCCCCCTCCACCGGCCTGCTGACTTCTCTCGTCAGCCACCCCCCCCCAATAAAAACCCTGGGTGCGCACCTGCCAGGGGTACCACTTTTGGAACCCAAAACCTATCAGGTGGACGCCAAATCCTCTCGCAGGGCTAAGAGCGCCCGTCCCCGCTCCTGAAGGAAGGGGTTGGAAGCGACACTTTAGGGGGCCATCAATCTCTCAGGGGCACCGTGACCATTTCAGGGGGCGCTGAGGGTCGAGGGGTACACCTGGCCCTGGATGACCCCGTGACCCCCCACTTTCCCCTACTTGGTGAGCAAAAGCGACGCTTCTCCAGGTCACGCACTCCATGGCGCAGGGTTAGGTGGTAGTCGCAGAAGGCACAGTGGAGTGGAAGGTAGACTTAACGACTATTCACAACACCCCCTTCCTCAACACCAACCAAAGTATAGTTTTATCCGCTCCCATCCCTTCCCAAACCGCACCTCAGAGCCTCTTGTGAGGCAATGTACGCCATAACATGACGTTATTAGTATGCAGTCTACAGCACAAACATTTCAAGCCATCGTTTTTCCACGGCTCCTGGAACCAGTGATGATTGACGGCACTAATCTCCGACTTTGGGAAGCATTCTGCATCCATTGAAGCATTATTTTCCACCTGAATATGGTGTTGTCTTCTTTTGCCATCTCTTATCCGATGGCCGACGTAGTCTTGGAGCTGGTGTAAGGATTACATTTGCGCCGGTAGGGAGATAACACATTTTTATCGGTGGGGCAGCCAGTTTCTACTCCCAGAGAATCCTTCCATACTTCATTCCATTTTCACGATAGCAACAGATCAAACCATTTCGACAACTTCCTGAAATAATTATTCATGACCTGAACGATATCATGAAACTATTTCACAATCTAACCAAGAAGAGCTTGGACCAAAAAATTCAAATTATCACACGTTAGAAATAGTACAACAAGCGGAGACCGGAAACAGCGTTACGAGACGACCGCCTCTGTTTCGCCAGCATCCCAAGCCGCGCGGCGCGGATACAAATCCCGGCCCCCAAGATTAAGCAGCAGTCGCCGCAGGCCAGGCCCGACCAGCCTGGTACGACCCAAGATTCACTTCGACGTCAAGGCCGCGTGGAAGCCGCGACGCCTCACCCATCCCTGCGGCGATAAAAGGGGATGGAGGGGTAAGAAGAAATGGTAGAACAATTGACTACCAGGACCTCTTTCCGGTGAACGAGCCAGCGTGCGCCCAGCCCAACAATGGAGGGGATGAACAAAAATGACCAGGCATGCCGCACCAGCAATCTTCAAGGCTACGGACAGGGCCAACTCCGCCCCCAGGGCAGTTCAGCATGGCAAGCTCACGGTCAACCCTGGCCTGAGGCAAATGTCTTTAGCGCCACGTCGGCGACAAATGCGCCATATAGGCATGTCTGGCTTCCCCCCTCTCCGTCACACAATCCAGCCTTGAGGGGAGGGGAGGGGCGTGAAGCTTCGAGGAGGACTGGTTACAATGGCCAGGGCCTCCGGCAGAAATCCAAAGTCCTGCCCTCAAGAGGTGACGTCACCTGGGTTTTGCCGAGAGATGACGTCACACATGAGAAGGCGTCAGACCAAGCCTGAGGCGGTCACCGAAGAAAAATATATAAGAGAAGATCTCTGTCTCAGCGCTCTCTCTCAACTCGCCCTCCCTCCAGTCCGGAACTTGTCAACGCTGCTCTCCCCAGTGCCAACGGGCGCTAGCGTCTCTCCCTTTGCCGCAACTCTTCACCGGCGCAGCTCGCTTTCTCGGCGCATCTCTCTTCTGTCAGCTATCCTGCCGACTGCAATGTTTCGCCTTCAACATCAGCCAAGCACGGGCCTCAACTATAGCATCCATCCTCTCACTCAGGTCGGTCCTGGTTATCTGGAAAGGGTTTCGGCTTCAATCTCCCCCGGCTGCTTTCACCAACCAAAAATGTGTTATTTCCAAAATGGACCTAGAATGAAGCTCGTAATGGACGGCGGGACGCTGCCGGTTTATTAGATATGTGAGGCACGGGGGGTGTAGTTTTGTAGGTAGGTTGGGAATATGTATTTGTTTTGGTGCTGTATTAATATTCTTTGTTGTCAATTGTTGAAATTCACAGATGGTATGTAAAATCAAATTTCAGCCTTTATTGTTCACTGATAAATGGGGGGGTGTATCAATAACAATCGAAAGCGTAAAATTTTGGTTTTGACATCACGAGGAGATAATCAGGAGGGTAAACGCTAGGCGTGTCGTTTTCCGGCTGGGAAATCCGGAGGCCGCACTTTCAGCGTGTGGGTATTATCGCAGCTTTGTAGATGAAAATAAATTCAAAGCGTGACTATGGGATTTGGCTTTTATAGAGGTGAGAGAAAAAAAAGTACAAATATTCCACTATTCAACGGAACGTATTCGTGCTTTTTTCATCTTGTATTGCTGACACCATCACGGCGACGCTCGCCGCCGCGTCCCGGACGGCCATAAAAATTCCGAGACGATGGCCGGTCGGAGAACTGCATGTTCATCACAATGAGCACTCCTTGGATTTATTTTGCAGGAAAGGTGCGGAAGTAAGCTTGAAAATATCCAACCTATTAAGCGTTATTGCCAATACACTTGTATCCGGCAGCGATGGAATATTTGTGAGTCCGCGACAGTATGTGGGCAGGGGTGAGTGAATGTTTTTATTGCCGACCCTGGCCTTGAATCAAGTTTACTGTGCCAGTGGCACAGCTCCCGAGAATAGTGGAGGGACCGACCATAGCATTGTTTTGTTTCAGTCATGTGCACGATTTAGATTTTTCTCGTGATAATGAAAAAGGGGGAGAGGGATACGTTTATCTTTGTATCAAAGCCCGATTCACAGTAATTTCCACGGCTGAAAGAATTCTGCTACAACCAGTCAGTCTAATCTGATACTACCCAACGCCCGGGTCTAAGAAATTATCATCGATTGATACCTGTGAACCACCTGGACATTGGATGGTAGCTTAACCAGCTACTGGAAGGTGTCTGTCCCTTTCCCCGGCTGAAAGAATTCTGATTTAACCAGTCAGTCTAATCTGATGCTACTCAACGCCCGGGTCTATGAAATTACCATTGATTGACACCTGTCAACCACCTGGGCATTGGATGGTAGCTTAACCAGCTACTGGAAGATGTCTGTCCTTTTCCCCGGCTGAAAGAATTCTGATTTAATCAGTCAGTCTAATCTGATGCTACTCAACGCCCGGGTCTATGAAATTACCATTGATTGATACCTGTCAACCACCTGGGCATTGGATGGTAGCTTAACCAGCTACTGGAAGATGTCTGTCCTTTTCCACCGGCTGAAAGAATTCTGATTTAACCAGTCAGTCTAATCTGATGCTACTCAACACCCTGGTCTAAGAAATTATCATCGATTGATACCTGTGAACCACCTGGACATTGGATGGTAGCTTAACCAGCTACTGGAAGGTGTCTGTCCTTTTCTCCCGGCTGAAAGAATTCTGATTTAACCAGTCAGTCTAATCTGATGCTACTCAACGCCCTGGTCTAAGAAATTATCATCGATTGATACCTGTGAACCACCTGGACATTGGATGGTAGCTTAACCAGCTACTGGAAGGTGTCTGTCCTTTTCCCCGGCTGAAAGAATTCTGATTTAACCAGTCAGTCTAATCTGATGCTACTCAACGCCTTGGTCTATGAAATTACCATTGATTGATACCTGTCAACCACCTGGGCATTGGATGGTAGCTTAACCAGCTACTGGAAGGTGTCTGTCCTTTTCCCCCGGCTGAAAGAATTCTGATTTAACCAGTCAGTCTAATCTGATGCTACTCAATGCCCTGGTCTAAGAATTATCATCGATTGATACCTGTGAACCACCTGGACATTGGATGGTAGCTTAACCAGCTACTGGAAGGTGTCTGTCCTTTTTCCCGGCTGAAAGAATTCTGATTTAACCAGTCAGTCTAATCTGATGCTACTCAACGCCCGGGTCTATGAAATTACATTGATTGATACCTGTCAACCACCTGGGCATTGGATGATAGCTTAACCAGCTACTGGAAGGTGTCTGTCCTTTTCCCCCGGCTGAAAGAATTCTGATTTAACCAGTCAGTCTAATCTGATGCTACTCAACGCCCGGGTCTATGAAATTACCATTGATTGATACCTGTCAACCACCTGGGCATTGGATGGTAGCTTAACCAGCTACTGGAAGGTGTCTGTCCTTTTCCCCCGGCTGAAGGAATTCTGATTTAACCAGTCAGTCTAATCTGATGCTACTCAACGCCCTGGTCTATGAAAATTACCATTGATTGATACCTGTCAACCGCCTGGGCATTGGATGGTAGCTTAACCAGCTACTGGAAGGTGTCTGTCCTTTTCCCCCGGCTGAAAGAATTCTGATTTAACCAGTCAGTCTAATCTGATGCTACTCAACGCCTTGGTCTATGGAATTACCATTGATTGATACCTGTGAACCACCTGGGCATTGGATGGTAGCTTAACCAGCTACTGGAATGTGTCTGTCCTTTTCCCCCGGCTGAAAGAATTCTGATTTAACCAGTCAGTCTAATCTGATGCTACTCAACGCCTTGGTCTATGGAATTACCATTGATTGATACCTGTGAACCACCTGGGCATTGGATGGTAGCTTAACCAGCTACTGGAAGGTGCCTGTCCTATTCCCCGGCTGAAAGAATTCTGATTTAACCAGTCAGTCTAATCTGATGCTATTCAACGCCTTGGTCTATGAAGTTATAAAAGGAGAGTAATGAAGAGGTGAGTTTATGAGTAATGAGATGACATAGAGGCCGGGCATGAGGAACTGAGATTAAGAGGAACTTGGAGGCCCAGAAGAGGAATAGAGGAATATAAGAGGATTTCGAAGTTGCGAAAGGAATTACAGGGGAATATGATAGCATATGGACTTTGGGGGCCCAGAGGCGAGGATATGAGGAAATGAGATTAGTGATATTAAGGTGGCATTGGGCCAGGTGATGAGGATGCCAGAATAAGGGGGGATTTGGAGGCCTAGAAGAGGAATAAGGGAACATTGGATGATTTGAAGGAGCGAGAGGAAATGCAAAATGTATTTGGGGGCCCGGAGGCGAGGATATGAGGAAGCGAGATAAAGAGTATTAAGGTAATATGGGGCCGGACCAGGAGGAGGCTGGAATAAGGGGAATTTGGAGGCCTAGAAGAGGAATAAGGGAACATTGGATGATTTGAAGGAGCGAGAGGAAATGCAAAATGTATTTGGGGGCCCGGAGGCGAGGATATGAGGAAGCGAGATAAAGAGTATTAAGGTAATATGGGGCCGGACCAGGAGGAGGCTGGAATAAGGGGAATTTGGAGGCCTAGCAGTGGAATATGGGAACATTAGAGGATTTTGAAGGTGCGAATGGAAATACAAAGAGATACAAGGGTATTAAGGATTTGAGGGCCTAGAGGCGAGGATACGAGGTTTAAGCTCGGGAGCAATTTGAGGATGGGAGAATCGGAGACGTTGACCCGGGTAGCACGTTCACGAGTACGGCAAAGTGTAAGGCAGCATAGAAACCTACATTTTTGTCAGACCGGTCTAGAGTGACGACGGGAGCGTGGGGAAAGTCTGTTATCCAAGTTTTCCCGGACTTTTGGAAATCAGTATTAGTACTTAAGTCTGGTTGATGTTGTAAGTCCGACGGGTAGGCGTCGTCAACCGATAGGGTGAACAGAGCATTGGCACGTGGATTGCATCGATAGCCTAAGATACAATTACATTGAACGCTTGGATGATGTCGAGGGGAAAAATTGGGGCTTTCACAGTTTCGAAAACGGGGAGAATGGCACGAACAGTGAATGAAGCAATTGGGAGCATGAATGGATGCATGAATGAAATAGGTTTAAGGCTCGACAGGGCTGGTGAAAGAGCCGAATCTAAGCGATCATGTTGCAGAATAGATGATATAAATGTTCATCCAGTTAACGTTTGAGATGGGACGATTGAGCAAAACTCAAGGGTGTGAACGACGATATTTTCATCATTACCTCGTAACTGATACAGGAGTAATCTTGATTAAGAAGTAACAACGGGGTCGTGAGAGTTAAGACGATCGTGGTACCGCTCCTATGCGGGAAAGCCTGCCAGTCAAAGTAGGTTCAGAACACAAATAAGCGCAGCTAATAACCCACTGATTTGAGACAGGTTAACCCGGAGGGCAAGGTCAACCCCAAAGCCTATAAGGTGACTCAGGCAGCCGGGAGGGTTGGGTCGTTGTAAACCGAATCCAGCCCTTGGACTTGTCGAGTGCGGATTTGGACAGTTGCAGGTTGTGTGTCTGAGCTTACGGAAGCGGTGCAATACCTTCTTGTTGCCTCTCACACTATAAATATTTTTGTGTGTTGCGCCCGCAACATGGGCGACCGGCGGAGACGTGTGCACACCACCATCAGCGGGACGCGGCACTGCGTATCGCCCGAACGGCGCGCGCCATCGGCGCGAATCGTCGCCGACCGATGCCGGACGGCCAGCCGACCGTCGCGCGCACCCGACCGCCGCCGCCACGGTCGCCCAGCGGCGCTCCCCGTCACACTGGACCTCTCGCTCAGCCGGGGCACAATATTTTTCAATAGTGTGCTCTACCGTTTAAAAGAAACTTAGACAGTTCATAGTCTAGCGATGGCTCAGAACAAGCACTGTCAGCCTACCGCACTCGGGAACTCTGTCCCATGCTGGGCACTTGTCCAAAAACGGTCTATCGATACGTTGATATATGAGCTTAGAGAAACAAGGGGCTGGCGAGGAACACCCTATCCTCGGATGGGACTGCCACAAAGAAAAGCACCCTGTGTTTTTTTTAGTGAATGGTCTCCTTTTTCAATTCACAGTCTCCTTACAACTGCGCGACAGTATCTAGTCAGGGTATCCTCTGGGTGACTACCCACGGCTGTGCCCCTGCGTGAGCTACAATGAAGCATGATCTAGACGATCAGGTGTGAATGGGCGCCCTCAAACTCATCACCTCATCCGGCTCTTCATTTGCAAAGGTAGGATAGACTGACAGAGCTGCCAGAAAAGCTCTACTCTTTGCGACTGTGCACTGTTTTGTTCCGGTTGCTGTCTCGAAAAACCGATCCAGCTGACATAGTCGGGGAAAACTAGGGGGAAATAGATGATGGAACGTCTGGACACCCATAATTCTACGCATTGAGGTACAAAACATATCTTCAATATTGTATATTATCATAAACTGGTGCCTTTTCTATTCATCCTGTGCTTTTTGGATAACCGCTTTCTATTCCTAAGATTTCAAAAGTCATTTTCGCCATGGGAAACTTTTTTATCTGGGGTAAATTTGTTTCCGCTGGGAAAAGTAAATGGTTCCCCTGAGCTCTGGATATTAATTTATCATCATTGGTTCTTTATGTCCATGTGCTGAGCTCCGTACTGAGAGCATTAAGCTTGCTCCACGAATTCAAGTATTCCCGCGACGATATCATCTGTTCAGGGGCGTGGATTTATATTGATTTGGGGTTGTCCGGGTACCCCAAAAGATAGTGTTTTACTATAGTAGGTAGTGCTTTTGTTGCATGCCAGTAAGAAAAGGAGTTCGCTAAACCATTGTTAATTAACCTTACACTCTTTCTTTATATACCCTCATACACAACACCAGACGCGAACTCACACACAAAAAACTATACTGCACCTTCGAGGGGCGTACCGCTCGGTGCGGCGGCGTCAGCACACCACATTTGACTCGCAAATTCATATGTTGAGGTTGTGGCATTAAGGCGGAACTTGTTATTTCGCCAGGCTCCTGTTTTCGCCTATGGGTAGGGTAACGATCGTCGTCCTAAACCGCATATGACAGCTTGGTGTCACATCACCGTCAGCCCAGCATTAATTACCGCTCTGTCAGAAGGCTGTGATGTAAACACATCATCGAGGCTGGCATCAACGTCAGGGGAGCGGTGTGGGAGCGTAACTATTGTTCTGCCTGGAGAATGTCCACTGCCCAGCCATGCAGAGAGAAGAATGACATTGAATAGTAAAATGGATTAAATGACAGCAGTCACCCACTGGCATGCAACAGATTACTGTAATGGGACCTCCCTTGTAAAGGAGCCCACACAACAAACAAATATTTATAGTGAGAGCAGAGGCCGTCCCGGCGATGTTAGATCGGCTTGCTCTCTATGAGGCGGGTCAGTTCTGGGTCATCATATAGGTGGTGGGTCTAGCCTCCGCGTGGGTGACTAAATTTTTCGTTTTCATCCCCTTCTGCAATGTCAGCATTTCTCTTAATTTTTCGGCCGACTATAGTGCGTTTAAAGCATTTGAGCGGTTTTTCCCGTGAAAAACCCATTGGTCCTTAAAGCTACCCTCGTCACTTGAGTCATAAAACACAGAACAGTTAAAATTTTTTACAAAAAAGTCACATGTCCCCCTTGAAATATACCTAGAAAACACGAGACCCCCCGTTTAGACTAGCCCTCCCTCCAATGTTGCTAAACTGACTACAAAACTCTGCATACCGGGGAAGTCCAAAAAATCGCACAAAATTACAATCACCACACCCCCCTGTTTTAGGCCAGACAATTTGAAAAAGATAGTAGGGGATTCGAGCGCCCGCCACTAATCAGCCAATTTTGCCACATCCCCTCCAATGAGCGCAATGTATCACGCGCGATGAGATCGTTGGCTGGGTTTTAGGTCGTCAGTATGCTGAGTGGAAACGGTTAGATCGGTTTCTTAAGAATCAGTGCCTCTGCCCTTCCAGCGACTCTCGCCTTACGGGATCTGTGCGGTTCTCGTCGGGTGCACTTCCGGCATTACCCCGGCATCTCTGACTATTCTACTTGAGGCACTCGGCAGGCATAACCCACCCACTTTCAGAACCACATCAACCACCTCTGCTGAGCAGGGACGCCCTAGAGCCCAGCTCGCGCCTCGGGCTTATTCGGAGTGAGGTGATCAAACATAGGAAAAAACGCGTTTGCGTCCCTTCCGAAAATGACCCACTCACTGTTGCCCACAGACACGCTGTACACAAGGGTACGGCTAACAAAACGTAAATCCTCATTTCGTTATCATATCTGCCTTCACTGTTCTCCCGGGGGAATAAAGTTGAAGTAAAATTTCGAATCTGTATTTGGAATGACAGGCGAGGCACGGGGTTCCGTGTGAATCACGCACTTTAATAACAAAACGCCCATATATTTTGCTCGGCTTAATACAAAAGGAGAGCTTCAGGCTACATTAAATCCTAACCATAATTTAGCAATTTACCTAATCAAATATCCTGACCTGGCCTGTTCCTAATTTCCGACTCATCCGGTACCTCCCGTTTACGAAAATAACACTACAATTGGCATGTCCATACTAATATAACTATCACAACTAATAATCATGATATAGTAATAGCATATGCTACTAATATAAATACTAATTGTTAACGCATTAACCATTGCTAATTTTAGCCGCGTTAGCCCAAATTTCGAGTTATATTTTTAAACCAGGTCCGCTTGCTCTCAGGAGGTAAAAAGGGAGAAGGGAAGGTTGCAGTTACATCAATTTCTTCGGGAGCAGGTGGAAAAAGGCAGGCCATGGGCGTGGCTGCGGGCGTACTCACGCTGACGTCCTGGGGGGTGGGGGGGGGGGGCGGATTTTGCAGTTCTGTTCCCCCTTGGCGTTTTTGCTTCCATTAATCAAAACGTCTTTCGTAGTTTTCCTTTTCTTTTCGAGTTTCGCTTCTTGCTTCTGTACAGTGCAACTCTTCCTGTCCGACTTCTTGTTCTCCCTCGTTTCGTTTGTTCTTGTTCTGCATGGTAATTCTTCAGTCTCGATTCTTCGCTCTCAACTTCGTTTTGCTCTCTTCCCTCTTACTTTCCACCTCGGCCACTGTCCGCTTCCTGCCTCTTGACTTCTTCCGTTCGACTGTCTCTTATGTCACTGCTGGTCCTCCTGCCCCGACTGCCATCCTCTTACTGACTCGACTGCTTCCGACCTTTCCACCTCTTCCAGCGCGACTGTCCTGCTTTTCTCGATTGTACCTCCTCCTCTCCTTCTCGTTCCGGCCATGTGGCTTGGTCACGGGGTTGTCACGCGCCTCAGTCACATGGCTGGTAGGCACGTGACCGTCCCTGGCGGTCTGGCTAGTATCACGCCATGTGCTTACGTTGGGTGCAACCACACATTTCAATTCCGCGTGGAATAATCAAAGTTGCGGCTTTAGGACACATCAACTGCTATTGCATGGTGTTGTCCATACCCCATCCTCTCCCCGATTTGGAGGATTTCTGGTACCATATGTAGTATTAAACTTTCGTCGCCCCGGTAGCCAGTTAGTGGAGCGTTGGGCTCCGCCCTTTTGCTCAGGAGCCTGCAGTGGCAGCGTGTATAATGGTTTGGGATCGATTCCCCTCAGGCGTTCCGACGCAAATCTGGTAGCTGACTGGTGATGGGGTGAGCTGAGCGGGGCGGCAGTCCCTGTACTTTGTCGGGCGTTTAGCTTTGGCTTCCAAATCAATCCTTCATTTTGGGGGTTGCTCGTTCGGGTGGTGGTGTCAGCGTTTCCGAGACAAGCCCCTTTATGGCTTCAGTGAGGCTCCGACTTCAAAAATTGAACTAGAAAGACTTGGAAAAAGTATAAAAATACGCATTCTTCGGGGAACCTGCCCTTATTCACTGAACTCGATATCACTTAAACATTAATGCGAAATAGTCACCCACCTGTACCTCATCGGGCTATTTGTTCATGGTTACCTGATGAAATGGGTATTTCTTGCATAACTTTTAGGCGTGAATTAATTAGGTTAGATATAAAAGAGAGTGTGACGTCACGTGTGAATGCCGCCACGGGTTAGCTAGTTAAGGTACGGACAACCGCCGTTGCGCAGTTGGTTAAGGCGCCTCGGTCCAGTGTGGGAGGTCCTTGGATCAAAGCTGACCTCTGGCAGCCTTTACCTCGACCGCCTCCTACCCAGGAGATAGCAGTACACTGGGTAGTGCCCGCCTTGACTAGGGACTTACGCTGACCAACCAGCGCCCTTGTTATGGGGAGCACGGGCTTGATCTGCCTTTAAACAGATCCACCGGTCCGGTGGCACCACCCGAGGGCATGGCCTCGCCTCGTGTCACCGGAGCAGTTCCCTGTTCCGCCGGGCCCGAGGAATCGGGATAGCCCCACCGCCTGGTACAGTGGGGCGTGTGACAGGGAGCGTGCGGACTGACAGTCCCGCAAGGGTGCCAATAATCGCAAAGCCCCGCTGCCGTGTACATAGTGTGTCTGCGTGTGTGTGGTGCAAATGCATTAAATGTTCCCGGGCTGGGAACGCAAAAATATATAAAAACTAGTTAAGGTACGGATTAATCACTGGTTAAATGAATAGCTGCAGTATGAACAACGGGCCCTTTCAACCTTGAAAACATAATTTGCTTTTAAATACATTATTTCAGGGGCTTGGCCCCTATTTGGTTCAATTCAATTCGATTGTCACCAATGCCACTGCAGCTGCTTTATGTATAAGGCTGCCGCGGCCTGCCTGCAGATTCCATGCTTTCGAGTCCGTCAGGGGTGTTGTTTCCGTGCCGGCTTGCAGTCCCTAGCGCTATTGGTCCCTGCATTTTGCGGGTGCATTTCTTCGACATGCGGACATGCGATAGGGTTGGAAGACGGAAAATTCTAAGCCCATTACACAGTTGCTTACAGATCTTGCTTTGATTTGGAAGCACGACGGCGCCTGCCACTTGGCAGGCGTCGTCGTGTAGATTCATCACCTCATAAATAGTGGCTTACCTTAGTCTGATGAAGCGGCAGAGAATCTCATGTTTTATCACTCAGAATCTATTTTTAGGGGTCTGTTGTAATTCTATCCACTGATCGACGACTGCTTTGCCTAATAGCTAAATTAATGACCATGAAACTGATCCCACTTTGATTCCTTAATTACCGTATGATATTTTAAGCGGATCTTCGTCCATTTTCCCACTGTCTTGCAGAAACAGCTAAGGTCATGCAGTCATGGTAAGCTTATATATTAACTTGCATTCGTCCGTGACTTAATTAGAAAGCATAAAAAGACAGATTCACTGAGTCGACCTAAGTAGAAAATCCCTCATAAGCGTGTTATACTAACGGTGGAGTTTGAATAGAGCCTTTAATTTGTATTTCAATGAGCTTCCATGGACTCTGAAAAGTCCTTTAATGTGTGCAATGTAAATATGGTGACCAGCTTAAGCTACCTTGGTAAATGCCGTAGCGACTGGATTTTGATGGCGTTAAGCAGGCATGATCCTGCACCAAACTATGCTGAAAAAGGAGAGTTACTTTTTTACCTCCCGTAAATAAATAAGTCTAACCCGGTGTCCTAGCCAAGACGCAGCGCGTCGGGCGCCGTCGATCTGCCGCAACGACCGGGATTTTCGGTTAGGCCACGAAACGCACTGGCGCAACGCGTCGCACGGCGTTGCAACGCGTCGCAGCAAAAGTTGAACCATGTTCAACTTCTGACCAGGGTTGCCAGATGTGGCGAAATTTCGCCAATTTGGCGATTTCGAACCACTGTTGGCGATCGGTTTTTCTAGTTTGGCGATTGGCGATAAGAACACTCAAATGTGGCGATTTCGGACCTCCGTTGGCGATCGGTTTATTCAGATTGGCGATTGGTGAAAAACGCAGTCAAAGTTGGCGATTTCGGACCTCAATTGGCGATCGGTTTACTTTTGTGAATGAATAGTGATACAATCAGTCAAATTTAGCGATTTACGCCCGCAAACTTATTGTGTATGTGAAACAGAACAACTATGTTTTCCTAAAAAAATTCAGTTAAAGGTACTGTCATTTTACTTTCTCGTTGCACACCATAACAAGAGGGTCATTCAGCAAATTAGAGGCAGGGGTGGGTTGCGATATGCTTTGTTCGTTTTTTATCCACATATTACGCGTGAGGATTAAATAAAATAATAATAAACCTAGGGTAGGCCATGACCCGGGGCGTTTCTATGGACATTTAGGAGTGAATGTTAGCTTGGGAGGAGAGGGGGAGGTAGAGTCGAAAGATTTAAGCATCGCAGTCCTGCAAGACAAATCCCGCACATTCCCGCACCACCTACAGCGGGACTGATGGCAGCTTGCGATGCATTTTGCGCGATTTCAACAGCCTCATGATATATAAGTAAATTTAAATCCAGACACAAAGTACGAAAACCCAATCAGCGTAAAGAAAATGTTGCTTATCTGTGTAGGCACATTGAGAGTGTAAATGATACACTTTAAGTGAGCCTGCTCTGAAGAGAAATAAGGGCTGATTAACTTCTGGTGTAATAAGCGATAGCTTTAATAGACCTTACAATATGCACACAGCGCGTCATACTTTGACGTAACAAGCAGCCAGACTGCAGAACATGGCAGATTTCGACGAGATCTCGTTGGGGCAGCCTCGGTGCAGACCTACCGATTTGGGGCAGCTTTTGGTCGAGCTTGGAGCAGAGGGGGCTCCTGGGGCAGGTTGTAGTACTTCGGGTAGCAGTCAGTCTGGGTAATCACAGAGGGAAGAAGAAAAAATAAAGAAAATAAACGATAATCATTAGTTAAACTTGCGCTGGAAAACCTACTTTGTCTCAAAAGCGTCATATTTGTTATCAAACGAAATGTGGTTAAAAGATACCAGAGAAAGGAATTTTTTAATTGACGTAAAGTTCCTGAAAGTGAATAAGAAAATCAGGCAATGGGTGCCTTTCAAAAGTTAAATTTAGATTTTTTTAAATTTGTAATCTAAACTTACTTTTAGTTATACAATACAATCTTAGAACGCAAAATAAAATGTCCCTGTATTTAGTTTTTTCGTATTTCCTCCGCTATTTCTTTTTTATCGCCAAAGGCCGGCTTATCATGCCAGTCCCCCTCCCCCGCCTGCCAAGGAATGCCGGTCCGTGATTTGACGTCACATGGGCGTAAGAGGATCTTTCTTCGGTTGGTTCTTTTGAAAATATTCCAAATTATGCGATGCTTTCGTGTAAATGTGGGAAAACAATAGGGAACAAAATGCTTTAGCTGTGGAAAAACATTATTCTATTTGAATATAATTGTCAATTGAAATATTTCTAATAGCATCGATTGATACGCCTTGAAAGCAGGGGCAAAAGACGTCACTGGGGCGAAAAGACTTCGCTCTTAAATATAGATACCTTTGAATAAAGTTATCCTTGAAACCGTGCATCATGAACACATGATAGCTGCTGTACGCACTGTACGTGAGTTTCTATTGCTTTGGTACGCGAAGCGTCGTGAGTACGTCTTCGTCGTCGGTTCGGTTGTAAGGCTGTATTTTGTTTCTTGGTGTCTCGTTTAAAATGGGAGTAAATAAAACTTATACCGGTAAAAAATCACCCCCCCTTTGGAGAAGTCTGCCCCAGCAACCAAATTTCTACCCCAATTGGGGCAGGCTTTGGGCTGCCCCAAGCGCCTCGTCGAGTCGCCTGCCACGTTCTGCAGACTGAACAAACAGTAGCAACACAGAATGACACAACACGATGTGACAAACAGTGTGTTATACCACAACCGACTGAACCTTCAAGAGGTCATTCATGAAACCTTGAACAAATTAAGGTTTAAAAATACCTAGGAAAAACCAAACATATTTTACAAAGCAGTTCGCATCATTGACAACTATGCAATAATATCAAACAAACAAGCAGGACCATAGGCTTAAATTTTTACAATCAGATACAGTGAGTTCTTAACAGTTTAAGTGTTTCATCTATAATACTTTGCGAGGAATAATACCTTAGGTTTTTAGATACTTAGATAGAAAAAGCATGAATTAAATGGGGCAAAGTTTATGCAAGATTTAAAACATGTCCGAATGCCCTTAAAAACCACGGAACCTAGGGAAGACGAGATGAAGACAACACAGCTGAGACATAAAATAGCGAAACTTTTAAGCTCTCATTTATAAATAAATGAATTTATTATGAATTTACATGAATTCAAATCATAAATAAATGCTTTGGAATTTAATAATCTTTTTATTTTGGAGTGTACATTTCTATGCTTTGTTTACGTGGAGAAACGAAGATGTTTCTGGCGCACAAGTTTCAAATAGTGAAATACATAGCAATTTTTTGTAATGAGTCCTAAATATTTTCTTTGATATTTATTCTATTTTTGCTGATATTTATTATAAACTTCAAAAAAATTGATTTTTTCATTAAATGTTTCGAAAATTTTTCTTTAAAATTTGTTTTTCTGCCAACAAAGAAAATTAAGGAAATATTCTTATTTTCGGTAAAGAAAGAACTATTAAAAAAACAATGATAATTTAACAAATAGACCTGCCTGACGGGTGAAAAACTATTTGAGAACAAATTCTATCCTTTCAGATTCTGTGATGTAAATTTTAAAATGTTTAGGCGAAACAGCAATGACACATCGGATATCTGATAAGACTATATAGATACACACATCCACACAGCCACACAAACACACAGACACACAGACACACAGACACACAGACACACACACACACACACACACACACACACACACACACACACACACACACACACACACACACACACACACACACACACACACACACACACACACACACACACACACACACACACACACACACACACACACACACACACACACACACACACACACACACACACACACACACACACACACACACACACACACACACACACACACACACACACACACACACACACACACACACACACACACACACACACACACACACACACACACACACACACACACACACACACACACACACACACACACACACACACACACACACACACACACACGCACACACGCACGCACACACGCACGCACGCACACACGCACGTACGCACGCACGCACGCACGCACGCACGCACGCACGCACGCACGCACGCACGCACGCACACACGCACGCACGCACGCATATATATATATATATATATATATTTCTTAACTTCTCCTCGCTTGCACTACAGAAGCACCATTTCGTTCACCATGTGGCCAGTTATACAAACAAGTCGATGGTGTGGCAATGGGGTCGCCTCTTGGTGTCCTATTTGCCAATGCCTATATGTGCTATGTTGAAGATAAGGTACTTGGTAATATCGAGGAACAACCATACATCTACAAACGGTACATAGACGACATATATCTCCAGATAGAAAACGAGAATGCACTAAAACGCCTACAAAGCGAGCTTGAAAAGAAATCTGTTTTGAAGTTCACTTATGAAATAGGGCTGAATGGAAAGCTGCCTTTCCTTGACATATCCCTAGACACCGAACATGGGCACTACAACACAACCGCCCACAGAAAAAAGACAGATGGAGGACGCTGCTTAAATGCATTAAGCGAATGCCCAGCACGGTACAAGAAGGGTGTCATTCAAATGTACATACGGCGCGCCTTAAAAACATGCAGTTCGTGGCACCTGCTGGATCAGGAACTAAACACCGTCCGACAACTTCTAACTAACAACAACTACCCAGCAGCAGAAATCGACCGAGAAATAAAAACTCTCCTGAATAACTTTATGAACCCGACCAAAATGCAGCACAAGGACCAAGGACAAACCCATGTCCTCTATTACAAAAACCAAATGACATCTTCGTATGAAATTGATGAGCAGGTCCTCAAAAACATTATCCGCAGGAATGTCATCCCCAAGGACAATGACCGTCTCAACCTGCGTATCTATTACAAAACGAAAACAACATCCAGCCTCATCTTAAAAAAATAACTCGACCCCAAGCCCAACACTCAAGTGCACCAATATAGTTTACAAATTTACCTGCCCTCATGAGGACTGCAAGCCTCAAAACCCACGAGTAGCCTATATTGGTCACACAACAACTTCCCTATCAAGACGCCTCACTTGTCACCTCCAGAATGGCGGCCCTCAACAACACATGGCCACAGAACATAACACCAACATCAGACGCCAGGATTTGGTGGAGAACACACGGATCCTCGCCCACGAAAGCGACCCGCGACGTCTAAAGATAATGTAGGCAGTCCTGATCCAAATCCGCCGACCTGTGCTCAACAACCAGCGGGAGCACCTAGGGATCTTGACGTTAAGCGATGGGTCTCCATAACTTGAATCGGCAAAAATAAGTGATTTGAGCAAGTGTCTTATTTGCGTGTTTTATATAGTGTTCTTATATATGTGGTGTCTTCAAAAAGGAAGGAGATCTTGGAATTTTAGCATGCATATTGATGCTCAATTTTTTAAAAGAAATTATAACACTTTGCACAAATATTAGATACTTCTCGAACGTATGTAGATAGAACGAATCGCTACAATTATATTTTCCAGTAAAACATGTAGGACTTGATAATGTCTCATGAATAGACGAAACCGGTAGTCAAACTGTATGACTTTATTGGGGAATATTATATCAGAGCTTGACAATGAGAGCAAGAATATGGTAAGATCTTTAGAAAAAATACAAAAAAGCTGGTAAACTCCCGGAACGCGGTCATTTTCAACCAAACTTGCATGAACAATAAACTGCTACCCAAGTATACGAATATATATATATATATATATATATATATATATATATATATATATAGTTTTATATATAAAGCGATTGAGCAAAAAGAAAGGTCGCACGGTGGTCACAAGAGAGTCCCTTCCCCAATGGACCTCAAGGCTGCTTGGCGTCATAGTCGGTTGTGGCTGCGTTGGATGGGTTGAAATGGGGTGGGGATTCACTTTTTCGATTCCTATTTTTCCGCCAGTGCCAGTGCAGTGGTACGTTCTAGGAAAAATTAAATACTGAATACCAAGGTTTATGATGTGCTGTATACATATTCTGGCTACCTCAGTCAAAATAACTCGTGCAGAATTCCGGTAGGTACGGTAAGGTCACGAGGTGTTTTTCGCAGATTCTGATATTCCGGCTTACGATCGTAAGATTTCATCATTGGCGATATCGTGGCGAATTGATATCTGGATTTGGCAAAATTTGACGAAATGGTGAATCAAATTTGGCGAAAAATCCCATTTTTCATCTGGCAACCCTGCTTCTGACGCCGATGGTCCGCGTCAGAAGCCCGTATCCGTGTTATTTGTTGTTTTTAGTCAATAAATGTAATAATAATGTTTTAGAATAATCAATTCATTTCAAATTCATACTGAAAAATCCATGAAAACTCGACATGATTGCCTTTTTCTGCTAAACCGTTCTTGCAATAGTTCTTGCTGCCAGCCAAGTTTTGATTGTTGGTAAACAACAGTTCGTCACGACTTGAGCTGCCAGACTGCTACCAAAGTTGAACCTTTCCTCTGCCGGCCAAAACTCCAGACTTACCGCTCTGCAACTGACGCCGACCGTCGCCGACCGTCGGCGACCGTTTGGTTAGGACAGGGGGTTAGCTAAAAAAACGACCAAATGGTTAATCATGGCTTCTCGTGCCATCGCAAGCGATTCGTCGTTTTCTTTATGTCTCCACGGAGAGCCGGTTTCAATGGTTACGGTGACTTTTCCGGTACAGTACTCCTGTCTCTTTCCCAGACTTCCAATGTTGGCCAATGTTGTTCCAATGTTAACAGTTGGCTTTCATGGCGTTGGTGGGTCAATGATCAAAGGAAAAATTTTCCTGCGGCTACCAATCGCTGAAAAAAATCACAGAATGAAAATTCAAGCTTGACATTCTGCAATCGCAGGCCGCCAAATTTTCTTTCGTGGAATAACAATTGCGGACTACCCAGCTCTTGTTCCCGTGTCCATAATTAGAAATGGCATTAGAAAATTAAGTATTTCAACATCTGGTTAAGTTATTTAAGAAATGAATTCGACGTGGCTATTTCCTTTCGGCCTGGCATACTCCGAAAACTTCATCTATAAGGGATAACGCAATAGTTACCGACCAAAACATTCCCCCGATCTATAAATATCAATAATCGAATTCTCGTTATTAAAGTCGCCGTTCCAAACACCTACAGAGTTATCTTTATCGAAGTCTATACGAAATTATCGAGTGTCCATCACTGCTCTTTCGGAGTAACAGCCAGCCCGACAAATAACGTCCAATGTAGCGAAAGGAAACGAACATGAGGGGCGGGTCAACTGGGGAAAGGGGTCGATCCATAGCACAAGTTTAAATTAAAAAAGGTTTTCCAGAGCTTGGTCCTGTTTCCCCTCTCCCTCTAAGCATATTTCAATGGATGCATGGTTTCCACATGTGAACCTTTTTTCTTTCCGGAAGACATGACGTAAGTGAAGAAACAACGACAAACATGGCTTTGAGAAAAAGAGCTCACATCCGGGACTATTATTATTGTTGCACTCCAGACCATTGTCTTGCTGAGACCTTACGGCGGCAGGCGCTCTTTCAGTCATGGTCGTAAGTAGCAGCTGAATTCTATGCTTAATTCCGCCACTTAAATATGACGTCATGTAGGTATACAGAACTTCCGGGTCGCTCAAGCAATACTTCACGCACTAAGATATACTTCAAAATGCATTTTTCCGGTAGGAAAGCTCCTTGAATCTATGCCGCACCTTCTCATATTGAATTGAAGTGTTAGCTTTAGATCCAGTTTAAATATCCCTAGAAATTTTAGGTGATTTTCGAAGTTTAGAGGTGCTTTCATATTTTCTGGAGTGCTCATGCGCCCCTAAAAGCATAAAAAGGTACACGCCTCGTGGGGAGCAAGCAAAGAGAAAGTGAAAACTTTCAGATGGGCCGCCTTTTGTGGTAAGAAGTTTCATTACTAGCTGGCTGAGTTAAAGAGCTTGTGCCAGATCAAATAATTATTTTTAAAGAACTGGATTGATCGAATTTGTTGTGCTAATAGCATATGAGAGTCCAGCAATAATTCTTTCTCCACTCAAAACACGAGATTCTGTCACTTCGTCGGACTAATGCAAGCTACTAAACACCGGACTAACAAAAAGCCCGACTGCCTGCATCCGTGCGCTGGGAAGGGACGAGAGGCGACGTGTGGGGTCTGACGCTTTTCCCATAGGCACCGGAGCTCAGTCTGAGGGCTCCCATGTTTGATCCGAGGGGACATTTCTTCCCACTCGTCAACTGCATCTGCCTGTCGGATCATAGAATTTAAACTTGTTAGTAGCTTCGAGACTGTGAGAACAAGTTTAATACGGACATGCTTAGCTTCGTGAGGAAACTCTGGCTAGACACATTTCAACGTTACCTCCGTTCATTGTGACATTCCAGGTAACGGGTTATCAGAATATCCGAGCACCGTGAAATTCCGCTGAAACTTAGCAATTCCGAACGACACCTTTAATTTCCCGTGGACTTGTAGTGAAGTTTGTGAGATAGGCACCAACGCAAGTGCTATTTCAGAGAATGACGCTGCGGGAGTGGAAGGTGTTTTGTGACGTTTCCGTGGAATCTACAGCATAGTAAGCTCTTAAGTTGAGCGTCCACTGTAACACTAGCGCGTCAAAGTTGGACGGATTTCCTCCGATAATCCCGCGGACTCAGCAGTTTTCGAAATGTTAATTTAGCCCGAGAGAATCGGGCCATCTTCTGGGCACTGTCGTCAAGGATAATGGACTAGGTGCTACTTCGTTGAGTGCTGTCTTAGTCGAAAACTTTCAAGTTGAGTTCGTGGGCTATTCCGAGATTCGCCGATCATGCCTCGCCCGACTGCAGTAGGCGTCATTTGACTAGATTGCTGGGGGACCACCAGGGCGGCGTCGGCAGCACGTGGCAGAAACGGTGCTGTCGGTTGAAAATGTCTTCAGAAACATTGCACATACGATGAAGGTTCTTCAAAACGTACAGGAGTGCCGACTAAGTGGTCATAATTCTGTTTTGAGCCACATTTTAGAGATCATCATCATCATCATAATCACTTAACACCCGCACTGGAGAGGGATCTGTAACTAACGCGCACTGGGGGGAGGGGTGGGACTGGGAGACCCCTCCCAGATATATCGGAAACTAAGAGGCTTAGAAAAACTCAGATTACAGGGTGTGTGCGCACTATAGTGATCTACATCATCAATAATTGTATTTAACCTAAGCCAATATCTTCAAGGTCAAACGAGGTCATAAAAGTCAAATATTGGCCGTGCTGGGGACCTTTTGGGAAATGCCGTGATTATGCGGAAAAATACGGGAATAAGCTAAAGATGGACCAGATCCATATAGGGAAGTTCGCAAAGAATCTTAACTAAAATTTTGGGGTGAAGGTTATTCAAGGATATTGACCTATGACGTCCCAATATGGTATACCACCCATAATGTACACTATAACTAGCACTATAGCAACTGTTTGGCAGGAAATGAAGATTCACCTTTACCAATGATCTTTTTTACCCTGACTTTGACCTGACCTGACCTGACCTTTAGTGACCTTGGTCATACCATAATATACGTCAAACTAGGTAACACCATTTGACCAGAAGCACTGGGATCAATGACCTTGAAAGTGTCGATGAAACCTTGAACTGTGACCCTTGACCTAGACCTTCGTGTGAGGTGATCTTGACCTATCATCCCCGTTATATGGTGTTATGACGTCACCACTCTGTATTCAATGCAAGTGAACTGGTCCGACCCTGCGATTGTGGCCATCTCCAATTGCATGTCTAAATTTGAAAGCCTATAAGTCAAACAAATATTTGACCAATTTTGAAAATTATTTCACCAATCGACGTGCCGTTAAATTCTCTCAAATGTGGATAAGTGTCATGTTTTGGCTACAAGCGGTTCTCTGAGCACCTCAAAAAATAGGAGGGGGAGGGGATAGATCCAGTGCGCGTGTTAAAGGCGCGTTAACTTCAAGGGTTATTTTGCGCCCATAACACGGAACATTGAAGCAGTTCACGTTACGATCGAGTGGCAAAAAAGGGCGTTGTGCAATAAAATCAGATAGATAGCAGCCATTTGTAAGCAATATATTTCGGTACAACATTCCATAAGATGCCACTAGCAATGCTTTGCACAAAAACATGTTTTGTCCAGTTCTATGTTGCGTCAAAAGAGCTAGCTGCACCCACATCAGAAATCTATTACACAATGAATTGGAATTCGAGGTTACAGCTTACACTATGACCAAGACCTTGTGCTTTCACTTATTGCCTAGTGAAGATTTTGATGAAGGTTTTATCCCAATATGTCATCACAGTGAATTCGCTCCATTTCGCACCTAAGGCAGGTACCCGCCCCCCTCCGGAGACAGCATAAAATATTTTTTCGAGACAGCACAAAAACGGCGGCGCGTAGCACCGCCGTACTTGGCATACATTTTCTCTCATCATTTTTACAACTTCTGTAAAAATCATAAGATTAGTTCATCTTAGGTCAGGTCACCAGTACAGGTCAAGCGACAAGCGACATGACCTCAAAAAAATTTAAGATAACATAAGTCGGAACAGGTTGAATGTACCCGATTGAAACCCATATCACACAATGGTCTCACCGATTTCTCTAAAAATGTCCGCTATTTTTTATATCGATGACCTAAGGTCAGGTACGAGCCATGACCTCTCCATTGGGGGGCTTATCGATGCACCAACTGCCAGGGTCATATGGCCCTCTCCATTGGAAATACAAGGGAAAAATTATTTTGACTAAATAACTCAGTAACGGATGGTGATAGAGCGTTTATTTTAGCTGCATTAGACTTGCCTTGTCTTTGCAGTTCTAATGATATGCATTTTATATAATCTGACCTTGACCTGACCTCAGGTCAGGTCAAATCCTTGATTTGACCTAGCAAATTCAAATTATATATCATTCGATTTGGCTTGCTTCGAGGATTCATATAGTTTAAGTCGTTTTGCTCTATCTTTACTTCTTCAAATGTAATGGCCAAAAACCTTCATTTACATGTTATGCCTATAACAACACGTTTGGGGCTCTCGTGAACTTAATTGTGACCTAACAAAAAAATGGTTTGAACATTTTCGATGGAGAAGTGGATGGGCTACCCAACGCCGCTTACCGTTTTTTCACTACCTACCGTGGTTCTCGAGATCTTAGGAAGGGGGGCGAGTACCCGCCCCCTCCCCGTCAAAGCGAAGGTGGCTCAGACCCCGTCAATGCGCGAGTTAAGGCCTGATCAACTTATCATAACTACTTCTCAGCTCAGCACTGCGAAATATACCATGGTGCATTTGATTTTAGCAGTGCAATACACAATTGAAGTCGGCAATAGTCTTCTTTCCTGCTCGTGGCTCAAAATACGGGGCTATAACTTAACCCGTGCCCTACCGGGGTCATTGCCAACTCCCCCCACCAGAAGGGGCATCGATGCCCCCTCCAACTCCGAATGTGGAGGGCTATCGTAAATTTGATAAGCATTTAGAAAGCTTGTCTAAACAAGGTAGCAGTTAATTTCAGATCAGTCAAAGGGCGAAGGCAGGACATAATCACTCGCACAACACACTGTTTTTTCTTTTTTTGCATTCTTTCACTTCACTTTTTTACGTTATTTTATTTTATTTACTCCCTGCTCCCGGGATATATCTGGATGCGGCGGTCCCGCACAGTTCCCTAAATCCCTTCCTCGGGCTGGCGGGAAATGCACGTATTCCTGCCGCCTGCACGATGTCAGACTCCTGATGACCGCCATTGTCACCCTCAGCAGCTGGTCGGGAGAGAGGAGGTCGGGTGATGATAATCATGGTACTAAATCGCTCTTACCTCCGTAACGTCTACGAAGAAAGGTCCCTTTTGGCTTTTATGCCCCCCTTTGTGTGCGTGTTGCGGTTGCGCACGTATATATGTGCCTGTTTGTTGTTGTTGTAATAATAAACGTATGGTTCCAGATACTTAACCCTATTTCCAACATGGGGGGCAGATTCTGCCCACACCTCAGGTTTTCCATGGTATCTCCGAAACGGTTGGAGATAGGCTCTTAAAATTCCATGGCTTTTCCAACAACTAAATAGCGCATGTTCCTTTAAAATTTGGAACATACATATGAGCCAGAGACGGAGCTATGGCTCGCTAGTTTGGGGGTTTATCTAGAAACCAAGCATTGTCGCCAGCGTTGCGTTGGTCCTACAATAAAACTGTCCCTGGAAAATTGGCGGCAGTTGTAATGTTTCAAAGTTATTACTGAGATTTAGGATGACAGTTGATGTATATTTTGATATATTTTGGCCATAGGCGGTTCCAGAAGCTCAAAATGGGGGGTTTACAAAGTTATCCAACCGAACTCTTCCTAAGCAAATAGATTGCGTACAGAATCTTCGGGAGGGTTAACAATAACCATGCATTGATCCAATATTTGTATTATATGGTGATAAGAATCAATAGGCGTGCTCAGGTAACGTAATTAGGGGAGTTCACCCGCACTCAAGTTCGTTTTAGTGTTGCGTGTGCATTGAATGGGACAAAGCTTTGTAATTATGCATTTAGTCTTAACATTAAATGAGATTTGAAATGACAGTTGATGACAGTTCGATATATTTTTAGTCATAGGCGGTTCCAGGAGCTCAAAGTGAGGGGTCTACAATGTTATCAATTCGAACTCTTTAAAAGTGAATAAACTGTCTACAGAATGGACAGGAGGGGTAAAATCATATACGGATGCATTGATCCCATCCGTGTTTTATATGATAGTAGGATTTCATAGGCGTGCTCAGGTACCGTAATTAGGGTGTTCGCTAACTTTCAAGCGTATTTTAGTGTTGTGTCTGCATTGAATGGGGCAAAGCATCGTAGATATGCTTATTTAGTCCTAACACCAAATGGACAGCATTCATTCATAGGCAGATCCAGGAGTGTTCCCCGGGTCGGCCAGGGGTGGATGAAGGCGGTGAAATTTGAAAAGTAGTCATACCTGAAAGGCGGGGTAATCTGTGTCTTACCCCACCATTTTGCCTCCCTGAATCTGCCTCTTATATTTGTGGCATTTGAGCACTTTGCTTGACATAAGAGATATCACACTGTACCTGGCGTGTGCATTTCTGCAAAAAAGATATGAAAAAATCATATAATTCCCCCAAATTGCTGGCCCTAGAACCGCTCTTGAATTTTGAATTCCGCCTAAATGAGAGATTTGACCATTTCCAAGCAATTCCCTGTAATCTATACTAGCTTCGCGAAAATCAAGCCTAAGAGACAAGAGCTACGGATAATCTAAAAAAGGCAGAAATTTGGTATATTTTGAACCTCCTTCCCCCAATTTTCAAAAATTTAGAACTTTTTTCCAAATGAAGTTAGGCCTGAGCAGAATCGATTCCAATTTGAATTTTTAAAATCAGCCACGTATATTTTGATATCTTAAGGGGGCGGAATCTGCCCCTCTGTTGGAAATAGGGGTAGCCGGGAGCCCGTTGGAAATAGGGTTAAGCGCTTAGGTCAATGGTTCAGCCTCCAGAGGTCAGTAAACTTCTGGCGTATCTATCTATGCATATCAAGCTGGCGAGCACCTAAATGGAAACATCTAAAGCCTATAATGGCCTCAGATATACCACATGGCATTTATCGCCCCTGCCATCTTGGGAACGGTGAAGACCAAGACGTTCCTGAACTTGTTTAGCCTTTGCATTCGTTTTTGTGACTTTTTATGTATATCAAGAATTTTCCTCTTGCTATCAGCATGAGTGAGGTCACCGCTTGACTTTGCTCGTCACCGTAAAAAATATCCCGGAAAAACATCTTATAGACCCTAAACGGTTTATCAAGTGTAGAAGGTTTCCAGTCAATCAGTTTCAAAATGTATATACGTATGGTAGAGTTCAAAACTTGAGGTGAGGCCACCTCATTACACCTCACTTGCTGATTTGACCTGTTATAGCCCGAACCCCCAATTTTCTCAGAGAGACAAAAAAGATTAAAAAAATTGCAAAAACATTAGGTAACAGGTATACCAAGTCTGGTGACGCTCCGCGCCGCCACTATACCGCTATCTTGGAAGAACCTTAGGGGCCATCGATGCCCCCGGCAGGGTGAGGTTTGAAATCGGTCATCATTTAAACCTAAAAAAAATATTCCCACGTGACAGTGGCGGGTACAAGAGGGGGGGCTAAGGGGGTCAAGCCTCCCAGAAATGCCAGAGTGTCCATGGTCAATGCATAGACAGAGGCTGTTCCGAGGCGATGGCGGGGGAGGCTCGAGCCACCTAGCCCTCCCCCCCCCAGAAATCCTGGATCCACCATCACACGCAGGTTATGTTAAACATATATAATCATTTCTGGCACAGTAGGTACCATAATGTCATGGACTCCACCAATTTCAATTTTCCGTTATCCGCCAACCTGATATGTACTGGAGGCGGATTTTTTCTCCGACGAGATTGGAATTCTCTCTGTGGTTTCCAAAAGACGGTTGCACGCACCTGATTCCAGGCTCGGCAAAATTGGGTTAGGGGATCAGCAGGTGCCCCAGGCCAGATCACGGGCACCCCAGATGCCTGCTTTGTGCAGCTCTATGTTGTGTCAAAAGAGTTGGCCGCACCCACATCAGAAACCCATTACACGTTGAAAGCCGAGCTTCCGGATAATCTGGTAAAACCTTACTGGTACTGGGGAAGCCAAGAAATGTGTATTCACTCCTGGCAGAGCCTTATAGCGGCAAGAGTGTGGGAAATCCGTCAATGCGACAATTCGACACGTTACTTCTACCTGGCTCGATGCGTATTTTAAACTTGTTAAAATTAAAAACACATCAGTGGATGAAACCACTGTGAAAATCTTGCTAAAGTAGCAGGCATTGCCTCCACCGCACTCACTGGTAAATCCAACGGGAGGGGGGGCAAAGGGGCCGTGGTCCCCACCAAAGCCCCGACAGTCCCGTGTTCCCCTGTTTATATTGTACAGGTTATTCCTTCCTGACCAATGGCTTCACTTCCAGACCTCTCTGCAACTGACTGAGCTGATCGAGTGAACTGAAACTTTCCCCACCGTCTCTGAGCCGAGACACTGGCGGTGCCTGAGAGTTCCCCTAGCGGTGTCCCGCTACATATGGACACCGCGGTGGCAGTGGTGGCCTGCAATCACAAACAACTGCGACTCTGTCCGCATCACGTTCTCTACCGGACGCTTGATCCCCGTCGGATAGACAACGTCACCCGGACACTGAAACCTCCTCGCGTTTTCGGCAATCATTACCAGGACAACCGCGCACGTCTACAGCCTTTCCACTTCGCTGACTTCGGATGACCACCTTCAAACGGCCCTCGGTTTCTGGCCTCTCATTAGTCATCTTAACCGCCGCCCGTCTCCGCTAGCGGCTGGAAGTCAGCACTCACCGTCGCATCTGGAAGTTATTGAAACTGATTTCGCTCGGACACAAGCTTGCGCTTTCAACAGCCGCCCTGCCCTGGAAGCCGTTTACGGATAACCACCTGCCACAACGCCAACGGGACCTCTCATGCCAGACCAGTGGCGTAGCCAAGGGGGGTCCTTGGGGTCCGCGGACCCCCCCCCTTGGGCTGACCTTATGCACTGGAAAAAACGAGCATTGGTCTCGGGGGCCCCCTGAACTTGGTCTGAGTGGCCCCCCGAGCTCGGTCTCAGGGCCCCCCCGAGCTTGGTCTCAGGAGGCCCCCGAGCTTGGTCTCAAGGGACCTCCGAACTTGGTCTCAGGGTCCCCCGAGCTGGGTCTCAGGGCCTCCCGAGCTTAATCTCACGAGCCTTTCGATCTTTGTCTCAGGGACCCTCCTAGTTTGGTCTCAGGGGGCCCCTGAGCTCGGTCTCAGAGCCCCCAAGCTTGGTCTCAGGGGACCCCGAACTTGGTCTCAGGGGGCCCCTGAGCTTGGTCTCACGGGCCTTCCGAGCTTGGTCTCAGGGGCCCCGATCATCGGTATCGAGGGCTCCAGAGTACCAAACATTGATCTCGGAGGGGGTGGCCCTGAGCTCGGTCTCAGAGAGCCCCCTGAGCTTGGTCTCAGGGGTCCCCGAGCTTGGTCTCACGAGCCCCCACCCCGAGCTTGGTCTCAGGGGACCCCCGAGCTTGGTCTCAGGGGACCCCCGAACTTGGTCTCAGGGGGCCCCTGAGCTTGGTCTCACGGGCCTTCCGAGCTTGGTCTCAGGGGGCCTCCCATCATCGGTATCGAAGGCTCCAGAGTACCAGACATTGATCTCGGGGGGCCTGAGCTCGGTCTCAGAGGGCCCCCGAGCTTATTCTCGGGGTCCCCGAGCTTTAGTCTCACTAGTCTTTCAATCTTGGTCTCAGGAGGCCCCGAACTTGGTGTCAGGGGCCCCCGAGCTTAGTCTCAGGGGCCTTTCGATCTTGGTCTCAGGGGGCCCTCCGAGTTTGGTCTCAGGGGCCCCGAGCTCAGTCTCAGGGGCCCCCGAACTTGTTCTCAGGGCCCCCTCCGAGCTTGGTCTCTCAGGTTTTCCGAGCTTGGTCTCAGGGGGCCCCGATCATCGGTATCGAAGGTTCCAGAATACCGAACATTGATCTCGGGGGCCCGAGCTCGGTCTCAGGGGCCCCCGAGCTCGGTCACATAGGCCCCCGAGCTTTAGTCTCACGGGCGTTTCGATATTGGTCTCAGGGGCCCCCGAGCTTGGTCTCAGGGGCTCATCGAGCTTGGTGTCAGGCCCCCAAGCTTGGTCTCAGGGGCCCGAGCATGGTCTCAGGGGCCCCAAGCTCGGTATCAGGGGCCCTGAGCTTGGTCTGAGGGGCCCCGAGCTTGGTCTCACGGGCTTTCTGAGCTTGGTCTCAGGGGTCCTGAGGTTTTTCTCACGGGCCTTATGATCTTGGTCTCAGGGGCCCCCGAGCTTTTTCTCAGGGGGCCCCAGAGCTGGTCTCAGGGATCCCCCGAGCATCGGTATCGATGGCTCCGGAGTACCGAACATTGATCTCGGGAAGTGGGGGGGCAATATTGATTTGGGGGTGCCCCCGACTATCGATATCGAGGGACTTATGTGTGAGGCACGGGAATTGGCCTCATGGGACCCAGAGTTTGGTCTCAGGGGGCCCAGGCTTGGTGCTCAGGGCCCCCCGAACATTGGTATCGTGGGGCTCTAGGGTACCGAGCATTAGTCTCGGGGAGGGGCTCCGAATATTGATCTGGGGCCCCCGAACATCGGTGTCGAGTTACTTCTGAGAAAAGCGCAAGCATGGGCTTAAGGGTGCCCCCAAGCCTGATCTAAGTGGGACCCCGAGCTTGGTCTTAGGAGCCCCGCGCATCAGTATCCAGGGGCTCCGGAGTATTGGTATCGGGGGTGGGGGAAACAATTATTTCAGGGGCCTCCAAATGCTGATCTCGGCAGGCCCCCGAATTTGCGGATGCAGTGGCGTAGCCAAGGGGTCATAGGAGTCCGAGGACCCCCCTTGGGCCAATCTGAACCACTGCAAAGGATTCTCTGATCACGGGGCCCCCAGAGTCTGTCTCAGAAGCCCCTGAAAATTCTTTCTCAGGGCGTCCCGAGTCGGCCTCAAGGCTCCGCCCTGAGAGTCGGTCTCAAGGCCCCCGAAAGTAGATTTCAGGGGGCCCCTGAGAGTTGGTCTTAGGGTACCCAAAAGTCGGTCTCAGGGGGCCCCGAGAGTCGGTCTCAGGGGGCCGAGCTAGTCCCACGGGCCCGCAGAGAGTGGTTCTCAGGGCCCCGCGACAGTCTATTTCAGGGGGCGCCGTGAGAGTCAGTCTCAGAGAACCCCAAGAGTCAGTAAAGGGGATCCCGAGAGTCGGTCTCGGGGGACCCCGCCCCTCCCGAGATTCTATCTCATGGGCCTCAAGAGTTGGCTTCAGGGGGCACTGAAAATTGGTATCAGGGAGCCCCAAGAGTCAGTCTCAGGGGGCCCCGAGCTAGTCCCAGGGGCCCCCAAAGTGTGGGTCTCAGGGCCCAGCGAAAGTCTATTTCAGGGGCACCCTGAGAGCCAGTCTCAGAGAACCCCAAGAGTCAGTCAAGGGGACCCCGAGATTCAGTCTTAGAGGAACCCCGAGATTCGGTCTCAGCGAGCCCATAGTCTTACCGGAGTCTCTCTCAGGAGTCAATATTTACTTTCAGGTGGCCCGAGAGTTAATCTGGGGGTTCGAGAGTTAGTCTCATTTGATCTGCAGAGTGCTGGTCTCAGGAGGCCTCCGAGGGGTAATCTTGGGAACCCTCGAGATTTAGCCTCAGGCTGTGCCCCCGAGTTTTTGCATAAGGGGCCTCAAGAGTCAATCTCAGGGAGCACCCAAAAGTTAGTCTCAGAGTGCTCCCGGGAGTTAGTCCCAGGGACGTCCGAGAGCTAATTTTGGGGCTTTGAGAGTAATTCCCAGAGGTGCTCCTGAATTTTGGTCTCACGGACGGAGTTAACCTTAGGCCTCTGAGGGCTAATCTTGACTTCCGAGAGACAGTCTCAGGAGTGCCATGCCAAAGACTCAGTCTCAGGCGTGCTTCCACACCTCCCGCCTCGAGTGTTAGTCTCAGGGGACGCCCCAGGGTTAGTCTCAGAGGGCCGTAGGAAGTCATTCCCAGCCCCCCCCTCTCCACCCCAGAGACATCCTCAGGGAACCCCCAAGAGCTAATCTGGATGGCCCCGAGAATCAGTCTCAGCCCTCCCCCAGAGCAAATTTGGGGGGCTCGATAATTAGTCCCAGAGGTGCTGCCGATAACTAATCTAAGGAGCCCCCGAGAGATTCTCAAGGGCCCCCAATTTGGATCAAGAAGCATCGTGAATCAGTCTCAGAGACCCCCTGAGATCTAATCGGGAGAGGGGCCGGAAATTAACCTTGTGAGTGCCGCCAAGTATTGGTCTTAGGCGGCCCCAGAGCTAGTCTCAGGTCCCCCAAGAACTGATCTCGGAAGCCCGAGTTATTTTCAGGGGACCTATCAGTTCTAGTGTAAGGAGGGCCGGAGAGCTAATCTCAGAGATCCGACAATTAGTCACACGAGGTCTCCAGGAGTTAGTCTCAGGGGTCCCCTGAGGCTGCCCTCAGGTGACCCCGAGAGCTAGTCTCAGCGAGCATTCCTCCCCTTCCTCCCCCTCGGCTCAGAGTTATCCTCAGGCCCCATGAGTGTAAGTTCCAGGAGGTTCCAGTAGGTAGTCTCATGGTACCCCCAAATGTTGGTTTTGGGGGACGTAAGTACTGATTTGCGGGAAATTGTTGTTTTCGGGGGTCCCCAGATTAGTCCCCAGGTCCCCAGTTTCGGCGTCATGTGAAGCGCTAGGCCCCTGGAGATCTCTGCTCGATCCAGAGGGCAGGGGAAGGGGGCGGTGGGTGGTGGTCCTGGATGGCTTAACACTGGCATAGCAATACAAGCCCTCTACAAAGACCCAAAGTCCAAGGAACAAAGTTCCCCAAAGTCCACCTATCAGAGATCCGAAGTCCAAGGAAGTACGCACCTCCCCAAGCCCCGGGATCTCCAACCAATGGCTAGGGGGAGTAAGGGAGTGGTTTCATCATTAGGACCGTCCACGGAATAGGTTTTATATAGCATCTGGGGCACACTCCTATATCCCTTTTATTGAGCGCCCTTTTTCCTTTCCATTTCTTTTAGATTTTAGAATTCAATCCAGAGATATCGCTTGAGATCTAAGGCTCAAAGAAGATTTTCGAAAAATCATATGCCTCGGAAAAATGTATCTATGCCCATTGCGTACCAAAAAAGACAAATTGAAACCTGTCGATCAGGCACCATTGCCGAAGGAAAGGCAAAAATTAATCTAGTTTTAGCATCCATAATAGCAAATCGAACAGGGAATTTGGCACTTCAGCTGATTTTCAATCTATTAGCTTAATCCCAATAAGTACCGTCCTAATTATTATGAAATAAACAGCTTTCAAATATTTTCGTAGGAAACTAGACAAACAAGGACAATGACAGAAATTCATGAGCATAATCCCAAAAAGAAAAATAGGTATACAAGGTTAAAAATAACAATGACAGAGTGATTCAAGGCGATAGATACCTCAGGCGCCTATTGTTTTGGTAATTTACTCATTTACAACAAAGCAAGGGTAAGAAAGAAACTGTGGTGAGTTCATCAGGATCTTTCCGCGGAATAGACGTTATATGGCGTCCGGAACACACTACCATATCCCTTGTATTTTTATTCATTTTTTCCATTTCTTTGGAAATTTTCTGATTAAAGAGTTAATGAATTCGAAACTCGGAAAGAATTGGCAATCATTTCCTGTAGAAGACCATTTCTTCGTACTCAAAACGACTGACCTTCCATAACTTCATGCCTGATTACCAGAGTGAGTTGAGGTAGAGTCAGGTTTAACATCATGTACGCAGTAACATTTAATTTCCCGAAATGTCCCACAAACTGTTGTTATATCCACGCTGCCATATAGGTATGGGCCAGCCTTAATATTTCGTGGCCCAAATTTACCAACACTTGGTCGGATCAAGAAAAATCAAACTATGAGCAAAATAAGAACAAACACTTAAAACGGCATAGCAAAATTTCCGTCGTGTAAATGTTATAATGCCAAAATATTATACGACAAATATAGGAGATGAGCTCCGGCCTGGGGGCCCCGAAGGTAGTCGGACCCCCCCCTTGGCCGAATCCTGGCTACGCCACTGTGCCAGACCATTCTCCCTTGCTCAGATTTGACCAATTTCTTGTTCCACCTTTATTACCGATCGTCAGATCAGTCAGCCCATTCGTGCAGACGTGCAATTTTGCAGAGAGGGAAGGCGTAAGTGTGTTTTAGTGTGACGAATGATGATGTGTTCCATGATAAATATTTCAATACGATCTACGATGAGAAAGTGAAAAGAGACAAGTGTTCAATGACGATAAATAATTTCCACAATGGTATTCTGTGGACAAGTATGTAGATTGATTTAGCAGACTTTAAAAAAACTTGAACCAATGTAAATATATGAATTGTGTGAATGTATAGCTTTAACTTTTGTAAAAGGGGGAGGTGTGGTGTGCTGACACCGCCGCACCGAGCGGTACGCCCCTCGATGGCGCAGTATGGTTTTTGTGTAGTTTTTGTGTGAGTGACTTCGCATCTGTTGCCGTGTGTGAGCGTATATAAAGAAAGAGTGCATGTCTAATAAACAAGGGTTCAGCAAACTTCTTCTCTCAGTCCGGCACACAACACATACATGTCGGGATCTCACCCGTCCTATGACCTCAAGACTTGCCACTGCCGATATCCATAGGCTGCTTTCGACACAGTCAATTCGATGAGGGCTTTAATAGTGGAAACCTATTCTAGCATGAATTTTGTAACTATAGTTCAGGCTCATAAGGTTGCCATATTTGTATTAAAGTCAGTTTTTGGCTTATGTATAGAGAGTTGCAGGCTTTTCAAAGCGTGGCTAGTGCTTCAAACGACGATTTCGCCGATTTCAGCACGGTAGCTGTCAATTTTCAACTGCGAGAGTCTGCAGATGCAAAAGAACCCCGAATTGCCTCCCTCTATACTGAACATGCTGTAGGAGTGGGTGGAAATTACTGGAGGAATGAACCTAGCTCAGTCATCGCCATTCTTCCACCAAGCTAATCCAAAACTAGACGTCAACGCTGACTTCCCACCGCCCGTCCAACCGACACCGGCAAATCATCTTCCAGCCCATTCAATCACCTGGATTCCTATCGACACAGATTCCGGCGACTGCGCTATGCACCGGAGGCGCCATCTGTGCCGCGCCACGCTGACCCCCGCCTATCTGCCGCGGCGCAGATCGCCTGCCGCCATTGCCACACATACAGCTGTTCGGACGGCTAGCGCGGCGTAACCCGAGCTATTCGTCATGCCGGCGCTCGTGGGCGAGGGTGCAACCTGGTTTGATGGCGGCACGTCGGCGTCGCGCTACAAACGACACGGCGCGTCGTCGGCGACTCCGATTACGCGGCGTCTGTATTCGGCGCCGGCCGGCAGTGTCGCCTTACGACAACAACAGCGCGCGCCACCCCGCCCAACGGCCGCCGTTTTACATTGGCAATATCGGAAAGGCGCGAAACGGCGCGCGACCTCGGAATCCCAGCAGGGCGGCGAAATCTCCTGCACGCCACACAGCACTGCGAGACTGGGCAGTTCTCTGGTTCCGGCAGAAGCGAGTTTCTCTGAATTTGCATCTGTCTCGAATGTGATAAACAAGACGGGAGCGCTTGCGGTTTGTGATCAGACACTTTTTCCATCTGCAGTCAACGATGATAAAGTATGTGACTGGTCTGAGGCGAGGGAATCGTCCAGCTTAAGTAGAACAGCGTTGGTGTTCTCTTCCCCGGGGACAAGCTCTACGTCCTGGCCAAGATTTATTGAGCTGCCCGGCGCCTAGTCACTTTTTGCTAAAGCCATCTACATTTCTCTTCTCGGCTGTTGGTGTTGGGCAAATTTATGGAGTCAAATATCTACGAGGTAGTAAGCCGTCGACAGCGGAGACCAGTGGTCGGCCCCAGTCGATTTGCGGCGAACGCTGCCGCCTGATTCATGGCCTCGCCGGTCCCATAAAACAACTTTGTAAATTATTGCGATCTGTGAAAGCTCTTCTTGCCAGACCAAGTGCCAGAAAGCTTTTGTCGGAGAATACCTATAGAGATCCCTGGTGGAGTGAATTACTCCGGGACGAGTACCTCCATGTAAAAAGGCTTCTAACACGATTTACAGTGCGACGGGAGTGCAGAATCCAGGGAGCTATCAAAGTGAAATGGCTTTTTGGTGCCTGCATTTTTATTACCTGAAATTCGGTTTCGCCGCCCATTTCGTACATGCAAGCTTGCCGAGCCCTTCCCAAAAAGGCATACGCGGAAAAATGTTTTAATGTACCTACACCTATTTTTCTTCTTTAATTCTCTCCCACATTCGTTGTACGGTTTCTCAATGAATTGAGAACCTATACGTGATTGGGATGTGTGACCCATTGGCCGTGAAATACAGATGCAAAGATATAATAATACAAATAATTTTGTTTTGCTCGCGTATGTAATTTCAATATCGGCAACAGCTTGGTATATTTTGCAGCATGAATACAAGCTAGAGTGTAGCATAATGTTTGAACGTCACCTCTTGCACCAGGGGAGGGAGGGGGAAAGGGTTAAGACAATTGAAGCATAAACTGTGTCCTTTGGCTATCCAGCGCTGGACGGTGTGGGAGGGACGAGGTTTTCCTCTGCAGGCTCCGTATCGGTCTCACTCACGCCACCCACTCCTTTCGTCTCTGAAACGCGGCGACGCTCCATAGGAGCACCCGTGATGCGTTGGATATCTGCCTGTTAAACATGTTCTAGTTTAATTCCGAGATTACAGATCGAGGAGACCAATTCTCGCTTCAGACTCTCTCGGGAACCCACCAGATGTAGAAATCTGTAATAGTATCTCGTTGTTAGCAATGCAGGCTTCAATGTCCTATATTCTCCGGCAGATGCTTATATCAGGCACTAATAGCTCCAATGTAGTAGCGGATGCAGGGGTAGGGGCCGAAAGTTTCCCTAGACGTTTGAATGTCTACAGTTACTGCATAGGCGGCTCGACCCCTAGCCCCCCTCCGTGTGTATTGGGGTTTATAGGGCGCCTTCAACGTCTAGGCTATATCGCGCCCCTAGCCCCCTCCCCCGAAATCAAGTCCTGGATCCGCCACTGCTTCGATGCGCTTTGGCTACTGAACCGCTCGAACAAATACATACCTCTGACGTCGTCTGAAAGCTTTCTAGGCAAAGTTTTGTGGAGAAAATCGTATCGAATGTTGACGTACTAAAATGTTGCATGCAAATGCCTATCTTCTGATTTTATTCCACAGCGTCCTTTTTCCCTCCAAAGTAACACGAAGCAATTCAATGTTTAGTGTTACGCGCACAAAATAAACATTGAAGATAACTTGTCCTAAAATGATGATGATGATGATGATGATGATGATGATGATGATGATGATGATGATGATGATGATGATGATGATGATGAAGATGATGATGATGGAGGGATGAGGTGGCTTAGTGGATAACACCCTTGTCTTCTAAGCCGCCGGTCCCGGGTTCAAGTCCCGGCGGAGCCTCTGAATAAGTCGACCTGATCCCCAAAATCCCTTCCAACAGGGTGAAAGTTGGCGACGCCGTATGACCCTGGCAGTTGGAGCGTCGTTAAAACCCAAAAATTATTTATGATGATGATGATGATGATGATGATGATGACGATGATGATGATGATGATGATGATGATGATGATGATGATGATGATGATGATGATGATGATGATGATGATGATGATGATGATGATATAATCTCTGAAATGTGGCTCAAAATGGAATTATGACCACTTAGTCGGCACCCCTGCACGTTTTCAGGAAACTTCAACGTATGAACAATGTTTCTGAAGACATTTTCAACCGACAGCACCGTTTCTGCCACGTGCTGCCGACGCCGCCCTGGTGGTCCCCCAGCAATCTAGTCAAATGACGCCTACTGCAGTCGGGCGAGGCATGATCGGTGAATCTCGAAATAGCCCACGAACTCAACTTGAAAGTTTTCGACTAAGACAGCGCTCAACGAAGTAGCACCTAGTCCATTATCCTTGATGACAGTGCCCAGAAGATGACCCGATTCTCTCGGGCTAAATCAGCATTTCGAAAACTGCTGAGTCCGCGCGATTATCGGAGGAAATCTGTCCAACTTTGACGCGCTAGTGTTACAGTGGACGCTCAACTTAAGAGTTTACTATGCTGTAGATTCCACGGAAACGTCACAAAATACTTTCCACTCCCGCAGCGTCATTCTCTGAAATAGCACTTGCGTTGGTGCCTTTCTCACAAACTTCAGTACAAGTCCACGGAAAATTAAAGGTGTCGTTCGGAATTGCTAGGTTTCAGAGTGATTTCACGGTGCTTGGATATTCTGAGGGCACAGATAACCCATTACCTGGAATGTCACGATGAACATGGGTAACGCTGAAACTTGTCTAGCCCGAGTTTCCTCACGAAGCCAAGCATATCCATATGAAAGCTTATCCTCACAATCTCGCAGCTACTAACAAATTTATATTCTATACAAATTTATATACAGGCGGATGAAGTTGACGAATGGGAACAGCTGTCCCTCGGATCAAGCATGGAAGCCCTCAGACTGAGCTCCGGCGCCTATCGGAAAGGTTCCAGCCCCAAAACGTCACCTCTCGTCCCTTCCCAGCGCACGGATGCAAGCAGTGGCGTCCCCGTGAAATAGGGATGTCCAAGCATAAAGTTTAAGGTGGTCCACATTGACGCTGGGCGCCTTAAGGCCGCAAAGAGTGGCCAGTGTCGGAAAAGGGGCGCGCAGTTATGCAGAAGTGGGTGGCTAAAAGCGGATGAAGGCGGTCTATTTTGCAGTGCAACGCCCTAGGGCTGAAAAGGGCAGTCAACCATTAAGAAGGGACGCCCCCAAGCAAGATGTTGAGGGCGTTCGGAGGTGAATGAGGGCGGTCCACGTTGAAGTGTCGTGCACTTAAGCTTCAAACAAGCGGCCGATGGTGAAGGGGTGCGCAATCACGCACTGCAGGGCGGTCAAAAGTGGATGAAGAGGTCCATGTCGCAGTGAGGCAGCACTGGGTGGGCCAGATTCCGGTTCCGGCCGAATTTTTCATTTGAACAGAATCTGAAATCTGGCCGGATTTCCCGGATGCTTACAGTGCCATGAATAAAACATGCACAATATGATGTTAAAAGTATGAATCGAGCATAGTTCTTCATGTTCGAGCTTTCAAGGAGGGGTGCCTGGTCATGTATTTAATATGCTATGAAGCATATCAGTTAAGCCATGTTCATCCATATCTGGTCACAAAACCTTGTTTCGATCGCAGTGACCAAGAAACTTGACCAGTGACCGAGGCCTTGAGGTCACCTATCATATTATTCGTAGAACATCAACTATAACTGTCATTTTGAGTGTTGCACATCCTAACTCACAAAAATATGAAATCTGAAGCTCCCTTTCCAAAAACGTTAATCTAGTGTTATATAATTATGGAGACAGTCTCAAGCATCAAATACTCAAACATTATCTGCAATATAGCTGATCAAGCGAGCACCGTATTCGGAAAACGAGGGTGCAGCCTAGAGAGAAAATAGGCTATAAATTCTCGTCATCTTTGTGAAAAAGTTTAACGCCCGGTGGGAAGCACTTGCAAAACTATGCTTGTGTGTGATCTCCCCGGACTCCCCAGCAAATGTGTAAATTCTAAAGAAAATTGCCTTCAGGTCGCAAACTACAGATTTATCATTATCTCTTCTGCACAGACATGGTAAATTGGGCACAGAGCCTGATCCAAAAATATCCAAAGACCGCCCTGGCGTGAAGTCGACTATAGAAAGTGATTCAGGTAGAGGCGCCCTGCTTTCCGACATTAGGATTTGACCTGAGGCACTGTAAGATATTATTCATTTCTAAGGCGACGTTTTCATTATCATTTTTCGCAAACGACCAAAAATAGTTCACAATACCACATGCCTCCCCGAAGGAGGTAAATTAGCCACCCGTCCCCCGAAGCCTCAGCCTTCCCCTCCTCCTTAACGAAATCCTGGATCCAACCCTTTTCCTGACTGAAGAGCGCTTATGTAAGTTTCTATGTACCATAAAACGACTCCCAATGGAGATAACGATGAACTTCCACTGCGCACTTTTTACTTCCAGTCCCCTTCCACTGAAAGGAAATAACGACTATGAACGAAAAGCCTAAAATCCTGCCAAATTAGACCAAATTTCACGGTTATTTCCTACAAATCCCCTTCCGTTCGGATTTAAAAAGTAGAATCCAGCGAATCCCCATACATGATCCAGTTTGAGAGTAGTAGGTACTGAGCAAGGATTTTTGCTTGGATCCTATTTGATGCAGATACGCTTAGTCAAAGGAACCGACAATATGTATCCGTTTTATAATTGAAACCGTCATTCCTAATCATGTGCTGCTAGTAGTGTCACGGGCGCCATGTAAGCCTAGTAGGTTGGTGCACACTAAAGCCCAAATAACTTAACCAAAAACATGTCTTAAGTGACAATAGTGGAACTGAAATGCCAATCCGTGATTGAATACAGTACAATAAAAACCCCGCTTTTCAAATATTGATCAGGTGCTGCGACATTTATCACCAGCCTACCAATGGCAGATAATATAAATAAACTTGCTGTCTCTCATTCCCTCACTATCGAGTGGCATGGTCATTGAATCCTGAACAAAGTGGCCTAACATAAGTTTGCTTGGTACTGAACTGATCATCTAGTTATCTATAGACTTCATTCAAGTAATTAAAACATTTCTTATCAAAAAATTGTTTCACACAATCAGTGGTGGAATCAAAGGAGGCTGGCAAAAAAGGCATTCGCCCCACCCTCCAACGGAAAATCTCGGGGCAAAACTATGTTTCCCCCGAGCGGTCGACCTCCTTTTTACCCCAGCTCCGTTTCAGTTTATAAGCAAAATGTTGGTGCTTCAACTCTCAACTTCAAACAGAACCAGTCAATTTCAGTGTAAACATGGGGCCTTGAATAGCAAAAATAAGCATCTTGTGGCAATATCTTTCACCACGTTACATTTTTTGCTCTTCGCCTCGGGTACCCCTAAAACCTACTGTTAACACGCGCATTGACGGGGGTCTGAGCCACCTTCGCATTGACGGGGGGCGGGTACCCGCCCCCCTAAGATCTCGAGAACCACCGTAGGTAGCGAAAAACGGTAAACGGCGTTGGGCTGCCTATCCACTTCTCCATCGAAAACATTTAAACCATTTTTTGTCAGGTCACGTTTAAGGTCACGAGAGGTCAAAACATGCCGTCATAGGGATAACATGTAAATTCAGCTTTTCGGCCATTACATCTGAACAAGTAAAGATAGAGCAAAACGACTGAAACTATATGAATCCTCTTAGCAAGCCGAATCGAATGATATATAATTTGACCTTGCTAGGTCAAATCAAGGATTTGACCTGACCTGAGGTCAGGTCAGGTTCAAATTATATAAAATGCATATCATTAGAACCGCAAAGCCAAGGCGAGTCTAATGAAGCTAAAATAAACGCTCTATCACCATATGTTACTGAGTTATTCAGTAAAAACCATTTTTCCCATGTATTACCAATGGAGAGGTCATGCTTCGTACCTGACCTTAGGTCATCGATATCAAAAATACCGGAACATATTTTAGAGAACTCGGCGGGGCCATTATGTGATATGAGTTTCAATTGGATAAGTTCACCCTGCTCCGACTTATGCTATCTTAAACTTTTTTGAGGTCGGGTCACTTGACCTGTACTGGTGACCTGACCTGAGATGACCTAACCTTAAAATTTTCACAGAAGTTGTAAAAATGATGAGGGAAAAGGCATGCCAAGTACGGCGGCGCTACGCGCCGCCGTTTTTCTGCTATCTCCGAAAAACACGAGGGGAGGGTACCTGCCCCCCGTTAATGCGCGTGTTAACTTATATTGTGGCAAAAGTTTTCAACGCGTGATTTTTTTTTTGCTTTTCGACCTTGGATTGCCCCCCCAACCAACCGGCTAGATCCGCCACTAGGCGATAATCTGCCAATGAACATTGTAGTCCGACCAAATTCATACGTTTAATGTTTGTTAGATTCAATAATGAAACCAGGGCTGGAGATCTCTGCTCAATCCAAGGGGTTCTGGGTAGGTAAACGCTGGCACGGTATTACAAGTCCTATACAAAGTCTATGGGATACCCAAAATCCAGGGGGTCCGACCCCCCCTCAAAATTTCCACCCATTTATGAAACGATAAATGTCATTAAACTAGGCTAAATTTCAAGATAATCCAAATCAAATCTCTCAAAGAGCGCTCGAAACGCACGCATTAGCGGATGCCATTCATCTCGCAACACATTTACACCCCTGTCTGCACCCAAATAAGAAACACCGTACATGCCTTTACGCTTGGGCCACCCAAACACATCTGTATTACATGCACTTTCACACCTGACTTGTCACACATTGATGAATGACAGCGTTTGCGCCGCTCGTCAATCTTGGCACGTCGGCACTGCCAGGGCGACGATAAATCACCCCTGCCCGATCGGCCAGGGCACGGCTCGTCAGCTATTGAATATCAACGCCGCGCGGCCCGCGACCCAGGCCAAACGCCATTCAACAACACTTCTGAAATAAGGCTGCCCCGCCTAATGCATGGGAAGTGAATCAAATACCTGAACGCATGGGAGTTAGGGGTGATACGCACCAAGGCTCGGTATGGTAATAGCGCAGTGTGTGTAACCAGAGGCGGACCCAGGGGAGAGCAAGGGAGTATTTTAACCCCATCCACCCTCGGCGCTCCTTGAAATGGTCAGTGGGCTCGCCTAGAATTTCGCCCTACTAGGAGACGAGCATCGCCGCCCCCATGATAGGGTTTGGCGCCCACCTGATAGGTTTTGCCACCCTGAAGTGGTGCCCAGGGTCCGAATGGCACCCCCCCGAACATGCGCTCCCCCCAGGCGTGTAACTTTGTATACTTTTAGGGGTGCGCGAGCACCCTAAAACTTTGAAAGCACCCCTAAACTTCCAAAAGCACCCCTAAAACTATTCTGCGACATTCTAATAGAACTTAATGCCAGGATTATGTAGCAATTAAATAATAAGTATCAGAGATTTGGAGCTCTCTTGTAACTATTCATCTGAAGAGACAATGTCGTGCTTAAAAGATTACTTAAGTGCTCTGGAGATTTCATATAACCGCATGAAGTCATATTTAGACGGCGGGCCGCGGGAGTAACTTAACTATGGAAATTAGGTAGCTGGCACTTGCGACCAAAGCCGAAAGATTGCGTTTTCCAAAATGTTAATTGCCGTGTCGACGTTGTCTCAGAAGCAGCACCATCGAGTGCAGCTAGACTCGTCGTTGCTTCCTTGATCATGTCTTCCACAGAAAGAAAAAAAAAACAGTTCACTGCTTGACTTCTTTCCAAAATGGCACGGTGCATCCTGTAATTTCTTCCTAAATTTATTTAGGCTGTATGCAGATCAGATCTGTCCATAGCTGATATACTTACCAAAGGAGGTAAAAAACCAATATGTGGTAGCTGTTCATCTATTTAAACTTGTTTAGAAGGGGGGAAATCAGGGCCAATATTTGGGAAACGTAGCTTGTGCTTAACCCTCGCCCCTCCGAGAGGAGCATCGATGGTCTCTATAAGGCTTTTAAGGATAGCGGATAAACGGCGGCGCTGCGCCGCCGTATTTTTCATATCTCTTCCTTGATCAATTCCGCATCTTTAAAGAATCAAGTTTAGTCATGTTAGGTCAGGTCTTCAGGCCAAGGCAAATGACTTCACCTAAAAATTAGGATTGCATTTATGCAATAAGTAAAGTTAAGTTACTTATAAGTAAGAACACGTTTAACCTAGCAATCCCACGCTATAATCCATAACGGGCCCACCGGGTGCTGCAACATATATTCCGGGTTTTATGAAATCGGTGATATAGTTTCACTTAAGGGTGACCTCTTCGCTGGAAATACATGGTAAAAAGTATAAAATGGCTATATCTAGGTCCATATTGCTTAACCCTCGTCCTTCAGGGGGCGGATTTGACGCTCCTCGTTATTTCTTACGACGACACAAAAGCTTCGTTTAGCCCAATGTTGCGTGGAAGTTGTATAACAAAATTAATTTGACACATCTTGACCAAATTTTAAGTAAAAGTTAGGTCGGGTCACCGAGTTATGACGTCATTGTTATGCCCATGTAAGGCAATTTTGATCCTAAAAATAAATATGAAAAAATAGGCGTTACTCGGCTTCTAGAAGAGCTAGATCAAGTTTCTAAATAGGATTCAAAGGCTCCTGAAAAGACAATTTGGAATACACCATCTATTTTGAGGCCAAGTCCATAACGAAGGCACCAGGGGTCCCCAAAGGTCAGCCAAGGTTGCCGTTTTAGAAGTTCTTGTTGGGTATACTCATGAGCAGGACAAGCTGCGGCAATGGATTTGGTATCATAGTGGCAAGAACCACTCAAGGATTCGATGGTATGCGACCTCACTTCGACCTTGAACTAAGGTTATGTTAGGTGGTCTAAGGTCAAGGTCACGCGTGACCTTGCAAGGTTATGCTGCATATTTTGGAACTCCTTGGGTCAAGACAAACACATTGACACCTTGGGCTTTATTCTAGGTCTATTGATTCCCGAATTATAAGCGATTTTCTAAATGTGTCAAAATTTCACGATTTTGTGACCTCACGAGGTCACTAGTTAACCTAGGTAAAAATAATTGTACACCGTCGGAGAGTTCAGGTCTCGGGCAACAGGCTGCGTTTTACCGCGTATTTCCACCTTCCTTAGTTTTCAAACGGTTGAGGGTCGAATCGATCTCCCGGTAGGGCGAGGAAGTAAAAACCTCCAGTAGGGCAAGGGTTAAAATAGCTTCCTGTTCTCGTAATATTAGTATATTGGGCCACCCCAAAGGTCCAAGTTGACATGTTTGTTCTGTGATCTATGTGAGGTCATTTGGGACTATTTAAGCCTTTTCAGACATAAGTTCGCAGGAAACCCGGACAACTTCGCTGGACAACTTGGTAGGAAATGATGGTAGAGATTTCCCTTTGATACCATTTCGCCTAGGTTGTCATTACGAGTCGATTGGTATGCATATCGATTATGTCAGATAAAATAATGCTCTTGACCCAACCTTTGGTTAGGTCACTCCTAGATTTTGACGTAGCATGTTCATACCATACATAATTTGATTCACCGTAACGAGAGGATTCGCCTACATTATGGCTCTAGCTTGACGCAGTTTTCGACCTCAGTCTGGCTATTAACCCGCGCCCTGGTGGGCCTCCGAGCCACCTTCGCCTGGTGGGGGTTTTTTAACGCCTCCCCCTCGCACTCGGCCCCTACGCAGGTTAGCGCAAAAACGCGAAACCTGGTGGATAGCCATAGAAATTCATGAAGAAACTATATAAGTCATTTTTGGGCTCACGTCAATATTGAGGTCATGCCAGGTAAAAAGTGGCATTTTGAGCATATTTTTCGGCTCTAGCGCCTGATAGAGTTGAGTTTAGGAACCATTTTCTAAACACCATTCGCCTCCTCTCATCACGGCGAATCGAATGATGTACATATAATATGATCATACTAGGTCAAAACACAAAAATGACCCGACCTCAGGTCAGGTCAAAGTCACTTTTTACCTAGCCTAGTCAATATGCATATCAATCGACCTGCAATAGCAATCCAAGCGCAATAGCATCAAAATAAAAGTTGTACCATCATTTCATGCACAGTTATTTACCTAAGCCTGAAAACTGCTAAAGTAGCTCAGATGACCTCTCAGAGGTCACAGGTAAAATTGCAACGTGAACCTGAAAAGGGGCCCAGGATACTACGATTTGGAAAATATAAAGGTATTCTCAGCTGTATCTACACAAATACAGCCCAATTTCTGTTTTCCCCATGTATTTCCAATGGAGAGGTCATGATCTGTACTTGACCTTAGGTCATCGATGTGAAAAATCCTGGAATAATTTTGGTAGCACTCGGTGGGCCCATTATGTGGTATAAGTTTTAATCCGATAGATCGGCCCATTTCTTACTTATGCCATCTTAAACATTTTTGAGGTGAGGTCACTTGACCTGCACTGGTGACCTGACCTGAAACGACCCAACCTTAAAATGTTGAAGAACGTTGAAATTGATCAAGTACACGTATACGGCGGCGCTTTGCGCCCGTTTTTCGTGCTGCCATAAACCCGAAGGGGGAGGGTGTTAACCGCCATAAACCCGAAGCACCCCCACCGGGACGAGGGTTGAATAAATGTTCAAAGCTTTGTTAGTCCAAGAACAATGTAGCACCATAGATAAGATTTAAATGGCGGTAGAATGCAAACAATAACACTTAATAGGTAGCCGTTTGTCAGCGCGCTAGTTTAAAAAAGACACCAAAAACTCCTGGCTTCACCATGTTTGCAGCTTTTCGAGCTGTGACCTTTGATGAGCAGGAAGCTTAACACGCGCACCGCTGGGGTTCCTGGCATGACCTGCCCCGCTGAGGGCGTATTTCGCCCCACCTCCGTATCTCATTTCCCAGGAAAGCTTAAGAAAAAATACGGACGGCGTTCGAAAGCTCCCGAAGAGAAATTACATGAAGTATTTTTATCTCAGGTCAATATTGAGCCCAGCAAAGGTGAAAGAATGTTCCATAGACTTACAACAGGGCAGTGTACGTTTCCACCTCTAGATATTTATTCCGCGGAGTCAGAGCCAATATTTATACATCATTGGATTCCTTTCATCGTGGCATATCGAATGATGTATAATATGACCTTGCTAGGTCAAATTGTGAAAACGACATGACATCGAGCTGGGTCAGGGTGACAGAGTGACCTGGTATGGTCATTTTGCATCTCATTCAACGCACTGTGGCAATATAAGCACAATGCAAGCAAAATGGGAGCTTTATCTCAATTCATTGAGAAGTTATGGACAAAACAATCACTGTATGCTCCTATGACCTGACATGACCTTTGAGAGGTCAGATGGTCAAAAACTCAACTTTAAGGTTAATATTGTGGTAAGAATACAGGCTTTGAGAATTTTCATTTTTATCTATCCAGTATTTACTGAAAACAAGCCCTTTCAATTTTTCACCATATACTTATACTGGAGTGACCAAAAAATTAACCCCATCTTATGTCAACGATATCAAAATTCCGAGATAGCAGATTTGTAGACCCTAATAACCTCATCATATTGTGAAAGTTTCAAAGTGATCGGTTGGCAGATGTTCCTTAGGCGCCGCTTCAACCTTCTTATTTTAGGTTTCGAGGTCGGGTCACTTGACCTGGGATAGCTCCTTGACCCGACATGACCAGGCCTAAAAAATTGGGCCAGATGCGTACAATTGATTAGGGTAAGGTCCGTAAGTTCTGTTGCTCTGCGTCTCTTAGTTTTTGCGTTATCGGGGAAAACCAGGAGGGGCGAATTTCGCCCCCTCCAGCGGGGTGCGTGTTAAAGCATCCGTGCAGGAACTATTTTGAACTTGTGGGAAAGGGTCTTCGACTTTGGTGGGGACAAAGGTGACTCGGCTTATCGTTTGGTTTGTTGCTGAAAGCAAGGCACGGGAACGGGTGAAAATGGTGGGCACTGCCCCCATAATCCGAAAGTTTAGGTTGCAGCCGCTACCACGGCTTTTGTGCCATGTCTTAAAGTATATTAAGTCACTGGCGGATCCAGGGAAGGGCATTAGTGTCATACTCCCCCCAATGCTTAAACCAGGGGCCAAAATATTTTTTGATCCGAGGGGGAACCGTATGGAGTGCAAATAAAGGAAGAAAAAAGTCATTAGAGATGTTTCAACAAAAGTGTTAGCTAATTAGTTAAGGGCTTTTTTATAAGGCATTCTGTGCAAAGCACCTTTGCCTTTGCCCCTGTGTGGGAGAATTTTGCGGGAGGGCGTTTACTTTAATGTCGCAGAACAAAGGTGTAAGGTTTAAGGACAAAAGTATAAGGTTTTACCCTCTTTAACGTTTTTCATCCCCTAATACTGCCAGTCAAATTGTATGGGTCGGCTAGGAAAAAGCACCCCTAAAGATTTTTACGAAGTTACACCCCTGCTCCCCCCAGCAGAAATCCTGGATTTGCCTGTGTGCAACGGAACGACAGGAGTTGTATCGCATGAGCTGTGAAGAGGTCTGCCTGATTGGAGGGAAGGAAATGAGATTATGTATTTTTATGAAACTGTTACCTTTTTTCTTCTTTTTGAGAGTATGAATGACATCAGCTTATGTAGGGCCTATAAGATAATCAGCTATAATGTAGACCAGCATCGCCCCCACGCACCTCCAAAGGGGCGTCTTTCTAGCCCTCTAGGTTTCTCTCAGGGGGCACTTTATGACCCTCTTCCATTGCGCTTGTAAGGCTGCAGGAGGATGGTCGGTACAAGTTATCGATTTTATGGGATAAGGAGATACAAACAATACCTATCTTCCTGACGTGCATTTATTCATTTATTTTTCCTTGCTTTGACCTCATTATAACTTATACTTCATATTAAAACTTCTAAAGAGGAATGTCCGTGTTTAAACAACTCGCCGCCAATTAATAATATACGCCATCTGGCGTCGAGTAGAGGGTTGAAGCTATTACTTGGGGACTAGGTTAGATATTCCCGGGGACTTTGGAGTCCCCCCCGACTTGTGGCCTAGGAAAGAGATGACTTATCCAATGCAACACAAATCCCCGAAAACGTGTGGCGATCGACCGAATATAGATCATGACGTTTTCAAATGCGCTTGGCATCATCACTACCAACGATAGCACTAATTCAAAAGGCCCGCAGAGGAAGCCCAGAGACGTACATGATACCAGGAAAAGCTTAGGTCATGTAATAAATGTAAGGACAGTTGGGGATACTTACAGTTCAACTTATCATGGCTGGTATCTTGCAGAGTAGATCTGGCAGAAAACCTCGTGGGAACATGGTCCTTCCCCGAAGTTACATTGATCTTCAGTGCTTAGAAATATTCCAATAGAAGCATGTGGCGGGCACATACATTATACACTTATGCCACAACTAAATCATACTGTTTATGGCGGCTCAAAGCTTGAAATTCCGCAATTCTTATCTATTTTTTACCTCAATAGCACTTTTCTCATGTTCGTACGAGTTTTACTACGTATTAAGCACAACAGCCGAATGGGCTTACGTCCAGTATATGATGGATAAAAATACTAGACAGACATATTTTAAAACTCCCATTTTGGCTCTTTAGTGGGACTTAAATCGTTCAATTTGTCTGGTTAAATTTCATGAAAAATGCCTAAAAGCTCCTCTAACCATCAATTTACCTTTTTAATCTCAAAATTGTACACCTATTCAAAATATCATATGCGCGACATTTCCGAGACTTCAGTGAGATCGGCCGAACAGTGGTCCTGCTGTCGCCTCACCAGCTGCTGCAATCGCTTCAAGCAGAGGTGCAGAAAGTATGCTGGCTGTCACAAACTCAATGCAACGTATGCCTCCTCTATCACACAGAGCTGGAAATCATAATTGTATACTTGAATACTACTTCCAATATGCTAAATGTCTTCTACCTGTCTCTTACTTTTTGCAGCAGACAAGGTTCTAGCACCAAACCATTACAGCATGAAAGTAGTAAACTGTGTTTTCATTTTTAGATCATGTTTTTGTTTTTGGAAGGAAAATTTCCAATTATGGGTCATAACTATTATTGGCAACTCTGATCGCAGTTTCCCCCAATGACATGCATTTTTCTTTTTGAAGAAGTTTCCATTTTTGGAAGGAGTGTTTCCAATTATGGTAATTTTCCACATGATTAAATGTAGTGAGTATCATGAAAATAGTTATCATTGGGAACATACCTATCTATTAATGGGAGCGTACATGTACACACAATTGGGAACCCTAACCAAAGATACCCCCCATACTAAACTTTTATCTCACATATCAATAAAAGGGACAAAAATGTCAATGTTAACATAGTATTTGGATCTACCTAAAATGTGTTGGTAAAGTGGACCTTAGGTAGCATTTTTATAAACATACCAAATGCTTAAAATTTGCTTCCCACTCACGATTATCACCTGCCTGGTCATTCCTTCTTGCAGTAAAAACTCTGAGGCAACTAGCCTGCATAGATGTAAAATTATGTCTATTGACCTAATAGGTACAGAGGTATTGGAATTCACATACCAACGAAAGATCCAGTGTAGTCAAAATCCTGCTTTAGTTCCATGCAGTTCAGGTCCTGTGCGTTGCTAAACACCACTGGTAGTAAGCAACACACCCCCAGCCAGCGTTTTTTGGAGTCTATTTCTTTCTGAGATTTGCTGTGATTTTCTGAGATGAGAAGGGGGTCTACTCGGCCCCTCCAGTGCACGTTAGTGCCAGGCCCCTCTCCAGTGTGGGTGTTAACACTTTGTGGAGGACTGCATTGGCACACATTTGCTATCTGTACAATATTGATATGATAATTTGATCATGAAATCTCACCTGAATCACTTTTGTTTCCGGCCTGTTGCTGGCGCCAACTCCCCCAACTTCCTCCAGCTCCAAATCTATCTAACGAATTTAGGGCACAAATAAGCTAAGGCACAAGCAAGCCAAGGAATGAAAAACCAAGTTTGATATGGGAAAGTGCATCAGTCTTACAGTAGCCTACATTGATCTTAGATTAGCCATGGACAGCAATATTTATTCTAGCTAGTTTTATCCTGCACTTATCTCAGATATACCTAACAAATATGCTTTCAAAATAAGTGGCTTCCCGCCTGTTTAAATTTTTGGCAGGCTCTACATCACATAAAAATTTCTAACTTGTTGTATCGCTATTGCGCAGTTTAAGTAGAATTGCCTCCAGCTATGTTTAATTTTTCACTCATTTAGTACTTTTCTTAGTAGCTTTTAGGCGTACTTAATACTAAATTCGAATAAATAGGGGCCGCTAAATCGAAGAGACTCAAACTGTAAATATGATTTAACCTGAAAAATGGACAGAGAAGTACTTGATAAAGTATCTGCGTTATCGTTAATGCCTTAAATATTCCCACAATCGTGTATTTCTCGAAAAAATTGACTGTCACATTTCGGATATCTAGGCGACAACTTTCTGGCAACTACTAACAATCGGCACCATTGGTCTCCATGTTAAAATCTGGCAACTTTGACAGCGGTTTGCGGGTTTTCTGCAGCGGGGGTCCCTCGTTTTAGTAGAAACTGAACACAGTACCAATATTGTATCACTAATGGTACGCTGTGCAATTGAAGAACAGAGCTGTTAATTTAAAATATTCGCTACACGCTTCATTCTCTATTTCGAAAATATGTGGTTTGATTTTGAACCATACAGTCAGGATCGCTATTTTGTCACAATTATGCACCTCAATTTTCGTAAATGTGTCACAAACTCCGGTAGCCGAGTTGGCAAGTTTCTGCACCTCTGGCTTCAAGTGCACGCCGGCCGTCTGGGCGCCAGATTGCCGGCTTGGCAGCGCGGGCTATGCAAATGGAGGGCGCGGCCGGCGCGGGCCGGCCTCTTTTAGCGGGCGCATTTACACGGCTCGCAGCACGCGCCACCCAGAGGCCAGAAATTGCCTCCAAATTACAATTACAAAGATGTTGTCTCGGGAGAAATGAGCGCACACGGCAGGGATGAGATATGCTGATCTCAAGACGCGTGCCAGAGCCCGGCCAAGCATCCGTAATTGCCGTCGAGGCACAGCTTGAGAATTGTTACTGTTGTAAAAACACAGGGTCAGCGAGGCTTGCCAGCGAAATGGCAAAAGAAATAAAAACAAGGAGAGGTAAATGTTTACTCTTGGATAATAGGTAATTTGACTGAACGTTCGAGAAGATTTAAATCTAAAAGAAACAATGTCTATGCCAGCGACTGAAACTCTGTTTGCATTCAGCTGAGCCCTGTGTGACAAAATCTGGCCAGTGGCGGATCCAGAGGGGGAGGGGCAAAAAGGCAATTGCCCCCCAAGCGGAAAAACTCGGGGCAAAACTATGTTTTGCCCCCACTGGCGGATCCAGCGCCGAGTTTTGGGGGGCCAAACGGTGTCCGCGGTATCAGTCCGTAACCGAGAAATTACCATGTTTCATCCGGAATAGCAAGCCCTCACTGCCAATTTTTTCCAGTCGCCACGGTTTCGATTGACGGTGATGCCACACTGTTTTCTATTGTGAGTATGTATAGTAAGAGAAATACACCACCTGCTACATTTGCTGTTTATAAACAATTGTTGCTATTTTTACGAGATCGGGAAACTCAAGAAGTTTGAGTTTTAACTAATGGGGACCTATGGGCCTTATGGTGCGCTCCCACGATAAGTCCACTTATTCAATTTTGTATGATTACAATATTCATTAAGCTGCTTCTGTAATTAAAAGCCCACATCAATGCATAATAAGTCAAATATGGACCCAGAAGTGATTGGTAAATCAGCAGTCTCTGTCTTTGGAACATAAAATGTATTGTCCTGGCAATTGTTACGACATTTCTGCAGCCAAAATATTACTGACATCACTGAACACCTCCCTTCCTCAGAAAAATACCATGGAAATACGGATCGTAACAAACCGTGCCCTACGTTACAATCAACTGAAGTCATAGCGTCAGCGAACCTGAAAACCTTTGGAAGCAAACATGACTTCGTTAAGAAACTATGAGCATTAGAATTTTAAAAAGTTTCGAAACATAAACATGACCTTATAAATCACCGATCTGGCTTCCTCACAGGTCTATCTGACCGAGTAAACACAACGTCGCCGTTGACATCAGCTGCGCGAACTACCTGATCTGGAGAGACTAGACCTCCCTCAGATTCACTCACGGTTACGGCGACTGGCCCGTGCAATGACCCTCTAGCGCCACCGTCACTGGTTGTCCAAAAAGGTCATCAAAAACGAACCCTCACCTTATCTTACTTCTGGGCAGTGAGGCGAGCCTTCCTGTCGCCCGACATCGCGAAAAGCTCGATGATCTCGTCGGTGGAGGGCAGCAAATCACGATGCGCCTGGCACATAACCAGCGCCTCCAGCCGATCTTCGCCCATTGTGCTGCGGAGCGCCGTTAGGGTTCGGTCCACCTTGCTGAACACCCGTTCAGCCTCCGCCGTTGAGACGGGCAGGACAGCGAGGATCTGGAGGAATGTGATGAAACCGGTTGGTGGAAAGCTGTCGGATGAAAGTTGAGGGGAAGGAAAGGCGACATGTCTAAAACTAAGCGTACTATAACAAAGATGAATCAAAAGGCAGCCGAAAAAATACGACCTGTTTACGCTGCGATGAAACGAAACACATCCTTTTCAATTCCCCAGAATGTATAATGGTAGGCTTATGATAGCTGCTCGTAACAGTTAATATTATCAGTTACTGTTACCATTATATTTGTGGTAGCCAGATTTGTTGAGTCATGACGCAAAGCCGACTCTGAGTCGATTCAATTTTTGCTTAAGTCAAAGCCGAATCGCTTCTGGTTTTGGGTTAAACCAGTCGACTTAATTGTTTGAGCAGATGAGTTGAGTCAGAACCAAAATCAGTCTCCAAGCCGTGAGTCAGAATTGATTCGACTCTAATAATTTTGAATCATCAACAAGTGTGGCTGGAAGCCACTGCAACTGTTACAGTGACCACCACTGATGTAATTATAGCTTTTGTAGTTCTGAGATAAGCAGCAAGGTGGATAATCTGCTGATAGCGATTATGCATAATCAAAGAAACTTACTAAGAGAGGTACGCCGGAATTGAGCCACAGCCCGTCGCCTAGCCGAGGGTGGCATATGTACCACACCACGCTATCACCCCCAAAATCTACACTTGATTAAAAATATAAGATAAGAGGCCATTTGTTGCAAAAAATCAGCGTTTTTTATACTCGACATGTCATGGTAAGCATTCCTTCGTGATGTTTTTACCTGCAATATACGCATAGATCCCAGTTATAACTTTTACCCCCTGTATCCAAAAAAGGTATTGACACTTAGATATTGCTCCGAATTTTTAAATCAAACAGTTTGTCTTCGGAGAAATAAGGCTGCATTCCAAGTGGGCATGAAGGTGCTAACCTGCAGCAGACGATGGATGATGGGGAGGGAGATCGGTGGGCATCGGTCGAGGGCCGAGACGGCCATAGACGGCGGCGTCCCCTCGTCGCGACGCCACATCGCCCCCCACACCTGCAGCTCGGCCTTCGCCAGAGCATCCGAGCTGTCTGGCAGCAACGACTGGAAGAGTTCCCAGGCCGGGCGCACATCCTCCCATGAAGCGCTGGTCACTCTCGCGGGCAGGAGATGAGCGAGTGCAAAGGCCTGTTTGTGGTGGGTCTTGCCAGCGGGTGACTGACGGACACCAAATCGGCTCTCCATGTCAGTGCGGACAGCATCCAGCGCCGGCAGCATCACGTTGATGCGGTAATAGCCTGTGACATCCAGGTCCTCGCCTGCATTTGCCCTGCAGGTGGAACGGTATGCGGTTCGGGGCTTGCTCAGCTCCACCTCCAGCTCCTTCCCCATTGTCTGGGCCTCTGTCATCAGTGGCACGAATGCTTCGGCCTCCCGCAGGTTCACAAGTGCGTCAGCAGTTGCACCTACCAGCTCCATGGTGCGAACTAAATCAGCACCCTGCTCTTGAAGGGCGAGAGACACTGGTCGGAGCAGCCCGGCCAGCGTTTTGACGACCGCGATCCCCACCAGGAAGTCAGAGGAGCCCATGGCAGACAGCATTATTGCAGCCTTGGAGCTGGTTTTGGTGTCCGGCCACTCCGTCATCATCTTCAGGGCTTCGACAATGGCACCGAACTGGTCGCAGAAGCGCTGCACAGCCGTGTGTCGCTCGACGAACCGCGTCTGGCACAGTGTGACCAGGCTCTGCCGCTGCCGGCCCGTTTTCCTCTGCGCCTGCTTCAGCATAACGCCACGTTTGGCACCGTCGCTAACGAAGGTGATGACAGCCTCCATCGTCCCCATGGCGTTCCGAACAGCGCCCACGGTGTTGACTTTGGAGGTGGCGAGGTTGAGATCATGCATCGCGCAGTGGTAGTAGTGAGCCAGCGGGGCCACTTTTAGCACCTGCGCAGCAACGCCGACCTTGACGCTCGACATTGCTGCAGCACCGTCATAGCACTGGGCTATGAGGTATTTTTTGTCCAGGCCGACACGCTCGGTAATGGCCAAGATCACCCTGCCCAGGTTCTCCCCAGAGAGCTTCACTTCTACTCCAGCGTCCACGGCACCCAGCTCATGGAAGACATCCACTAAAGCTACAGGGTCTTCGCGCACTGCACATTTTCCCGCTGTGGTATCCAAGTACCTGACCACGACGGTTAACTGCTCTCTGTTGGCCCTATCTGTCGTCTCGTCCGCCAACAGTGCCCACAGTGGCGATGCTTCGACCTTGCTCGCGATCTTTTGCGTTATGATTTCAAGCATATCACGCAGAATCTCGTTTTAGGCGGTCTTGCTTGTGTAGAGAGCAGTGCTGGGAGCAGCTCTTAGGTGCTCTTGTAGGGCCGAGTCACCACTCTGTAGGCGGCGTCGGAGCAGCGTGCGGAAATTTCCGTCGTTGTTGCTGGGGATTTCGCCCGATTGGGCTGATACAGCCGTCGTCTCTGTGGCCGCAAAGGGGTATGTTTTGGATGGCAGCGAGTTTGATGGTATCCACTATGCTGGCCAGTCCTGCCCGCGTACGCTCGATCTCCCGTTTTTTGGCGGATAAGAGGACGGTTGTTACCTCTTGGTTGCTCTCTAGCCTTTGTAGATAGTCTGAGACGGCTGCAGTTGCTGACTGGTGGTACTTTGCCTCCTGGTGTACGCTGAGGGCGCCTTTGTTCCCGGTCAAGTCGGAAAAGTCCCGGAGAGGGCGAGTCACCAGATTTCCCAGCTTCTGGTTAGACGCATTCCTTCCGCCTGCCTCCGTTTGACCCATGAGCGCGCAGTTAGCACACCACGCCCCCCAGTGCTCCTCATGCCTAGAAATGGCCAGCCAAGGGAAGCACTTCAGGTGGTCGGGGTTCGCACGCCGACTGCGCCGCTCCCCACCGCGAATGTGGTGTGACACAGGGAACTCTCCCTTTTCTTCCGGCGCCCATCGGTTCGTGAGAGCTTTCCTTCCTGCATCATTGTCGTGCTTTTTGGACAGGAATTTTCCGAAATCGGAGGGATGGATCAGAGCCCTGTGAGAGGGTTGGATCGGAGCTGTAGGAGCTGCAGGCTGGATCGGAGTCGTAGAAGACGTAGGCTGGATCGGAGCCGTAGGCAGGATTGGAGCCGCAGGCTTGATCGGAGTTGTAGGGAGGACTGGAAACGTAGGCTTGATCAGAGCCGTAGGAGCCGTAGGCAGGGTTGGAGCCGTAGGCTTGATCGGAGCCGTAGGAGCCCTAGGCAGGGTTGGAGCCGTAGAAGATGTAGGCTGGATCGGAGCCATATGCTGAATCAAAGCCGAAGGAGCAGCAGGAGGGGAGAGGTCTGCAAGGAAAGGAATAATAAAATCACAAGAATGTACCGACCACTTGTCGGCTTCTGCTTGCGGATTCCACTTGTGGCTTCAAGTGTTCTGGACTAGTTCAGAGCCCCTAGGATATCTCAGAGGTCCCAGAGAAGCTAGGAGTTTTCGAGATAAGCTCAGGGGCCCCAGGCCAATTTAGGTGGCCCCCGACTAGTTCAAGAGGCTCCTGAACACGCCCAAATGGCCTCACACCAGTTGTTCAGGGTGGCAGCCCAGCTAGGGGCTCGCAAACCAGCTCGAGGGGCCAAACAAGCTCCGTATGCCCCCAAACGCGCTCAAGAGGTCCCTCAGAAACGCTCAACACGTTACACAGACATGCCGCAAGCCCCCGTTTGTTTTACGTTTCATATTAAGGTTGTAGCCATTCTGATCCAGGGGGCTCAATGCAGAAAAGTAAAGTTGGGGTGGGGGGGTGGCAGTGGCTGTCCGGTTCCCACGCCCATGGTATATCCATAACAATAACACAAATTATAACGAGATCCCTACATAAAAGCAAGCGGCTACAATCAGGCCCTTCAAACATTGCTTGTTATCTGCGTTAATCGCTGCCGTTGAGCCCACGTGTCTTCCGTTATAAGTAACGTTTGGGTTGCATTCATTAAGAATCACGCTCCTACAACCGGTACAGTCTATTGATTGACATACCTCTGGTGCATGCCCATGCCGAAGAGGAGGTTCCTGCAGATGGTACATCCATCTGGAGTAGTTGGAACAGGATCAGTGGGTGCAGTGACCAAGTGGTTGTCGCCCAGTGGAGTTGCAGGAGCAGGATCATCGGGATTTTGCTCGGAAACAGGACTCCTGAAGAAATTTTCAGATTGGGGTTACTGCACTTGACGAAAATTCAACTATCTGCATGCTTTGAATAATTGTGGGTTATATTGTCCCGGAAACGATGTAAAAATGTCATCGTACGCAAAACATCCTTAGATTTATTCATTTATCAATCATTATCGATGTGTTAAAAATCAAGCACTATCATTTGTTTCAATACCTCACCAGATACACTAATTCGACTCAATAAAAGGGACAGACTCTTTTCATGAAGTAATCGATTTTTGGAGCTCAATGTATCCTCGTGAATCCCCTGAAATTTTCAGAAAAGTTGTAGAATTGATTGAGGATAAGCTGTGCCAAGTACGGTAGCGCTTCGCGCCGCCGTTTTGCCGTGTCGCCGGCAAAACCTTAGGGAAAGGGGGGCGTCAACCGCCTCTCCACTGGGGGAGAGTTAATACTTGTCACTCATTAAATCCCCTCATTAAATTCTTCCGATGTGTTTGAGCTTTAATAGCTTTCAGCCCCTGCTCCTTACGTCTTCACCAGCTCCCAACTCACCAACTTAAGGGGGTCACATCGAACCTCCTCGTTTTTTTTCGAGAATGATTCCGCACCGATTGAAGTCAAAAGTTCGCCGCTTTGCACACATATAGGGTGATCAATTCGAGAACTTGTGATCAGAAAATTGGGGTTAGATCAGGTCACGGAGTGCGGAAACCATTTCGAAATGCATGTAAGGCAAGCTTGTTGCGCTAAAAGAAGGCCGATAAAACCGGAGTGTAAAACAGGGTTGTTCTCAAAAGCCCCCCCCTCACAGCGGCCGCAGCGGCGGTGGATCTGAGGTTACCTGGGTCGCGATTTAATTGGGTTGGACTCTTTAAACGCCACACGATCTTTAAACTTTAAGCGCCATATGATCTCTCTCATTAAATAATTATTTACAGCATGACCCTGATATATCAAAATGCAAAAATGGCATGACCTCAGGTCAGCTCACGGTCATCATCTGACTTAAGATGTGAAATATGCATATTAATTAACTGGCAATGGAAATTCGTACGTGATTAAAAATCCAGGCTACATCATCATTTTCTAGCAAGTCATTGGCCTAAGTCTGAAGAACAGCTGAAAAGCCCCAGATGACCTATTAGAGGTCACATGCCAAAGATTGCAAAACTATATTTCATCAAATTTGTGTTCTCTCCATCTATTCCCAAAGAAAGGGTCATAACCTGTACCTAACCTTGGGTCATCCATCTAAAAATTCCTGGGGCATATTTCCAAGAACTCGTTGGGGTCTTTTATCTGAAATGAATTGCTGAACGATAAAACCAAGTGATATCGACTTTCGCCAAACTGAAGTTTTTAATTTTCCTCTCCCTCACTCACTACATCTTCAAAACTGTATTTTTACTCAGCACCTTAGCAAAAAACCAGTTTTGAGACACTATAGATTAATCACATTCAACTTGAACAAAAAAATAATTGAAAAACCGACCAAACAAGTTGCACCTGCTATACAGAATGACCAGTCTGCAGAATGTCACAGGAGACTGGGTGAGATATTTAGGGCAGCTCAAATCCTGCCCTAATTGGGGCAGAAATTTGGTAGCTGGAGCAGACTTCTTTTCAATGGAGCTGAAATTTGTCACCCATCTTTACCTGTTTTCCTATCATCTATCATCAGTGGCAGTTCCAGGAGTGCATTTGGGGGGGGTGGGGGGCTCGGGCCTCCCTTGGCACTACCTCGCACAGCCTCCAGCTATGCATTTAATATAGGTACCCAGGCATGTTGAGGGGGCTTGAGCCCTCCTAGCCCTCTTGGATTTACCACTGCCCATCATATTGCATTTTTACTTAAAAGTGTGTCAGCCCTGCCCAAACTGTCAGACTCAGCAGCAAACATTCTTTGCCTGCCCTCAAGACAGAAAAAAACTGCCCCAAACTAAAACCAGTACCAAGTCTGCCCCAACGAGATCTTATTGAAACCTGCTGTGTTCTTAGATGAATTCTATCTGATTGGCTTCCTTACCTCACAAGTACAGTCAATAGGAAATGACAGGAAGGAAAAGTAAGGAGCCTGGTAGCAAAAGACATGTGCCAGTTCTAAATAGAAAATAGCACATACTTTTACACTGCAACCTAAACTGGAATTGCGTCTCCCAGAAGACTGACAAGTAGATATTGAACTTAATTTCAATACATTCAGGCATGATGGCAAGCGCAGGCTGAATACAATCAACAAATTTATCTGGTATTGCTTGCTCTAGACCTCTCTTTCGGTATTGCTCGCCCTATACCTCTCTTGAAGACCTCCCTTCTATAGGATGGTAGAATGATTGCACCATTAGCCACCCAAAATTTGAGCCAAACCAGGGAGAAAATGCTCTGAACCCTACCTAAAAACAGAGGGCAGTATTATATTTGTTTTTTCCATTTTAATTTCTCTCTTCTGTATATTCTACTTAGTTTTAGTACCTATTAGCTCTCTCGCCAGTGCCTTGTTCAAACAAGGGACCATTTTGTTTTCTCCAAAATTTGCACCAGTCTCAGTCTTTTCAGACACTTGTACCAACAAGATCTCGCCAAAGGTGCCATGCTATGCATACTAGAGTGCCAGTGTGTTTCTACCTCAACCTGGTTTGATGCAAATTTTACAGGCAGCATATGGTGCACTTATTCCATATAGCTGGTGAGACTGGTCTTCCCTGTTGCCATGCTTTGTAGACATGAATTGAAATCTGGCATGAGGCACATTCATACACCAGGTAAAAGTTAAAACACAGAAAACAAGATTTACCTGACGGAGACCTTCGATTTTTTAAAGAATTGAAAGATGTTTGCCTGCTTTCTCTTCATTTGTTATTGCTTCCGGCTTCACACCCACAACAAACCCTCTTACGTAGTGAGCAGATGCAAAAACGGTTAAAAACACACGAAAAATAAAAACACAGTAACCATAAACAACACAGATAATAAATGAGTGCCGCGTAAACGTGTTTTTAATCCGCCGTTCATTTCCCGCGCGTCTCCACCGGTTGCCAGAGTCTTGGGCCCTGATCGGCAACTAAGATTCTTAGCAAGAATGTCTTAGCTAAGACAGAGCATGCGCAGTACGTCTCACGCCACCCAGCAGCCACCTAGCGGTAAGACGGCGTCAGCTCGCACATACGTCACGAAAGTAGACGTCAGCACTAAGACTGTCTTACTTGTCAGCTAAGACAGAAAATAGTGACTGCGCGCAACTAAAATATCGGCATATCGGCCACATGGGATGATTAGAGCAAGTTGCGTTTTGCGGTGCGGCAATCTGGTGCGAGTGGTTCTCAGTCGTGGATAACGATGTATGTACCTTTACTCACCGTCTAAAGGTAGAACACGCAAACACTACAAGGGCGTGCCAGCTGCCCTCAGTGCTAAGAATATGAACCAACAAATCGACTGCCGCCACCTGGTGCTAAGCCTGGCGTTACATCGATGACGTCACTGTTCATGACGTCGATTATGACGCGTCTCAGCCTAAGAATATTCTTAGATGCCGATCAGGGCCTTGGTTGCCAGTTTCTCTGGCCAAAACACTAAGGTCCACGCGGCAAAATACGCCAAAGTGGGGTTTAGAGTGCAAAAGCGCTTTTCCACCATTCCAAGCTCCTTGGCTATTTGAAGGGCCTTTAAGCCAAATAACGCATACTTTGCCATATTACCTTGGCGGTCACTTAATCGCTCTCAATGAACGATTAAGAGATGAAAATCGGCCAGTTAGAGATGCTGGTTTTGAAAGATGAATCACCTATAATTCGAAGAATGGCGGCCAGACCCGAAATTTTAGACTGCTAACCTTTTAGGGGGGCCAAAAGACTTGATTTTAGGCTATGGGGGCCATGGCCCCTTTGGCCTCCCCTTGGATCCGCCAATGTTGCCCCCCCCAAGCGATCGACCTCCTTTTTCCCCCGACTCCTTTTTAGCTTGTAAGCAAAATTTTGGTGCTTCAACTCTCAACTTCAAACAGAATAAGAGAAGTTCAGTGTAAATATTGGGGCTTTGATAGGAAAAATGTATCTTGAGCCCATATTTTTCACCCCGTGACGTTTTGTTTTTGCTCTTCGTCTCCAGTTCCCAAAATCCTACCGAAAAGGCATATTGTAGCGCAATTTTTCACTGCGCGACGTTTTTTTTTTGCTTTTCGACTTTGGTTTGCCCCTCCCAAACCAACCGGCTAGATCCGCCACTGAATCTGGCCGCCACAATTTTCGAGCTAAGACGATGATTTTGTGCTCATTGCATTGACAATTATATTTTACTTTATCTTTCACACTAGAATTTGTTTTCAGGAGACAAAATACGAAACTTCTGGCAAAATAGGTGAAAGACGGGCTTAAAAACGACATTTTCAAAGCAAATATTTTGCACTTCTTAATGCTCGGACAGCCAGCTGCCATGCATCAATTGAGATGAAAGTGAATGTAAGCACCAGGAAAAGCCCTGTTTTGGTTTTCAAAAATATTCTTTGCATTTCCGAAATATGTTTTTCCTAGCATCAGAATGTTACAAAATTTCCAGCAATGTCTATCCAAATTGAAACAAGAAATCTATGGAAGATGCAAGTGTTCTTAAAAATGTAATCTTACACAAACATTTACACATCAAATCATTTAAAGACGTACATACACCAACGGAAAGCTGAGATTATGAGGGAGCTATCCATTGGATTAAGCTTTTTAGGCATTCTAATAAAAAAGTGTTAGTGCTTTTCAGTGACAAGGCATAATAATTAATCTGAAAATTGAGACAAAAATTTGAAAAATGAGAACCCTACTCTGTTTGCATCTGCTTCTACAATAGTGTCATATTTTTCCTTTTGTGTTTGGTTTCTGTCGTAACGACTGCCAAAGTACATTTCTAGCCCAGTTATAAGCACCATTGGGATCCTGTACTGGCGTCGATCCAGGCTATGTCCATCGTCTTTATGTCATATTGCAGACCATGGCCTGCACCTCTGGAATCGACCCGAGCCGTTTCGAGGCTTACTGCAGTGAGACGGCAGACCTGTATGTACGTCAGCCTGTCCCTTTGGCTCCCCATGCCTGTCTCACTGGATAAGATCCTGTTGCCAGTGGCGGCGGAAGGTTTTCGTCCAAGGGAGGCACCTTCAATGAGGTCCATCTCATCAGTGGGAAAAGTTTTAGAGGATTGTTTGACGGTAGATTTCACAGAAACCATCACTACTTTATCGTGCGGTCGAAGACACGAAAGTTTCCTAATTTCACCTACGTCAACTTTGAAAAAAATCAACATATTTACCATCCCGAAATGAATGCTTACTCACCGATTGTTAGTGACTGGCAATGCCTAAAAAAGGTGTTGAGCAGAATGTAGATTTCTTACTTTTTGGCTAGTTTCGTTTTAAGTCATCTTAGAGGGACAAACGACGGCTGGAATTTTCTTTCAATTCGCATGTCCACAGACAAAATTGGGGGACAAATTTCGTTACGGTGAATAAGGAGCAGTACAAAAATGCATTCATCTCTGTATTTATGTGCCCCCAGAGTGCTAACTGGGAACGCATATCTAGGCACGAGCCTATTAATCAATTAAACCTGTTACAAACATGACGAAACATGAATATAACTGATTACGTAAGGCGTAGGTGTCATAATTCAGGCGTTAAAGCATATATTGCCCTGAAACACTTTAAATAATCTGCGTACATAACCTTGCTTATATCCTAGACATGCCTAAGGTTATCTCACTGATCGTCTATTACCAGGTGCTAATGCACCAATTTTCATAAATGTTGGACGTGTTTGGATGCCGATGGTTTGCGCGCGCAAAATGACTGCGGCAAGGAATCCGCGCATCGGAGCGAAGTCGACAAACCGGGAGTTCGAAAATGAAGATGCCAACTCCTTGACAATTTTTTTGCATCTGATTATTGGAATCCGGTTTATTAACACGATCGTCGCTTTATGGCTCTTCAGAAGCAGCGTTTCATAGAAGAATTTGATAGAATCAAGGAACTCCTAGGGTTTTTATTCTCCATACGAGTGATAGTGGCATTACAAAATTGTACGCAGTTATCCTGTCCTTTTACAAATCCCGTGTTTTCTTTGGGTGACTCGGACTTCTCTATCGGATCCAATGTCACTGGAAGCTAGTCTCGATGAAGACGAACTGAACCTAATCACAATTTTGTTAATTAACGAGGGAACTTTTTAGACTACTTCTTAAGTTCAAACATAATTTTCGGAAGGTACAGGGCCACGCTTCTCATCCAACACCACCTCACAGCCTCCTTGCGTCTGCGCTCTCAGTGCCGAGAGAAAACGATTTCAACGATGATAATGCATATTAGGCCATGTCGTGATCACCACTTTTTCACAGGATCTTTGATTACCGGGTGTTTTCTAATGTATTGATGGCCGCTGATCACGATTTTCTGGTCGAAAGTTTCGAATTCGAAAAATATTTGCCCGCGCAAGCCGTTTGAAATTCTTCCGGTTTGCCAAAATTTCGATGTTTTCATATCTCACGGATAATACAAGGCAACTGATGTATTCAAAAGGCCCCAGAACTTTAAAACCATTGAAACTGAACAATTTCAAACCTTTTTTGACTCCTTGAAATATATACTTACCCGAAAAAGTACCTTAGAAAGACGGGGATGTTTGAGCTTAAAAAGATGATAATAGATGGCGCGCATGACGCAGCCGTCAACCACTGTCCCGCTACGTCGCTTATGTCACGAAGCTATTAGCCAAAGGAGCTGGATATAGGATTTGAGCCTATTTTGAATTCGATGAATGAACATTTACCTTCACAAGATGATCTAGGTTTCTCTCGCTTGCAGTTTTAAATATTATTGGTAATGGTTGCTTTCAAAGCAGGTCCAATTCAGATCAGCTAGCCAGCCTATATAGATTAGGTATCTAAGCATGTAGTCACTGCGGATCAATTTCAAGTATTAAAATGTATGCAAGAGCCAGTCGATTATATTTAGATTGGTCTTGCTATCACTAGCAAGAAGAATACCGCATTTCGGGAAAAATGAAGTTACACCACACCTAGCGCCGCCGTCAAGCCACTTAACATGATTCACATGCATGCTGCCGCTTAACCAGCTCTCGATTGGGGCTGACGTTGTCGGTCACATTATGATGCTGCGGCTTGAAGAGATGGAGGCCAGGAAAGTGAACGAATTTCGCGTTTCAATAGCTTGAAAATTCGAACCGACCGCTGATGAAGTTGTCGAGACTTACAGAAGAGCATCTGTGCCAGCAAGAAACAAGTACAAAGTTCGCTGTGAAATAAGGAAGCACCGTAACCTGAAGGAAGCGATCAGAAGGTGTTTACAAAACATGAAGGTATCGTAAGCACGGACAAAACATGACCACATTGTTTGACATATAAAGCAGAGCTTTACCATCAAAGGCATCGGCAAATAGAGCATTTCTGGAAGACCAACGATAAGCACAGAGGTTGTATATTGGGGGCTTGGATGCTGTCGTGACAGACCATTGGAGAGGGCAGCAGCTGCGGCAACCCACTGCTGCTGCCGCCAATAAGGCCTGATCGGGAGGCCGGCTCGTCCGTATTCGAGCACAATAATATGACAATCACCCGGACAAGTCTATAAACGACTTCCGTGTCATTTAGAAATAAGTTTTCTTTCCGAGATTGATTTATACCTGCCAGAGCCTGATCGCGTGCGGCGTGTTAGCAGCTGGTGTGATGCTACAAATAGGAAGCTCGCTGCTGCATATACCACCAGCGGTCGCTGTCAATGGTGCTGTTGCGTTCTGACGCAGCTTTGGCTCCGTCAGAACGCAACATCCGGAGAACTCCTGGTAGCCACAACGACAGCAGCAGTGGCTTGGCTCAGCTGCTGCCGTCTCCAATGGTCTGTCACGACTGCATCCAAGCCACCAATATACAACCTCTGTGCTCACCGCTGGTCTTCCAGAAATGTTCTGTTTGCCGATACTTTTGATGGTAGAGCTCTGTTTGATATTTCAAACAATGGTGTCATGCTTTGTCCATGCTTACAATATCTTCATGTTTTGTAGGCGCCTTTGATCGTTTCCTTCAAATTATAAAGCTTCCTTATTTCTCAGCGAACTTTGTACCTGTTTCTTGCTGGCACAGATGCTCTTCTGTAAGTCTCGGTAACTTCATCAGCGGTCGGTTCGAATATTGAAGCTATTGAAACATGAAATTCGTCCGCTTCCCTGGCCTCAGTCTCTTCAAACCGCAGCATCATAATTCGACCGACAACGGCATGTATTGACGGCAAGCTGGGTGTCGTGTAGCTTCATTTTTCCCGAAATACGGTATTCTCCTTGCTTGTGATAGCAAGACTAATCTGAACATAATCGACTGGCTCTTGCATACATTTTAATACTTGAAATTTTTCCGCAGTGACTACATGCTAAGATACCTAATCTATATATGGCTGGCTCATCCTAATTGGACCTGCTTTGAAAGCAACCATTACTAATTATATTTAAAACTGCAAGCGAGAGAAATCTGGATCATCTTATGAAGGTAAATGTTCATTCATCGAATTCATAATAGGCTCAAATCCTATATCCAGCTCCTTTGGCTAATAGCTTCTTGTCATAAGCGACGTAGCGGGACACTGACTGACGGCTGCGTCATGCGCGCCATCTATTATCATCTTTTTAAGCTTAAACATCCCTGTCTTTCCAAGGTACTTTTCCAGGTAAATATATATTTCAAGGAGTTAAAAAATGTTTCAAATTGTTCAGATTGAATGGTTTTAAAGTTCTGGAGCCCTTCCAATACATTAGTTGCATTTTATGGTCCGTGAGATATCAAAACATCGAAATTTTGGCAAACCGGAAGAATTTCAAACGGCTTGCGCGGGCAAATATTTTTCGAATTCGACATTTTCGACCAGAAAATCGTGATCAGCGGCCATAAATACATTAGAAAACACCCGGTAATCAAAGATCCTGTGAAAAAGTGGTGATCACGACATGGCCTAATGCATATGCTGTTCCAGTCTATAACTGATGGGTAGTGAGGCTGAAGTTGGGAAAACGAATCAACGTCAGTGTTTCGTTATTGTTCTCTCTACAACGCTGCCGCGGTTTATGTTCCTCACTTTTACTCGTCTTCCATATGACTGAGTTGTAGTAAATAATAGAATGTTAAAGGTAATGTTGCACCTTTATAACGTGATTTTAACTAAGATAGCCAAGTTGTAAAGCATGCCGAAAAACCCGGTGCTCAATATATAATTTGTCTTAAAATTCAACATTTCCGTAGAGGGAAGCTAAAAATCTACCTAAAATATACCCAAAATGTACCCAAGCGGCCGGCCACAATTGTCAGCTTTTGGCGTCACGACATGTTGACGACTTCGTCACGGTGAGAAGTCAGCCAATTAAAGCCCTTGAAGCCTGTTGAATATTCTAATAGTTGCCAGATCATGTCATCCACAGGCAGAGGTTTATTTCCTACCCTAGAGGAGCATTTAAAAATCAAAATATTGGACTTATTGTACATTTGTAAGGGAAATAATTAACGTTTTCATGATTTTCGGCCAAATATAACTCTTAAAACGTATATAAATACCCTAATTACAATGAATTCCCGGATTCGACCAAAATGTCACATTCCCTTTAAAGGGAATGTGGCACCTTGGCCTAATCCTGGAATTTAGTGTAATTAGGCGTACTTAGCCGAAAATAATGAAACTACTCATGATTCCTTTGAAAAATGTACAATGAGCTCAATATTTTTATTTTTAAAATACTCCTCTAGAAAAAGAAATAAATATCAGCCTGTGGATCATGTCATGATCTGGCAACCACTACTATACTTGAAACGCTTCAAGGGATTCGATTGGTTGATGCTCATCGTGACGTCGGCATATGTCTTCACACCAACAGCCATGACAACTGTGGCCTGCTGCTAGGGGTACAGCAAGGGTAGGTGCATTGCAGGTAGGTTTTAGTTTTTTCTACGGAAATCTCGAGTTTCAAGACAAATGATAAATTGAGTACCGGGTATTCCGACTTGCTTTACAACTTCGCTATCGCGGTTAAAATCACGTTATGAAGGTGCCACCTTCCCTTTAAGAGGAATGTCCGGATAAATTCAGTGTCTGGCGGTTGGAACTGCTGCTTCCTGATGATATCATTTTATCAACAGCTAAAAGTTGTTTGACCGTGCCACAGCCGAAAAATATAAGCTTGGTAACCAAAATATAGAACTAGATAAACCAAAACGCCAAACGGTTCATGTTCTACATGAGCATCGTCACCACAAAAATTCAAGTCTATGGGCCAAATAATTTAGCATTTCCTGCTAACAAGAATACTTCAATTCTAGAATAAAACACCCGTCGGATTCTGGCCGCTTGACACCTTCAATGTTTTTTCCAGCTTGACTGAAATGGGAGAATTTTCACGAACAGTGGGGGGGGGACAGGCCCACAATGACTTTCTTCTAATTTTGCAGGGATAGAGACAATCATGTTCTCTTTTGTAAGGCTCTAAAGGTTTTATTCGTTCGGGGAAACTTTCTTATCTCGGGGAAAATTATAATCAATTGGGGAAAACAAGCATTCTCTTGCTTCTGAATGAGTCTACTACAGCTGGGCTCCAGAGCATTTAACATGTCCCTGCCCCCCGCCGTAAAAAAGGAGCTCTGTAGCTTCCTCTTGTACCGTATGTGACTACCGTCCCCGCGATAGCATTAGACTCCCTCCTGATAGGTTTTGCCTTTCAAAAGTGGCGTCTTCTGGTCCGGATGGCATCCCCTCGACCAAGTCCCCCCCCCCGATCGGCAATCCTGGATACGCCTATAAAGCTAAGTACCAGGCTTGGGCTCGTCCGTCGGAATTCCGCCTTTTGGGAAGCGGTGCCATTTCAACCTAATAACTTTGATAATGTTATTTAGTGTGTCTTGATGCTCCACTACATTATACTTTTTTTGAGGTCGCTAAAAACATACATTGTTATTTGGTTCATGTGGCAGGGTCAATGTTAAGCACAATATACTTTTTTACATCGTTGGAATAGCAATGGCCTACAGTTTCAGTTTTTACCTTTATTTTTCATTTTAGGGATTTTTCTTAATTTTAACGTGGTGGCCTAAGGTCACGTGACCTACCGTGTCCCTGAATACATTGCAAAAATCATATCTCATACATATATCATATCTCATGCATATATATATATATATATATATATATATATATATATATATATATATATATATATATATGTTACAGGCAGGGTGAAGAACCAGGCAATCTGCAAATGCCTAGGCAATCTGCAGATTGCCAAAGCGTTTAGACATTCTGAAGAATGCCTAGGCATTCTGCAGAATGCCTAGGCATTCTTCAAACTGCCTAACGCAGTTTGCTCAGATAAGCATCCAATCGAGCAGTTATTCACTACCAAACAATCTATTTCATCTCGCCCAGTGTTTCAAACACTCCGCAGGTCAGTAATCGCTTTGAGGAGCTTGTGGTTCTCAGTTGCCGTTTCCAAAAATAGATAGGTTTTGTGAGTCAATTTAAGTGAGAGCCTCATCACTTAGCATACCTCTAGAGTGACTGATTCCACAACCTATGACCAAAATTGGCATCAGGGCAGGCCAGGTCAACGAGTTTTGAAGACATTTTGAAACCCATGTAAGACGATTATAAGATTCCAAAATGAGGCTGAAAAACCAGGGTGTAACTCGGCTTCTAGAAGAGCTTGATAAAGTTTATAAGTATCATGCGAAACCTCTTAAAAGGACAAATCGGCATGCTGGCATCCATTTTGAGGTCAAGTCAATAACAAGGTCACCAAAGGTCACCAAAGGTTTTTGAGTTGTTAGTGTCTATAACTTTTGAACAAGAACACGAATTTGGCATCATAGTTACGAGCATGGCGTTATACCCAATGGTCTTAATATTGTCAGTAGCAATGTGTTCAAATCTCGCATTAGGTAAGTCATAAGAAATTCCAGTTAGCTGCGCAAGACAGTTGTTGATATTATGCTTACATTCTTAATTGTTATACTTATGTGTTACACTGTGTTATATTGTTGTACTGTGACTGTTGTTATTGTGACGATGGTTGCGGAATAGCCCTCACGGAGTGGAGAAACCTGCCAAGGTCTTGTAGGATGTCGAAATAAATAAATAAAATCAATAAATGACGCAAGGAGTCAAATGATATGCAGCATGTTTCTGAAAAGTCATTACTTGGCATTGACCTGAGGTCAAACTTTGTTAACCTTGACCTGAGACGGGGGTCGCGATAGGAACTTTCAATGTCATGTTATATATCATTTGAATTCTGGGGTCAAGACGAACACATTGATGTCTTTGGCCTTTTTCTAGGTCTAATGGTTCCCGAACTGTAAAGGGTTTCCTAAATGGGACAAAATTTGACCCATATTTGCCTTCTGTGACGGCTCCGGTCAACGGATATGGTTCAAACTCGGCTTTGGAGCAGTTTTTTATTTTTCCTTTCCCAGATGGCCAAGGCGATTATGGACGTTGTTGATCAGGTCGTATAGATCACTATCTTTTACGGCTTCCAGGTCCGAATCTTTTTGTCAGTTTTACCTCACTACCAATTTTTGTCAGCAAGTACTTTTTTACTCTTTCTTCGTGCTTCTTTTTATAGGGTAGCCGATACTCCTCTTCGTCCCGCAGATCGTGAACAATTTCTGCGTGCTAGTCATCTGCTAGCATTGGTATGTTAGCTAATTTGTCTGGTCTCGCACGAACAGAAGGCTTTCGAATCTCACGCGAGACATGATGCTGAAAATATGAGATCTAATCAATTATTTGTATGTTCTTCTCCAGTGGTAAATTACGAACATTGTAAATTTGGTGGATCGGTTAGGTCTACCAGAAATATCTTAGTTTCGCAATACAAAATATTTCAAAAATATCCGGTACACCAATATTTGCTGGCCACCCATTTCTTTTCAGGATAGTTAAAAATCCGTGTAGAGTGAGATGAGAGAGATGTTTTCGAAGGGTTGCATGTTTGAAACTGACTTGGAAACTGTTACTTCTAAAAATATTTGCTTCATCATATCTACTCAGAGTTTCGAAATTTTTTTCAGAAAAAAATGATTTTGGGGATTTGCGTGGTAAATTTCAAAACATTATTCAACTTTAAGTTCATCCGATATTTCGTAAGCTATAAGTGTCATGTAATTATGTGTTTTCAATTTTTTTCGAGACCATACCAGAATTAAACCAAGCGTTCTTAAATACCTATGCTAAAAATTATACAATATCAGTCATTTAAACAGATCTATTACAAAGTTTCAATTATAGTATTTAAGCAAAACGCCCACAGCCAACTTATCCCTAATATTGCAACACTACGCAGCGCAGCGATCCAGATCACAAAGAGTGGTAGCCACTTCGAGGCAAACGAGATCAACTCCGTTCAATCCAGTACAGCCTACCACATGGGCACAATATGCATATTCAGGACGATAAACATGCAGTAAAATGAGCCAGTTTTGATTTCCTGTTTACTTGTTCTGTTTCTAATTGTCTCGCATTAGATTCTCACTGTTAACCCGGCCCCCCTCTGGGCTCTTTTCGTTCACACCACCGCCTGGGGAGGGGTCCAATCGGACCCTCTAGGATTTCAGGAACCGGAAGTAATACGAAACAAAATAGAACGGTGCCGGAAGTGCCTCACCGTCTTCTACTTTGGAGCCCAGTCTGAGCCATATCCGTCGACCCGTCGCGTCACAGTAGGCCAAATGAGTCAAATTTAGACTAGTTAGTTAGTTAGTAAAGGGCTTTTTATAAGGCGTTCTGTGCAAAGCACCTTTGCCCGCCTCTAAAGTGTGTGGGGTAATTTTTCGGGGGGGGGTGTTTACTTTAATGACGCAAAACAAAGGGGCAAAGCTTATTTCAAAGAATGGGTCGCGAAGTGTGGCAACACTTGCAAGGGTAGGGGATTGCTACGACAGAGATGCCGAGCCTGGTTGCTGGGGCACAGGTAGGATTTAAAAGAGTACGTGAAGAGGTTTGCCATCGCAAAGGTCAGTGATTTTATAGTTTTTTTCGTCGTGTTCTCGAATGACCATTTTGCTTACGTTTCCTCCATTGAAAAATAATTATGGGTAATTAGAAACACCCGCAAGCACCATGACATGTTGCCGTGGGTCTTTATCCTGCAACCAGGAGGTAAGACATCACCCTCTCCGGCTGGGTAGCCGGCGCATAGGGGAAGAGAAAAGTGTAATAGAACAGATAGGGTGTTAGGGAGAGTTGTGAGTAGTAATGGCGCATATTTGTCATTTCAAGTGCTTTCGAATTATATTTCAAAACTTACTCTAGTTCCTCTAGAGGCCGGTAACACCCTGTTTTTCAGACTCATTTTAGGAGAAAAAATGGCCTCACATGGGTTTAGAAAGGATGCCATAACTTGGTGACCTAATTTGACCTGAATTTAATCTCTGGTGGTAAGTTTTCACATTAATCATCCTACAGGCCAGCAAAGCGACGCACGTCTTGTTTAAATCGGCGCATAATAATTCGTGAAAAACCGAGGGGAGGGGTCCGATCTGACCCCACTACGGTCTCCGGAACCGGAGCTGACACGGAAAACCCTGAAACGGCGCTGGAAGCGTCCTTCTGTCTTCTAATTTCAAGGCCAGCTTGAAACATATCTGTAGACCCGTGACGTCACAGAGGGCTAAAATGAGTCAAATTCTGACCATGGTTCTATTTTTCTAAGGTTGGAGATAAAAAGGTTGAATGTTGTCATTGTGAAGAGTCCTAAAAATAACCGTCTTACATTCATACTATATATTGAAGAGAAAAGGCCAAGATAATAAACAATATTTCGAATACGATTATTTGTCAAGTTTCGAGTGACCAGAAATACGAAAGTATGTAATATTTAATATTTCGGTTTTTTGTTCCGTACAACACGCGGACATTGGAGCCTACAACCTTTGTACATAGTGTTAACATATTAGCAACGTATCTTCCCTGAGTTTTACGTTATTATAATATATAAAGTACAATACGCACACGCACATCGTTTCTGAAAAGGAATGCTGGGCCATCAACCACAATTAAAAGGAGGAGTGCGGGACGGGAGGGAGTAGGCGCCATGATGAACCCTGTTTGTTCATCTGGGGCTTTTGGTTCCGGATTTCCAGGGACTCTTTAATTTTACAGTCAGCATCATCTTTGCATATGTGTAGTATTTCTTTGGTGAATGTCCTGTCTGTGATTTGTGTGTCTGAATGGTGTTCTCTTGTGTGATCCCCTAAGTGTTTACCCCGTTCCTTTCGTCTTGCGTGTCCTAAATGTTCCATGAATCGTGTCCAGATTTGTCGTGTGGTTTCGCCTATATATATTTGAGAGCAGAGGGTACAGGTAATTTTGTATACTGTGTTTCTTACGTGGCACCTACCTTTTAGTCCCGAGTTGCATGTGTGGCATGTTTTTCTGTATCCTCGTGGGCAGGGTGGTGGTTCGAGGGATGATCTGATGAGGGTGTTGGCTAGAGTTCGACCACTCTTCCACGCTATTGAGATATTGAGGTATGATGATTTGGCTGCGGTGGTGATTCTGCGTGCCAGTTGGTCGTCTATAAATGAGAGAGATATGTATGTTGTGGTTTTATATTTGTTAAGTCTAGTGTGATGATGTGAGACAGCACCCATTATACTTAACTTCAATTCAGCCCACCCCATACAGACTAAACGTTCCATCCTTCACTCACAATCATTAAGAGCCATTAGGTTGGGATCAGATTTTCCGGCAAGAAAGAGAGGACTTGAGAAAATCTCCACTTTTTCAATTGAACGGATACCCACTAGCCCTAATCAACCGCATCCAACATTCAGTACTTTACAAACCACATCATCACACTAGACTAAACAAATATAAAACCACAACATACATATCTCTCCCATTTATAGACGACCAGCTGGCACGCAGAATCACCACCGCAGCCAAATCATCACACCTCAACATCTCAATAGCATGGAAGAGTGGTCGAACTCTAGCCAACACCCTCATCAGATCATCCCTCGAACCACCACCCTGCCCACGAGGATACAGAAAAACATGCCACACATGCAACTCGGGACTAAAAGGTAGGTGCCACGTAAGAAACACAGTATACAAAATTACCTGTACCCTCTGCTCTCAAATATATATAGGCGAAACCACACGACAAATCTGGACACGATTCATGGAACATTTAGGACACGCAAGACGAAAGGAACGGGGTAAACACTTAGGGGATCACACAAGAGAACACCATTTAGACACACAAATCACAGACAGGACATTCACCAAAGAAATACTACATATATGCAAAGATGATGCTGACTGTAAAATTAAAGAGTCCTTAGAAATCCGGAACCAAAAGCCCCAGATGAACAAACAGGGTTCATCATGGCGCCTACTCCCTCCCGTCCCGCACTCCTCCTTCTAATTGTGGTTGATGGCCCAGCATTCCTTTTCAGATTCGATGTGCGTGTGCGTATTGTACTTTATATATTATAATAACGTGAAACTCAGGGAAGATATGTTGCTAATATGTTAACACTGTGTACAAAGGTTGTAGGCTCGAATGTCCGCGTGTTTTACGGAACAAAAAACCGAAATATTGAATATTACATACTTTCGTATTTCTGGTCACTCGAAACTTGACAAAGAATCGTATTCGAAATATTATTATCTTGGCCTTTTCTCTTCAATATATAGTATGAATGTAAGACGGTTATTTTTGGGACTCTTCACAAATTCTGACCAACTTAGCTTTATAACTTATAACTTTATAAGCTTTATAACTATAACTATTAACTTCTTACCTAAATAACTCGGGAACCATTAGACATAGAACAAAGTCAAAGACATAAATGTGTTCATCTTGGCCCAAACATTTGAATGATATGCGACATTATCTTGAAAGAAACCATCGCAACCTTGACCTCAGGTGAAGGTCAAATCGAATAAAGACCTTTTCAGGCTCATATTGTACATAATTTGAATCCTTGGGTCATGCTTGTCACTATGATGTCAAATTTACTGCTGTAACTTACCTCGTCCAAAAGTTAAAGACCCAAACAACTTCGAAAACTGTGACTTTTCGTGACCTCTGGCGACCTTTTTTATTGACCTGATCTCAAAATGGCTGCCAGCAAACAGTTTTGTCCCTTCAAGAGGTTTTGCATGATATTTAGCAACCTCTTCTAGACGCCGAGTTGCACCCTAGTTTTGTCAGCCTCATTTTAAAATACTGTTATTACCTTACATTGCTTAGTAATGTCGTGATAATCGTTGACCTGACCTGAGCTAACGACAATTTTTGGTCATAAGTTGTCAAATAGATTATTCTAGAGTTGTGCAGAGTGACAAGCATCTAACTTAAATCGGCTCAGAATCAGTTGCGAAGAACCAAGGGGGTCTGATCCTACGCCACAACGGTGAAAGGTTAAAAAATTACTCAGTATAAATCAGTCTACTGAATGTGTATCTTATCAAAGAAATGATCCACAAAACTTATGAGCTTTTGAAAACAGCAAATGGAAACCCCAAGCTCGTCAGAATCTTGACCTGTGGCGCGTTTGAAACACTAGGCAAGATAAAAAAAGATTGTTTGGTAGGGAATTGTTCTCGATTGGATGCTTATATGAGCAAATTGCGTTAGGCAGTTTGAAGAATGCCTAAAATTTTAGGCATTCTGCAGAAAGCCTAGGCATTCTGCAGAATGCTCATACGCTTTGGCAATCTGCAGATTGCCTAGGCATTTTTCAGATTGCCTAGGCATTCTGCACAATGCCAAACTGGCTGGGCAATCTGCAAAATGCCAAGGCATTCTGCAGAATGCCTGTTTCTTCACTCTGCCTGTAACAATATAAATCTCTATAAATATCATTGAATAAATCTAGGTTTGCGCCTCAGAGCTTAAAAAAACGTTTTTTGGAGTTCTGAGGCAAACACATACGGATATGCTTTCGCACTCTTTTTTAACAAGGTGCCAGAGCGATATATTTTTGCTTTATTTTTTGGCATTTGAAACCGGCCTCATCCGACAACCAGCATCGTTTTATGCTAAGACGCTCCTGCACCACCAAGCTGTGCACGTTGTTGCACACTGCCAGAATCAACATCTCTGCTGACTCTCAAACGGATGTGATGTATGTATGTACATACATACATACACTGACCATAGTTCGGCCTTCCAAGATGTTCATAATAAACTGACGTATTCCTATCACATTTCGATAGAGCCCTGCGGAAAACAGTCGGTCCTACAAGTTTCGAGCCTGCTTTGGTTGAAGAGGATCTTGATGGTCAGAGTTGGCCCTGTGTATGCTAAAACGGTTCCTGGTAGCCACAATCACGTTCTCACTTGAAGGGTCCAGCTTTCCAGGCAGGATCCGGACGGCTACAGCTGACCCTGCGAGTCGCGCTGGACCCTACTGCCTGAATAGTCCTGCTGGCCATCGTGGCCTTATCGGTTAAAGGGGACCCCGCACACCAGAGCTGGCCCTGCAGACGACAGGGGGCCTGGGGCCTCCTGTGGTTCAGGCTGCCTTTTAGAGACGGTTCTGATAAAAAGGGCCCTGCTTGTCACAGAATGGAGTGCAAGAAAGGGTTTAACGGGCTCTGTCTGGTATAAAGTTCCATGGTTGGTCGCAGTTCATAGCACTGGCGGACCGCGCTTCGCGCGGCCCGTGTCCTCAGGAAGGCCCGCCGGGCCCTCAGACGGGGGGGCGGCTGCCACGACCCGCCCCCTTGGTTACGCCCGTGCTGTAGAGTCAAGTAACTCATGCAAGTATCTAAGACCTTACTCGTTCTATAATTTGAATTCGCTGGTTTTAAACTTCGTCTCATTTGACAGCCACTGCGGATAATGACTTTCAAACGCTGTTATTGTTCGAAACAATATGTTTTACCTAGAAAGTATTTAACCTCACGCTACCAGTCCACAACACTCCCTGCATTCCACGTGAGAAAGCAAAAGTTTGAAGAGGGAAGGAGAGTGCAACAATGCCAACAAACAGGACTAATCTTGGGTTTCCTGTGCTTCCTTTTCATTACGCAGCTACCAAAGAAGCGTTTGACAAACAACAAAGTCACATGCGGAACATCAAAGCGTCCCAACTCACTGGTGCCGAATCTGAGAGTGCTCAGCATCAGAATTAGCCCTGGTGTTTTTCCTTCTTTCGGTTTTTGATTACACATGTTTATTGCCTTTTTGCAGCAGCACACAACAAAATCAACAAATTAGTTCGGAGTAGAACAAATCCGACATCGCTGAAGGCGGCGAGAGAGCCACTTTCAGCCCCTCATTGACGAATGTCACAAATCACACAGACTCTGACAATGCTGGTATAAAAAAACAAAGAAGAAGCAACGGGTGTCCTTGGGTGGGTGGTCAGTTTCGGAGAGGAATTGAAAGAGGGGAATCCGGGCAATAGGGCTGGTGGCCACAGGTAGCTCCGGAGGGGCACGCTATCAATACAGTTTAGTCAGTCCAGGACGCACCCACCTATCACTAAGTAGATGCCGGCACCGATAGAAGATGTCAGTGAATGCGGGCATAGTCTACGCGGACCGACCAAGGACATGTCATTACGTGGGGGGCGACGCCTTTAGGGGCATCGCGGAACCGAAGGTGATTGCTCAAAATGACATATTCGCATATCCGGAAAGGAAGACCCTAGATAGAGACTCGTTTTGTGACGTCTGCGCGCGCAAAACTTTGCTGCCTTTAGCTCATAACACAACCCTTGCATGCCAAGTTTGAAAGGAAAATAAGAATTTGTATCCCCGTAATACAGCGACAGCACAGGACAGCATCAGCCCTCCTCCAACAGCAAGCGCAGATCACTGGATGTGACGTCACACCTCATAGCATAGAACATGGGAAAATTTAATGATTAAATGTCCAGATTTTTGCAAAAAGAGGCCCGGGATCGAAGATGAAATGCTTATTCATTTACGGTTCACACAGTCACCGATCGGGCATTTGAACTTTAGGTTACATTGGTCGCTTTTAGTTTAGTCGTCTTCTCCAGGTTGTTCTTCATCACAGGACTGCTTCTGCTTCACAGGACTGCACAGGACTGCTTCTGCTTTACAGGACTGCACAGGACTGTTTCTGCTGCAGGATTGCACAGACTTGCTATTTTCTACTTTTTTAGTAAACGATGAGGTGGAGACTCTCTTCGGTTTTGGTTCGTCAACAGTTCCGGGACACAATATCTCGGTTGACCGTTTCTTCAGTCTTGTAGACACTGTGCATGTTTGATTTGTAGAAAAGTAGAAGTTTGCTGTTTTTGCCTGTCTTGTTTGGTGGCTTGAAGTGGCTATGCAGAGTTCTTTTGGTGTGTTCATCGATGTCACTGATCTTGTAGTTGTTGGTAAGCATTTGCTTGATTCGACTCAATTATTGACGTAGCCCATGACGAGCAATTCTTGATGGCCTCTGTATATGTAGGCGCAAATAACGCTGTCTTTATACTTCTCGGGGCATTCGTGTCACCGTTGAGTCAGAATTATTTGTCATTGGCTTTCTGTACACCGATGTTATATACTTGATAACACAATCAGCAGTTTCTGGCACCACGATGCAGGGCGGACTATCACCTTCACGCTTTTCTCCCAAAAACCATCCGCGATTGGAACAACTTGCCCCATGCAACTGTGGAAGCTGCTTCACTCGACTCGTTTGTGACTTTTGTGTACACGTTAATTATCCTCCATCCATGCATTGTAACGTCATGTGTGAATAATTGTTTTTTTCTTCTTTTTGAGATGTTTAAACTACGGACACCCGCATTGACAAAATAATCAACTTGATGATTGTGGTCAATACACGGTAGAACTAGAACTACTTTTCCTTACTAGAGTGGACCCGAATATCTAGAAACGGAATGCTGCTCAGTATCTAGAACCATGGGCTAGCTCAGAACGTCTCTACCCTACTCTTTAACGCTTCCAGTTTTCCTAAGTCCTTGATGTCGACGCAGATGTTGTTGATGTAGCGGCAGTACGTTAAAGGTCTCTCTGGCATTTCTTCGAGTACCTCGCTCTCCGTGTGAGCCATATAGGCCTCTGCAAAAAGGACCACCAGGGGCGAGCTTATGGCAATATCATCCTTCTGACGGAAGAGTTTGCCCTCAGAGCAGCGGAACGGTAATGCTTTGGTACATATTTCAAGCATGCGTCGAAGAAACTCTCTGGGCATTCTCGGTGATGGGATAACCCATGCTCGTAAGCGTAATTAAGAATAATTTTTTTGTTATAACCACTGGCACGTTGGTGAAAAGAGACGATGCATCAAACGAGGCCAATATTCCTTTTCCCTTTCTTACTTTCAACATCTCAACAAATGCATCCGATGACTGAAGTGAAAAGCTTTATGGATGTACGGTGCAAGGAGTTTGTTCAGCGTTTGTATATTACATATGCTGGTGTGGGATCTGGGAAATAATAGGCCTCAGGGGATTCAGTATACAAGCAGTGAAGAAACAGTATACATAGAAGCAGTTTTGTAGTTTCGTCTCACTGTATTCTAGCGTCCCAGGCACACAACATACACACGTCCATCCTCAAGCACGCACCGTCTCTCTCTCCCTCTCCGTCGCCGTCGACGCGCCACAGGACCGGCTCCCTAACAGGGCCTCTCGGCCAAGGCCACGACGGCGGCGACTCTAAACTACAACAATACCTCACTACGAGTTTCCGCCCCGGAAACTACCTACAACGTTGAAAACTCTTTTCTCTAAGCAGCCCTAAGCAGCAACATACTGCTAAGAAAAAACAATGAAACAAGTAAATTAAACAGAGATTGCTCAGCGGCAGAAAAGAGGGTGACATGAAAACACATCGCATACGGTGAGCTCAGCCATTTCGTGTCGCCTATCGATTACAAAAATATGACGGGGCGTTATTACGGCCGTAAATAACAACCTGACATAGACGTGTAATTCTAACTGCATACATTCCGGAGCTCACTTGCGGTGGCTAATGATCATTCGGCAGTGCTTTAGACGTGAAATACAGTGAAAAGGAAAAGACACACTCTCACCCAAATGTGCAATCAGTCAAAATCAGGCCAAACAGACATGGCACTGCGATTTGTGAATTTACAAGGCCACATGTATTGACATACTATGGGATCAACACCCTTACTGTAACAGTCTATCCCCATCATATCCGAACCTTTCTGGTGGACGAATTTGTCTCCCTGACCGCGTATGTACGGGGTCCTCTTGCCTGACTGGGGAGGGGGCTCTCCCTGAACAGAAGTATCGAACGGGGAGTCGGGTTGGGAAGGCTGTAACCCGACAGGGGAGGGTGTGGGTTTGGGACAGTGGGGTGTGAGGGCAAAGGCCAGGTTCGGTCCGGGACAGGGTCGGACCGTGATCGGAACCAGGGCCTGGCTGCTGATGGTGACTTTTGCGGCTGTACCGCGGGCCTGGGAGAAGAAGGTGCCGCCACACTGGGCTTCTCCGGGCTAGAGCGACAGGGTTTGAGCCTGTTGTGGTGGACGACGGTCTCCGTGGTGCCCCCCTCCTTGGCGATGCGGTACGTCCAATTCCGCAATCGCCCCACCACGCGAAAGGGGCCTGTCCACCGCGAGGCCAAATTGCGGACCTCCCCGCCTTTGACGGCCTGTCGTCGGAGCCACACCCGGTCTCCGACGTCATAGCTGTTTTCGACGATCCGTGCGTCGTGCCGCAGCTTGCTCTTGTCGTGAGCCGCTTCGCTATTGCGGCGAATCATCGCGTCTGTACGGGTGAGAACTTTCTGGAGACCCGCCAGATATTCTAGCGTATCTATGGGAACCCGTCCAACAGCGCCACCAGCGTCCTGAATCGGCTGATACTTGAGTGAAATCGGAAGTGGCGTCGGTCGCCCAAAGACGCTTTCATACGGCGACAGGCCGGTCGCGGCGCTGGTGTTCGCGTTAAACGCCAGGGCTGCAGCGCTCAGATACTGCGGCCAGTGTCGCTGCTCGCCTCTGGACAATTTGGCCACTGTGTCGATAAGGAATTGATGACTTTTCTCGCAGTAAGAATTTCCTTGAGGGTGATAGGCCGTGGAAGTACTTTGGTGGATGCCTAAGGAGTCATAGAAAAGGGAAGCAACCTGACCAACAAAGTTTAGCCCTTGATCACTGGATGGTTTTTGGCACTCCGAAAACACCTACAATACCGTTCATAAGAACTTTCACAATTTCAGACGCTTCTTGTGTTTTTAAGGGGAATGCCCACACAAAGCGAGTAAATGCATCGATGCAGGTCAGAATGTAGCGATAACCGTCCGGGTCACTGGCAGGAAGACCTGTGACCAGATCAATGTCAAGTCGGTCCAGAAAGTTAGCACACTGTAGGGAACCCAGTGGTGCTTTTGGGGGATGTGGTGGATCCTTACGAAGGGCGCATTCCACACACTGTTGGCAAAATGCCTTGACATCTGCCTGCAGTCCTGGCCAGTAAAACTGGCGCCGCACAGCGCTCTCCAGTTTTGCTGAACCCTGATGTCCTCCGCCAAACCCACAGTGGCACTGTTCCATGATTTCTCTGCGTAAGTGCTGGGGCACCACGATTTGTAGACACGCGGGAGCCCTCTCTCGGGCTGCACCCGTCGGTACAGCACAGGGTTATCATCGCCATGCAAGACAAGACGTCGCCATTCTCTCAGTAGTCTAGCAGCTCCAGGGGAGTGCAGGTTCTTTTCCTCGGGACGAACACGGCGGCTTTTCCATGCTTTTATCTCTCTGATACTGTCGTCTCTATCCTGCTCTCGTTTAAAATCCGCGATGGTGAATGGGATAATACCAGCTTCCGCTGCTTCTGCCTCAGCCGCACCAGGCATCGAGGCCGACGCACAGCTGACCGCAGCGATGTTATCCTGCGTCCCAGCTGATCGGACTGTAACCTCCGCGGCCAAGGACGGAGCGCCATCCTGTGCAGATCCCTGGTCAGTGTGTGCGGTCTCGTGAGGCGGAGCCGCTGCAGCGGCGGTTCAGCGCGCTGGGCATATTTTTTTCATACAATGGATTTTACATACACGGAGTAGAATAGTGACGATTTCTGACACATTTGGAACCTTCGATGGTTGTGTATCCTAAAAAGCCTATATCTGCCGTTTTGAATTAAGTTGTAACAATTGAATATTTTTAATTTTCTCGAAACATAGTTTCAAGACAATTTTTAAGGAAATATTGCGTTTTTTTAATATCCAGAGAAGTTCAGTTTCTTCGATCCAATATTTTCATCTCTTTTACGATTCATAAGCGGTGCAGCTGAAACATTTTCGGCGCATGCTTGATGTTCTGTAAAAAAAGAAGGCTAGGCAGCGGAAGGAAATTAATTTATTGGTTGCTGATATATGTGGCGGTGGGTGCTGCCTTTTTCATAATTGTGATCGAAATGCGTATGTTTTTCTTTTCGGGATATACGTGTTATCATTCTCTTTTGTACAGGACAGAGCCGTGGAAATTGTGTATCCGAATTTTGGCATTATGGTCGTATTTTTAAGAGCTTTCACAGAATTGCATAGTAATTGCAGGTAAAAATCTTCTTCCTTATGTTATACCCTGCCAATATATTTAGGGAATAAAATGTTTAGATTTCCATACATTGACACAGAATGTGAAAGTCACACAGGCTTCAGTAGTTCTTATAAATATGGTTGAAACGTGCCATATGTTCCATACTAGTACTTCCACCTGCAAATGTAAATTGAAATAAGGAATTCCAAACCAATAATTTTTCTGGAATGCTGACATAACAAAATTAGAACCAAACCCTCAGCACTGTGTTGATTGACCTATGTATTAATCTCTCTTAATTCACACTTTGCAGGGATAGTTTGTTTATTATTTTGGGGCTGGTGCTCATTATTCTGGTTTTATAACTATACAGAGCTTTCATGGTCTAGTCAGAATTTTGATTAACTTTGTAATTTGCTGCTCTGCCATGCAAAGGAAAAAGGGTAGTACCAATGTATTAGCAATGAGAATTGCCCTTTCACAACAGCACTGGAGCATATACTTATCTTCCTACTTTGAAATTTGTATACATTTAGTAGAATAGTGATGGCCTCTGACTCATTCGGAACCTTGAATAGTTGTCGGTCTTAAATAAGCATGTATTTGCTGTTGTGAATTAATCAACAGAATTATTTTACCTTTGTTCATTTTGAAACATGGTCCGAAGACAAGCTTGTGCTAAATTTTGCATTCAGTCTACATATATATATATATATATATATATATAATCTACCTTATGTGGGCCCCTAACTTTGACCTTCTCATTAAAGTCTACTTCCTCTTAAAGTCTTTACTTAGTTAACTTAAACTAATAAACTACATACTTAATACTAGGCTAAAAAAAGTGTCACTGCCTTTCTTTCATTTCTAGGTGTATTTCAATGCATGCTTATGTTCTCTCCATATTTTTGCCTGTATTTTCTGTTTTGACCACCATTTTATTCGTCTGTACACTTAAAGGGAGAAACGCGAAATTTTTTTAATGGCTAGATCAAAAGGTCATTAAAATTTATTTCAGTAGTCCTTTTCTCATTTTCGTGAATTTGGCCTGCAAACGCCTTAAATCACTCTCAAAGTCAACGTTTCTAGACGACTTTACTGGTACACCTCTTATCTGCTTAAATTATGGACCCCTGGGTAAGGCTATCAATTTCTCTAAAAACCGGTCCTATTTATCGTAAGCAGTAACTATCTCCCTTTAAGTTGGGTGCTGCCAATACCAACTGCGTTGATGTCTTATTTCATTGTTTATTTTGGATTTGATCTGTTCATTTGTCTTTTGTTTTATGTCTTCCTTGATTTTGTTGTTTGTTTTCCTTTACTGCTCATTGCTCTCTCTCTCTCTCTCTCTCTCTCTCTCTCTCTCTCTCTCTCTCTCTCTCTCTCTCTCTCTCTCTCTCTCTCTCTCTCTCTCTCTCTCTCTCTCTCTCTCTCTCTCTCTTCTCTCTCTCTCTCTTTCTCTCTCTCTTCTCTCTCTCTCACCAGAGCACACACGCACGCACGCACGCACGCACGCACGCACGCACGCACACACACACACACACACACACACACACACACACACACACACACACACACACACACACACACACACACACACACACACACACACACACACACACACACACACAGAAATCCTATAAGTAAACATGCTTGCGACCGATTTTCCAAATTCTTTCATCAACTGACACGGTGTTGAATTCTTCCAAATGAGACCGAATATCGTTTTCTTGGCTACGAATGGTTCTCCGGTCATCTCGGAAAATAGGTGGGGGAGGGCTCTGAGCCCCTCCCCCATCCAGTGCGCGTGTTATCTGTCACTTTACGAATATCTGTGCAGGTTAAATAAAGTATATGCAAAATTATCCTAATCGAATACATTTCTGAACTGAATATATGAACCCAGCTTCAACAAGATCAGGCCTAGTCAATTTAATTATAAGTCAAAACATTTCCAAAATGCACTCCTTAGCTATTCAGAACTCGTATGATAGGATTAAGAGGCAGATCAAATTCGACACCACTGCTCCAGTCTTCTCCTTTCTGACTTTTCTTTCTCCCACCAGGTGTGAGGCTGTGGAGTAAGATCGAGGTACCGGGGTACGTGCGAGTCTTGAGCCGGCACGAAGCTCGATAACTATGATTTCTTTTCTCAACTGTGGCCATAAACAGCAGATTGCTAAGAATACGGAAGAACTCCGCCTTCGAATTACAAAACTGCCGACTGGCTGGGCACAAGACTACATTCGGACGGCTGTGCTCCCGCCACCGCGCCGAGATGTTCTCCCTTTGGTCAGCTTTGGAAAACTCCGGACATGAAACGGACGGTATCACCGTCTGCGTAGACTCCCAAGTCTGTGACCGCAGCTTCGTGCCGCACCGTCTGATAGCGATAGTATTCCAGTACTGGTTCTTTTTACAATGAGCTTTCTCCCGCTGCAATATTGTGAGTAACGCGTGATCCGACTTTCTGGATGGGGGACTCGCCTGCACTCCCGTAGTGCCGTCCTGGCCAACGCTCACACTTTTGTCCGAATGGCAACACCGATAGCTGAGTTAATGAGTGCGTAGTACCGGGTTGGTGCCGTTATCATCGAGGCGATGCTGTTTGCCTTTATCCTCAGTGTATTGACTGAAACTAAATATTATGAAGTATGTTCTGTCGAGAGTAGGAAACATCTCGTTCGATCGGCAAGAAAAAGTGGGAGCTGTGACAAGGAAATTACTCCCACCTTCATCGCCGACTGATGACAACGTCTATGCCTGCTCAATACCCTGGGCATCCTAAAACTGTGGTAAAGCTTCTCCAAGCCCTCAGCACCCTATCTGGTAAAGAAATTGCCGTGCTCCAGCAACCTCCCTTCTCATCCGATCTGGCTTTGTGTTTTTTGTTCCCCTCAAAAGGAGTAAGATCCTTCAAAACCCGGACGAAACGAAAATGACCGTGGCGGCCGAGCGTCCGCGAAAAATAACTCAGGATGTACACAGCAGGACGAAAAATGTCGGGAAGATTGAGCTAAGCTCAAAAGGATGATGCAAAGCGTTAGTAGTGTGTTTATTTAAAGTGTGTTTGTTTAAAGTGTCATTTTTTCCTGTGGTCTGTATGAAAAAAATAAGTAGGCGCGTCTAATACTAGTTTCTGCCATCTATGGTGCAGTGTTGTGGATTGGTACCTTTGGGGTATCTCTAGTTAAACCTCGAAGCGATCTTAAAATGTTCAAGTTCGTGCTTTTTATTTTAAGATTTTTTAACTGGTCTAGGCGGTGCAATAGATCTGTGGGAATTCCAAAACAAGCTTCATTCTATACTATCAGTTTTAATATAGTGGTGAAAACATGGTTGGAATTTTGGGCACCCTCAATCTTTCTAAAACTACATGCCCCTGCTGTGACATACATTATATCTGATATACCATCAGAAGGAGCTGGTTATGTCGTTTCCATTGTTTATGAATATTTTCCAATATAGTTAAGTCAACGATATGACTGTTTAATGCGAGTTTCTCCACGCTGAAGCGGTATTGAACGAAGATAACAAAACGAAGTTGCGTATCACAATGCAGGCCGATAATGAGGCGAGATAGTGGATGCTGTGGACGTCGGTGCCGAATGGAGGGGATTGGGACACCGGTGCACTTTGTCTCTTTGATATATCTCATAACGATAGCTCGCATGAAACGGCCAGATGAAACGATAACAATAAGAGTCAATATATATATTCCAACCAACAATTCTTGCTCGGCACAACAAACGGACAATATTCCACGGGGAATATTGCTCAATTTACTTATCGTAATCGAAGTCGCTGTCCGCAGGAAAGGTTATCGAGTTATCGAAGTCGGGGCGTAATAATCGAGAGCTCATCATTGACAGAAACAAACAATAAGCTTCGCATCAATCACATCATCAGGCTCTCAAGCAAATGCCGGGAACACAAACGGAAGGTCGTTCAGTGAAAATATAGCTGCGAGCGGTACAAGGTTACATCCACTTCTGAATAATTTGCCAAACAACTAAAATGTGGTCAATGATGAAGCAAAGAATGCAAACCAAATCGTACTGGAAGAAAATGTCGCAAATGGCCAGATATGAGACCGGGATTCTGCGGGTGAAAACCATATGGTAGGTGAAGCCAGCTAGACAGCTCAAAACGCAATGAGTAATGGAAATGTCAAGCGAGGCCATGTCAAAACTAAGCCGTGCTGGGCACTGTGCTGGCCAAGTTGTAAAGGAAGTCGGTAAACGCCGTACTCAATGTATCATTTGTCTTGGAACTCAAGATTTCCGTAGAAAAAAGCTAAAACCTACCTGAAATGTACCCCTCATGTACCCTTAGCAGCAGGCTACAGTTGTCATAGCTTTTGGTGTGACATATGCTGACATCACTGTGAGTATCAGCCAATCGAAGCCCATGAAACGTATTTAATATGGTAGTGTTTGCCAGATCATGACATCCACAGGCAGATACTTTTCTTTCCCTAGAGGAGCATTTAAAAAATCAAAATATTGAACTTATTGTGCGTTTTCAGAGAAATCATGGTCGCTTCTATGATTTTCAGGTAAAAGTACCCCTAATTGCACTAAATTCCAGGATTCCATCAAGGTGTCACATTCCCTCTAACTCTGACGTCATGACAAAATATGCATCAGACTGGATGACACATCTGACCAGAACCACTTGAGTCAATGGCATTGAAAATACTGTTAGGTCCTTGACCTGTGACCTTTAGCACCATGTGAGGAGGCCCTGGCATATCATCCCAACCATATGGCGTTATCAGGTCACTAATCAGGTTGCAATGCGGGTGCAAGGGTGAGCGCACGATTGTGGCGATCTCAGAAGGTATGATTAAAAAATCAATTCACTTTGTCGAACCTTATCTTCGCCTTTATCACCGTTGCACCGCCGTAGCACTCCTTATCTTCGTCTTTATCACCACTGTACCGCCTTATCACGGCGGCAGAACTGTCGATGCACTGATGGTATCGATGGCCGCGGTTTGCTTCTCGAAGTCGCTCCGGCGGACTTCGATGGCTCAACCAGCTACTGTCAACGGACACGGCGTGAGACGGCCAACCCTGTCGGAGAACACAAGCCCCGAGTCAGGTAAGCAAACCTTAGGTCTTCAGCCCCTAACCCCCTTGTATCCACCACCTGGGACCGAGTCCCTTATGTCGGATTTTGGTTGCTATCACCATACTACCGACACATGCAGTGCCCTAAAATCCTAAAATTTTAGACGGAGAACGTACCTTTTAATATTTTTTCGGCCTCACCAGCACTTCATTTTGGCCTGAATTGAAAATTAAATTGAGGAATACGCCTTTTTTATTTTATGAAGAGAAATGACACGCCCCGGAGAAACTGAAGTACACATGAAGTGCTAAACATTTGCCTGAAAAAATGAATGACTACACATTTGGGCATTAAAAGATTGGAGCCAATTGCTACCTGATTTGGGAGTTAGGTCTCACCCTCCACTTTCTGTGAAAACAATTTCACGACTGTGTACATATTTGAACTTCAAAAAGTTTTGCCTACATTTCTAGGGAAAAACTTAAATACCACACCATAATTGAACCAGTTCAATTATATTTCTAGGATAATCTGCAAATATTATCGATATTTTTGAGCGCAGCTCCACCTATATCGATATACCTTGGCCATATCGAAACATCAAAATCAGAGGAGTGCTGAAAAATAATTTAGACAGTGGCAGATCTAGCAGGTAGGTTTGGGGGCAAGCCCAAACAGAAGAGTCACACAGTGAAACACTTAGCCACAATCTAACTGGATGGTAGGTTCTCGAGGTAAACCCAAAATTTGATGAGAAAAATACTACTAATTTCTTTAAAAATGTCTCAGAGTGAAAGATGTGGGCACAAGAGGGTTCTTTTTGCTCTCCAAGACCAGATTTTATGCTTTCTCCAAGACCAAATTTTATGCTTAAGTATAGTGGTTCTGTTTGAAGTTAAGTTTAGAAGCACCAAAACCTTGCTTTTAAACTAAAAATGGGTTGGGGCAAAAGAGGTCAACAGCTTTGGAGGCAGGGGAAAACAGTTTTTCCCCAAGCTTTTTCTATTTAGGGGTTGCAAATGCCTTTGTTGCCCCCCTGGATCAGCCACTTATTTGAGAAACTCTCATTGTGCCATTTATGAGTCATACAAGAGATAGACATCTCATCATGGTAATAGAGCTCCCCAAATCTTAAAAAATAATATTTTGGACAATTATGTTGTCATGCTACCTTACATACATAGAAATACAATTTTGTTTTATTTATTGGAGCCAAAATAGCAAATCAGAACTTTTCAGGGAAAAACAGCACCAAGCATTCCATATGCATCCAAAACTTTACCTTATAATGATAGCAAGTAGCAAAATTATTTTGTTTTCATTATTGGAATCAAAATGGTGAATTTGTGATTTTGAGGGAAAAAGTGCCAAACGTCCTAAACGTATTGGAAACTATCGCTAATCTACACACTATTTACAAAAATTTGTGTAGAGAATAAGCATGCATATTGATCAAGCATGCATACACAGATATAATATATTATCATTCAGCATTCAAGTAGTGATAATAAATAACAAAACAATCAATTGAAAAAAAATTCAGATACTCCAGCTGCCCAATCAAAAAGTCAACTACAATTGTGACTAGAGCATGACAGCTATGTATAGTTCTAAAACCAGAATAATGAGCACCAGTCACAAAATAATAAACAAGCCCTTCCAGCCAAGTGTAAATGGAAGTAGATTATTACATGTGTCAATCAACACAATGCTCAGGGTTTGGTTCTAAGTTGTAGTTATTTGGGCTTAGGGGTGCACTAGCCTGGCAAGCCCATAGAGCGCCCTGGGTTTGGTTCTTATTTTTTGTGTCTGCACTCCAGAAAACTTCTTGGTTTGGAATTCATTATTTCAATTTACATTTGCAGGTGGAACTAGTGTGGAAAATGTTGCAAGTTTCCACCCTACTCATAAGAACTGGTGAAGCCTGTTTGACTTTCTCATTCCATGCCAATGTATGGAAATCTTAACATTTTATTCCCTAAATATATTGGCAGGGTATAAAATAAGGAAGAAGATTTTTGCCTGCACTTACTATGCAATTCTGTGAAAGCTCTTAAAAAATATGACCATAATGCCAAAATTCGGATACACAATTTCCACGGCTTTGTCCTGTACAAAAGAGAATGATAACACATATATCCCGAAAAGAAAAACATACGCATATCGATCACAATTATGAAAAATGGGCAGCACCCACGCCACATATATCAACAACCAATAAATAATCAATTTCCTTCCACTGCCCTTCCTTCTTTTTTACAGAACATCAACCATGCGCCGAAAATGCTTCAGCTGCACCGCTTATGAATCATAAAAGAGATGAAAATGTTGGATCGAAGAAACTGAATTTCTCTGGATATAAAAAAACGCAATATTTCCTTAAAAATTATCTCAAAACTATGTTTCTAGAGAATTAAAAATATTTGATTAGTACAATTTGATTCAAAACGGCAGATATAGGCTTTTTAGGATACACAACCATCGAAGGTTCCAAATGTGTCAGAAATCGTCACTATTCTACTCCGTGTATGTAAAATTCATTGTATGAAAAAAATATGCCCACCGGAGCCCGCAGCGAGGCGGACATGGCGGCAGCGCCGGGAGCACCACGGTAGCTGCCGGGTATACAGCCAGTTAGCGGGAGCGAGGGGGAGTAGGATGGTGGTAATCTTGCACGCAACACGACGAGGGAGAGAGAGAGGGGGAGGCCACGGGGAGTTCATGCTAACGGTACATATCATATTTAAGAGGGGATATTTAAGATATTATATGATATTTAAGAGGGGATTACAAGGAAACGGCTAGGGAGTGCCGGAGGCGAGCCTGTTCAACCACCCAAACGCCTACATTCAAAATTTGTTCCGCGATTAGTGAGAGTGAGAGGGCCATTACGAGGAGCTTTCGTCAATACAAAAATAATAATATAATATATAGCTGAAAGCAGAAAAATCGTAAACCTAGGCTTTCAGGGTAAAAATTAGCAGTAACAGGGTCAGCATACTCGGTTTCCTATGAAACTATTCCTAACTATTCCGATTACTATTACTAACTATACTATTCCTAACTATGAAACTATTATAAAAACTATTACCTAGTAAACATCGGTATATATTTTTTAACATCTTTTTGAAAAAAACGGTCTGGACAGGGGCACATCTTCAATATTTCTTATTTTTGAAGCCACAGTTCTATTCCACACCCTAGGAGCTGCAATGAAGAGTGAAAATTTGCGATACATTGTAGGGGCGTAAGGTATGGTAGTGTTGTCGTTGTCTGACATTTCGCTGTGTCGGAAGTTCGACAAGTGTAAAGCGAGAAGATAGTGGATGTGGTAGCTGGTTTATCAGGAATTTATGCAAGACATTAATTTGAGAGAATTCAATGAGGTCGTGAAGCTTGAGTATGCCGTGTTTTTTGAAGATGGGACTAGTGTGTGCCAATCGGTCAGTACCCTCAATAATTCGAACAGCCCTTTTCTGGAGAGTCGTGAGTTTGAGAAGTTTATAAGGGTAGGTCGATCCCCAGAGCTGAATACAGTATTTCAAGAATGGCAGAATAAGAGAATTATAAAGAAGCAAAAGATAAGTTGAGTTTAGAATGTAACGATTTCTCTGAATTATGCCAATGGTCCTAGAGATTGAATTTTCAAGGCTTTTGATATGACTTGTCCATTTTAGATCTTCATCAATTTGTAAACCAAGGTACTTGGTTGTGAAATTCCTTCGCAGAGGTACATCGTCTATTTCAATTTTTAGTTCTGTGTTTTTGACGTAAGAGAAGACCTGAAATGTTGATTTCTTTACATTTAGAGTGAGACGGTTGCAATTTAACCATTGGCAGATTTGGGGCAAACTAAGGCTGATATCGTTTTGTAGGGATTGTATCGTGTCAGCAGTGTAGAGTAAGGCCGTGTCATCAGCAAATAAGTAGAAGGTAGGAATTTGAGAGTAGCGGTTAATAGCATTAATATAAAGTAAAAAGAGGAGTGGGCCCAAAACAGAACCCTGAGGAACGCCCATCGTAATTGCTTTGGTAATTGTGGACTTGTGAGAGTTTATTTTGATGCTTTGAAACCGGCCAAACAGATACGATTCAAAAAGTTTGAGCGAGGTGTTCTGAATTCCATATTTTTTAACTTTTCGAAGAATAATTCAGTGGTTCCTTGTGTCCAAGGCTTTACAGAAGTCTGGATAGATGGTCACACAATTTTTTTGGATGCTAGCGCTGATGTAATTTTTCACAGAGTAAGGCAACTGGCATGAACGTGCTGTGGTGTTGCCTGAAACCAAATTGGTTCTCTAATATTGTGTGATTGGCCGAAAGAAATTGGATGACTTGGCTGTACATAATTTTTTCAAGTACTTTAGAAAGAACCGGTAGGAGGGAGATGGGCCTGTAGTTAGAAAAGTTTGAAGGGCTACCATTGTTGTAGACGGGGACGACAATAGATTCCTTAAACTGAGCCGGAAATATGCCAGACTGTAGGCAAAGGTTAAATGAGTGCGTTAAGTGTCGAGATATTGCAGGCGAGATTGGTTTAAGTATTTTTGAAGAGAAGCCATCGGGTCCACGACAGGTATTTTTAGGGAGGATATGACAGAAAAAGTTCTTTCGGAAGTTATTGGGTCAAATTCGAATGGTTGGCCCTGGTAGTTTTCGATGTGTTGAAGGGGATCCGACGTAGGTGTTGGGAGGGCTTCGTCTAATGAGGAAGCAATGGTGGAGAAATACTCATTAAAGTGGTTGGCAATGAGCCTTGGTTCTGAAATTAGTTCGTCTTTTGATTCAAATTGTTCGGGCAGAGGTTTTTTTAATTTATTTTTATGTGTTAAGCCTAACAGCGTGCTCCAGAGCTTTTTTGGGTCATCCTTTTCCTGTTCTAGTTTCCTTTGGAAGTAATCTTTTTGGCTAATCGTATTGCTGTGATTAGAGTATTCCGATAGACTTTGTAATTGGAATTATCCTGAGGGTTCATTGAGCGTATATATTTGTGATATAGGTCTTTCTTTTTGTTAATTGATTGGAGTAGACCGAAAGAGATCCATGGCTGTTTTGGCACATGTCTCCTTCCTGATTTATTTAGTGAGAGTCTATTGATTTCTTCTGATAAGGAAGATTGGACAAGGCTAGCTGCTGCCACAGGTTCCTGGATCATGAATATGTTTTCTAATTTAGTAGATAAATTGCTTTTGAGGGAGTCAATCATTCTGAAGTCAAAAGACCGGTGGCATCTGTCTTGTAAATCTTCGGGCTTGAATACAAATTGAAGTTTTAGTGAAATGGGGAGGTGATCGCTGACATCTGTGGTGAGGACTGATGACGAGCAAACTAAAGAAGTATCATTTATGAAAAAGCTGTCGATCAGGGTTTTAGTCTGGGAGGTTATTCTGGTCGGTATGGAAATACAAGGGAAGTAGGCGTGAGAAGCCAGAGATTGAAGAAATGAGGAGGTAGGCTCGATGAGTTTCATGTTCAAGAATGTCAAAATTGAAATCTCCTCCCAGTATGCAAGTTTTTTACTTTTTGATAGGGAATCAAGGGTAACGTCTAAGTAATCGAGAAAAATTGATGAGGGGAATGAAGGGGACCTATAGCAGGATCCTATTACAATGTGGAAAGGAAAAACCCTGGATATTTCGATGAATCTTGATTGTTGTTGGGTACAGTGAGCCTCTAGGTCAGTTCTCCTTTTGTAAGGGATAGTTTTACATATGTAAATTCCAGATCCCTTTCCTCTATATTGGGCTGTTGAAGAGTATTCAAAAAAATAATTTTCAATGTCATAAGATGCATTAGATTCGGGGGCGAGCCATAGCTCCGAAACAAGGACAACTTGTGGCTTAGGGTCTAAACTCAGGATCAAGTGCTGTAAACTGTCAAAATTTTTAGGTAGTGATCTAATGTTGACATGAATTAGGAAAAAATTATTCTCATTAACTGTTGATGTTCTAAGGGAAAAATTTTGGTATTGACAAGATTCAAGGGTTGCTGAGAGGTTGGAAGGCATCGGATTAACATCGTTGTCAATTCCAGAGTACAGTGGGCAAAATCATTTAAGTGTTGTGTTTAAGTAAGCAGTGCTTGCAGGCATACAATTAAAGAAAAATGCAAGCCAAAAATAAAGTGTCAATAAACAACTATTGTAGAAATAGGGGGAAGGTCAAAACAAAATAACACCAAGTAGGCCTGCCAAAATATGCATAGAATCTCGACAAGAAAAAAACCTCAGACAAGATCGGTCAGTCCAGTAGTTGTCAGCGGTGACGACGGACGGGACGGCTGGGAGGACGAGGCAGAATCAAAGCCGGGCGCAAAACCAGGGGGCGGAGTGCTCAGAGGCGGCCGGGCGGCAGGCAGCTGCGAGGCAAGGCCCACAGATGGAACACATTCCCCAGCGCCACGTGACAATCCCCGGTCCCCAGACCAGACCACACCAGAATCCCCACCCCCCCACGGGTGGCCCACCATGTGTAGTTGAGTCGGAGTTTCCATCCAAGCCCGCATCCCGAAGAGACACCTCCTCGGTTGCTCCAACCTCTGGCACCTCGTTCTGCATCTGATCAGTTGCAACCACTTGGCTGCTTACACCACTCTGTGATGGTAGCTGAGTAGAGGCCCGTTTAGCAGTTTGGCTGACCTTAGTCAAGGGTATCCCCGGGCCGTCACCCAACAGTGGGGCCGGGGCAGGGGCAGGGGCAGCGCCCAGGCCAGAGCCCAGGTCAGCAGCAACCCCATCAGAGACCATCATGGTAGGAACATCCGGCAGAGCATTGGTGTCAGCACCAGGGAAGCCGGGTAGAGGACGCACGCCAGAGGGCATAGACGGAACTGTTCCCCGCAGACGCAGGCCAGATGGAGGCACCGGCGTCATCAGCCTCTTAGGCACCGTTTCCACCATGCTCGATCTCCGTGTGTGAGAGCCGCATATCGCCAGGATATCTTCCCTAGTGGAGTTGACAGGGATCCCAGTAGCCTTGTTTGAGTTATGCATCCTAGTGAAAATTCGTCCACTGTTAGTATAGTATGATGCAAATGGGGACTTTTCCTTGGAGTGTGGAGCCTCTGGAGGACCCTCACAACAGAGAGCCTCTGAGGGGTAAGGCTCTCGTGCACCAGGAGGCCATGACGTTCAGGTCTCACCCTGCGACTGTACACAAACATGCGTTGATCCAGGTAAGCAAACCGTACCAGTATGACTCCTTTGCTTTGAAGTCTGTGACAGGCGGTGATTTCGTCATTTCGGACTGTGACCCCAAGATATTCTGTCATGAGTGAGATTGCCACTCTTCTGGTATTCTCGTCTCTCTCAGGAGGGGGGACCACCCGACCCGACAAGAGGAGCGTGAACTTGCGGGTGTATTGGCATTGTTCTTCAAGAGCATCAATAAGCTGACTTTGATTTTCAGACAGTTGCGCTTGCATTGCTAATGCTGCAGAGCTGCTTCGCTCTAGACTAGTCAAGCTTGACTTTAGGGATTCACGCTGCTCAGCATTTTCGGACACCTTAAGCTCACAAACTTCAAGGTCGGAACGAACCCCCTTGATATCACCCCGAAGAGCTTCAATTTCATCCCTGAGGGATTGAAGCTGCTCTCTCAGCCCTTCAATGGCTGAGTCAATGAACTTAACCCTCGCCCCACGGGGGGGCCATCGATGGCCCCCCTAAGGTTTTTCCGGGATAGCAGAAAAACAACGAGGCGCAGCACCGCGGTTGAGGGCTCTACCTCTCATTGCATCATTTTCCCATCATCCCTGAAATTTTTACCCCGGGTCACCCAAGGTCAGGTCACCAGATGAGGTCAACCAAGGTCACCTCACTTCACCTTTAGAGCTCTGTAAGAGCTACATTTCAAAGTTGATCGATTTGAAACTTCCTACACTTCATGACCCCTCCAGGGTCTACAAGGTGTATATCCGGGATTTTTCGATTTCGTGCCCTGAGGTCAGGTCACGAGGCGACCTCTCCCATTGGAAAAGCATTGGGAAAACCTATTTCATGATATAAAAGCCACAAAAATGATTGCAAATACTCAGACTGCTCAGAACAACGTTTTTGGACACCCTTTCACGGATCCCAGGGGTCATATTTGCCCTTTGACTTTTCTAAGGTCATCCAAGGTCACCAGAGGTCAAAAACAGTATTTTGACAATAACTTTTGACCTAATTGAGCTAGAGCGGTGAAACAAACACCATCGTGCTTGTCTTGTCACTGGCTTTCATTTGATATACGGCAAAGGTCACTTTTTGACCTTTCGTGACCTCAGGTCATATTAGGTCACGAGGTGACCTCTGGCGGTCAAACCAATGGCGGGAGGTCTTTACGTTCCACATAGCGGAAACAGTACTGACAATTTGCTATCAAATGTATTTTACCAGGCCTCAATAGCTCTAATGACATAAGAGTTATGCCCAGTTTGCTTAATCATTGCATATTTGAGTGAAAATAGCCGATCTTGACCTAATTTGACCTCTGGAGGTCAAACCATTGACCTGAGCACTAAAACATGCGAAGTAATTTCTTACTGAATTCACGCGAGCTTTCTATTGCACTTTGCAGATTTGCGCTAACGCCCATATTTTCGGAGTTAGAGGGGGGGCCATCGATGGCCCCCCCGGTGGGGCGAAGGTGGCGCCGGACCCCCGGTGGGGCGCGGGTTAATGTTGGGCTTCATGATTATCACAAGCTCATCATTGGTTGTTGTTTGATGACTTATCTACCCTCTCCCCTTTTCTGGCTGCAGCCCTGGATGGCGAAGTGTCCCCATGATTTACCCGGGGTCCCATGTGTTTATTTTTCGGGAACGATGACGATGCAAATAGTCATTCGTTAAGTGCTAACGGCATCTTAGCTACGTACGCGGATATGGCCGCCAGAGGGCCGGCAAGCGGGAGCTAAAGTTAAATTAGTTTAAGTACCCTGTGCGGGAGCGCGGTCGGTCGCGCTGAATAATAGGAATTCGGCGGAGTGGCACATCCGTTATGGTGTAATCCGTGTTACAAGCAAACAAAACAGAGGACAGAACAATATTTTAAAAGGTTAAGTTATAAGCCCAGTCAACATTACTATGATGGCCCCATGTGGAGCCATCATGGGCCACTTTGTGGGCCCCATGTGGGCAACCCACATGGGCCCCATGTTAATTTGTCCCTGGGTAAATGGTGGGGCCCATGTGGGCTGGCCAATGTAGGTAGTAGGTGGGTCCAATGTGGGGCCAATGTGGGCTGGCAATGTGGGTATTAGGTGGGTCCAATGTGGGGCCCACATGGGCCGGGCAACATGGGCTCAGGGTGGGCACAATGTAGGCCACCCAATATTAAATCTACGCAGGCCTCATCTGCGGCCGATAAGTGGTTAAGTGTAACCCTGCGAACAGTGCAACGTGGTGAACTGCGTGCAGGCAGAACCATGTAAAAATAGTTTGGCCCACAAAAGGTGCTTGGCTTGTCTGATCTTGTCTGACACATCTTGTCTGATCCATTTCCTTGTCTGCCGCCAGATCATGGCACATAAAACATATTTGCAGCTGACCAAATATATTTCAGTCAACATGTGTAATAATCAGCCAACAAATGTCAAATGTGCACACTCCTCTGAGTGGCGAAAACCCACTCGGCGTTCAGGCGTTCTCTTAGAGCGCTTTCACTTCATTTTGTCAACCTTTGTCAGCTATTTCAAGCTGGCCTCCTCTGCTGGCGGCCTCTATCCCGGTCTCGGGCCCCCGTAAACCATTTTCGGAGAGCGGTCTCTAGCTGACCTTTGGTGGTGTCCGCTGTCAGGGAGTTTCTTTTGGTTGCTCCTGCCGCACACAATCATCGTGTGTTAAATTTGAGCGATTCAATCGCTCGGAATCAAGTACGCGCGCCCGCACGCGCACATGATGCACACGCACACACACTCGAGAGAGCGAGATAGAGAGAGAGGGAGAGAGAGAGAAGAGAGACTTATGTTAGGATTATGATGCATAATATAAACATGGGCTCAAAACATAAAATTATATTATATTATACTAGGTCAAAACATAAAATGACATAAGACAGAGCATAAAAAAGGTCACCATCTAACCTAGCACAATCAATATCTGCAATAAATTTATCAATATGCATCAATATCCGTTAAGAAACAAACAAGCAAACAAAATTAAGGGGGCAAACAAATTAGTGTAGGCCAGCAATAAGTTGAAAATATTTATATGATACACTTCAAAATGCAAAAGTTGACTTTCGCCGACTTATAGGTGGGACATCATTATTCTGCCTTTGTAAGAAAACCATGGTATCGATGTTTCGGATGATAACTTTAGATTCGCTGAGGAATTGACAGTATCGCCGTCATATTGGTTTCAATGCACTTCTGAAATGGAAAATAAATGTTTTTTTGGAAATGCAGTTCTGGCAAAATATGGATGGGACACGTCGTTACTGCCTGTATCAACCTACCCCGCGCTGTATCAACATGCCCCAACGGTGTTTCACGTGAACAAAGCTAATTGATAATATTCAAAAATGTGTATGCAACTGTGTTTAATTTAAATTTTACCAAAATTTACCGCCGGTCGGCGTTTTGGACGCCACTACGGAGCAGGTCCCGATCGGTACCCTCGATAATGAGAGAACATATGTGGGCCCTTACGGGCCCACATATGTTCAACATAATAAATCTAGGAAAATATTTAGTTAATATAAATAAGAACAAACACCTAATCAAAGCAAGAACCAATCCAACTCAAATACTAATCAAAGCCATCAAACCAGAGGTAGGTATATACAACAAACAAGCAAAAAGACACATAAACAAAGCAAGATACACCTAAACACACATCTGCAGTAATCATTTGAGCACTATATTCTATACAAACCATATGCGGCCCTTCTCCTTGATCTCCAAACTCCAAACGTAGTTATAAAGTACACAGCTCCAAACAGTAGATACGCATGACTCGGACACGAAGTCCACCACTCCACCAAAGTCCGGAAAAAAGGCTCTACGTCATGAGGGAATTCCCGCTATCAAAGGTCATCGACACCGTTATGGCCACATTGATCGCTTTAGTCGTCATTGTGCATTGTCAAGAAAATTCGCATCCAGCGGCTTAGCTGCTACCTGGCGGCTAAGTCCTAAAGCTTCAGTTCAGAGTCCACCGATATTTTGTGGACTTATTGATCCGTGGACAATCCCCCTGAGGCCATTCTAAGTCGTGGCAATTTCCAACTGTGGACAGTTTCATTTCGTCCATTTACCAGCAAAATGTGGACATTGTGATCCGTGGCATCTGCGGGTGTGGCCTTTACGTTCTGTGGACACTTACATGTGGGTAATTCGTAAGTGGACTTTGGGACCTGTGGACTTTTTGATCCATGGGCGTGGAATCCATCCATGGAAGTGAAGGCGTAATCATATAGACCCCCTACTAGCACCTTACGGTAAATTGTTTTAATCTTGCCTAAAACAAAATATTTACAAAGTTTTCTTCAATAATTATACTAAAGAAGAATATTATAGACAAATCAAGTCTTTATTTTGTATTATAACGTTTCAATTGGAAATAGTATGTTTCTTTGCAGATCCAGTATATTCTAGGCTGGTATGATGCTAGATTTGCCAGATTTGCTAACTGTGCGCAACTGAGGGATACCTTTATGCATCTGATCTTTAGTGTGTTACTACGGAATTGTAATGAGTGATCGCCTGTGGTTGTGCTTCCTGTGCTGACGGTGAAAGGGGCAAATAATACTAATTGGTTGAAAAATTCACACTGTATCAGGGCCTACATTTTCTTTGTCCTTAGAAGTCTGGTGTTTATGAGCATAGGGCGCTGCTGCGCTGTTCTAGGATGCAGAAATGTCAAGAACCAAGGCTGAAACACTTCGCTAGACCAGAATTGGAGAATGTGTGTTAAACATATAAAACATTTGATATAATTGTTGTAGGTATATGCCCATTAATGGGCACTGATTTCAAGAGGCAATCATGGTGTAAACTTAAGAATCTTGCATGTGGTGCCAGGCGTGATGATAGATTAAGCTTTGCAACCACAGAGGATACCTAATAGGAGAGAGTGCAGGTCAAGTCCTTAACATTTTTTCAGGATTATTTTATTTCAGAACTGATGACTTTTGCATCAATACACATATATTAGCATTGCACACATAACACATATTACATGCACTGATACCAGGGCCTATGATTCTTAGTGGGTAGGTCTTAACAGTGCTGCACCCCAATCTGCAAAGTATGGCAGCAGGTCAGACGAGTTGCACCAGTCATCTATCTTGCACCACCAGCCTCCAAAAATTTGCACCATTCTGCTACATACCAGGGAGAAAAATGCACCCGTTGTTACCCAAAGGATGCAATGCTACCTCTATTATTAATTAGTTAATTAAGAACTTTTCATAAGGCCCCCTTCTCTGTCTTGATAACCATTGAGCCATTATTTGTTTGGTTTAAGTGTCACCTTCCTCGCACCAGTCTCACAAATTCACACCAGGTTGATAGAATTTGTACCACTCGCTACTGTCTTCAAGGGCATTCACACTGACAAGATCTCATCAAAAATGCCAGACTTTGCAAGCTGGGCTGCACAAACAAGTATTAGGAGTTAATTAGTTGTTATTTGGCCTCCCCATTGAACCCTGGATGTAAGTGTAGAAATTTCAATGTGATAACCAAGGCGTTCAGGGATAGCCATCCACCAGAACCTTTTGATAAATAAAAGCTGATCAGAAAATGTTCTCTCCACAATGTGGCCCACAACTTTTTGCTGCTCAAACACTCAGGAAAACTATTTGTCCAAGTGAGCTGCTGCCTGCCATTACTCACAATATGACAAAAAAATTTCTGTCTATCTACTGCATCTGCGTCTGTCTCTGTCTCCTGCATCCGCCTCTGTCTCTATCTCCTGCATCCGCCTCTGTCTCTATCTCCTGCATCCGCCTCTGTCTATCTCCTGTAGCCGCCTCTGTCTCTATCTAGTGCATCTGCCTCTGTCTTTTTCTCCTGTATCCGCCTCTGTGTATGAAACCATAGTATATATTGCACCCCATAAAACATACAAGCAGTACAAAAATAAAAGACAGGCCACGCACTCATGGGCGCCCCGGCGCGGAGCTCCTAAATTACGCCGGGGACGCCGCCGTAGAACGGGCAGTTAAAAAGGCACTATTATGATGGCGAAAAACTACATACGTCCACAGTCATATCTCACGCGCATCTGACATATCTGATATGACGCGTCCACAGTCATATCTCAGTCGTATCTCCTGCATCTGACTCTATCTTCTGCATCCGCCTCTGTCTCTATCTCCTGCATCTGCGTCTGTCTATCTCCTGTATCCGCCTCTGTCTGTATCTCCTGCATCCGCCTCTGTCTCTATCTCCTGCATCCGCGACTGTCTCTATCTCCTGCATCCGCCTCTACCTGTATCTCCTGCATCTGCCTCTGTCTCTATCTCCTGCATCCGCGACTGTCTCTATCTCCTGCATCTGCGTCTATCTCCTGCATCCGCCTATGTCTCTATCTCCTGCATCCGCCTTTGTCTCTATCTCCTGCATCCGCCTCTGTCTTTATGTCCTGGATCTGCCTCTGTCTCTATCTCATGCACCCGCCTTTTGTCTTTATCTCCTGCAGCCGCATAAGTCTCCTGCATCTGCATTTATGTCATGAATATTCCTGTCTCCTACACTCGCCTTTGTCTCCTGCATCCGCCTCTATCTCCTGTATGCGCGTATGTCTCTATATCCTGCATCCGCGTATGTCGCCTGCATCCGCCTTTGTCTCCTCCATCTGAATCTTTCTCCTGAATTTACCTCTGTTTCCTGAATCTGCCTCTATCTCCTGAATCCGCCTCTGTCGCATGCATCTGGCTCTGTCTCTTGCACCCGCCTCAGCTGTCGGTATCCTCATATGCCCCTCCATTCGTCCTTGCCCCTGCCTCCGCCTCTATGCATCTGCCTTTGCTCCTCCATCCGTCCCTGCATCCGCCTCTGCCTCTTTATCCGCCTCTGACCTCTCGAACCGCTCTGTCCCTGCATCCGCCCTTGTTGCTCTATCCGCCTTTTCCCAATCGTTCCGTTCTGCCCTCTGCATCCATCGTTGTCCCTGTATCCGCCTCTGCCGCCGAATTCTCACCTGTCTGTTAAAGTACCTTGGCCCGTACATCCGCCTATGCCATCTGCATTCACCTCCGTCCTCTGTATCTCTGCATCCAGCTCCCAATTCACTGAAGATAGAACCATTAAAGGGAGATACGCGAAAATTTTTATTGGCTATATGAAAAGGTTACAAAAAGTTGTTTCAGAAGTCCTACTCTTATTTTTGCGATTTCGGCCTGCAAATGCCTTAAAATTGCTCTCAAAGTCAACATTTCTAGACGAATTTACCGGTACACCTCATATCGATGTATATGACGTACACACGGCTAAGGCTATCAATTTCTCTAAGAATTAGGTCATATCTATCCTAAATAGTGATGTAGAACTTTGGACTACTACAGAAAAAATTGCCTTAGAAAAACAACATTCCAAAACTCTTTTGAAGCAGAAATATAGGGCTTAAAAGAAATCACAATTAACTAATCAGAAGCCTAGGAATTCTCAAACCGGGGTCACGTGACCTATCTGACGCAAAAGTTTTGTCATCCTGGGGCTGAAGCAGAAAATGACTCAAGACCCGCGGTACGAAACCGCTGGAAACTTGAGTAATGATGTTTTTTTCCGCTTTTAGGGCAAACTAATTCATTTTGTAGTTTCTAAAAGCTTTCTAAAATTAATTCAAATACAAATACAGGAGAACAGACATTTGTAATATAAAAAAAACATTACTTTTTAACTTTAAATAGTTTTCGAAAAGTAAGTGATGGGTATGAGCATGGGTAAGTGATGGGCATTTTAACGAAACTTTTAATCTATTTCGATAATAAGTGAGTGGCCTCACAAAATTTTGCCGAAGATACAAAAATAATTGATGGTTTCATTATCAAGATTTTTCAAATAGCAAGAAACCACAATAATAATTTTTCGCGTATCTCTCTTTAAAGGGCGATACTGCCCCCGGAATATGTTGAAAGTCGGCCTAAGGGGAAGTCTGACATACCTCATGATTGAGCCCTCCACATAAAAAGTACGTCTGTCTAGAACAATTTGAGGTCAGTTTTGGAAAGAAAAATGTTACAGCACCACGCTGAGCAAAAATCACATCTCGAAATGGTCTATAAGTATTTTTAATATTTTCTGGAAAACTACTTTCCTGCTATACCTACAGCGCTAAATGCCCTCGGGCATCCTCGGGGTGACATAAGCAAAGGGGTTGCCAGACTAGTATATACTAAACTTGAACCCCCTGGGTATGTTGGAGAGACGTCGCAGCGCCACGCGGTTGGCGGTGAAGCTACGTTTTTGGATTGTAAGTTTGATGATGTAGATGTGTATTTCTTTTGACGTGTTAGGATCTCTTGGTGGTGCTGTGTGGTTAGGAAGTGTCGGTTTGTCCAGGCGTTGAGAGAGTTCGAAATAAGTGATGCTCTTTGACTTTATTTCCCGAACATCGTTCTGTGTGGCCCGGTCTCTCCAGCAGGCATTTTCTGGGACTCAAGCCAGAAGGACTCTTGCTTCGGTACTGACTCGTCAATCAAATCGTTTTTTAGATATTGTTCCTGTCAATTTTTATGATTGCTGAATGACAGTTTTCCGTTTTTTTTAAATAAAATGTTCAAATTGAAATGGGCCTTCTCTACTGCCATCTTAGATTAACATATGTTCTCTGGATTAGGAGTCCTGCTTTTGTAAAATATGGATCTCATGCTGCTGTCATAGAGAGCTGGTATTATCAAGCATGAACATGGTACACACAGAACCAAAGAAGGCTGATTGATTGAGCATGCTTGAGGCAGAGGTGAATATGATTATCGGGGATGGGATTGAAAGAATAGAGATAAGATTTAAGCAAGCTTTGACTTGTATTCACTAAGGTATATTTTGTCCTAAAATGATCTTCCTTTTCTCCTTTTATCATTGCATAAATCAATGTCTCTGGTTTTCAAATAGTCATGGATCTTGTATAACCTGGTTCGGGTCACCTACATATGCCCGTCCAATAAAAAAATGTGTAAAATCACATAGAAGGTGGTTCATACTTAACTGTAGAGTGCTCCTTCATGTTTTAGCTATGAAATATGACAGAAATCAAAGTATAACACCCACTTTCACAACCTTAATCAAAACGTAAACAATAACTACCCCAAAGATACGTCTGCGAGCTCTGAACCAATAATTCAAAAGGAAATGATGCAATGTTATGTGTGAAAATATTGGTAGAAATAAAAAATATAAATTCACTCATTTAACCACATTTTGCTGATAAATTTATTTTTAAGAATAAGAAAAGATGAAAAAACATTTTTCAACGGCTATAAATTCAATAAGTTATATTAAGATTATTTCAATGTCAAATAGCAGAAAGTGCTGCCATTTGTGTTTGCGGTGATAGTGTTTGTTGGTTTCAGTTGTTTCAGTGTCTATACTAACTGTGGTTGGTTTGTGCTTGAAAACGGAGATGGACGAAAATGTGTGCGGACCCAAAATTTTTGTCTTATTTGGGCCAATTTATATGGTGAGAACACCATGAAAAGAAGTGGCAAGACTTTCTCGCGGCTGTCCGCCCGACAGTATTGTTAGATATGTACAACCAACAGAACCTAACCTAACCTAACCTAACTGTGTCTCGATTTAGCGAGCCGGCCTGCAGCGCACCGAGCCGAGATTTGGTACGCTTTCACAACTGTGCTTTACCTCTGGTACAAAGGACCACACTTTTTGTACCACACTCTTTGGTACTGTCTCCCCCATACCAGTCACCCCTCCATGCCCACCACAAATTGACAGTATGTCTTCTCTCGTGGGGTGGACTGGGATCTCAGTGGCCCTGGGGGAGCCAGGAAGTCTGATGAAGATTCTACCGCTATTCGTGTAGTAGGACACAAATGGTGACAGCTCTTTGGGCCTATGTAGCTTCTGTAGGATCTTCACAACTGCCAGCCTCTGTGGTGTCAGGCTTTCATGGACCAAGAGCCCGTGGCGTTCAGGTCGAACCCTTCGGCTGTAAACAAACATCCGTTGGTCCAAAGTAGGCGAACCTGACCAAGATTACACGCTTGTTCTGTAATCTGTGACAGGCTGTGAGCTCCCCGGATCTGACGGTGACCCCCAGGTAGTCCCTCATGAGGGAGATGGCAACCTGTCGGGTGTCTTCGTCTCTTTCGGGAGAGGGTACAACCCCACCAGACAGGAGAAGTGTAAATTTTCTAGTGTATTGACACTGCTCCTCCAGGGCATCAACCAGCTTACTCTGATTCTGAGAGAGTTGTGCATGCCCCAACGCTGCAGACGCAGAGCTCTGGTCGAGGCGGTCTAGGGTACTTTTGAGGGCCTCACCAGTTTCCGCATTCTCAGAGACCTGGAGGTCGCAAGCCTGGAGGTTGGATCTAATCCCTCGGATTTCCTCTTGCACAGGCTCGATGTCCCTCCTGAACAGCTGGAGCTGTTCGCGAAGGTCCTCAATAGCATTATCAAGAAACTTGAGCGAAAGCTTCATGATCACCCACAGAAATTATAGCTATCCCACACAATAACTGCCAGTACTGAATAATCAGTTTATACAGGCTAAGATAATATTGGTAGGTCTGCCCAATACCTAGTAAGCAGGCATCATTATCCTGAAAGAATAAAGGGTACTTTGATACAGCAAGCAGGGAGAGGGAAGAATAAATCCTTACGTTAGAGAGGAGTGATGAAGAGACAAGTTGAGGTTTCCACAAGTTGAGATGAGCTGAGATGAGACTAAGCTGACCGCTGCACAGCAAGGACTCTGTTGTAGCGTGTTCAGCAAGCACTGCAGGACAATATAAAAGTTAGCAACAAGAAGCAGCAACAAAAAGTGTAATATCAATAATTGTTCTTTCTAAGCTAATGTGTACTTGAAGACTGAATATGCAGTCGTTCAGATCAGTTGGTGAATATTGAGGACCCAAACACAAGCTGTTATAAACTAAGTATGACTAAGCTGCAGAGCTGCTCAGTCAACAATGAGGTTTACCAAGAATTTCTGCCACATAAGATCAAGGTGTAAATGAATAATGGTGACTCACTTGGGACCCAGTGAAGGTCCAGCTGAGTAACAAAGATGAGGGTGAGATCCCCTCCGATGTACTAGTAAGTCCACCGCCAGGAAGTTTGAAGTATTCAGAAGACTAGTTGGGACCTGTGCACCCTCAGCAAAGTGAGACAGCTGAACAGCACCCAGAAGAGTAACTGCAGTAGCTTCAGTGGACAAGAATCCCTGAAGACAGACAAATCCAACTGTAGTTAAGTGTGAATGTCTACTGAAAGAAAATGAAAATATACTAGCCCAAGCAGTGAAGTTAATAGAGAATAAGCATGAAATTTACCTTTGAAAGAGGGTGGGCAAAACTGACCTCTAACAATCACCAACAAACGCTTGCAAACTGTTCCATGTGTAACTGCCAGAAAAAGTCCTAGTAGTTTCAATTCTACTTACACTATTATCAGTGTGGGATGAAAAAGGGCAATGATGTCCTGCAGCAGTGTCCCGTGTCCACGTAGGTGTTTGCCTATTCTGGGTCTCGCAGGTGAGTTCCGATCGGGTGCAGTAGGCCTCCTTGGTGGTAGATGTGTGTCCAAAATATATAGTAGAGAATAAGAATCCCTGCCGACAGGTAAATTTTACTGTGAATGGGGGCAAGTCTGTAGAAAAAAACAAGATGCAAAAATATCAGTTCAAAAAATTATATCCCAAGCAAATAAAGATGTAGTTTTAAGGCGCAGTAGCAAATAATGGGAGTGAGAATAGGGCAGGCGATGCTCAACCTTATGGGGAGCCAGCCGTTTGCCAAAAGGGCAACAAAGTTTTTGAATAGGTTCCTGTGGGATAGGTACAATTGTCAGACCCAAAGCATCCTGAGGTGAGAGCACAATTAATGGATTTAACTAGAGACAAAGTAAGCAAAGACTTTGTAGCAAATATCTCAACCAAACTAACAATACAAAGAACTCAAGAATCACAAATCTCGAAAAAACAACACAATTTGATATATCTTATACCCTGCGACCAGTCAAACCCAAGAGAAAAGTAAACTCAGCACAGCAGTGAATAAATAGGTACTCCAGTATCAAAGCAGAAGATACACTATCCCGTATGCAACGCTAGTGTGTTTGTGTAACATAAGATCAAAATGGCCGCATGAACAATGGCCACTGCTTTGATGCTGTTAGAGATGGGTGATAATCAACCCGCAGAAAAAATTGTGGCATCAAGATAAATTTTGCAAATTGGAAAACCAGAGATCCAAAGTAATACAGATTATAAACTGCGAATTTCGAGATATGACAAGTCAGCGATGCCGACTTTTTCACCACTAGTTAGGTTTAGTACAAAATATGGCGCAATTTTGATGTGGAAACAAAGACAAAGTAAATATTATGAACGGATGGTTTTGAACACCTGATATCAAGTAACTTAGAAATAAACTATTTATTTCAGGTCGCTATCGCTATTCAAGACACCTAACGCCGTCTATTATCACCGCACCTAATCCAAATTCCACGGAGCTCAGCGCGCACGTCCGGCACCCAGGAGTGGAGGGAGAGGATGAGTTCAATGTATCAACAAAAAATAGATTGCAAAGGAAATTCTTAAAAAATCGTTAAGCCTGCTAATAGAGTAGAGTACACAATTTACAGAAACCGTCTTAACTCTATTCTACTACATGCCCAAAAGATATACTATAGAAAGCTTATTGAAGTTTATTGAAGAACAGATGGTTATTGAAGCAAGACGGTAGTGCATCAGGTTGGGCCCCTGTGGTGAGTGGTGTTCCTGAAGGCTCTGTACTTGGCCCACTGATGTTCTTGATCTTCATCAATGACTTACCAGACGAGGTAAGCTCTGCCACCAAAATTTTCGCTGATGACACCAAGATTTATGCACCCATCACTGACAGGCCCTCTGCGACTCAACTGCAAGAAGACATCAACAAAGCTACGGAGTGGTCTGACAGATGGCAACTCCCCTTCAACGAGACCAAGTGCACAGTGCTCCATGTGGGTCCTGCCAACCCCCACCTGGACTATTCAATGAGAGGCAGAATACTCCAGAGTTCTAACACCGAAAAGGACCTGGGAGTCCACATTGACGGTGATCTAAAGTTTCGGAAGCATGCAGCCTCAACTGCCCCCCAAAGGAAATCAAATTCTTGCGGTGATACGCAAATCTTTCAGAAAAATTGACAAGTCGTCGTTACCGCTCCTGTTTAAGACGCTTGTGAGACCTCACTTAGAGTTCGGCAACCTTACCTGGGGTCCTTTCAACCGTGCGGATTAGAGGAAGATTGAGCAAGTGCAGAGACGTGCTACTCGAATGGTTCGGGAAATCCGTGAAAAACCGTACCCTGAGCGTCTCAAAGACCTGGAGCTACCCTCGCTATACTACAGACGCAAACGAGGTGACATGATCCGCGTTTACCAGATCCTGCACTCACAACTCGACCTCGCCCGGACATCTTCGAGCGTGGCAGGAACTCTCGCACAAGAGGACATCCGTTCAAGCTCGTTAAACCTGCAGCAACTTCACGTGTCCGACGGAACACATTTGAGGTCAGAGTGATCAACGACTGGAACAGTCTTCCGGCCAACGTCATCACTGCACCCTCGTCTGGGGCCTTCAAGGCCAGGCTGGACTCCCACTGGTCTGACCTTAAATACTCAATTCCAGACACAGACTAAGTCTTGACAAACCCTGATAGAGCTCGTTGGGACCAGACGCTACAGGCTTCAAGTAGCCTCATTTAGTCTGATAACCTCAAGGTACAAGGTACAAGAACATAAAAATAATTCTAAGAAACTTTGGCAAACCTTAAATGACATAATGTGCAGAAGGAAAAGGGCTAGTGTGCCTCTCCTAAAACATTTCAATACAATTACCGCAGTGGTTAACGTTCTTTAAATACAATAACCAGGAGCTAAATGATTCATCACAAATAGCCGAAAAATTCAATGAATATTTTGCTACAATTGGAAGTAAGCTTAAACATGATCTCCCAAAAACAGCAATAGACCGTTTACAATACCTTAATGACTATGAACCTGAAAATGGAATGGAACTTCTAAGGCTGACACTTGATTATGTCATGAATATCATAACAGGAATGAACAACACTGGGGCAGGTGTAGATAACATTAATGCTAAACTTCTTAAAAAATTGCCCCCATATACTGACTGAAATAACATACCTCATTAATATTTGCGTAGAAAAGCACACTTTCTCAGGACCTCTGAAAATTGCACAAATCAAACCTATTCACAAATCAGGGTCTCAAAGAAAGTTTAATAATTATCGTCCGATTTCAATATTACCTGTCCTTTTGAAAGTGCTAGAACGTATCATTTATGATCAACTCTTTCAATTTCTTAATGATAATAATATATTATACCAACAGCAATTCGGATTCAGAAAGGGTCAATCCACCTACATGCCGATATCAATGATTCATGAGCTTATTACTTCTTCTCTAGCAAAGAAACAAACATCAATTGGCATCTTCCTTGACTTAAAAAAAACTTTTGATATGGTAGATCATTAGATATTGTTGAGGAAACTTAAAAAATACAGTATTGTTGGGGGCCTCTTGAAATGTTTAAGTCGTATCTGTCTAGTCGCTTTCAAATGACAAAAATTGATTCTACCAAATCAGAACCCAGAATTGTAACCATGGGCGTCCCACAGGGGTCTATTTTGGGGCCAGTGCTGTTCCTCATAGACATTAATGACTTCAGTAAAAGCTCTAAAATTCCCAACTTTTACCTATATGCGGATGATGCAGCATTGTTTGTGAATGGTTCCTCAGATGAAATTGTAAACAGAATAAACATGGCAACACCTGAAATATACACCTGGCTCTGTGCCAACAGATTAAGCCAAAACCTAGACAAGACTTTCTATCAGGTATATTCAATAAGTAACAAAAAGCCTGATGTTAAAATTTACTTAAACCAGCAGGAAATTAAGAGATCTGAAGAAATAAGGTATTTAGGCATCATTATTGATGAAAATCTCAAATTCAAGAAACAGATATCCAATACTTATAAAATTATTTGCAGGAACGTAGGCATTATTGCTAGAGCAAAATTTATGTTAAACGAGAAGAGCATGCTCATGCTCTATAATGCTTTGATATCTCCGTACCTGGGATATTGTGGATTCATTTTTGGAACAAACTATGAAGGTAACATTAAACAACTAATAAACATTCAAAAAAGGATTGTTTGCATCATTGTGAAAGCTCACCACAGGGATCCATCGTCCCCTATCTTCAAAAGACTCAAGTTTTTTAAATTTACAGACCTAGTAATCACCAAAAGCTTCTGATTATGCACAGATTCATTAATAATCAACTGCCTCCAGCATACTCAAGTTTTTTTCAGCAAAACCAGCAGACTAGGCCTACACGTAGAGTTATTCACTTTGTTGTTCCAACTGTATACTATCTGTACCAGACATTTGTCTTCAATCATTCTTGTCTTAAAGTATGGAATCAAATTTTGGCTCCTAAAATTTCCAATATTGCAGCTGTTCCAAGATCGAAAATCATGTTTAAGACAGTCATACGTCAGCTCTTTATTGATACTTCTTAATCTCCATAGCCAAAAATCTACTCATAAAAACTTCAGTAAACTTAAATTCCACTCGAAACTAGCCCAATACTACCAAAATATGTGCAGTGTCCCAGATTGGAGTTATTTTGCAATCACGTTTAAGTGTTCATTTCTGGCCAATGG